>VIBQ01000017.1:354977-954977 GCA_006937295.1 Carpinus fangiana
CCCCCCCCCCCCCCCCCTCCCACCAGTCAGTCGCTGGAGTTCGGGACGAGCGCTCTGATTCATGTGGCGGCGTGGGCCACGCAACGCTAGACAGCGCAACGCCTTGGGCCGGTGCATTGTGCCTTATGCGCCACGGTGCCTCTAGGACAGCCGATCAGGACAAATCGTCACGCGCACCCGCCGGCCGCTGCCACTCGTTCGGGTGTGCAGGCAGGCACCCAGCTGAGCACGCGCGGGACCCCCGGCCGTGGAGGATTCCAAAGCTGGACGTTCGCCGAAGTCGGGGTGTTGAGGAACAGCGCGGAATGGCCCGCGAAGGCTGGCCGACGATGGCGCGGAGGAAGCAAATCCCCTGGACAGCGCATCGCCCACCTTCGACGCACGCATATCGAGATTGTGCAAGGTTGCACCGAACATGTCCAGAGGCCCCCGTGCGTTGGACGTGAGGTGGTCAGGGGCTGCGATGACAGCGCACGCCCCTCCCATGGTTCGTGGGGCCCTGCAGCGAGCCGATCCGCAGGCTTTACGCGCCATGCTAGAACGCGATGTACCCGCCGCCCCGTGGCGTGGACGTGCGATGCACTAAAGCCATCACAACGGACGCATGCAATATGGACCTCAGTAAGACCGGGCATCGCTTACTCGCCGACGAGTCGCCATTGGCTCGACAGGCTGCCGGCTGACTCGGCATGAACTTAAGGCCAGCATAGCACAACGAGGCACGTTCAGCAGGCCATTGGTGGCAGAGCTGTGCTGCATGAGATTGGCAGCGGCCCCAACTGGTCGCTCGCTATACATACGCTGCGACATATCGAAGCCGTGGTGTCTCCGCCGCCGCCGTGACAGCGGGTAAAAGGAGCCGCTAAGCGACCCAGTGATGATTATTATTGCACGAATTTTGCCCTTTCCTCATGGTATCCGCCGGCAAGTGCTGCAGTGAAAAACAAAGCCACCAGAACACCTCCGAAGAAAAAACCGTCTCCTCTGCAAGCCCACACTGCCGACGTGGACTCCCGGCCATTCCCAACCTGACCGGACCACACGTGACGCGAAGCCGCTGCTGCCTGCCTATACTTTGCCGCCGAAATGCTCCCGTGCATACTGCTCACAGGCCTGAAAAGCTCCTAGTTAGAGATACGAGGTGCACCGAAGCTGATTAGGCATGACTGACCTTTGCTGGTTTGCCCAGCTTCTGGCCTATTACCTTCCACTTGCTCGCTTCATACTCTTTGATGGCGGCGAGCAGCGCCGCAGACTGGCGCCAGGTTAGAACGCTGCTCCCATCGGCGGTGTCTGTGGCTCCCGAACGTACTTCGTCCTCGGCAAACTCTGCGTAGTGCATATCCTGGCCACACGGTCAATTCGATCAAGCCGTGCGCGACTTGAGAGGACCCAGCTTACCTTGTACCAGTGCTTCTTCACGCTTCCTTCGGTGCGGGATGGGAAAGACTGCAGTCAAATGCACTTAGCGGGGATTGAACCGCGCGGCAATCTTCCACCGGTGCGACTTACCTTTGCGATCTCACTCCAGCTGTTGCCCGCGTCCCGCATGATCTTCAGCTTCTGCTCCTCGGCTGGCGTCCACGGCGTGTTTGTGCGCGTCTTCTTCACGACTGGTGGTGACATTGCCTCTCCAACGCCCGACGTCTGGCCGGAGAAGCCCCCGGGGTCCATAAAGGAGCCGGCCGACATGGCCGACATGGAGCCCGCGGAGGGTGGGCCTTGCATACCTTGCGGATCCGTGACGTCGGAGACGCGTCGCTTGCGCGCAGATGTTGGCGACAGCGGCGACATGGGCGGCGGCATGTGGTGGGCGGATGCGTAGGAACCGTACGGGTCAATCTGCGGCATGTGCGGATGCATGCCTTGGCCCAGGCCCTGGCTCATTCCCTGCATGTGGTGCTGCTGCTGGTGATGCTGCTGCTGCTGCTGCTGCTGCGACGTGTGGAGGCCCAGCTGTGCGGGCGACATGGTCGACGAGGGAAAACTGAGGTGATCCTGGTCTCGGGGGACATTGTGGGATCTGTGCGCGTGCGCGTGAGCTTGGGTGGCCCTGGCGAACAAAGCACGAGGCTGCGGCGGAAGAGTTGGGGCTGCTTACGACATGTCCGAAGCAAGCAGGGGAAAGGGCTCAAAGTATGAGGCGCCTGCAGCAAAATCGACAGGCAGAGACGCTGTATTCATGAATGCTCCGGCGTCGGGGGGTCGCAGTCATAGTCCCGTTGCGCGCACCGCATCCACGAGGCCACAACGAGAGGGCGGCGCAGCGAGCCTTGCTGCTGGAGCTGTTGGTGAGGCGGCGGCGACGGCAGCGACTGCTGGACGGGACGGAGGGGGAGAGAGGGAGCTTGGGGACGGGCGGTTGTCACCAGCACAGCATAGCAGAGATGCAGCAGGTGAGTGGGTCAGGAGGAATTGCTGGTAGGAAGTATACAGAGGTTTGGTACAAGTGGCAGCACAGCCTCGTGGCCGTGGAGTCACGTACCGCGGCTAGGCCATTAAGTACTACGGGGGGGGAGAGAGAGGGAGCGGGCATGACGCCCTCCCCCCCAGGGAAGCGGGGTCGTGAGGCTTTCCCCACACGCGAGGGCGGCACAATCGACCGCCCTCTCCAGCACGGATCTGCCTGCCTACTTGACATCACGGCCCCCCCAAAGCCTGCTGCGGTGCTGCAATTTGCGGCGCCTTTGCGGCCCCACTGATCGGCGCAAGGTCTCGTGGCCGCTGGTAGACGCCGCCATCTCGCCAAATTCTGGACTAGGACGTGCGACCACTGGCTCCCCGCCGATTCCCCTTCCCCACAACTCGTTGGCGCGGGGGCGGTGTGCTGCCCTAGCGCTGGATATAATTCGTCCCTCCGCCTCTGCAGCTCCCCGAACACGATCTGGCGTTCAAGCATCGAGCGCCCGCGGTCAAGCTCGTCGTCGCCAGCCACTCACACCGCACATCTGGCCAAGGAGGAAGCTGTCCCCAGAATTCCCTAGCCTCGCCTGGATTGGACACGCCGGCTTTCATCATTTCTTCAGGATGACGATCGACTGCAC
This sequence comes from Carpinus fangiana, assembly GCA_006937295.1. Taxonomy (NCBI): domain Eukaryota; kingdom Viridiplantae; phylum Streptophyta; class Magnoliopsida; order Fagales; family Betulaceae; genus Carpinus; species Carpinus fangiana. Next base: position 358,022 of record VIBQ01000017.1, read on the forward strand.
TTCTCTTCTGCTGACCACTGAAGCTCGTGCGATCGCACCTTAGAGCCTTGCGGTGGCGCCTCTAGCATCACCACGGCCACCCAAACGTCTGGTCTGGATTGTGCCCATGATTCATAGGCCCGCCCACAGTCCGCCCCTCGTTGTGCCGACCACATGGCGAGCATCTCCAAACGCAACAACTATTTGCCAGATCCCCTGCGTCTGACATGCATCGCACCAGACTTGTCGCGGACATGTTCGGGCCGCTTGCTTGCCGCATCACTTCTCTCTACGCCCGTTGTGCCGCCCGCACCCATTAATCTCGCGCGGGACTGCCGAGTCACTGTAAAGAGCCTCTCCGTGACATTTGAGTACCAGTCTACAGGAACCATCGGTATTCGGGTACCGCTGCACCCTCTGCCAATATCTGCGTGCTCACGTCCCTTGCACTCAATTTGACTCCCTGCTGCCTGTTCCTGCGTGCATTGTCCCACGTCATCCACGCGCCCAACGCTATCGTCAGTGCAAAACCCACCCCGCCAAAGCATGCTGTCGTAATCAGTGCCGTCTGGTACTTTGGTTCCTCGCTCGGTAGGAAGATATTGGAGCTGACCACGCCCATCAGATTGGCCGCCGGCACGCCCAGCGATGTCAGCAGCACGCGTTTGTTCTCGTCGGCAATGTTATTGTTGTACCACGCGTCCAGGATCACGGACGGCGCCGACGAGCCCCACGTCATCATGAAGCAAGCAAAGTATGCGACCTGCAGCTGCGTGTGCACGTCGACGACGGCGTAGACGACAAATCCCAGCAGCGTGAAGAGAAAGCCGAGCGCGATGAACGGTGACCGCACGCGCAGCAGATCTGACGCAAACGCCAGAATCAGCAGCATTACCGCGCCGCCAACGTTTGGCGCCACAGTCAGCAGGTTCGTGAGCACCGTGTTGTACCCCAACCGCGTGATGATCTGCGGCAGGAAAAGCGCCAGGCTCTGCAACGGCACGCCCAGACATACCTCGATCGCCAGAATCACCCACGACGTCGGGTGCTTCAGGATCGTGACGGCCTTGCGCAGGTTGAACTTCTCGTTGACCACCGACGACGAGTCGACCTGCATGCGCTGGAACGCCAGCTCCTTCTCCGCCGGCGTCAGGAATTTGGCCCGCGCCGCAGAGTGCGGCAAGTACCAGTAAGCAAATGCGGCGAATGCCACCGTGCAGCTGCCCTCGATGGCGAAGAGGTAGCGCCACGTCTGAAACGTCTCGGATCCCTTGATGTGGAAGACGCCGTAGGCCAGCAGGCCGCCGAACGCGCCCGCGATGGATTGCGCGGCGTAGAAGATTGCCAGGCGGCGCGCAAGCTCGCCGCGGCGGTAGAAGGTCGTCTGGAAGTAGATGACGAGCGGGAAGAAGGCCGACTCGGCCATGCCGAGGAACCAGCGCAGCGTCATCATGCCGGCGAAGTTCTGCACCGCGGTCGTCAGCAGCGTCATGGAGCCAAAGGTGGCCATCATGAGCGGCAGCACGCGCGCCGGCCCGTACTTCTTGCCCAGGATGGCGAGGAAGGGCGCGGTGAGCACGTAGGGCACGTAGAAGATGGAGAGCATCGTGTTGTACTGCTGGCCCGACATGTGCAGCGTCTCCAGCAGGCCGTGCTCCTTGAGCGTCTTCGCATTGCCCAGGTTCGTCTTGTCGAGTGCGTTGAACAGGTACATGACGGCCAGCACCGGCAAAATGTGCAGGTCGAACTTCCACACAAGCGCCTTCTCGGCTTTGCGGTCGATGGTGGGTACCGCCACGCCCTCCTGCACTGATGTGACGTGGTCTAGGGGCGCTTTGCTCTCCAGGTCGGTCGTCTTGGAGGCATCATTGGAGGGCGAGACGGAGTCTGAGGACGACTTGCGGTCCGTCTCGGCTGCGATGGCTTTGCTGTCCATGGTTGACGATGGATGATCAAACGATGTGTGATCGACGCTCAGACACTAGTGGAGCACTCAGCGTGCGAGGGGGTATTCTTTTCAGATAAATGTCCAGGTTTGATAGCGGTCGGCTCCGATAACGCGCGAGACGCTGCTCATGCAATAATACCGAGAAGGCACCGCTCAACTCGGTGGATGAACAACACACCACGTCCTGCGCAAGTGCTTGTCGACCAAGGTTGATGGATTATTCCTAAGACGTAAGAACGATGAAGCAGATCTCCTCACTAGACTCGCGGACGGCACTATCGCATTAGTCGTTGCGAAGTTGCGAATGTAACCCCCACGGCAGCACCCCGCCGAAGGACTCGGGCGACTGCAACGTCCCATCGTGGGGCTTTGCACCGATGACTGGGAGATGCAGGCACGCTTATCGTCAAGATATGGGGCGGGGGCATGGTGGCTATTGGCCCGGACGGCTGTGATTAGCGTGCTGCGGCAGCCGCGTGCCGCTGCCGGCCCTTGGCATCATGCGGTTGATATCTCGCATTGGAAATTTCTCTTACCACATGAGAAGCTTGGTACAATTATTGCCACCAGGGGCGTTTGAGACTCCATTGAACCGTACCTTCTTTTGAGCTACACATAGCTTGGTGACACCCTCTTCGCTTCTCATCCATCCGCAATGCACGAGACATAACGATGGAACCAAGTGTTCAGTCCACTAGGCTGAGCATGCAACAACTCTATCTCTGCTTTTGCATTGAGCATCAACATTTTTTGTAGCTCATAACGCTCCTCCGAGAAGGGATTTGCGTCACCGCCAAAGCGTGACCACGACAGCATGCTGACGGCCTTGCGCCTATCCCGCAGAGTCAATGGCAGCATGTCTGGGACGTTGTCGACGTCGGCACTGCGAAGACCAGTCCATTGAAGTGTTGGGGTTACCAGCGCGAGCCCCTCGTGTGCAAGGGATGATGATCCGTGTCTGTACGTGGACAAGATGGCGATACCATCAGGATCGTAATCGACGAGTGCATGTATAGGTATATGTGCAGACGCTAGAGAGATTTGATGCAGCAAAGCACGCGTCGCAATGTCTGGATATCCTTTGCCAGTAAGTATGAGACCTTCACGGGAGACTATCGTCCACACTTCCTCGGAAGAAGCAAGGGCGCGAAAAACTGCTTCCTTTTCGATGACGAGGACCCACTTTGTAGTGCTGAGATCATAAGTGTCTGAGTATTGCACGGGACATATCAAGGTGCCCTCGCTGTCACTTGCACAGTCGACGGTCGAGCCATCTTGACGACGGATCACGAGGGAGCCCGCAACGAGACCTTTGGCTGCAGCTGTGACGTTGAGCGCCTGTCGTGGGAGGTGGAACGTGTGAGCGATGTCATCCACGATGCGGTCCACGAGAGTCTGACTGCCGAACAAGGCAGGATCTTTGTAGTACATGTCACTTGAATTAACATCAGTATGGATGGCGACACAGCCCTGTGCAACTTGCGCACCGCTTTGATATCGCGCAGCCGGTAATCAGGGCCTCGTGCATCATTTCCAGAAGGCGGAGGGTCACGGCTAGGAGCAGTAGCATGTCAGTATGTGGTACGGTTGCGACAGAGCAAGACCATGAAGCTGACTGAATTTCCAGGCGTCTTCGGCTGTTCTTCCTGGAAACTTTAGCACTGAATGGGCAGGGGGCCCTTCATGAAAGTCGAGCGAGAAGTTTTGACTACTGCTTGCCACTGTCTGCATTGGTCGACAACGGTGAAGTCTGATGGTCAGGGCACGATTTTGCAGCATGTTTTCTATGATCGAGTGAAAGATGGTGTTGATACGCGAGAGGGCTTGGACGGTCCTGGCGCGTGACTCGGCATCTAAGGAGCTATCATGCTCCAAAGGTTCTTCCTCCATGTCGAGTTCAGCAAAACTTTCACTGCTACTCGTCATGCCAGTTGTTGTTCCCGTAGCTACCACCCCGGATGAGAGATGTGCTGGTGAAGGGCAGGAAGGAAGTGGGAGGGCAGTGAGGCAGCATCGCGCGGAAGTCGCGTGGGTGAACCCTGAAACTGAAACTGGAACGCGTCGTCTCGCGCCTCTCCTCCACTCTACGGCGCACATTAACCCTACACCACTGACGCCGCCTGCAGCTACCTTTTTGTGGGTCTACTGCCTGGCAGCTGCATGTCGGACAATCTGTCAGCTCTAGCGAAGTGGAGACAGACGCCATGTCCATGCCGTCGCCTCCACCGATGGTGCAGAAGCGCTCCCACGAGGACGGCCCCGCCGACGAGCACTCCAACGTGCACCTGTCCATTGAGGATCCCCGCAATGCAAACGCTATACCCGTCAGCCCCCAGTCGCTGAATCTGGGTGAGAAACACGCCGGCTCCACTTTACCCAATGGCTCCTCACGTCAACCATCACCAGCGCCCAGCACGGCAAGCGCCCTGACTTCTCTCACCGCCACACCACCCCCTGGCCTGCCCCTAGGCACTGCGGCCACAGGGGAACCGCCAGTAAAGAAGCGAAAACTGACTGCTGCCGAGAAGGAGCAACAACGCGTGGAAAAAGAAACCAGGCTCCGTGAGAAGGAGGCAAAGAAGGCAGAACGCGAGGCCGAAAAAGCCCTCAAGGATGAAGAGCGTCGCGTGAAGAATGAAGAAAAGGAGGAGAAGAAGCGCCAGCGAGATCTCGAAAACCACAAGAAGGAGCAGGAAAAGGAAGAGAAGCGACGCCAGAAGGATGCCGAGAAGCAACGGCTGGAAGAAGAAAAACAAAAGAAGGAGAGAGTGCGTCACATTGCAAACAATTCATGACTGAATGTCTTGTACTAACCTCAGGTGCAGACTCAACCAAAACTTGGCTCCTTTTTTGTGCCCTCTTCGAAACCGGCAACCAAGACTTCCACTCCTCAGGTACTAGGTGTCACAGCAGAAATCCCTGCTTCACCTTCTGCCGCGGTCGAGGATGTCGAAGTGAAGCCGTCTGCTAACGTATTATCTCCTCAGAAGGCAAAGTCTGATTATGAGCGTACGTTCCTGCCGTGGCAAGATCCGCAACATTCAAGAGTCGCACCTATAAGCCACTTCACCTGGGACCAGGAAGCCGTTGAGCATATTCAATCGCAGTTTGATAAACTGCAAGATTCAGCGCAATCGCTGGACTTGACTTCTCGGCGTTTGAGGGACATTTTTGATCTCTTCCCGGACGAGCTTGCCCCTCGAGGCTTTGTCATGCATTTGACAGAGCATGTCATGCGTGAACTTGAGGGTTCATCAGAGCATCCTTTGCAGCCAAGTGACTCTACCTCCTCTCTGCGTAAACCTCTCGAGGTTCTCCACTCAATTCCTATCAAGTACCTTCTGTTTGACGAGGACGTCAGACCACCTTATGTTGGTACCAATACCAAGATACGTACTCGGGCGGATGCTGTACAACTTGCCCGTAACCCCTTTAAAAAGGCACGTGACGAGCTTGATTACGACTATGACTCCGAAGCGGAATGGGAAGAGCCGGAAGAAGGTGAAGACTTGGACTCTGAAGGTGAATCTGACTCTGGAAGCGAAGCAGCTGACGAAATGGATGATTTCCTTGATGACGAAGACGCTGCCGACGGCTCTCGGCCCAAGAAGAGGCTGGTGGCCGGAGACATGGAACCCATTGTTTCTGGAGTCTGCTTTGAAGATGAGCGTGGCAAATGCGTCCCTGTGCCAGAGGCTGCTGGCTTTGATCTTGCAAGTCTTCGCCTTGAGCCTCTTTTCGAAAACGCTACTTTTCCGATCGACCCCTTCACATATACTTCTCTTGTTGATGAGCCCATCAAGTCAAACGATGGTGGTGCCATGGACCCTCCGAGACTACCATTGCAGCCGAAGTCAAATCTCCCTCTCAACAGCTTCTTCCCATCTTCTCCGTCAGCTTTGAAACCAGGGCCGAAGCCTGGACCGAAGCCTCTCAAGCCGGCAAGAGCCCCTTCCAGGGTCTTGTCTGGAGAGGAATTGGAGCGTTTCAAGGACGCAGTGAATGGGAGCGACCTGGCCAAAGTTCCCCTACTGGGTGTTCTCAAGTCGCAGTTCAGGAAGACGCCAAATGATGTTTTGAAAGATACGCTGGAAGCGTTTGCTCAGCGTGTGGGTCAGAAACGCGATGACAAGAAATGGGTCATTGTAGAGCAGAATACTGCAGGATATTAGGTTAGAGCAGAAAATAGTGTAGAGGTGGTCTGTATCAAATGACTGAAGGAGGCAAGGAGTCGTTATCTTATGATCATGATAATATGGTAGTATGGCTGGAGTCAGTCGAACAAATGCCACATTTATATTTTACGATGCATATACTCTTTAAGACTGTGCGATATAATGGTGGCCATGCAACCTTGATGAGAAAAGGGATGCTGTCAGGAGGCGGCAATTGCCGAGGACAGATGACGAAGATGTTGTTTGACACAAGACCATTCAAAGAGGCCAGACTTTCCATTCTCCAGACAACAGTCAGCGGCGAACACGAGCAGGGCAATCCGTGGCCTCCTGCACCTCTCATCTCCCTCCCTATTCGCGCGATCGACCTCACCCACACGCACACACACTTCCGCCCTCGTCTCTCATCCCTCCACCCCACCCACCGCACAATGGCCACGGCCGTCGCGAGCAAACGCCTCTTCCAAGAATACCGCACCCTCACCAACGACCCACCCGATGGCATCACCGCCGGGCCCGTGTCCGAGGACGACCTGTTCGTCTGGGAGGCCCTGATCCAAGGCCCCGAGGGCACGCCCTTCGAGGGCGGCGTCTTCCCCGCCGAGCTCAAGTTCCCCAAGGACTACCCGCTGGCGCCGCCGACGATGAAGTTCCTGTGCGACATGTGGCATCCCAACGGTATGTGTTCTGCTTTTTGTGTCCCGTGCGCTCGAGAGCAGTAAGAGGATTGGGGAGGTTCTGTGCGTTGGGTGGTGGTGGTGCGATTGGTGTGCAATGCATCGAGGCTGACCGGAGGCAGTGTATCCGTCGGGGCTGGTGTGCATTTCAATCTTGCATGCGCCGGGTGAGGACCCGAATCACTATGAGAAGGCGTCGGAGCGGTGGAGTCCGATTCAGAGTGTGGAGAAGATCTTGATAAGCGTCATGAGTATGCTTGCGGAGCCGAATGACGAGAGTCCCGCCAATGTGGATGCTGCGCGTATGTGGCGCGAGCGGCGGAGTGAGTATGAGAAGGTTGTGAGGGATGGGGTGCGGAGGTCGCTGGGGCTGTAGCGGACAGGAAATCGGATGGGTTGAATGGGGTCCTAATCGTCACAAGATGAAGCTGTAGAGACTCCTGGGGAGAGAGCATAGAAGCACGGTGTTCGGTTTGAACTTGGAAAACAACGGATAAAATGCTTGAATGCTATGATATGATAACGCTATGCTGGATCTGAAATTTGACTGCTGCTCGCTGCGCACGCGTCGACTAGTACTTCTTCTCCACCATGCCCTCTGGCGGCTGCACCTTGACGCGCTCCTTGCTGACCTCGTCCCAATTCGTGCTCAGGCTCGTGCCGCCGCTCTCCTGGTAGCTCTTCATCATGGCTCGCTGCTGGTCTGGTGTAGCACCCTTGAAAAGCTTCTTGAAGAAGAAGTCTGCACCGTCGGCCTCGTCGTCGTCGTCTGCTAGACGCACCTCCTCCTCATCTTCCTCCTCCATGGCAGTCTTTTCTGCATCCGCCTTCCTACTGGAGCTGGCAGGTTTTTGGTATGAGTCGACGATCTTGTCCCAGTTCTTCGCTTGACCGCCACGGGTAGAGTAGGGGTTGGCAGGTCCAGATGAGGGTTGAGTGGGAGCTGGCGCTGCGGTCTGTTCAGCAGATGCAGGTGCCATTGTCGAAGCAGTTCCTTCTAGGCCTCCCCACTTGGTGCCTGGTGTTGCCTTCGGCAGGGTGATCTCAATTTTGGTTCCAAAAATCTTTGACGTTGCATCTCCTGCTCTGATCTCTGCGAAGAGCGGGTCCAAAGAAAAATCAAAGTCGGAGCCACTGGACAGCGGAAACGAGATGGTCAGAGATGTGGACTGAATTTCAATGATGGCGCGATCCTTGGGCACGGCTTTGGCAAAGAGTGTTATAAAAACATTGTCATTATTCTGGTACCATTCATGGCGGATAGACGCTACGGGGGTTGTGCTGCCAGCCGTTGCAGGCGCCGCGGTTGTCGTAGGCACTGTTGCTGGAGCCGGTGCGGAAGAAGTGGACTTCGGGTGTACAGGCAAGTCCTTTTCTATACCTTCGCTTGCTTCTGCTTTGGTTGGTGCCGTTTCAGCCCCAGGCAGTTCCCGGTCGGGAATGTCGGACACGTTCCTCTGCATTTTTGGGTCTTGCATGTCCAGGCCTTTACGTTTCGTCTTCAACTTCGCTTCGTGAATTTCCAGATCTTTTCCTTTGTAGCCGTACTTGTGCGCCAGTTCGTAGCAGATGTGGGCATCCTGAATGCGGTCCATAGCTGCGAGAGTGACGGCGCGGCGCAGCTGGGCCTCTGCAATGAGTTCGCGCTTGCCCCGCTTCAGGGCTGCCAGAATGGAACATTCGGCGTCAACAAGAGCAGATTCGTAGTCGCGGGTACGATGGTAGGCTATTGAACGTTTCACGTAGTATACTGGGGAGGTGGGCGTAGACGACAGGGCTTTGGTGTAGTACTCGATGGCAGCGGTGGGGTTGCCTTCCTTGAGGGCGACTTCGCCGCGCTGGGCTGAGTCCATGTTCGAAGCAAGATCCGGAGGAGAGCAGTTGTGATAGAAGCCACAGTGGGAAGGGCCTACAAGAGATGTAGGAGTGCGGTCTGCTCTAGGCAGCAAAGCACACTCTAGAATGATGAAGAAGTACAGCGAGCAAACGCGGAGTGAATTGCAGTGGCACGGAGCACTTTCGCCAGGGTCCAGCGGCTCGTTTTCTAGACCCTGGCGCGTCATTGCCCCCAGGTATTCGATTAGTGGTGCAAGCCTAGTCTTTCACAATACTATCTTCCTCCCTTCTCACCGACATAGCTTCAAGCAACATCAGAGTTCTGGACTCGCCTCGAGAGAGCATGGGATCCAAAAAGGCTCCAGCTGAGCTCTGGAACGCTCTGATCAGAACGCATCACGTCACGTCCCGCAAGAAGGTATCGAAACTAAAGAAAGAAGCCAAAGGCCAGGACAATTATGTCTTGATTCGTAGCGGAGGTTCACCAGGCCTCATGTATGTCGAAGGTGATGAGCAAGGAGTACGAGAGTGGGTCGATGCAGTCCATGTACGCCTCTTTTCCGCCATCTTTTGAGCCACCATTGACTTGACCAGGGCCTACGGTACAAGGATTACGATCTGGTTCGCAAACCAGCGCCGCTGGAACCACGGCTTAGCAACGACAGACCCGAGGACGTTGTGTCTGAGGGACTTGACGAGCAAGGGTCGGTAGCCGCATTCGCGGCACAGATTGAAAAGCGTGGTCTGCTCCAGTGGTGGCGGAGCGCCATGGGGTACAAAGATTGACCTATCGATTTCTGTTGGCAGTCCATCGTCTGATGATGACTTCCTTGACCCTGTATCGCTTCAGGAGCGCACCAATATCCTCTGATGCGGCATGCGCCTCTTCTGGTGGTGGAACTTCAACGTACGCCAGGACCAGTGTCTTTTTTACTTGCCCCTGGACGCGATTCGCGGCGTGTAACCACCACCATTCTTCCTTCTTCTTGGTTGTTGCAATCTTTTGCAACCTTTCATCACTCCGCCACAAGCCGCTGCTGTAGTCTGGTACAACGAGGACGGCAAATTCAGCGTGTGAGAATACAGGGCCACGGTTGTAAAGAAGCAGGTCCACCGAGAATTTGACGCCGGGCCGGACCACCCATCCTAGCGATCTGAAGTGGTGGTACACAACATAGTTGAGAATGAACGGGTCGTCGACAGGGGGAGCTCTATTTGCTGGCAGAGGAGGGAAGACTGATGTATGTCTGAATAGCTTCAACAGATCTCGGCTGCCTAACCGCTGTCCGGAGGCAGGATCGTAGACGTCGAGAATCCCAAGAGCGTATGATAGAAAGAAGGCCTCGTATGGAATGAGTTGCAAATGCTCTTGGTTTTGCAAAATGGCGTATTCCGCCTCTTTAGCTGCCAGCGGATCGATGATGGTAGCAGACCTTCCATCAAAAGTTGCATCCGATGCAGCGTCACCTGCACTCGCAGCAATTTGATGTTCTTGCTCTGTAACCAAAGGAGATTCGGTCGCAGTTAGCTTACCTTCCTTCCTTAGCTGTGCCTCCAGCTCCTCTCGTTCCAGTCGCGCGCGTTCTCTCTTGCCCTCTCTTCGCTCCTCTCGCCTCTTCCTGGTGATCTCGGCACTGGTTTCGCCAGCTTTGTCTCTGACCAATCCAAGTCGCTTTTTCTCGCGCTCTAGCCACTCCGGCTCACTTCTACTAAGACTTCCCTTGCCGAAGAACCCCGATTCCCAGAGGGCACGCACGCTGATATCATCGGTCACGTGTACTGAACGCGTGGCTGCAGAATAGTATGCGCGGTGAGTGTGCGGCGCAGGATGAGAAGATGAGTTTGAAATATATGAGGAGATGAGGGCATAGGCGATGCGGAGAATGGACAGCGGGTTCTGTGGTAAAAAGGCAGGTAAAGGGTATGTTTCAAGGGGGAGCGGTTTGGCGTGCAGCTTTGCATAATTGGGACGCTGCGGGCGCGGTGCGCGTGGTGTCTGAGTTGTGCTCTCGGCTATAATTGATGCCATGATGCTGCTACTGGTTTCGCAATGTTGAAGTCGCGAAGAGCAGGTCTTTAAATTCTCCAGTGCCGCTTGATGGTTGATGTAGGAGGTTGGCATGAACAGCTGCGCCTCGCGGATCTGAAATCCAGGTTTACACCACCTCTTCTGCTACGATGATGTTGCTTCCACTTTACTGTTGCGTAGCGCTGCTGATATTTCACGTAGGCATTATACGAAATTTATCATGTGAGTTCTCTGGTGCTGTCACAGCTTTCTCAGACAGCGCGTTATCGATAAGTGATGTCTCTTCCCAGAGTTGCCACCAAGTAGGCGCTACTACATCACATGTTGCCTGACTTCTGGCATACATACAAGGCAATAGTAACCAGAAGAATAGCATGGACGAGGCATCCAAGTTTTGCTGGCAAGCATGTAAGGACGGGTAAGTGGTGATGGACGCGATGTACCAAACACCACTAGGTCTCCCCTGCGGTCCTCCTACCCATGATAATCTCTACTCTTGGAGGACATCAAATTAGTTAGGCAGGCTATTGCAACAGCACTAGCCACACGAATTTCTCAAACAATGTTGAACATTTTCGTTATCAGATTTACTAGACCGATAATAATTCCTTCTTGACTTTATTTTGACCCGTTTAATCTTCCACTTCTATTTGCCTCTGTTCTTCTGGCCCAGGTACAAATCCCGAGCAGCACCTTGTATCCATAGACTTGGACGTGGACTTTTCCGATGGAATCATTGACAACAAAGCTCCAAAGATGAAAACCAGGATATGGCCAGTACCATACCAGGATGATGCTACCCAAAACGCGTCATGCAATGACTATTCGCCAGAATTGTGATACTGAGCAGGAATGCTAGTGGTAGGAGTCAGACTGTTGTATTCGCTTACAAACATGCAACTTCCAAGGCTCCTCCACGAATGCGTCCTAAAGGGCAGGTTACCCCAAGTGCTAGTCGCTTACAAATACAAGTAAATCACCAGCAATGTTATGATCTCTCTCGAGTTCAAATCTGGTCTATTGTAGGAAGTTCTTTTCCTTCTGAGTAGTCACTATTTCCGTATTTCCTTTATAGAGAAATAAATAAAACAAATCGCTGCTTCCAGGTAGGCGCTGGGAATTACATGTATTTGTAAGCGATAATAGCTTGCACCAATACGGACCGCGAAAGGATCGGCGATATGAATCAATCCTTTACATTGTTGGTAAGTCAAAATAATCAATTGATGACGGTTGCTGAAAAGTAGGTGACAAATCAGCTGCAGGTTTCATTTCTAGCTGCATCAATATATTCTTGTCGCTTTAAATAGCGGTGGCCCCACGTCTCGGACGGCTTTAAATCACAATTCTCTGCCATCGACTGGTCCATTGTCCTAGGGACACTCATTGTCATGGCTACTTACCTAATTACGGGTAGCTCCCGCGGCATTGGTCTCGGACTAGCTAAGCAGCTAGCCGCGCGCTCGCCATCCGAAGTGCACTTGGTGATTGCGACCGCTCGCTCCGACAAATCGGAGCAGCTTCAGCAGCTAATCAATTCCTCTGCTGGCCGTGTTCAGTTTGTGCAGCTCGATGTAGAGTCAACATCGAGTGTGTCTGAAGCTGCGAAGAATGTCGAGGCATTGCTCGCCGGCAAAGGCCTAGACGTACTGTTCAATAATGTCGGAATAATGCCATGGACTCCTGATGGTATTCATACTGTGTATGTCTCCAAGATTTTGTGTCTTGGACCTACTTTGTACTCAACGTGCTGACACAAAATGCGACAGAACCGACCTTGATCAAATTTTTCACACTAATGTGACATCGGCACACATTGTGACGGCAGCACTACTGCCCCTGCTTAAGAAAGGAGCTTCTAAGACGGTGATAAACATGTAAGATAGTGGAAACCACTTGAGTATATGGTTACTAACTTAGTCACCAGTTCGACCACTCTGGGCTCATTCGGCATGTCAGCCAAGTTCGCTCACTTTCCAACCCCTGCGTACAAGATTACCAAGGCCGCTCTCAACATGCTGACGATTCAGTACTCTCTTGAGCTTGCTAAGGAGGGTTTCAAATTTGTCGCACTCTCTCCTGGTGTAAGTCAGAGCTTAGCCCCAAGATTAGCCTGGTGTTAACACATATATCACAGTGGGTGAAAACAGATTTGGGTTCGGATCAAGCCGATATCACCGTGGAAGAGTCGACCAAGGCTATTCTTGATATCAGCGACAAAGCGGAGAAAGACAGCTCCTTGAACGGTACATTTCAAGACATTCACGTACCTGGCTGGGAAGAAAATCCTGGCCTGAACCAGTACGCCGGCAAGATACCTCCCTGGTAAGAACACTGCATGAGAATTAGATACAGTGTAGTAAATACGAGGCTATATACTACCAGAGAAGGCTTTCAATCGGGCATGTCCTCATCAAGCCTACCAGGCTTTGATGAACATGGCCAATGCGATATGGTCCGTTTTGATCAACAAGGCGCGTTGCTACAAGTACTTCTAACCCGGGCATAATACCAAAAATGAGCGGTTTCGAAAGGATAAGAAGAGGAGTGACTTAAGATTACACCATGAGATGTGAAGGTTGCTCAGGAAAAAGGAGAGCGACCATGCGGAGATCTACGGACACCCCATCTCGTTGACTCCTCACTTCCGCATTTCAACAAGTGCGTTCACTTCTTCCGGTCTGCCAAAGATCCCGGAAACGCATGCATGGCTTCGGTTTCAAAGACCTCCAGATTCCTAAGTGCGACCCGCTGTGGCTATCGTATCGTGCAAGATGTCTGGCGAGACCCCCTAACGAACCGCTCCATTGCCCTGGCAGAGTAAATGCTTCTGGAGTGCCAAAGTTTAGCTGTCTGGCTGCTGATGACCTTGGTCCAGACGACACAATAAACGCTTCGTCTTGAAGTCTCTACAGCCGCCAATGTTTAATCAAGCGGTGCGGGTCGGGAAAAAGCTCGATGGATGCCAGTTTGTGCGCGCTCCCGTTGATGCTCTCGCAGATGACGGAACGATTGTGTACGACTACATGACCGACACTCTCTTCAACATAATACCACAATTTACGCTATCACTTGGCCAGTGCAAGTGAGTTCTCTATGATGTTCTACAGGGATTACAGGAGATGCATTCACGAGACTTGGTGCACACTGGTAAGCTTTCCATCTAGCTTTGTAACGGTCCTAATGTGAGCTGATTTTGAGGTAGACATAAAGCCGAACAACATCCTGGTGGACTACTCTGTTCAAAATGGCAAGTTGAACATAGTCAGGGTCAAGGTTGGAGATGTAGACAATGCTGTTATCCTTCGGCAAGGCGAAGTCATTCCTTGCACTGTCGGCAACGTGTGGTGGAGGAGTCCCGAAGCACAGTTGGGTATAGATGTCAGCGCACCGACTGATATCTTTTCTTTTGGGCTTCTCGTACGTTTGACCTCACATCCTCGATACGTCTTGTTTGCCTGCTCTATGCTGATAGAGATTATTTTAGTGCGCCTTTGTTGTGCTAAGGCGACCTATACTTTACATCCCGGAAGAATCAAGAGTACCAGATGTGGCCGAAAAGTTCCAGGTTTTGGATCGGACTATCGACTATTTTGGATATTTGCCCGCTTCCTTGAAGAAAAAGAGTCCGGATGATGTGCGTCCGGCACTGGACTTTATTGAAGCTTCCTTTACCGGTGATGGAAACATGTTTAATCTCTTCAAGGAGTGGTCAGAAGGCTGTGTTCCTGAGACTGCAAATGGGATCCGACTCGACTTTCTCAACCAGGAGTTCAAACATATGGTTGAAGCCGCAACACAAATGGAGCCTGAAAACAGGGCAACAGTGAAACAACTCTTGGCCCATCCATGGTGGATAGGCAGGGACGACATATAGGGCACAAAGTGGTGGCATATCAACGGCAGTTACACAGACGCATATATGACATGATTGTTGTCCTCACACGTTGCGCAAACTTTGGACGATAATTATGTCATGGAGAAGCTGGTCGAGGATGCGTCAAATCTCCCATTATGAACATCACTTTGGTTGTAGTAGCATATGCGCTATTTTCTAAAGCGCATTAAAATGCAGGGCCATCGTTCTATTACGGTAGTATAGTGATCTGAGCTTTCACACGCATTCATCATAATCCACATTGAAAATGTAATGCAGCTTCTCGATTCGCAATCTATGTACAACGCGACTTCAAACAAAAACGATTGTGAAAAGGATGTTGATCAGACACCCCTGAAACCCTATGCTTTCCACTCACTCCACGCTGACCTGCTAGATGCCGGCCTAAGAAACCCGAGGAACGATGAAATCAGTGGCCTCCTGAGCCCAGGTCTTGATCTCGTCGGCATGGGCCTGTCCATTGCTTCCGCTAGCGCACACTGAATCATCGACGGTGCAGAAGCTGCGGAAAACCTGCGTGTAAGGGGCAAGAGTCTCGGGGGTACCACCCTGGCCAGCGATGATGCCGTTGGTGGTTGCGCTACCCGCATCGTAGCTCTGGCCGGCAATGAAGGTGGGGTCGCCAAAGACCACCGCGGCAGCAACTGTGTACTTGGTCAGCAGGCCAAAATTCGAACGGAGCATGAAATGAAACTTACTGTGAGGGGTGTACTTTGCTGCGAGCGCAGGCTGGCCACTGCCACCGCCGAGCAAGCTGCTCACGACCTGTCCACCCTGGCTGTAGCCAAGCAGAACAACCTTGCTGCCCTCGCCACACTGATCAACGAATCCAGTGACCACGCCGTTGAGATTTTGGATACCTGCCACGACAGAAGGGCCGTAGTTGGAGCCATCGTTGATGACAGCTGGGTAGTCGAGACCGAAGTCGCTGCCAGACCAATTGGGGACGGCGCCCTTGACCATGCCGACGACCTGAGACTGGACGCCTTCGCCAGGCTGCTCACCAGAGCCACGAGCGGCAACGATGAGAGGTCCTCCGCACTGGAAGTCTCGCTTGGCCACTTCAATGGGCGAAGCAGAAGCGCCTGCTGCAAGAGCGGCAATGAGAACGGATGAAGCGGTCTTCATGTTGATTGGCTTTGGTGAGATATGTGGTTGATTGGGGATGTTTAGTGTTCTGGTGATGGTGGTAATGATGATGATGATGATGATGATGAGAGTCGAAATATGAGCAGCGATAGCTCACTTTTATATCCTTGTCTCAAGAAGAATGGACCCATCTCTCATGACCGCAGGATGTTCAATTCAACGTCATGTTCAGCGTTCGCATGTTAGTGCACGGTGTCGATGCTACGTAACGAAGCAGAATATACAGGGGTTTGAACTGCCAATCCAGTATTCGCAAAGTCTAATAGTGCATATCTCGGAAGCGCCGAGTACTATCATCTTTCAATCGTTCGCAGCGTATGTCGTTTGTACGTGTTTACTTCATGTATTTCATGCTTCACCAAGGCTTCTTCCGATATTCATCTTCAGTGCTTTCGCGAGGATGCAGTCTATCTACCGCATAGTAGGGCCGCTAATGTTGGTAACCTGGTTCCCAGGTGCATTTGAGCATTTGGCCCCATGACATGTAGCGACCTTGCAGATCCTTGCGCTACTACTCGATGCTACTTACTAACACTCGAGATGCCACACTCCTCCATACATTCCAAGACGGAGTTTGATAGAATGGGGCTCTTAACATAGAATCTGGACCCATGGATCGATGCTGCAACCTTGTGCAAGGGAGCATGCAGAGAGGGACAGTCAGGTGGCGAAGCCAAAGGCAAGTCTTGTTCCGAAACGTCGCCGAAAAGCTCGATTGAATGCGATGCGAGTTCGTATATTCAAGTGTCTTCCACCTAGAAGAGTAAAACCTACGGCAATTAAATGTTATGAGAAGGGTTATTTGGTGGAAAGTAATAATAGTAATAGGAACAGGTAATCCTAGAAAGGAGCTATCGATTAGATCAAAATGATAGCGAGCCTTCTTTGCTGACAGCCGCCACTCCCTCGTCGACACTCGTTGCTCCATCCCATTCTGAATCATGAATCCACACACTTGGGGGCAATGAATCAACCCAGGACGTTGCTTCGGCTATTGCCTCGGCGTGGTTTCGCTTCTGTAGCGGCAAGGCGATCGCCTCGACAGTTCGACTCAACTGGGAGAGGTGATGGCTTTGCACGTCGAATACCAAAGCAGCAGGCCTCGGGGCAACCTCCTCCAGCAGCGGAGACAACTGGAGCCAGCGCTACACCAAACGATAGCGTCGCCAATGCTCTACGACAAGCATCGCAGAGTGATGCCAACAATCTGTTGGCTCCTGTCCATGTCCCCGAGGACAAATACGGCATCCTACGATCTGATCACCCCTCCACCAGCATCCTTGCGAATTCCACCATTGTCGTCCATCGGCAGCTCGAGATGATGAACGTCATGCTTGGTTTCGAGCAAGCCAACAAATACGTTATCATGGATGGCCAAGGCAATCACATTGGCTACCTGGCCGAGCAAGACCACGGCCTGGGCAGCGCAATGGCACGCCAATTTGCGAGACTCCACCGCAGCTTCACAACGCATGTGTTTGATCGCCACGAGAAGGAGGTTCTCCGCTTTTACAGACCATTTTCCTGGATCAGCTCGCGCATCCGCGTCTACGACGCTGCTACCGAGGACTACACCTCGTCTGACGCACTCTCGGGCACAAGCGCAGGCTCAATCACATCACAAACATCCGCAAGCATCTCACAAATCCCTTTGTCGGAAATGCGCATAATAGGCGAGGCCCAACAGCAATGGGCGCCCATACGGCGCAAATACAACGTCTTCCTTCACCGCGACACACCCCCTGCGGATGAGTCCGCACCCCAACTCACATCTGGCGCTCTCCCTCTTTCAAACTCCCAAGAACTTGCAGTGGTCGAACCGGGAAAAGAGGCAGCAACTGGCAGCATGGCACAATTTGCTTATGTCGACGAGCCGTTTCTTTCGTGGGATTTTTCTCTCAAGTCGGCCGATGACCAGCTCATTGGCTCCGTGAACCGCAATTTCTCCGGCTTTGGACGCGAAATCCTCACCGACACGGGCGTGTATGTGCTGCGTATGGACTCGGCGGGTCTAGGAGCGGAGCCAGACCATTTGATTTCTCACACGGCACGCAATGCAGCTGACGCGAATGCTGGCATGACGCTGGACCAACGAGCAGTGATGCTTGCCACGGCTGTCAGCATCGATTTTGACTACTTCAGTCGACGCAGTGGTCAAGGAATGATGGGCCACGTTTATCCCGGCACGAGCGGTGAAGCAGCTGGCGGAGCAGGTGTCCCAGGAGGCGTTGCTGGAGGAGCTGCTGGAGAAGCCGGCGCAGCGGGCGGCGCAGTGGCAGGAGAGTCAGGTATAGCAGGCGAGGCGGCCGGTGCTGCTGCTCGAGGAGTCGGCGGCGTTGCAGCCAGTGAAGGTGCCATAGCTGGTGCTGGGACAATGGCTGGGTATGAGGCCATGCAGGGCATGAGCGGACGACGCGGCGGGGCCGACGACGCATCGCCCACGAATGACGCACCGCCGCCCATGCAAACTCCTTACGACGAGCCGCTGCCGCCGCAACAAGGCTCGGACGAGGACTTCTGGGGTGAGTCCTCGCCTAAGGGGCAAGACCCGAGCGGCGGCCAAAGTCCCGATGCCGGTGAAGATGGCGGCGGGTTAAATCTGTGGGACTTTTTCGACAGCGGCCCTTAACACCAAGGTCGACACTCTGTAACAGTATAGATGACATTACGAAGCCAACGACAAAGCTAATGTACAATTCCTCCTCTCGTTTCTTCCCCACCTTGCCTCCTCACCTCCACACCAATGTAATTACTCTAAGAGACTCGTGAATCATAAAAAGCCATCACCCTCAAAAATACCGACTCCGCTCAAACATAATCCACAGCAAGCTTCACCAGCGCACACCCCGCCGGCGCCGCCCACACAGCCTTCGAGCTCCCCCGCCACAGCAACTGACTCGGCGCCTGCCCGAGCGGCGCAGCCGGCGCCTCACCCTCCTTGACCTGGCACATGACGAAGCTGCCCATGATGAGCTCGTAGCCCTCGGCGCCCTCGAAGCCAATCTTGGGCCCGCCGACGTCCTCGTCGCCCTGCTCGATGGCGAAGCGCTGCGTCGTCGCGCCGCCCGCCGACAGCAGCGTCTGCGGGTAGGCGTCTGCCTCGGCGATGCCCGAATCCGCGGGCAGCGTCGAGTTGCTGAGCATGAAGGCGGCGGGGCGCGGGGAAGTGGGAACGAGGGCTTGCAGGGCGGCGCCGTCGAGGGTCCAGAGGGAGGGGGAGGTGGAGGCGACGACGGTGTTGGCGCCGGAGGGGGCGGCGAAGGCGGCGAGGGTGAGGTTGTTGAGCTTGGTGGCGGCTTCTTTGTCGGTGTTGGCGGCGTCGTCGTAGGTGACTGTGCGGAGGTGGAATTGCTGGGGCTTCTCGACGGGGAGGTTGGCGGGGAGGGCGAGGGCGAGGGGGGCCAGGGTGAGGGAGAGGAGGGTGGTGGTGGACGGGAGCATCTTGAAGGGGATTTCTTCGTGGGGTTTGGACTTGGGAGGTTGGTTGGGATGGGTTGGTGGAGGCTGCTGGGTATTATTGCTGACTGGTAATGGTTGTTGAGGCTGAATGGAATAGGATATGTGGTAGATCTCGAGTCACTTATATACTTTCATCGCCAGAGTTAAACACAGGCCACACGCTACGAAGAATTTTGGAGGATATTCCTTGTGACGAGCGAATGACTTCACGCACGACCAAAGATAGTCACCGACGGTGCACAAGGGGACGATCGTATGACGCTGGGCAGCGATTGGCCTGCAAGGGGGGCTCTGCACCGCCTCCGCGGGACGCTGATCGTCATGTCCTTTCGGAGATGGATTGCATACCACCGTCACATTCGCAATCCTCTGCGACAACAAGGAAAGAAACTCGCAGGATTGAATTTGCGACGGTGTGCGACAGCACTGGCTTGGAAGGCTGGTGCGCGGTGGCGAAGAGGAAGAATGACGTGGTCAGCGTTAATTGAAGGATTCACGCGCAGCCAATTTGGGTTCAGTGATCGACGTGATGAGGGTCCAACTTGCCGGCCGGGCAACGCTTATACCTCTGGGCATACGTCAACTGCACACATGATCGTTTATTCTTAGCTCGATCTGTAATCAACAGCAACATTACCCGTCCATTCCTAGCTGTGTCGTCTTCGGAGCACTCCCCTTTCAGAAGCCATTGCGACTGTCCGGCTACCCGGCACTCTCCACCCGACCCAGCACTCCCCCGTGCAAGTAGTACACCCTACATTTGGGCAGGGTAGTACTGCACCGAGTGCCGCTTCAACTTGTCAACTTCCAGTTTTCGGAGGTATGCGATGTTGCGAACCTCGTCTTGCCACGCCGGGCGCTCCATGCGTCGAGTGAGCTCAGGGGCGAGGTATTCAGCCATCATCCGGGTGTACTGTGTCACCCTGAACTCCGTCAGGTGGCGGTAGAATGCTGTTGCGCTGCACCACCTGAGCTCGCACTCGTGAGGGTGTGCCGGCGGCTGCCATGCATACACTGCATCCTCACTCTGGCTGAACTCCTCACGTGGATAAACCTCCACCGGCATCCACGCCGTTGTCGCTGGCTCAGGTTCAGGCCCCTCGAGTGCCATGCGGTGAAGATGGCCCGCAATGGACGGAGTCATCACCTTGTCAGTTCTCCGGCACTTGCTGAGGTGCGCGGAGTCATGGTCATTCCGCGCCTCCGAATTTGACCAGCTGATGAAGAAATCTTTCGTGACCACCGGGAACGACCTCTTGAGCTCCTCGGCCGTCGCAAGGCCGGACTTGACAAGCAGCCGGAAAGCTTGCCCTCGTACCAGTGGAAGATTCTCTAGATCATGAAGAAGTAGATCACGAGAGTCTGCATCGCATGTTTCGCGCGCCAAGTCGTACATGATCCAAAAGTGCTCGGCCACGTCTTCATCCCAGTCATTGATGGCTTCATTGAGCTCAGGAGCTTCCGCCGCTCGTGGCCATTGACGCGCCGCGTAAGTGGCCAAGATATATTGTAGCTTGTCTCCTGGGGCCGTTTCATGGAAGGCCAACTTCAAGGCTTCGAAGACTGTGTGGTATGCAAGGCACTCCGCTCGAGCTGTGGGCGATCGGATCTTGAAGCAAGTCAAGACTTGCGCAAGACCCTCTTGGATGACAAAACAAAGGCCTTCGATAGCCAGGTAGTGTGCGAGAATATACAGGCGTACGAATTTGACATAAGGAACGTGATGCGGATCTTGGAAGATGTCTCCTGCATACCATGCATAGCTGGGTGCGTAGCGTGACCAGGCCCCATGATATCCTTCGTCACAGACTCTGATGTGCTCCATCATATCATACGACAGATCGTGAGTCTCACGTTTGACCATGACTGAAAGATCCTGATTGTCAAGTCCGCTCTGAGAAGGATGGATGACGAAATGAGGTGGCTTAAAATGACGATTGTGCTGCATGAGTTCCCGCCTCTGCCTGAATCCCGCAAGCTTAACCATTTGTTCTTGTTCAAAGACTTGTTGCTCGCTGTTGACCATAGCTTTGACTTTTTCGTGGTTTTTGCGCGTGCAGGTCAACCAAGAAATGAACAGCTTGACCTCCTCTTCCTCAAATTGGGGCAGATGGACGCATCCCCGCCAAGTTTCTTGCCAATCTCCATGGAGCATGACACTGAAGAACTCAGAGCAGATTCCTAGCTGAGATCGGGAGATGGTGAACTCAGTTCCCTTTGAGCCTACAACGATGGTCGCGTTCTCGTCATCGTAGTCAACAACATCGCGTGATTCTGAAGAATTGTTTAGCTTCTGTGCAAAGTCACGCGAAGCAAGAGCCAAATTACCCATAGAATCAAGAGATAGAGCAGAAAGAGCGCGACAAAGCTCTGTGAGGGTATATGGAAGCGGCTTTGCCGCAGGAGACGAATGTGCCATCCTCAAAGTGTCGACAGGAGCACGAAAGAAAAGACAGAAAATGGTGTTGCAGTTGTGGAGACTACAGCAGCTTGGTAGGTGATAGGAACAAGTTCGCAGAGAGACAGTTGGCAAGCAAGAGTAGAAGTTGGTGTTGTGAAGAGGGCAGGATTGGAAAGGTGAAAGAAGAAGGGAGGCGGAGGCAACACCATCACTCTACCACAATCACGTGGGGGGAGAGTGTCAATATTCGGTGTCCAGGAGGGTAACGCTCTCTACAACACGCACATCACCATTCTTTTTCTGCTTGTCGTTCGAGTTTCTTAATTTTGAGAATTCTAGGACATGATTCAGATGTTCTGAATGTTAGTGTACACCAGATTCGCGTAATGGCCTTACCGGAAGAGAGCCATCGGTGCGCCAAACACCGTCGCGTAGTAGAGACTGCAAGCCACCCTCTCCTGTGTAATGCCAGCGTCTAATATGAAAAAAGGACAGACGCCACCTTGAGCCGCCCCGTATCATACAGCGGCTACTGTTCTTCCGCATTTCGTACAAGCATACTTTGGTGGTCCACCTTTCGCTCGCACGCGCGCTCGAAAGTCCTGCCCACCGCACCGATGACATTTCATGGGCGTGCTGCGGCCACCTTCATGTGAATCAGTATGCTCTTGCACGTCTTCATCCTGCTCTTCAGCGGTATTGCTGCTCAGCTGGCTAACTCGACTCATCTTCATCTCAAGCCGCGCCATGTCGGAAAGCGTGGTTGAGCTATTGGCTTGACTACTGCGCCCAAAATGTTTGCGCGAGTCCACGGGTGTGCCAGTTCCTGAAGCCAAAGCTGATGCTTGAGCATGCTGCAGCTGGTCGATCATCTCCTCGTGCCATGCATTCTGTCGCCAGTACACCGACGACGTGGCTGAGATGCCCGACATGCCTCGTTGTACACCCGGTTTCTGCAGCAATGATGCCTGGCTTGCCGAAAAGGCCGTGTCAACCGAGGACTTGCGCGCTCCGCCCACACTGAGTCGTCCAGCATCCGAGCCGGCGTCACGCTCTGAAGGAGGAGTGCTGGCGGTGACGGGCGACGGTGCGACCGAAGATTGGCGTGAGTAGCGGCGAAGGACCTTGTTCCGTGGCGATTCGTTGCGCTTAGCAGGAATACTCATGCTGCGCGATGTTGCAGAAAATGACGAGTTTGACGCGGCAGGCTTCGTGTCGAGGCTGCTTGTACTGACGATACTTTGCCGCCAGGAGAGAATACGTTCGCTTGGGGCTTGAGACTTAATAGAACCCTGGCGAGACCGGCGAGAGCTTTGAGTCGCCAGCGAGGCCCGACGTATGATGCTGGATCCGACACGCTTTGTACGATGCGCGGAGGTCTCCCAGGGATCGATGTTGCGCTTGTCCCAGGCGCAGTCTTGACGAAAGACTTTAATATTGCCCATTGCATCGGCTGTGATGAGGATATTCCCATTACGATGCGTGGTACGAGAAATGTATGCCGGGGATTCGAATGGGCGCTTGAATGCTCCACCACCCTCTGCCGTAGCTGGAGTCGGCTGAATGCTGTTTGCATCATCGTCTGCGATTCTGGAGGAATGTATGGACTCAACCTCAGCTCGGCTAACCAACGTCACAGGTGGCGGGTTGCACAGGTCATACAGCGGATCCTCGGAAGCGCTGAGAAGCATACGAGTACGCACAGGTACTAGCACAGCTGCGGTAGCTACGTGCGTGTGCGCCTCGAACATCTCAACGGGCCACTTGTTTCTGCGCTCGTTTTCAGGCTGGGTTGTGGACCAGACAAAGACCTTTTTGTCTTCACTGCCGCAGATAACGTATCTAGCGTCGTCGCTGAAACGAGCGCGAATCTGGCTAGAGGTGTTCTCATTACCCTTGAACTTCATCTCGAGACTCTTGTCTCTAACATTGTACAGGCGAATGCGAGAGTCATTGCTGGTGACGAGCAACTTCACGTTGTTGCTACCCGGGGGCAAGTTGATGGCATCCAGGCCAGTGATCTTGCTCCCCTTTGCATTCTTGCCGTGCGCTGACTTGACAAGAATCTGGGTCTGCAATTTGAGCTGCTCGGTGTCAAAGAAAGCGCAGAGGCCAGACACACAGCCAGCAATTGCGGTGCGACCATCGGGTGAGAAAGCAACTGCGGTCACAATGTCCGAAACAGCCACGTGGAATGCAACGGTCTTGTCTGGAATGCTCCAGAGCCGAAGCCGCGAGTCCAATGACCCGGCGAGGAAGAAACGATCATCCTTGGGATGGAATTGTATCGAGGTCACCACATCGTTGTGCTTGAATACACACAAGCATTCATCTTGAGACACATGCCAGAGCCTGACGGTCTTGTCCATGGAAGAGGACAGCAAGAAGTTGTTCTTGCTCCAGCTCAGATCCAGTACTGGAGCAGTGTGCCCAGTGTAAACTCTGACTGGCTTATTTCGAAAGACAGGGGCGCTGAGTCGCATTCTTCCATGGCCGCGGTCTGCCTTGGCTTCCTCCTCCTTTTCGTGCGCACGGCGATCCTCTCGGGTTCCTAGCACGGACCATATGCGCACGTTTTTGTCCTGTCCCGTGCTTGCAAGATAACGGCCATCTTTACTGACCTCCAGTGCCCAGACAGCGTCGCCCTCGGAGTTTGAGAGGTTTCTGGCCCTTGAGCTCGGCGGAGGCGCAGAGGCCGAGTCCGTTGTTTGGCTAGGCGCATCGGTCCCCAGAGCTTGAGCCAAGAAGAGTCGATTGAATTCTTTGACATTCTTGTTCCGTGAGGCAACCTTGATGTATGCAGGTGGCGGAAGATGCTCGGGATTGTACTCGAGGTTGTCAATTGGCTCATGAAAGATCTCAGCATCTGCGCCCTCTGGCCTCGAGCCATCACCCTCAGAATCCAGCTCGACCTTTGTTTCGTCTACCGAATCTTTCTTCTTGTTTCCAATGAAGCGTGCCAGGAATGAGACGCCCTTCTTCTTCTCTTTGGGTGTCTGTGAAGGGTTATCGATCTGAACAGCTTCCTCGTCAGCTCGGGTCGGTGGACGCGGGAGAGGCTCGGAAGCTCTGGATAGCTTTGGAGACAATGCAGATTGACCTGTGGCACGGTGGAGTATCTCTTGCGACAACGGATCGACTGGATGCTGTGCGTCGGGTTTGTAAGACAATGAGTGAACGGTGGGTCCAGAGGTGGACTCATCCAGACTGGGAGCTCCGACAGCATCCGAGTTAGAGTGAGAGGTGGTGAGATTGATGGCTGAATCCGGAGTCAGAGTAGTGCAGCGCCACGTGTATGGAGTCGGCTTACCATCTGAAGAGGGCGCAATACGAGACGATGGCTGAGATCTGACCTTGGCCAGGTGGTCTGCAGCGACGGGCTGCGGCGACTCAGGGTCGGGCTTGTCGGTGCGTGTGTCCGTCACCTGGATCTTAGGCAGAACTTCGGCCATGATGTTGGCGCGGTCGTGGATGCGCAGCCATTAGAGGGTCAGTGGCGCATGGAAGATATCTCTCGAGGCGGGTGCTCGGGGGGCTGCTCGGGAGGATGCAGAAAGTCGATGCGGATGGCTGCGGATTCGTCGCACAGCAGCAGGCAGGAGGGCAAAGAGGTATGTTCAGGCACAAAAGGCCAGTGCAAGTCCTACGACAAGATTCGTGAATGAACGGATAAACTTCATGGGGATCAGGAATGCGGTGTTGTTTGCAGCAACGACAATTGTTAGTGCCGTGGTTCGACGTCAGCGCCGCAAATGCGCCGACAGGTACATAACGCTCCGTTCATTAAAAGTTGTGCTGACTCGTAGGATCTGCATAGCACCAACTAATACCAGCACCAGCACCATGCTTCCAAGAAATATTACAAGAACCGAAGCGCCTATCAATCTCCTCCCTGCTCCACTTGCTGTCTGTCCAATGCGGCTTACTCGCAGGTCTTGACCGTGTACTCCACGGTGGAGTTGCCAGTCCTCCAGACCTTGGGCTTGAAGTCGAGATAGACAAGCTCGCCCTTCTCGGCGGTCCATTCGCCGTTGGTGTCGCGATAGTAGACTATCTCATTGCTACCGGCATCGCGGACCTCAACAGTGGTGTGCGAAAGCTTGCCCTCCGTGCTCCATTCGATGTTGTAGCAGGTCGACTTGGTGACCAGGAAAGGCTTGCTGCATCTCTGCTGACCATCACTGTCGATGCATTTCTCGACCGCGTAGTCTAGAATGCTACCAGACGCAACCTCGGATGCTTATTCAATAATTTAGCTTCATGGCAGACCTCAAGAGCTGGGAAGGAAGGGCTTACGCTTGGTCAAGGTGCCGGTCAAGGCAAGGCCGGCAGTGAGAATGCTTTGGGCAGTAGGAACGTACATGATTGCGACGAGTGACAAGAACTATATGAAGTGCCTTTTTGGATTATTTTTCGACGGCAGCTGGGAGAGAAGAAAGGTGCGAATGGACTAATACTTGGTATATACCCGTCAGGCGTCCGTCCAGACTTTCGCCTTTGGCAATGACGTGGGAGGCACGACTCCGGCCTGGGGCAACCACTGTGCAAGGATTTAGACTTTGCCCCTTGCAGTACACGTTACCTAATCCTGGAAGTTCTCCGCACTGGGCCTTGGACATCTGGCATGAAGGCAATGTGCTCGGTGGGGCATACAACATAATGTTTCTTCTTTCCATCATCGGCACAGGACTTTATGAAGACCCGCTAAGGATGCGTGGTCTACTCGCCAACACCAGGTGTGTCGGCGATTCGAAAGACATATTTTGTTGCACTAGCCTTCCCTTCCTTTAGATTCGTGAGACCTTCTTGCACACCCACAAGTCCTCCAGAGATCACTGTCTGTGGGTGTGCTTTGAACCACCCCTCTTGCAGGCCTTTGCCCAGCAAGCTTGTCAGCGCTTGCCCGAAATCCGTCTGCGACGCGTGCACATCTGCGACCATGGTCTTGCTCGTCTCAACACCCTCGATCACCCAGGCGTCTTCTGTGCTAAATTGGCCATCGTCGTTCACCATTGGCAGGACTCGTGTTATCTTCGCCCCCTTGCCTCCCATAGCCTTGGCGGCATTTTCGCTGCTGTTGTGCTCGCTCACACCGTCGAAGCAGTAGAGAATCTCCTTTCCAGGCCCAACGGCACCTTTGATTGCTGCGACCACGGCGTCGTCACCCTTGCGGTAGTCGACAATTACATCTCCAGTTTTCTGATCGATGAGGCCTTCGACGAATGGAATGCCCTTGCCGGCGACACAGATCAATGGCCCTATACCGGCGCGCTTGGCCAGCTGAATTGCGTATGCGCCCACGGCGCTTGCAGCACCGTAGATGATCAAGGGTCCAGCGCGCTGCAGTGGTTTCCCCTTCACGCCGAACCCACTTCGGCTTGCGCTCTCGTCCTTGTCCTTTGACGCAAAGCCATCCACTGCGCCTTCTGCCCATGGCAGCGGAAGGCCCAGTCTGACGAACAAAGCGACCCCCGCGGTCAGTGCCGCAAGAGGAATAGCTGCACCTTCTTCAAAAGACGTGTGGTCGGGTAGATGTACCGTTGTGTGTGCAGGGGCGACGGCGTATTCAGCAAAGGAGCCGTGAGGAGTGCGCATCACGTGAAACGCCATGACACGGTCGCCGGGATGAAATGTTTTGACCGCAGAGCCCACGCTGTGTACAGTACCAGCGATATCGTCACCGCTATTTGCCGCCTGTTTCGTCCATTCTGGGTACTTCCAGTCTTTGGGATTCGAGCCAGAGACAGCGACTACGTTGATGGACATGTAAGTCTTTGTGTTTCTTGCACTGCTTGATGTGTCGCCGCACTACTAGACAATACCATTGAAAATTGAAAGAAAAGGACTATTTACCTTTGATCACGACATCTGTTGGGCTTGGAGGGTCAGGGATGGGAACGTCCTTGAGCTCCACAGATGGTTTCCCATCAACGCTTGACACGATAGCTTCTTTCATGAGGTACGACATTTTTTTGGGTTGTTGTTTAATTATCTCTGACTGCACGAAAGCTGGAAAGTCTTATGCGGAACATTTATATCCAGATGCAGTATTTGGATATTTATAAGCAGCATTACCAACCGAGGGGCATATGACTGACGTCATGGGAGGAGGAAATGAGGAGAGCAAGAAGAAGCATATATCTAGTAAGGAGGTGGGTATGCAAACGAGAAATATTTGTATCACTAAAGAATGGTTATGTACTGAAGGAGCTCGATGTGCCGAAGCCTAAATATCGATCGGTAGGATGATACGAGGAGGGATGTCATGGTCTCGTACCGCTTTCCCAGCTTAGTGACGAACTTCTACTTCCTTCATCGTTCTAAATCCTCGGCAACATGACAGGTTCACCCATTGTGCCCGAATAATCTGTGCATATCCCATACTTTCTCCTATCGCTTCATTCGCCACGAACCTGCGGGCGGCACTTGTTGCATTGGGTTCTTCTCTGGACTTTACTCAGGATTTTTGCCTACTACAAGGAACTTTGGACGGCTCAAAATGCTTTAATGGCAAAGTCTATTCACCGCTCGTGATTTAAGAATGCTAAGCGCATGCCATTTGCGGTGTCTGCTCCTAAGCCTACATTGTGCTCATCTATGAAGATGCTGCTTTGATCACATCTTGCTAGTCGATTCAACCTTCACTACTCAACAGTCATCTTTGCGTATGCCTGAGACATCATCAAGATCTTCGAAAAGTCGTTGAGCCCACGGATAGAGACTCAAGACCACCTTTTAGCGGAAGCTAACATAGCGGTCCATGCGCCTTGTGCTGTCCCAATATGGTGTCGCATAGCTTGAAACTGCCACAGGGAAAGGCGTCAATTGACTCAATGACAGCAGCATCTTACCACAGATAAAACTCTCTTCTAGTGCTCTCGCCATACCAAAGCGAGTAGAAGGCTTCAATCAGCAGGAGCTGATGCGATGTTTCTCCTTTTCATTCAGTCTTCCGTGCTTCCATCATCCTCCCAAGCTTCCACTTACAAACACAACGAGAACAGCTGCATACGCGGCGGTCGCTCCAAATATCTCGGCTCTCCTTGCATTTGTCATAACTCCCACGCAAAGCGCGAAGAGGACCGTGAAAGCGCTGACCATGCCAATCTTTTTGCCGTCGCTGTTGACAAAGTGCAGCGATGTCATGGCACCAACCAGTAATGTGATCGCTGCGAACCGCTGATGAATGATACAGCACGACTGACAGCGCAATGTTGAAAGACTATTCAAGGCGATTCCAAGACGCTGATCCAGAGGTCCACGGGCAAGACATGGATTTTTACATTATCAGCAATCTGCCTGCCGATGCTATTCTGAGCAATAACTTTCTCTTCGACACGGATGCCTACAAAGCCTATGAGAATGCCTTTGTAAGGATTAATCTTGACGACGATGACATGTACGAGAAGCTGTTCTGGATTCGTGAAGTTGCATTCTACGAGAGTAGAAAAGCAAAGGTTTATCAGAATAGCAAATGGGCACCAGACCGTAAGTTCAGAAGTTGTGTTGTTTTGTATAATACACCATTAGACTAATAGAACACTCTACTTTAGCTGCGGAACGCGAACGTCAGCTTCTTAACGCAGAGGAAACAACAGAGCTTCGCCGTCGCTCCCATGCAAATGCGCACATCAAGAGTCTGACAGATCCAGACAAAGCTAAAGCTACCAGACAAGAAGAACTTCGTCGCAAAGCTTGGGAATCTGTCTTCTACTCACGGCCTGCGGTGGCGCAATCGGGGCTCTCGACCTCGGCAACGTCTTCCGCAGCAACACCTTGCACACAAAACCCACCTGAGCAGAAAGCTTCAACCCCGATGCCATCCTTGACAACCTTGACCGCCTCCAAGAATCAGCCACTGACGATTAAAGAAGCGAGGCTTCCTAGCGAGGCTTCGTTGCTGGAAATGATTGCGACTTTGATGGACAGCGACTGGGATCCCAAATATTACGACGCTTATATGCGCTGGGGGTCAGACATGCGTGATATATAGTGATTGGGATAGCTTTCACTTCCTTACATATAGTCTATTTACAGCGTGCTCTTTACACAGGTCGCCGGGATTTTATTGAGGTCTGCAGCTT
Organism: Carpinus fangiana; assembly: GCA_006937295.1. Lineage (NCBI taxonomy): Eukaryota > Viridiplantae > Streptophyta > Magnoliopsida > Fagales > Betulaceae > Carpinus > Carpinus fangiana. Next base: position 387,657 of record VIBQ01000017.1, read on the forward strand.
CATCTGCAAGACACAGATATTCCCATATTTACCATAACTTCAGATGCATTGTCAAGCAGACATTAGATTTTTAGAACGTTTTAAAGTTCCCAAGGGTATCGTTCGTTGATCCAGATAACACGAAAGGCGGCCGACTCCGACGCGAGGTTTGATAAAGCTTCACGTCCAGCTTCGCTCTCCATGGTCTCGTCCATTCTTCCTCTCCACAACTCCAGATCAATAAAAGTCGCCAAACTAAAACTAAGCTCAGCCTCTGAACCAACTACAGCCCAGCCAACCCCAAAACCCCTGTGATAACCGCACCACCAACAACCCTCCAAGAAAAAGAAACACCAACCCACCATGTCCCCACCCCCAACACTCCCCCACCCCTCCACCCTCCCCACCCTCCTCACCCCCGAAAACGCCCCCACCCTAACCCACATCCTGGACCTCCTCTTCGAGCCCTCCCCCACCCTCCACGCCACCGGCCTAACCTGGTTCCACGCCGCCACCCCCGCCACCCTGACCGCGCCAACCGTGTACTCCGCGCTCATCGGCGCGGTCAAGACGTCGCTCGAGACGCTCCTCGCGGCCGACGACCGCGCCACGCTGGACCCCATCCTCGGCGCGCACCCGCGGCTCGGGGCGCGCCGCGTCGACAGCGCGCAGAGCCAGGGCGAGCAGGCGCAGCTGGCGGACCATGCGGAGGAGCTGGCGCAGCTGAACGCCGCGTACGAGGCGGCGTTTCCGGGGCTGCGGTACGTGGTGTTTGTCGCGGGGCGGGGGCGCGACGAGATCTGCGCGGACATGAGGGCGCGGATTGCGCGGGGCGACGGCGAGGCGGAGCGACGCGCGGGCATCGAGGTACGTTTGAAATCTGCTGTGGGAGTGCATGGCATTGGGTATCTAAAAAAGGGGGGTATCTATGCTTTGATGTTTCGGGGCACCGTGTTTCCGCGTTGCTGACTCTGGTGGAACAGGCCATGTGCGCTATTGCATTGGACCGCGCAGGCAAGCTGGCGCAGGCTTGAAAGAGTCAGTGTCAGGCCAAGGAGCGCTAGAGGTGGTCCGCTTCGTCTTCAATGGTCGCGACAAGGGAAGCAAGAAGGTCTATCTGGACGCGTATTTCTTGCGCGTTGGCGACATCGGCGGAACGGTCGTGGTTAGACTGGGCGGATAGCTTGTCTTCGTGAGTGACAAGACCTGACCGCACCTCGTCCAGTACAGTCTTCAGAGGTGAGAGATATAGAGGGCTCACCACCTTGTGGTGAAGGTCTGCAATACCGAGAGGCTCGTGTAGACGCTGCGCCAGTATGAGGAGGTGATAGAAGTTTAACATCGCCAGAGTGAACCCATTGTTGTCAATGATAGCGTTGAGCTTGACACCGGCTCTCTCGCCGTCCCACTCGTGTCGCAAGTCAGGAAAGAGGTGTTTCGCAGCCTCTCTCAGCGCCTCTCCGTTGGCAAAGGGAGTATCACCGGTCGCGGAGAGAGTTTCCGTCTTCAACCATGCTACAGCGCTCTCGCGAAGGTTGTCGAATGGGCATTCGGCGAGTGTATCGATGATAAAACTCAGCCGATTCTTCGGCTCGGGGTGTGAATGGAGAACGGTGGATGCGAGCTTGTGCGCCAAATAACGCAGCCGGGGCGAACCGCTACAGGCAGAAATGCGTGTAATTTTCAGAAGATAGGCGTACAAGGCTTCTGGATGACCTTGTATGCCCATCTTGTCACTGTTGGTCGCGTTCAGGCCCAAAGCAAGAATAGCGTCGATGACTTCGTCGCTAGGAAGTGTTTGTGAGTCGTCCATGCAAGCTTCTACAATAGCTGCGTGCTCCGGGAAGATTCTCAGCTCGACTTCGTGCGAAATAAGCCGCTCGACGAGGCCGAGACGGACTTTGCTCTTGTTAAGGAATAAAAGTGCCATGGAGTCGTCGTCGCGCGCGCAGGACGAGGCGGAGAAAGCAAGATTGAACGTCTTTGCGGCCAGAATCATGGCTGCCGCCTGAGACGAGAATGTAATGTCGTCTGTAGTATTTGGAGGATCGTCACTCTCGAAATCCCACGCGTTCTTCTTGCCTAAACTTCCAGCTTCGTCGATTTGCCCTTCTGTAGCGGACAGGTCCTTGATGTGGCTGGACGTGGCGTCTCTCAAAAGCGCAGCTGAGGTGATGCCGTGGTCTTCTGCAAGGGCCAAAAGAATGTCAATATTCTCGTCTTGCTCTGTAAGCTGAGCATTGTTCATAAACCTCGCATTCAATCGTTGGCCTTTATGTTGTGCAATCCCAGACGGCAAGCCGGGCAAAAGTGTGCGGGGATCGTACAATTCCTGAATTCGACCAGCCCAGCCAAACCCAAATTCGGGGGCAGAGGAGTCCGAAGATGCAGGGGCGAGGGCGTAGATTTCGTAGATGGAAACGATGAAGGCTTGAACGAGGCGAGTGTGAATGGCAAGCTCATCAGTCGGCTTCAGCTTTGAGATTGATTCCGCTGATGGGCGAGGGGGAAGTTGGAGGCGCAGCTTGAGGAGCTCAAAAGCAGACTTGTCCGACTGGGAGGATGGGTCACGTGAAGGCAGGCTGGGTTTGCCGTCGGTGGAAATGCCGCGCAGAAAGGTTAATGTGGCGTCGAGCATGTGTTGTGTCTCGGAGTATGAGTGAAACTGAGTAGCACGCTCAAAGGCGCCCAACATAGCCTTGAGCAGGGGGGCGGCGAAGCGTGAGGGTCGTTTGACCTTTAGACGAGCCAGAACAACAGGCAGTGCGCGGGCCAGAAAGGCATACTGGATGACCTGGTGCGGCATGTTTCTGGTCAAGGGGAACGGCTTTACGGCTTCGTCGGAGTCAACGCTGTTTGAGTCGTGGTCTTCGAGATCGTCGCGGAATAGCAGCTGGAAGAGCATGCTAGTGCGCATGACGACTTCTTTGGCATTTCCACGAGCAAAGATCAGGTCCAGCAGATGCGTCGAGGCAGGTAGCAAGGGCGACAAGACGGTGACGAGATCCCAGCCAATCTGCTCCACAAGATCTTTGTCATGCTGCAGTAGGTGGTTCAGGACGGCGAGGTTGGATTGGAGCACCGGACTGTCCGGGTCGAGCTCCTTCTGGATGACAAGCAGGTAGTCAATCGGTGTGAGATTGGGCGGTTTCAGCAGTACGAGTGGGTGAGAAGCGAGAGACTGCGACGGACTTGAGTCTGCCATGGTGTCTACTGCGAGTGTCAGCAGAGAGACGGGGAGAGCAATCAGAGAAAGTAGAAAAGCGCCAAAGCTTGACGCCAGCGCCGCCGGGGTCCTCGAGCGCCCGGTGCGGCACAGAGAGTGAAAAAGCTCCCCGCAGGCCCCCCGGGGCAGGGACCAGGGACCAGGAACACGCGCCCCCGGTCTACTGCATCTACCCAGGGTTCAGCGCCGCGGGTGCTTGCAGGGTTCGTCCGAACGGCATGCTTGATGGTAGGCGTGGCGTAATCGATCAGCCCCTGGCATGCTGCATGCAGCGTGTCAGGCTCCGCGGGCGTACCTGCAGGCCAGACGCAGAGACTCGATGGGGCCTTAGCACTGGCTGCAGCGATCGCGCAGCAGCATAATAGGGGCGGCTAGCCTGAGTCCGGGGGGACGGGACGAGGGCGTGGCGCTGGGGCCCCCTTGGAGTGCTAGTCGTGTTGTAGATGCCGGCCGCCGTGGCACCTCTCCTCACTTTTCCAACCAGATCGTGCTGGAACTTTTGATCTCTCCTTCGACCGCGTCCCACGCTGCAGCCCTTTCCTCTCTCTCTCTCTCTCTCTCTCTTTCTATCTCGCTCTTCCTGCCCGTCTCTTGCGTCGCGGCGCTTGCCTGCGTGTCTGCTCGAGCATGCATCCCGCCCTTTGACCTCGCCGAATTCTCCGCCTCCCTTCGTCGAGTGTCCAGCGCCGAGGCAGCCCGCAACGCCTGTCCTCCGAGAGCTTCTGCATCTCGCGCACACCCACAGCGCTGTCGTTCGCAGCCGCGGCCCCTGATTTCTTTTCTTTGTCTTTTTCGGCTCCTCTCTCGCTTGTGCACAGCCAGGTGCACATGCAAACATGAGTCTCAACGGCCTAGACGCGCCAGAGATCTTGCAGGCGCACCAAGACACCCTTGCAGAGCCCGGCGGATGGTAAGTGCCGCTTATAATTCTTCCGGGCCACCACTCTTCTCTAATGCCGGCGCAGGTTCCTGCTCAAGTACTCTTCTCGCGATGAGGTCGAGTTGCTGGCCCGCGGCGTCGGTGGTCTCAGCGAGACTTCAATCGCCCTGGCTGCGTATCCAGAAGCCTCGCCCCTATATGGCTTGCTGCATTATCGCAGGCGCAAGGTCCTGCTCAAATACATCCCCGCAGAAACGTCCCGCCTGCTGCTGGGTTGGTCGCATCTCTTCCCTTGTCCCCTCGCGTGCATCTTCTGACCCTTCTCCCAGCGCGCAGTGGCGTCCATTTCCAGGCATTTGCCGATCAGTTCGCCCATGATGCCCAATTCAACGCCCACGGCCCACACGATCTCAGCGATGCCGCGCTGTCGGCCGTGTGTCCCCCTCACACTGCCACATCTACCTCACTGCACTCCATGACGAACTCGATCAAGCGCCAGAACCTCGACGAGATATTTGAAGACGCCGAAGAAGCCCCGCGCCCGCCCATACCGACCGACTCGGCCCCTGCAGTCGCCCAGGCCGCACCCCCTCAACCGTCGGAGTCTGTCGAGCCTGTTAGTGAATTGGAGCAGCCAGCCACGTCAACGTCACTCCAGAAAGACGTTGTCGACCCCCCTACGCCACGTATGGAGGACGACTTTGTACTGCCGTCTTTTGCTGCCGACGACGCCCCAAGGCACTCGACAGACGACTACTACAAGTCTTCCGAGGCCGACATCCGCCCGGCGACGGCCGACTCCTTCCGATACGAGTTTGACACCTGGAAGCCCAAGGAAAAGGCTCGCCCGCGCCCAGTGGCGGACGACAAGGTCAGAAAGACCGGCTCGACGGGCTCGTCGCGCTTTGCTCTCCCGGCCGGCATGCGTATGAGCATGAAGCGCAGCGATGAAAGACCGCGCTCGTCCAAGTCTCATCGCTCCCTGCGACAGACCAATGGTGATGCAGAAGCTATGCCCCCTCTTCCGACAGGTCCTGAAAGGCCTCAGATTAGCCCGATGCTGTCTGACCTGACCGTGGATGATTTCGTTGGAAACGGCAAGGTGACGTCGCCAACGTCGCCGGCGGCGGATCGTGGGCCTTCATCACATATCCACTCCTTAGCTCTGGACGGGCCCGTTGACGATTGGTATCCCCCGTCTGCAAGTGGCTTGGAGCAGATTGGTGCGGCTCCAGCTGCAGACCCGCAACCATTGCAACAAGCTGACCAGTCGTCACCTTCGGCTGCAAAACCAAAGTCAGCACCCATGACTTTGGAGAAGCAGCGTTTGATGAAAGCCTTGCAGATGCGGAAGAAACAGGTAGAGCTCGCCAAAGAGCTCAGTCCCGTCAGCGCCGGGAGCGAGGGCCCCGACGATGCACCCGAGGGTTCGGCCTACCATTCAGCGGATGAACAGGTGACGGAAGGGAAGAAGGAAGAGTCCTTGATAAAAGAGAAGGTGTCCACTCCGTCCAAGTTGAAAGATGAAGGAGCTGCGGTCGACGCTGCGGTCGACTCTGCGGTCGACTCTGCGGTCGACTCTGCGGTCGACTCTGCAGTCGAATTTGTAGTCGACTCTGCAGTCGAGGCAGACGTCCAACCAGAGGACAAGCCGAAAGCCCCCATCCGGAAGCGTCGCGATATCGAAAACATCAAGACCGACACTCCCCAGTCGTCGGAAGCAGGATTCCAATCCGATGATTCTCTCCTCGATGAACTGCAAACAGCGCAGGTGCAGGATGCTACACCGGTTGAGGTTGCCCATTCTCCCCGGACACCCACATTTGGAGGCTTCCCAAAATCGGCAGCTGTAACTCCCATCAATATCAAACGCTCACCTTCGAGCCAACCACCGCAACAGCCGCAGCCGCAGCAGCAGCAGCAGCAGCAGCAACAGATCTCTCCAGGAATCGGAAGGTCTGGGCGCGTTTCGTCAATGTCCCAAACGAGCCAGGAAACGCTCTCGCTCTCCAAAGGTCGCAATGTCTCGTCTGGGATTTCCAAGCGAATCCAAGCTCTGGCTGACAACTCCTCCCGTGATCCCAGTCCCGGCGCGCAGCAGCGCGTTGAGAGTGGCCCCGACGTGGCCCGATCATTTTTGACGATACGCAACCTAGCCAGTCGGCCTTCATCTCGTGGCAATGGGCCAATCAGAGGATCCCAGGCGAGCAGGGCATCCTCCCCCAGCAGATCCGTGGCCGGGAGGTCTTTGTCGTATTTCCGGAGTGACAGATCAGGTCAAGGTGATCGAGCCAAGACATCATATGGTGCGCCGTCGGTCAGCTCAGTCGCTGAATCCACCATGACGGCTAGAATTCTTCAGTCGGCCGATGGCGCCAGCACCAAGCTCACTCAGACACCTGTGACACTGGAACAGTCAAAGCCGCGGTATTCGACCGCCACGGAACGACCGGGCTCGGCAGCGTCCATATCGTCTCGCAAGTCCAGCCGGACGCTCATGTCGAAGCAGTCGGTCGAGACTGGGTGGAACTTCATCAAGCGGACAGGCAGAAAGTCAGACCGCTCACCGCCAGCGACGGTGCGCTCGATGTCAAGCACCAGCCTAGAGCGCGTAGATGAGGACATGCCTGAGGAAAAGGAAAAGGAATCGTCGTCACGAGCAAGCAGATTGCTGAAGCGCATGTCGGGGTTGTCGTCGTCAAGCCGCAAGCACGCAGACAAGGAGTCGGACAAGCAGAGCCGCAGCAGCATATCCAAGGACCGATGGAGATCATCAGGACCTCCACCAGGGTTTACTCTAGGCGACATCAACGTGCAGTTTCCCGACACTCTACTGTGGAAGCGGCGTTGGGTCGAGGTCGATTCGTTCGGCAACTTGGTGCTGGGGGCGGCTGCGGGGGAGCGGACGCGGGGCGAGAAGAAGAAGTTCCACCTGCGCGACTTCAGGCCGGCGCTGGCTCCGTCGCAGGAGAGACAGGAGCTGCCGCACAGCATCATGCTCGACTTCCACCACGGCGGCACGCTGCAGCTGGCATTCGAGGACCCGATTGGACAGACGACCATTTTGCGCAGTAGGTTACTATGGGATTGGCAGCTACCGATGCAAAAACTAACAGACAACTACAGAATTGCTTGACACGCAGTCCGGCTGGGTGGGACATGGTTGAGGTTGGTGCTGCATATGCAATGCGTCTTGGCATGGGCAGGGAAGCAAGCGAGGCGTTGTAGGAGTACAAGAAGACGACATATACCCACTCATTGTAGATTAATTCCCTTTTCTCCGCCAGAACCCGAGTCTGGCCCGGGTGTTGCCTGAAGAGCAGGCAGCAGAGGCCCAGCATTAGTCAAGTTCTGCCAATGGCCATGAAGCGAAGGATTCGTTATTGCCGACAACGGAGACTCGAGGTGGCAGACGCGTGACTACGCGCTGGAGTGTTGACATCTGATCAATGGGCGCGGGGCCGGCCGGCGCGGAACAATGATTGGCCGGCAGCGCGCTTCGTCATATGCAGCTCCACTCGCCGCACTAGGCCCAAGCAACGCGCCTACGCGACAGGCCTTTATTAGCTACGCGTGCTCCTCTGTTTTGCTGACCTGCTCTGCAACCCACTCGACCACGCCTAGACTCAATTGCACTGCTTCACCCAGTGCCTTGTCTGTGTCTGCTCTTCTCTCCGCTATCCCTACCTACACCCTCGCAATGGACGTTCAGACTCTCCCTCCCAAGGACATTACGCCGTCGAAGAAGGTGCGTCTCCCCGCCATCGGTGCAGCTAGACGACAACTCGACTCGAGCAAGCTTCTAACTTTGATTCTGCACAGGCTGCCTCTGCCATGCAGGACCTCAGCGTCGCTGGCTCCCCGGCCAAGAAGCTGGATTTCACTGCTGTCGCCACCACCGGCCCAATCAAGGCAAAGCCTCTCGTCGGCCTGCCAGACCTCAAAAAGTACAATGACGCAGTCGACGAGGCAAAGAATGCCGTTGCCCCGACTCTACACCCCGATGAAGCTTCGGAGCCCTTGCTGCGCGAGAACCCAAACCGCTTTGTCCTCTTTCCCATCAAGTATCACGAGGTACGCGTCGCTACGCGTTCAAACGCGTTTTATTGATCAAGAATGTTCAACAACTAACATGCAACAGATATGGCAAATGTACAAGAAGGCAGAGGCTTCCTTCTGGACGGCCGAGGAGATTGACCTGTCCAAGGATCTCCACGACTGGAACAACAGACTCAACGACGAGGAGCGCTTCTTCGTTTCCCACGTCCTGGCTTTCTTCGCCGCCTCTGACGGCATTGTGAATGAGAACCTGGTCGAGCGTTTCAGCGGCGAGGTCCAGATCCCCGAGGCTCGCTGCTTCTATGGCTTCCAGATCATGATGGAGAACATCCATTCCGAGACATACTCCCTCCTCATCGACACATACATCAGCGACATGGCCCAGAGGCAATACCTCTTTGACGCCATTGACACCAGTACGTCTCTTCGTGTCGCTGTTCTTGTTTTCCTCCACTAACGCGTTTCCTTGCAGTCCCCTGCATCCGCAAAAAGGCCGACTGGGCCCTTCGGTGGATCTCGGACAAGAACTCTACCTTTGGCACGCGCCTCGTTGCATTCGCCGCCGTCGAGGGCATCTTCTTCTCTGGTGCCTTTGCATCCATCTTTTGGCTCAAGAAGCGTGGCCTCATGCCCGGCCTGACCTTCTCCAACGAGCTCATCTCGCGCGACGAGGGCATGCACACTGACTTTGCCTGCCTGCTCTTCTCCCACCTGAACAAGCGCCCTACCAACGCCGAGGTCGAGACCATCATCAAGGAGGCCGTCGAGATTGAGCAAGAGTTCCTGTCAGAGGCTCTTCCCTGTGCCCTGCTTGGCATGAACTCCAGCCTCATGTGCCAGTACATTGAGTTTGTCGCCGACCGCCTGCTGCTGACCCTCGGCTGCAAGAAGGTGTGGAACGCCACAAACCCCTTTGACTTCATGGAGAACATCTCCCTGGCTGGCAAGACCAACTTCTTCGAGAAGCGCGTCGGCGACTACCAGAAGGCCGGCGTCATGGCCAGCACAAAGAAGCACGAGGAGAACGACAAGGGCGAGCGCATCGAGGTCGTCGAGGCTCCCAAGGCCAACGGTGGCGACTTCTCCTTTGATGACGACTTTTGAAGCGTGGGCCCGTCATTGTTTGTCACGGCGTTATGCATTTGCCTCTTGTCTGGATATACCACTCTTCTCCCTCTGCACTGTACATACGCGAGCGATGGCGCGGTGTTCAGCAAGGTCCTTTTTATCTCGCTTCTCTCTGGAATGAACATTATGCGGCGTTTGGGGCATCAGAATCATGAAGGGAAGGTTTCCTTTGTTCCTTGTCCTCGAGTGGATCGAGATAGATAGATAAACTTACTACCATCGAAAGTCATATCAATACTTCTAGCTCTGTGCTTTCTCCCTGCTTTCTTTTCGTGTAATTTTGTTTTGTATGAACCCGCGCCAGTATTACCTAGATTCTGGGTTTTGTCCTTTTATCGCCGTCGCCCTCTGCTTGTCGTCTAACCTTTGACGTTTGATTTCGGGGAGATTATGTTAACAAACTCGCGGGTAGCCAGAGTCTTGTGCGGATGCAATCGAGGGCACTGTGAGTCAACTTGCTGAACCTGGTGGCATACCAAACACCCGTCTGGCTTTGGCAAAGAAGAACAAGCAAGGTAAAGGCAGGTCACGATAGGCAAAGAAACCCGTAAGAGAATCAATGGTCATTGGAGGCATTCAGAAACTCCATTCGCTGCATTCATTCTGCGATGCTGCTAGGCCCACATAAATGAAACCCTCCTCGTCCACGATCTCCATGCAAAGCTTTTTCACATCACAACACCCGCATTGCTGGCAATACGCTGCAGACACCGTCAGTCACACATTCCACACCTCGCAGCCAAAGCCACGAGAAAGAAAAGAAAAGAAAAAAACTCACCGGCCACGACTCAGCAGCCTCCTTCCCCACCGGCCCCGTAATCGCACTCCCCTTCATCTCACCCTTGGGGTTAACAATAACACCCGCGTTGTCCTCAAAGTACAGGAAGACGCCGTCGGGGCGCTTCCACGGCTTGCTCTGGCGCACGACGACGGCGGGCATGACCTTCTTGCGCAGCTCGGGCTTGCCCTTCTTGACGGTCGCCATGACCATGTCGCCGACGCCGGCGGCGGGCAGGCGGTTGAGGCGCGCGCCGATGCCCTTGACGGAGATGATGTAGAGGTTGCGTGCGCCAGAGTTGTCGGCGCAGTTCATGACGGCGCCGCTGCGGGTTTGTTGTTAGTCTTTTGCGGGTGCGGGTTTTGCGGGAGTGGGTTTGTTGGGGTGACAGGGCGGTGTTATGAGGTCCAAAGGTGCATCGCTAGGAGAGAGAGGGAGCTGGAGACGTACACTGGGAGACCGAGGGTCATCTTGAGTTTGGCACCGGGGCCACCGCGTCTGCACGAGGGTTAGTCTGGTGGGCATTTCGGGCGGGGCTGCGCAGTCTGTGTCGACTGCAAAGGCGGTGACATACCCACGGGAAGACATCTTGACAGTATGTGAGGGTGAGGTGTCAAGAAAGAAAGGTGTGGTTGGGTCGAATGGGGGCTATCGTCGCCGGCGGGCGATTGAAGTCTTTGCGGTTTGCAGCAAACTGCCAAGACTTTTCCCATCAGATGAGATAAGATTAGGGCTCGAATTAGGGCTTGCCCCCTGGCCCCCTTCTCTTGACCCATTACAGATGGACCTCCACCTTGACGATATAGGTTTGTCGCCCCCGTCCAATCGTCAAGATGGAGGTATCGTCAAGATGGTAGTGAGGCTGTAGAAGCAGGGAAAGGTAATGTAGCGATTGAATACTTGATTAATGTGGTGTATTCATTGTGAATGTGACTCAAACGGAGTATTCGTTAGCCAACCCGTAATAGCTGTCTGCTGGAAAGCTGCTCGCTGACGACTAAGCAGTGACTGCTGAAGCTTTCCAAGCGACGTAATATATGTGCCGTCACCAGACTGTTCTTCGTAGACTGTTAGCTTGGCTAGTGCTTCAATTGTAGCTGTAATTGGAATTGCTGGACGTTCTGGTTCTTCCTCCTCGTCAGTCTCCGCATCTCGCTCGCCTTCTTGGTATTCTTGTTCTAGCGCTTCAAAGAAAGCTTCTTCGGTAGCTTCGTGACTATATTTCTCCCCTGCTTCGCCCTGTAACCAAGCCTCGTCGTAATCATTGCCAGACTCTGGTCCAGTAATTGCCCAGTAAAGACTGCGTACTTCCGACTCGATCTGCGCTTGCGGTACGTACTGCGGAAGCTGATCTGATTCAATGATCTGTTCATTAATTGGCTGTTGAGAGAGAAGAGTCGATTTCGTCCAGCACTTTTGCACCGTTTCTGGATGGACGTCAGCCTAAGCCGTAATAACCCATCGCACCGTCTTTAGGACATTAACAGTCTGTATAGCATTACGGCCTGCTTCTGCTTCGTCAATCATATAGCGAAGCCATTGTCGACGGTAGAGCGCCTTAAGGTTTGCGATGATGCCCTGGTCGAGGGGCTGGTACAACGAGGTAATATTTGGAGGTAGAAAACGTACTGTCGTCCAACGAAGCCCTCCAAGCTGCATGTTAATATATATTAGTGCCGCTTCGTGTGCGCTGAAATTGTCCATTATTAGAAGAACTTGACGTCCAGCCATCTTCCTGTCAAACCAAATAAGCCATTCCACCATGATCTCAGTATTAGCCCAGCTCTTCTTATTGGATCGCCATGTACACCGTAACGCATTAGGGTTGATCTTTGCACGCTTAAAGCAGAGAGGAAGCTTCGCATTCCCAATAACCCAAGGATCAAGCTTGTGACTACCTGTAGCGTTACAGCAAAGCATCAGCGTTAGCCTTGCTTTCTCAAGCTTGATACCAGGAAGACGGTACGTCGCTAATGTAGACGCAGGTACCTTCTTCCAATAGAGGCCTGTCTGATCCATATTGTAGATATTGCTTGGAAGGAAGTGATCCACCTCGCTACGAAGCTTTGCCATTCTTTCTTCTACTACACCAGCTAGCTGGACTGCAGATCCAGCCTCCCCGTATCTCTTAAAGCTTTTGATGTTCCACCTTCTTTTGAAATTGTCCGTCCACTTGTCTGAGAAAGTAAGGTTGCGTTCTTGGAACTCGGCTAGGAGTGTGTAGTAGATCCGCCTCGCGGCTTCTTGAAGTAATGCCCCAGTAATCACAAAGGCTGGGTCGTTCTGCCGTTGGAGTACCCATTCGTAGAGCTTCTGCTCAAGAAGAGGATGGGTACCCTGCTGAAGCCGTACCTTCGACGTCGTCTGAAGCGGAAGCGTATTGTCTAGCGAAGCGTACTTGGTACTAAGGGAGTCCGAAATCGTCGACTGCGAGAGGGTGCGGCCATAGTTCTCTGTAAACCAGGCGCTTAGCGTTTTCTGCGTCATCGCTCGATTGGTATTAAAATGGGCTCGTAGAGCTTGCCGTTCAACGTGTGTAATGCCTAGTCGACGTGCTGGAGGCTTGGGGAGGCGCTTGGACGAAGGCTTGGAGGGGGGCTTAGAGGGTACCATCTTGACGATATTGGTGTAGAACCTCCTCCAAATATTAGCGATATCGTGTAGACGGTAGAATGGACGATATTGCAGGGGAAATAGAGAAAACCGAGAAACAGTATCGGCAAGACGGTAGTATCGTCAAGACGGTAATCGTCAAGGTGGAGGTCCATCTGTAGCCAGTCCTTAACAGAACATTTAGAATTCCATGAAAATGTATTTTCGATCTGTGCACGACAGTACTACTGCGTGTTCCATATACCAGCGCCTTGCTATAGTACATCTGTAAACGTCAAAATTATGCCATGTGCGCCTCGTCATCATCCTTAGGTATCATGCCAATCGTTCGAGTATCCCGAGCCTGCCCTCGCCAGGTCATGACCCACCCGCAACCTCTGTGTTGGCCTCGCCGTTGGTGGCTTCCTCGTGACGTTCTTCCATGCCTTCTTTCTTCGCAATGGCTGGCTCTTCTGTGGCAGTGCCCTCGGCCATGACTACATCAGCTTCAGTCGCGGCAGGCTGTTGCACGTCAGGTTTGACCTCGACTGGTTTCTCAGCATTTGCGCTAGCTGCTTCTGCCATCTCGACATCTTCAGTAGGTTGTGGTTGAGTGCTAGGTGACTTGTTGACTGCCAGAGTGGCCGTTTTGGATGTGGTTCCTTGATCGTCTCCCGTGGTTGAGCCAGGGAGGCTTGGGTCATCAGGCACCGCATTTGGATTCTGAAAATCCATGATTCCTCGTCGCTTCTGGGCGCCTGGCTGAGGCAAGACGCCGTTGCGTTCGTTCTCATCCTCGTCATCACTAGGGTCAAGTTCGCGATCGTCCTCCACGTTCTGATCCCAGCGGCGTTGCGTGTTGCGGACATCCTTGTTCTCGTCCTCGTCTTCGTCATCCAGCGCATCGTCGGCTTCATCGTCCATGCCCTCGATATCACGCGGCACGTCCATCATCTGTGCTGATGGCGCAAATTTGGTACGTGACAGGTTCTCAATGACAGCCCTCGTGATCTTGTCGAGGTATTCTGGGGAGTTAGCATTGTCCATGTTGGAGGAGCGAACATCCAGCTCGTAGTCGGGCGCAAAGTACTCGTAGTATTCGTTGAATGGAAGTTCCGGACCCAATGGTTGGTCGACCAGCATGCCCGTCTCGAACGCCCACGTGCGAGCGACGTTGCGCATGGTATATCCACCACCGCCAAGAACCAGGACTGGCAGGTCGAATCCTTTGACAAACTGCACGCAGTTGGCATGTCCCCTCATGCTCAAGTTGAAGCAACCCAAGCGATCGCCGGACAGACTGTCTCCACCGCACTGCAGCACAACGGCACCAGGCTTGTACCACTCCATAACGTGCTTGATGACGGGTTCAAAAACGTTTTTGTAAGACGTGTCATCAATGCCATCACGGAGGGGTAGATTTACAGCATAGTACTTGCCAGTGCCGACGCCAATGTCCCGAAGCTCGCCAGTACCTGGAAAGTACTCGCCGTACTTGTGAAATGAAACAGTCATGACGCGATCAGTAGTGTAAAAGGCTTCTTCGACTCCGTCACCATGGTGGACGTCAATGTCAATGTATAGCACACGCTCATGGAAGCGCAGCAGCTCCAGGATACCGAGGACAATGTCATTGACATAGCAGAAGCCACTGGCTTCGCTCTTTTTGGCGTGATGAAGGCCGCCAGCCCAGTTCACCGCGACGTCACATTTGTTGCGGTTCAGGCGGGCAGCGCCTTCCATACTGCCTCCTGCGCTGATACCGCAAAACTCGAACAGGCCGTCGAATACGGGGCAGTCGTCGCCAACGTTGAACTTGCCCTGCTCTTTGGCAAAGTTGTCCATGTTGTCTGGTGTGACCTTGGACAAGAAGTCAATGTACTCATCGGTGTGGAATTGGGTCATTTCGAACTTGTTGGCGGGCTTGGCGCGCTGGATGCTGTGTCAGTAGGAGCTGGAACAAGTGGAGCACAAAAGCTTACGTAGATTTCCATCTTCTTGTAGAGACCCGTGTTGAGGATGAGGCTGTGCGCGATCCGAATGCGATGGGGCTTCATGGGGTGGCCGGAGGTGTATGCAAAGTTGCCGACATCAGAATCGTAGAAGTAAGCAACTTTCTTACCACTCTTGCGAGCGTTTGGATTGACCTCGTCGACAGGGGGGCCGACGGAAGTCATACTTGCGGGGTTGGGGGATTGGTTGCACCTGTGCAAGTGGGGTGTAGAGGGGATGTACAGGTGCAAGAGAGAGTGACTACGAGGACGGAAGAGTATGGTAAAGTCCGGGGCTGGGAAAGCTCTGTGCACGGACCATTTCTCCTTGGTCCCTTCCATTGAACTGCTGCTTTTCTTGAATAATACATTTGTTTCCGCCTTTTCTTTTTCTCATAGGCTCTTCCCTGCCAACCGACAATCCCCAGCCTCCTGCAAAAGCTGTGGCCGCGAGCTCTGGCCGCAAGCCATGGCTGTAAGTGACTCGACGTGAGGTGTGGTCTTTGCACGGTACCCCAAAGTGACATCGAAGTTGACTTGTGTTTTCCAATATTCTATTCGTATTTCATGATATCTCTTTTTGATCCTTGAGTTGCTGAATACTCAGGAGACTGTTACAGTGTAATCTTCCTGTATCTGTCACTAAGAAGAGGTTGGTATTCCATTGCGTGGGCGAGCAAAGAGCTGACCGGTGGGTGGAGGCTGGGACAATAGAATATAGACAATAACCAGCCTTCTTGCTAATGTGTTTTTGGAACTTCAAGCATCATCGTGCCTGAGATGCATCATCTTTGTGCATCCTTTCCGTACGCTTGGTTGATCGCTCGATACTTCTTCAAGAAGTATCTTGAAGCGTGTGAGCAGAAATCACAGCAGCATCGTTTAGAGAAACAACTCACAGTGCCTCAATCTCTTTCTTGACAAATTCAGCCTGTTTGATGCCCTTTCTGATCTCGTCTTCGTCCTTTAGCCCTGCCTTGGCCGAAAATGCCTTGTGCAACCGCGGCCGGAAGTACTCATACCCTAGAGGATATTCTCTGCCCAGAAACAACAGTTCTATTCATCGTTAGTTCTAGCTTTCACGCTTTTATAAAGCTTTTCGGGTTGAATAGTTGCATCACCTTTGTATATATGAATGACCTGATGTCGAAGGGATGGCGAAGATGACGCCATGCCCCGTGGTCTCCTACCACCAAACCCACCCTTCTTGCTTCCCACGCTAGAATTGTCTGGCAGATTATGAATGGAATCGACGTTTTAATGGCAGGATACAACCAAAGTACATGTAACAATCATGTGTTCATAGGCAAAGACTACAATGTTCGAGATGCGGCGATGATGTAGCTCGAGTCAACCCTCGGCTTTAAAACTGCCGAGTCCGCGATGGACAAAGCAACCCATTGATCTTCACGAAGCTGTCTACATCTCGCAACATTAAGTCGCAAGAAACCTCGACAAACCACAGAACCATGAGCGGCCCCAGAAGACGCACCCTCCAGCTTTCTTCGTCCCTCTTTCCCCACCAACCCTCTCGCCGCGCATTCACATCCTCCACCTTCACTCGCGCATCCACCCCCACCGACCCCGACGCCCTCCCCATCCCCTCCGCCCGCACCCTCGCCAGCATTAAGTCCCGCCTGGGCGAGTGCATAAAATTCGGCCTCACGCCCGCGCAGACGACCGAGAGCGCAGCGCTCCTCGCCACCCTCGCCCGCGACTGGCGCGAGCTGCTCGCCGGCGCAGAGGGCTTCCTAACCGCGCCCGGCCGCCGCGGCCTGTACCGCCAGGAGGTCGTGTGGGGCGAGCAGGACTGCATGGGCCACGTCAACAACGTCGTGTACAACCGCTACGCCGAGAGCGCGCGCGTCAATTGGACGGAGCGGTATGCGTCGCATGTTGATCCGGCGCATGCGGCTGCGTGGCGCGCGCTGTGCACGCCGCGCGGGGATGGGTTGATCTTGCGGCGCATGGAGACGGACTTCAAGTTTGTGAGTCGCTTTTGTGCGGGCGTTTTTGGTGGGAGTGCGGTGCTGATTTTTTGTCGTGTGCGTGTAGCCGATGACTTATCCCGACCGTGTGACTGTGTACCACCGCCTACTGGAAGTACCGAAGGCTGAGGCGGACGGGTTTCGTTTGGGTGTTGTGATTTTGTCGGAGAAGCACTGGCGGCCGGCGGCGAGGTGCGTGGAGGATATTGTGTTGTACGACTATAAGCAGCACAAGAAGCTACGATTGGGCGCGAGACCGTTCATCCTAAAGGCTTTTGAGGAGACGTGGCGCCTGCAACAGGAGGCAAAGGGCGTGTGGCGGGAGCGTGTGATGGAGCTGGAAAAGGCTGTCAGGCGGATCGAGGTTGGCAGCTGGGACTCACCCAATGCAGTCGAGGATTTGGGAAGCGCACAGTCACCATCTTGAAAGTAGATTTGTGAACATTGACGACATGTAATGACGGGACCATGAACAGCATATATGAATAGCATAGGCGAGTATCATATGTGGACAGCACAGGCGGACAGCGTAGGTGAACATCTTAGGTGGACACCACAACTAAGTAGCTGAACAGAAGGCAGATCTTTACATTTAAGGAGGAATATATGCTAGAAGCTAGGGACGTATGCAACTCTGCCATGTCTCTTCGCATACGTGCCATTGGATGGGTACGATGGGGCGGTGACATTGCCCAGTACAGTACCGGCTTCATTCTCCTGCGCCTCCCACGTGCTCTTCAGCCCTGTCACCGTCACGTCGACGGTCATGTTGCCAGGCGGCAGGCCCTCGACGCCAAAGGTCATGACGGTCAGCGCCTCGATGGGATAAAACACCGTCGATCCCGTGTACGCGCCATCATCAAGGAAAGTCTCGAGCACGGAGCGATCCAAAATGGCCTCGACAGACCAAGTCGTGCCCAAAACTTGCGACGAAGAGAACTTGTCGGTGAAGTAGATGTTGTCAAAGCCGCGAACGTTGCCACGGTTGATCGCAAACGCTGGGTCGCCGCCGAAGAATGAAGCACACTGCAAGTATTCGCCGCTGATGGGGCTGCTGAAGGTAAAGTTCATGCTGCCCGTCAGGTTCGCGGTGGGGATGTTCGTGACGTTGATGAAGACGTGTAGGGCATTCGAAGACACATCCGAGAAGTCTAGAGCGAGGGAGCCATTGCCCATCGTCTTTTGCACCAGAGTGTCGCCCAGGACAGGCGAAAGGTCGTAAGGCCTGGTGACTTGGATCCAGCCGATGCGAGGGATCTCGCGGACGGAAACACTGTGCGGCACGCTCATGGCACTGCGCCAGCCCTCTTGCGGGCCGGTTGGGACCTGCTGCGTGTATTGCCAGTTGGAGGCCCAATTCATGACGACAGCCTCGTTGGGGTCCGTGCCGTGGAAGAACTGGCCGGCGTAGGCGTCCTTGCCAAAGTCGGAAATGCGAGTTGCATCATCCAATGTAGTGAACGTCTGACCGTCAAAGTCTCCCAGGAAATACTCGGCAATACTGCCGCCGAGAGGTGCGCCGGGGTTGATAGAAATTTGCAGCAGATACTTGCTGTCGTCCGTGCCGTCCACTGGGACCTTGACAAGGTTAGGGCACTCGTACTGGAGACCAAGGAGGCCATGGTGGGAGAAGTTGCTGGCATGTGTCCAGGACTTGAGGTCGGGCGAGGTGTAGATGCCAATGGTGTACTCTTGGGCATAAGCAATGACCATGGCCCAGTGGTCCTCATACCAGATGACGTAGGGGTCACGGAATTGGGAGCTTCCAATGTCAAGCACGGGGTTGTTGGCATACATTTCGAAAGTGTAGCCACCGTCCTTTGAGTAAGCAAGGCCCTGAGTCTGCAGGAGAATGGGTGCATAGGTAGCAATGGTGAAGATTGCAACGACACCATTGTCCTGGTCGGGGAAGAAGCCTGACGTGTTGTTCACATCGACGACGGCAGAGCCGGAGAAGATGTAGCACGACTCATTAATGGGAGCCAAGGCGATTGGCTGGTTGATCCAGGTATAGAGGTCCTGAGACGAGGCATGACCCCAGTGCTGGTTCCCAGCGACCGTGGCCGTAGGGTTGTCTTTTGTGACTTGTTAGTTCACGTAACTTGCAGCACGCAGCATGCAGCACGGAGCATGCAGCGAAAAGGGAAGCTTGACTTACACTGGTAGTATAAGTGCCACGTGCCATTGGCATCTTGGAACATGCCATTGGGGTCGTTCATGAACCCAGCAGGCGGGGAGAAATGAACCTGGGGCCTCAGCGGACCTGTGTAGTTCCCTGGGATGGGGTTGCCCGAGGCGACCTGCTCGGGAGTAGCTTGAGCATTGATCAGAGGCAGCGCCACCGCTAGGGCGGCCGCGACAAAGGACTTGATCATCTTCATGCCGATGCGAGACGAGTGACTACAGAGCTGTAACAATGCGGGGGACGAGCCGAACTTTATATAGAGCAACCATGGCTCGGCTCATGCAGGTCGCGAAGCTGAGGTCACCAAGTAGAGCTTTGCGCAAGTGCAGACGAGCGGAAGGACGACGCAAGAGCCGGTCGGTGCAATGGCATGGTGAAGGACCGAGAAGCATCAAGGTGCGCCACAGCCAAAAGAGCGGAGCCCCGCAGACTTGCAAACGCCTCTTGCGGGCAGCCAGACGTTTGGCCGGTTCCTTCCTCAGCCCGCCGTGGCCCGCCGCAGAAGGGCCGATTTATGGTTCTGCTTGGCTGTAAGAGTAAGGCCGAGTCGATCGCCGGTCACGTCTTGGTCGTCGTCACGGTCCAAGACCGACAGACTGTCGGCTCGTTGGGCCTTTTCAGAACTGACCCGCGGCCGGCAAATCTAGAACAATGGCCGGTTGGGGGAAAGAAAGTAGGCAAACCGGCCGTCGATCTCCCCTGACGCCCTATCCGCCCGTCGCCAAGGCCTGGCGTCAAAGGGCCCTCAAGCGCGCGCCTATCAAGGCGTCTGCCATTGGGCGCGAAGGTTGAGGCCACACAGGACGACAGCATTTCGCAAGGCCATGCAGAATGTACGAGGATGCGTGGTTCCTTTCTGGATCCAACAGCACCAAGAGTGAAGTGGAAAAGCCACGACACCGACGGCGCACCTCACTGTTGCAGCAACCTAATGTGTGCAGCCCCTCGCCCCCCCCCACTGTGATTCTATGTTGTTAATGCAAACAAGGAACCTGCCCAGGCGGCCGAGGAGTCTCTGCAGCCCGAGCGAATTGCAGAGGAGGAGGGAGAGACCAATGGCCCTCCCAGCGCGTCCGTAGCCCGTCGAGCTCAGTCCTACTCCGATTTCTACCACGTGGTCAGAGCGCAGCTCCACAAAGACCAACACTCGAAGCGTCGGCGCTCGCTGCAGCGCGAGCAGCTCATCGAACGCGACGACTCTCCGCTTGACGATCCCGACGAAGAGCTGCTGGATGCCAGCCATGACCGGTATCAGCTCTACCACGACCAGCTTCGGCAGGCAAGACACCATTTAGACTCCCTGTTGGACGATACCGACGCCAACCTTGAGCTACTATCGGCGCTGTCATCATCTTTCAATGCTGTTGAAACTCAGACGTCGGCATTCCGCGCCCGTTGCGAGACGCTGCTAGCCGACCAGAAGCGTCTTTCAGTGATTGCCGATGAGGTGTCTCAGAACCTTCGATACTACAATTACCTGGACCCCATAACAAGACGGCTCAATGCGCCTGGAGCAGGCCACTTTGTGCGCAGCGATGAGTTCAAGGAAATGCTTTCAAATCTGGACCACTGCCTCGAGTACATGGAGACGCACGGGACACAAAAGGAAGCTTCAACATACCAGTCGCGATACCGACTGCTTCTGACTCGCGGCCTGACACTGATCCGAGTCAACTTTACCAATACTGTCCGTGAAGTTTCTGCGGATGTTGCAAAGCGTATTGCAGATCGACAGCTCAACGACACCACCATGCCTGCGCTCTTGTACGCCAAATTCAGAGTCGGTGCGCCAGAGCTCAGGGAACTCGCGCTGGAAATTCAAAAGAGGGCTAGCCCTCCGGCAGACGCCGAACCGGGCACCGAGGGCGAATATCAGAGCTTGATGAACGAACTGTACCAAAGCTATTCGGCCGCGCGAGGCAGGCTAATTGTGCCCATCGTCCGGCGCAAGATGGCCGAAATCGATGTGTCTGCCAAGGACCTCATCACATATGTGCGCACGGCCGTTAGTTATTTCCGGGGATTATGCCTGGACGAGTTTGAGCTGTGGCACGAATGGTTCGAGGGCGATGGAGGCCTGTATGAGTTCCTCGAGGCCATGTGCGAGCCCTTGTACGACTACCTGCGACCACGTACGATTCGGGAGACACAGCTCCCCAAACTTTGTGAAGTCTGCAGTCTTGTTCAAATGCGGTACATGGAAGATTCAGACGACGACAATGATGACGACGAGTCTGAGCAGGCCTTCAACCCGCTAGACTTTGGCAGGTTGATCAAGCCGGCTCTGGAGGATGCGCAGACCCGACTCGTCTTTCTCGCACTGTCAGTCTTGCGAGACGAGATTGAAAGATTCAAGCCCAAGGCTGAAGACCTCGACTATCCGGCGCGAAATCAAGGGGTAGCCAGAAAGAACGGGCCGGCACTCTCTGGCCGCAAGAGCTCTCTGCCAGGCAACATGCCAAAGGCGCCGACAATTGTTGAAGAGGTAGATGTTGACGGCATGGACCTGAAGATTAGATACGACAGCGACACGACCTACCAAGGCTGGTATCCTACATTGCGGAAAGCCATCTGGCTGCTCTCACGTATCTACCGGCTAGTCAACTCGAGCGTGTTTGACGACCTGGCGCATCAGATTGTTCACCAGACAACACTTTCACTCGCAAATGCAGCCAAGCAAATCGCGGTTAAGGGCACAGCGACGGACTCGCAGTTATTTCTTCTGAAGCAACTGCTCATCCTGAAGCAACAGATTGTGGCATTCGACATTGAGTTTGTGCAGCCAGAAATGAATCTCGACTTCTCCAGCATCACGAGCACATTTTGGGAGCTACGCGAACGGGGAGGCCTCTTCAATGCAGTATACAACGCGGGCCGGCTGATGCCGCGGGTGGTGGAGAACATGCTGGACGCAAAGGCGGAGCTAGACAGCCGGTTACGCGCAGTGATTACCGAGTTTGTCAACGGCCTCGCGGCGACCATGACGGCGGCAGTAGCAGGAACTGCCAAGAAAGATGCAAGCGTCGCGGTGCAGGCAGTACGCACGGCGATTGAGCGCGACGTGCCGGTGCTGCGGCGCAAGCTGGACGAGTATCTCGAGGACGTACGGACCAAGGAGACACTCGTGGGCGCGGTACAAGACCAGGCTCTTGCCAATTACGAGGACTGGTTTGTGAAGACGGTAGGAAGCTCCAACGGAGTGTCGAAGAAGGGCAAGAGCCGTGAAGACGACGTTTGGGACCCTGACACGTTTGCCGACTGGACCGCCGAGCTATTTGGCGTGGGGCGAGCAGTGTATGACGACGAGGACGATGAGGATGCCGAGAGCAGCCCGGCCTTGTCGCGGTCTGGCAGTATGTAACTCGTCTGAGAATCTTGATTGCCTTTTTCAACGAGGACCCCCTTTGCATTGAATATCTTTGCGACAACCTCTCCGCGAATTTACTCATGGATCAAACAGAATCGCCACAGAATTTGCACGGAATCTGCCCTTCAGAAGCGTATCTACGAACAATCATAGAAGGAGACGAAAGCGGAAGCGGCAAAGCGGAATCGCGCGACTATGACGACGAAACAGGCAGGGCCGCGGGCTTGGCAGCGCTTTGGGTCTGCAAATCCCGGCTCCAGGAATAGCCGTGCGTCTGATATGGCACTCGACCGGATGGACCTCGACCGGATGGACCTCGAGATGAGTCTCGAGATGAGTGACGAAACAAGCGAAACAGACGAAGCAAAAATGCGCCGGCTCACAATGAAACGCGAGAATCTCCGCGCGCGCGAAAGAGCATCGCTGGTTGTGACGCCTGGGGGGATTTGCAGCCGGGCGGTGGCGGCGGGCAGCCAATCAGGCGGCGGGGCGGCCTGCAGGTCCGTTGGCGATGTAATTTCCCTTAGTGTCCCGCCGCGCGCGCCCCCAGCTGCTGCTCCCTCCCCTCGCTCCTCCTCTGCACACCACACTCCTCACGCCAGTCTGCTCGCTACTCGAACCCCATCCGACAGCAGACCGCCCTCACAGCCTGCTGCTGCCGTTTCCCTCCCTCTTGCGCCCCCGGCCGACGCACACCTTCGGCCCTTGCCCTTTCTTTACCGCCCAGCACTCGACTCACACGGGGGCTACCCGCCTGCGCCCCCTTGTTGGCCCCCATCCTCGCCGCGACTCGCACGCGAGAAGCCAGTCCATCGCGCCTCTGCACGACTTCAGCTCCAGAGGGGTTCACTCGCTCACCTTTTTGGGGTCGCTGTCCACTCTGTTGTTCACCGTTGAAGGAATCCTTTTTTGTCAGTCTGATTTACCCTCTGCCTCGGACCACATGAACTAACGTTTGCGTGCAGAATAAATCAAGATGCATTTGAAACTCAGCACCGCTTCGGCGGCTGCGTCGCTCCTCTTCCTCGCACAATCCGCCGTCGCCCAACTGGCTGGCAGCCAAGGATGCTTTTCCTCTTCGGGCGACATGGTCGATCAGGGCTACGGCCAGTACCAGACATCCCTCACTTGCCAACAAACCTGCGCAGGCATGAGCAAACCCGCTTTCGCGCTGAGCAAAGGTTCTCACTGCTGGTGTGGCGATCTACTCCCACCCGCCGACTCAAAGGTCGACTCTAGCCAATGCAACACTGGCTGCAACGGCTTCGACGAACCCTGTAAGTTTTTCCCGTACACACTTCTCGAAAATATGCCCATTGTGCACTTTCCGAAAGTGCCAATTGCAAACTACAGCGAGAGCGAGATCAAGAAACAGAAGAAGAGACTAACAGCCATGTGCAGGTGGTGGTGACAATACATACACTGTTTATCTGACCGACCCCAACACCCCCGTCGACAACGCCGAAGACGATGGCTCTTCCGGCTCATCCGGCTCTTCAAGTGGCTCCTCATCAAGAAAGCCTTCCGCTACCCAGAGAGTCATCTCAACGTCTACTGTTGTTTTTTCTGCCGGCCGTACACAAACCATCATCCAAGTCATCACCCAACCTCAGGATTCGAGCCCCACAGCAACACCAGATGTCTCCAATAACCAACAAAGCGGTGGTGGAACAAACACTGGAGGCATTGTCGCTGGCGTTGTTGTCGGTGTCGTCGCTCTCATTGCCATCATTGGCGGCACCTGGTTCTTCCTGAAGAAGCGCAAGAACCGAATGGAAGGCCATCAGCGCGTCCAGAGCACCAACGCTTTCGCGACTGCCGGTGCCGGCCCCGGTGGTGTCGACGCTCGCCTTGACCCTGGCATGGTCCAGCGCCGCGACAGCACCGGCAGCGTCTTTGCCGACAACCAAGACTACTCGCGCAGGATCTTACGCGTTGCAAACCCCGACGACCGGTGATCCTCTGCGTCTTATTCGACTCTTTGACGGTCGAGCACATCTCTTTTTCATCGTCACATCACGGCAGCTACGCTAGCAACGGAGTACAGGGCCTGGGGGGTTACAGGCGGAGTTTGAGATGGTTCACTCTCTATGTAGACTAACGTCCATTTGGTCTAATGTATGCCCACGAGTAATTTTTTTTCTATCTACTCTTGCCGTGCCGTCTTATTTTGCCTAAGCTGAAATAGTTTGCTAAATTACCTAAAACCAAGAGAGGAGAGTATATTGTTCACCGATAGGTAAAAAGAGTCAAGGAAAACGTGTCTCTCGCTGTGAGCACTTTAGTAAAGCTTTAAATCTGTACACACCATAAGATAGCATCACTGTAGATGCAAAAACAACCACCAGAAGACCAAGCACGATAGCTCCCCAATGTTCTCGCCAGGTCTGCTTTACCATCATACGTGCCTCTTCTGATGACTCTGTTATAAGTAGTACCCGTAGGTGGCCTAAGAATAAGATTGGCGACCAAACATGACCGACAAGGTTCAGCATAGACTGTAGTGGCGCCAGGGAAATGCTGGAAACTACATACAATATTGTCGAGAGATAGGATGCAGCGAGCAAGGTAAAGTAATCTAGTGGCAAGACAAAACCGCCGTCTTGGTCCACTAGAGGATATTGCGAGTATATGTTGATGCCTTTCTCTGCGGCTATTGTAACGTAGACGTGAGCGCAGATTCCGGGTAGCAGGTAGATTAGGACTTGTCTTAACATCAGAGGCAAGATGGCCAGGCTGACACGGTCTCTCAGTATTTCCAAGTTCAGACCACCGCACCTCCCCAAGCATAGGTTGTTCAGCTTCGTGTTGCACGTGACGATGCGAAAAGTAAGGATGCTGATCATTGTGATATCCCACAGAGTACGTTGATTCTGTGCCCAGAGCGGTGGCCGTATCGTGGATTGAAGCAAGATCCCGCTCAAGAGATTAATCGCGACCAGATAGAGCATCCACAATGCCGCTGCTTTCGCCCCTGCCTCGCCACTCGATTGTGTGCCGTTGGTAGGTGGGGCATACGCAACGAGCAGTAGTATAAAGCACCAGACAATGACTTTTACCACTGAAGTCTTTCCCGTCGGCGTGTGGGTAATCTGAGATGTACTCGCCACGATCATTTGCGTAAGCATCATGTATACGCCATAGTACGGTACTAAAGACTCAGTTTTGACACCATATAGTACTCTTTCAAGACCATAGATGGGATCGTCAAAGGGCAGAATGACATAGTTGATCGCGAGAAGGGTTCAGGGCAATGACTAGCAAATCGACTGTGAGGCTTCAATGCCACACTGCGATCAAGAAATGCCTTACCTTGATAAACTCCCACCATTGATCTTTTTTTATGCTCTGTAGTCGGTCCATTTATGAAAGAGAATAAAGTGTACATGAAATGTAACCACAAGCTCAAGAGACGAAACGTTGAGGTGGTATCCATACTCCGACCCCCGCAATTCTGGGAGCTTAGTCACGCTCGTTGGACACGTCATACAATTGCATCGTGGCTTCTTCTACCCCCAGACGTCAATGCCCCCAAATGCTGCCTCCCAAAGATGTGTTTCTGCTTCCAGAATTGGCCTCGTCCCTCTGAAATTCGTAAGCCCGAAACGTTGTCTAGAGACTGGGCGGTACGGAAACTACCGCGCTAGTGCGCCTCGGACCGTTCTTAGCTTCCGTTCCCTCCTTTGTCTTGCAAGGTTTTCTGATGCATGTCCTCTATCCTTCAGCTTCTTTTTTGACAGCAGGCAATTTCGTTCGAGATCAGACTCGAACGTCTGTTCCCTAGTTTTTTTTCCCGACCTTTTGTTTATCTAGTGAGTTGTACAGAATAAGGACTAACTACAAAGCACAAACAGCCGCGTGTAACCGAAGCTTGGCATCTACGTCTCCTCATTGGAACTTCTGCTCCAGTTTCTCTGAAAAAAATAGCACAAACATTTACGGAAAGCAAAATGATCACAACGACGTCAATGAGACTTGCTAGACATAGTCTGAGAGCGATAGAAGGAGCACCAAGAAAAGTCACGGTAATAGCAGCCGCAATAATTGGCGCAAGATGCTTCTCACAGGCCCCATGGATGCGACGACAGCTCACAAAAGAAGAAGTTTCCCAAATTGAAGCGGGCACGCACCCAGATATTGCCTCGCTGGCGGCCCCCGAGCAAACAAAGGTCCTTGAGAAAACACGCACAACAACCCTCCAGGCGCCGCACACAGGCGTCATCCGCATACTCACTTTCAACGACCCAAGCTCCATGAACGCCCTCGGCCGCACCCTCGTGCAAGAACTCTCCGCCACCATCGAAAACATTCACGCTGAAGCCGCCTCGCCCGCACCCACCACCGACAAGACGCGCGTCCTCATCCTCGCCTCCGCCCTCGACAAGGCCTTCTGCGCTGGCGCCAACCTCAAGGAGCGCGCCACGATGTCCCCCGCCGAGACCACCGCCTTCCTCACCGATCTCCGCCGCACCCTGCACCGCCTGCAGACGCTACCCGTCCCCTGCGTCGCCGCCGTCCACGGCCTCGCCCTCGGCGGCGGCCTCGAGCTCGCTCTGCGCGCGCACATCCGCGTCTTCGCTGCCAACACGCAGGCCGGCCAACCCGAGGTGCGTCTCGGCATCATCCCCGGTGCCGGCGGGACGTATCGCCTCCCCAGACTTATTGGCGAAGCGCGCGCGTTGGACATGGTGCTCAGCGGGCGGCGCGTGAGCGCCACAGAGGCGATGGTGTGGGGGCTGTGCACGCATATTGCGGGAATGGCGGCGCGGGACGAGGATTCGGGGGGACAGAGGGAAGCGGCGCTGCGCGAGGCCGTGAGGGTGGCGGGGCAGGTGTGTCTGGGGGCGCCAGTGGGGGTTGCGGCGGCGCTGGACGCGGTCGCGGGCGCGGCGGAGGAGGCGGAGAATCGGGCGTATGAGCGGGTTGTGGGCACGAAAGATCGTGATGAAGCGTTGGTTGCTTTTGGAGAGAAGAGGGTGCCGATGTTTACTGGCGAATAATCTTTGTAAAACTAGAAAGAACAAACAATTACTTGCAAGCAAAATTCCTAGCATTTGCCATTCCTTGACCCTTTGCCTCCATAACTCGCAGCAAGCTATGGCTTGTTATCCTTGTCCGTCTTGTGCGGAGTTGGCCCAGATAAGATGAGCTGTGTTTCCGTTTCGCTCTCTAGTACTCCCGCACCACTCTCTTGAGGCGAGTCAGGCTCGGGTGTCTTGTATCCACTAACCAAATGCTCAATTAACATCGCATCATGCACTATGGAGAAAGTTGGACTTACCGAGCAGACTTCGGGCTAGCAGTAGAAGATGATATGTCAGGTCCGAAATCAGCCATGAGAGTAATCTCAAAATGGTTTCCCCTTTGGTCTTGAGAATCAATCATCTCTACGTCTGTAGGAGCTTGAGAATCATAAGTATCATCTTTACCAATGTTGATGCGCCCTGATTCAGGAGTTGCGGGATCCAAATGATGTTCTTGCTGTCCACGGAGGCGATTGTTGAGTTGCTTCAATTTATGATCCTGATTTTATTAGTTTGCACAAATGATACAAAGGCGAATTAGCTTACATTTCAAGTCTTGAAACCTTTACATCTCGTGTGATCCACTCCATGTCGGCATTGATTTTTTCTTTCAGGTTCTGGATTTCAGCTTCAGGATCAGGAGACCGTAAGCCAGATTCTTGAGCATTTTGAATGGTTTCATCATATTGGGTTTGATGAACTCTGTCCATATCCTGGCAGAACGAGATAGCCATGCGAACGTACTGCAGACCGGCTTCAGGATGCTGAGCCAGGTTGGCGAGAAGCTGTGCCGCGCTGGTGCGATGATAAAGTGGAGTGCTGGAATGATAGAGTGACTCTTTGGCAGAAATCTCGGCTGCCACAGATCTTCCTGCTTTGTGATCCTTCTGGGCCTGGATAATCTCGGTGCGGCACATGCGAGCGTGGTTGGAAACGGATGAGAACATATTGCTGAAGCTCTGTAGGCACAAAAGACTAAATCAGCAAGCTGTGCAAACTCTTTTCAAACGGAAAACGATAAATGTGTTAATTTGCGGGACTTAGACGCGCGGCTACGCGTTAGTTGGGTTCACCGCTCGGAAGCCCGTCCTGGTGAATTCGATCGAGCGCAAAATTTACACCCACCTCCTTCCTCCACACTCCACGCACCTGCACGCCGACCGTATCATTTTCGTCTCTCTTCCTCATAGCACAATCAAAGATATCAATGTTGATCATTTTGGAGTACAACAATTATGTTGTCCTTTGAGGCGGACGGGGATGATGCGGATTTGAACAGCTACATTTCCGCAGACGTAGTCGCGCGCATCAACACTTCGCGCAGCAGTTGTGTCGAAACTGTCCCATTCTCTGAACAGACTTAAGGCCAGGGATCCAACATGATGCTCTATCTACAGACAAACGATGACATCAGTCATGCCAATATTCCACAGCAGGACATCTTGCCTTATATGCCGAAACGCAAATTCTTCAACACAATAATTCGACGCAGACTATCGAATTTCTACGGGGTGCCTCCTGTCATTGTAGCAAAATATTACAGTCTCTGTCAAGCCACAGCCCCTCGTTTCTCAAAATTATTGAAAATTACATACCGCAATATTTTGTATGAGATAGAGGCTGTCACTTCTCTGGTCAAGTCGTGGTGGAGACCTGATTTCCGGCTCGAGAGGGAGAAAACCACTTGGAACTTAGTCTCTTTCCACTTGGACATTGCCCGCGATCCATTGCCCCGACATCAAGCAGAAGCTGTCGCTGAAACCCTGAAAGACATTCTGACCAGGTCACCCATGGACTTGGCCGCACACAGTGACAAAACAAGGACAGATTTCGTCCGAGAAGCATTGTTGATTCAAATTCCGGATCAGAAACTGTCAGGCTTTCTCTTAGATGCGCCCAAAGCTCAGATTAAAACCTCATGGCTAGTATACGACCTTCTGAGAACTTCAGCAACAATCGCATTCTATGATACAGGCGCTCAGAATACTCCTGTGGACCACACAACCAGCGCTTCTGCATGGTCCGATTGCACGATTGATATCTATTACTGCAAGTCAGATCATATCGAACTATCGGACGAATTTCCCATGATGATCCTGAGCGATTGCTATTGCGAAGTTGACGAAGTTTTCATCTACCAATTTCAAGAAAGTGCTCTCAAGCATCTCATGTGCATATGTGAACATCTCAATCACAAAACTCTGGGAAAGGAATGATTGAGCATGGTTGTCGCAGCTTTGCATGCCAACCTGAGAGGAGCTCCAGTCCATGGACGCATGTTGTCAATGACCTGCACAGATGATTTGGTTTTGAAAGTAGATTTTTGTTGAAGAAAAGTGTGGTGCGTGAGGTCGATCCTTCCAATTGAAGGTTTCTAATAGTTTTTAGCACAATGGGCTAAGAAGGAGTACCCAACCCTGATCGCTGAGGGCACAATTGATGAAACAATAAACGGGAACTTTTTTGTCGTCTTTAGACCTTCGAACATGTTGATGGAGAACATCAGACCAAGGAAAATTTCTCTTCCGTTCGTCTACGTGTGCGACACAAAAGAAGCACGGAAGAATGCGGCGACAGCATTGTACACGACATTCTTGGCTACTGGTTCAATCTCAAATGCATGGGAGGCCATGGCGTGTCGGGCCGACTGTGATTCTACTCTAGGGCACGAAGTCCCGCGTTCAATATGCTCGGTGGAGTTTCAGGACAGTATCCGTCATATTTGTGACCACTGCGGACGATTACAACTTTGTTCGCAAATACTTCATGTAAATGGATAGGAGCATTGCGTGGTATGCACGGCAACATTTCCGATGAAGTCTCGCTTCGAAGATGAAAAGAGTGAAGCCGATCTTGAGGATCTTCCCGAAGAACATATGACAATTTCAGGCCCGATAGTATCGGAACCTGATCATTGATAATCTGAGGTTCCTGCCCTCAATCTCATAGAGCTATTTGGAAATCTCCAGAACCTGATTCCAGTTATAAATCAGGATCAACAAGAAGCAGAGGCATCCGTTCATAGCTTATTACAAGCGCAAAAACAGAAACTTTCAAGCAAACTGGATCAAATCTGCAAGCAACAAGCAGCCATATCGACGCAATTGGAACAGCTAGTACAAAATGCCGCGTCAAGTGACAAGAAGTGCAATCTCACTGCAGTGATGTAAAGTCATCACTCTATCATGCTGGAGAGGATACTCACCTAGGGTGATCGAGAGGGTCCAAAACGTGATTCTATGCCCACCGATTCTCGTTCTGGCACTCTCTCAGCAGGTAGACATTGTGGGACTCCAGAAGAAGAAATCCAAAATGCATCCGATAGCGATATGAAGGAGAGTCAAGATCCCCTTCGTCGGCGGCTGTCCGCTCCTCTATCGAGTATATTCCCACAGCTCCAGAGTCAAGACGAGCCTTTCCAAGCCGCTGGAAAATGCAACAAGAAGTGTCAATAAAACACCACATCTGGCAGCGAGGGCAACATGACACGCATGTTTCCCGTTGCAATGAGGAAAAGCGTGAAGAAGGTCAAGCTCTTCTGAAGAAATCAATCTGCTGGTGTTCACTTAATTTGCCTCACATCTAACCATTCTCACGAACCACCGTGGCCGTGCTCAGATATGGACCTCACTGAATATTGAGTGGAAAGACAAATAGGCTCGACAATAACTCAACTCTTTCAATGAGACTGATTCATGCATGTGCCGCTTTCGTCAATCCGCGAGACAAACGCCAAGACACTAGCAGGATTTGCATTTGTATGACTTAGGATCCCATCGGAATGAGGGTAGCTGCTGTCAGAAAAGAAGCTGGAGGATAGAGAGCATGTATCAGCAGACCACCCGATATGCAAGAAACTGAAGAGACATGAGAGATGGGGAAAGACAAACGGTGTGGTTCCGCAGGTTCTACCTAGTTTCCAGACCACGTTTGGTACGAAGCTCTAATTACTTCTCATGTACACTTTGGTTCTTTCCCGATAGACTTTCTATGTGGCATAGGCAATGCTCAATGGTGGGAGTTTGTCAAAGTAGGGCAGCTGCACTGCGTGGTCGCTCACAATCTTGATAACCTCGTTGAATAATGCGCGAAATGGGACTATCTTCAGGAAACCACTTTGGTGAAATCTAGTAACTGTGCTCACATGCGAAAAAGTGACGAGGGGGAGTTGGAAGAGTCTTTCGAGCTTCCTCACGTGAACTTTCTATTATTACTACGCGTAATGTTGGTTGTGTCGCACGGCTTCCGTAAACACGCGTCATATGACTATTGTTGCCTTGCCAAGATACGAAAGTAGACTAGTGCGTTTGCGGACTCAGATGATTAAAACTAATCTCTCCCGGCCCCCCAAACCTGCTTTTGTTCTCTATCTTAGTGTACGGGCTTTATGTGAGTTTACCTGCTGCCCCTCCACTTCTCGAGCTTGTGCTGACTCCTTCTAGCCAAATCAGTGAGGCGTTAGCCGAGATTGGATATTTGCTGGTTGAAAACTATTTTCTGACCACTCCATTTGGCCTTCGGGTCGGATGGGAATTTTTGACACCTAAACAAACCACACTTTTCATCTGCAGTCCTGCTTGCGAGCAGGAGGTAGAAGAAGAGATGTAGTTTCTGACGGAGAGGACGAAGCAGCAGTTGTATGTGTATGTCTTTGTCTCGATTCCCGAAACAAAAGATTGTGAGATGCTAACAGTCCAAGGTTATGAGAAAGACGCCATCCGTTCCCCTTGTCCTACGCGTACTCTTCCTTCTATCTACATCTACAGTTCCCTGTTTGCTGTAGCACACGCAAGCAGGGGCTGACTCTACCGTCAAGCCGGTGTACTGTCTGCTGCCGGTCAGGGCGGAGCAAGGGGTCTTGATCCCGGCTCACGATACAGCAGGCCAGTCGGCAGCGCGTACGCGAATGTCAGCGACTATTTGTACAAGCAGAGCCTGCATTGTACAAGTAGAGCGGATTTGGCTTACCGTTGATGGCTTTGGTGCCTCGGGGCAGGCAGGCCATCGCGTCCTGAAGGCTCGCGAGAGACGCAGCCTGCAGGAGCGTCAACAGGGCAGCGACCCTACGCAGAAAGCACGTTTCACGAGCCTTTCGCCCACGCTGAGCCTTCTTTGCATGCTAGTAACGGTTCGAACAGGCTGCAATCAGGTTGCCTTTGCTACTACTGTTTTATTATGATGGTATAGGCATTGCACGCTCAGACGTGAATCGTCGCGAAAGCAAATCACGGAAAGCAAGCACAAAACAAATCTATCAGACAACGCTATGTCTCTCAAAGCATCAGCTAACAAAGTTCTTTTTATTAGTTGAACCATATAGACTCAAATCCCATCCACCTCTCTCTCCTACTCCCCTACCGTCCTATACGCCTTGCCGCCAGCCTTTTGGTCAATCTCAAGACACTCCTGTAGCCCACACAAGTTGAAAGCTTCCTTGACACCCGCGTTGGCACTCCCAGGAGACACTTCGCCGGTGTTTCTGAGATGATCCAGCTCAGCTGCGACGCTTCTCATGATGGGCGCTACGCAAAGTCCTGGGAATATCATGATTCGGAAGCCTAGCTCTCTTGCCTCGTCGACTGTCCACGTCGGTGTAGCTCCACCAGGTACCAGGTTCAGTAGAACTGGTGTATTGGTCGCCTTCATGATCTGGCACACCTGGCGAGCTTCCTCTTTGGTCTCCACGGCTTCGAGAAAGACAGCATCGACACCGATCGCAACGGCGTCCTGCAGACGCTTGAGAGCTTCATCGAAGCCATTCGCTTGCTTAGCGTCGGTGCGAGCAATGATAAGCATCTTTGACTGCAGCTGGTCTCGAACTGCTACGGCAGCGCGAAGGCGGCTGTAGTAGGTCTCTCGATCCACAATGATTTTCCCTAAGAGGTGACCACATCTTTTTTCTTGCACCTGGACATTCATCAGAGCTGACACCATAAACTATGAGTAGGAGAACACACTTGATCCTCGATATGCAATGCAGCAACACCGGCTCGTGCATACTGCGCAACAGTTCGTGAGACCATGACTGGCCCGCCATATCCAGTATCTGCGTCCGCAATAAGAGGCGTTGAGGGGTGCAGCGAAGCTATCATGCTTGCGTTGCTTTCCATGTCCGGTAACGAAGCAATACCCAAATCTGCCCAGCCGAGTCTAGACAAGGACGTGCCAGCTCCAGTCTGTAGATTGTGAGGGTTTGACACTAGAGACAGTCTTGACGACTTACCATATAGATGGCATCAAATCCTGCCGCGACTGCCAGCCGAGCTGTGATGCCGTCAAAGACTCCAGGCAGGACTACCAGATGATTAGGATCTTTGAGAAGGTCGCGAAGTCGTTGCGCTCCCGTGAGTGGTGCAAGAGCCATGGTGAGAAGGATCGACAACCAGACAGATTTGGCCAGAGACGTAATACTACCTTTCAAGCTATAACATATTCTTAAAGGTCTTCCAATCCCTAATCTTGCTTAGATTCCATTTGAACGACATCGGCTAGCGAGCATCGGCAGTTGATGCCGCGAATCGGAGTAAGCCGACGACCTGAGCTGGAGATGTACCCCAGTACCCCATACTCGCGCATTCGGCATGCCGTCTTCGCGAGTGGAGCAATAGGACAACAATAAGAGAATATTTAAGAGGCCTGCAGTCTCAATTGATCGGGATGGTGGAGTAAAGAAGCCACAATGACGATAGCTGCGTCTCCAGAAACGCCACCTGCTACGACGCCAAGCAGAAACACAGTCGCGGCATTTCGCGACCATGTTCTACAAGTCCTCGAATCTGCCCGGGGTATTCATATTGTCAGTCAGGATGTCAAAGATGAATCAATTTCATCCATTTTGGCCGGCATTGCCACCATCTTGCGTTCTATATCCAAAGAACGCGAGGCAAATGCTCTTGAAGACGCTCTGTATAAAGTGACAGCAAGTCTGTCCCTTGGTGGTCTTGGACTCACTGATGATAGTGTTCCATCGTCAAGTCAATATACAGAGGCACTGTTTCTTGTGGAGGCATGGCTTGAGAGCCTCAAGTCTCAAGAGCAATCCAACTCTTTCCTGTCATTCAATATCAATAGCAGCCATGGTATACTTCCCATGACACTTTCGCAAAAGATATTCGCTCAGCACATCCTTGGCCACTTACCTGCCGGTGGTCTCGCAGTCGGTGATGTCGCAAGGGTTGGCGTTGATTGGATCCTAGCCTCTGAGCTCTCTTGGTCGGGCATGTCTCGAATCCACGAGGACCTTGGCTCACCAGGTGTATGGAGAAATGATCGCTTATGGATAGCCGGTGATCATGTGGTGCACCCGACGATAAACCATACCCCAAAAATCAAAACGTACGTCGTGGCTGCTGAGAAGGCGAAGAAAGACTTCAAGATGACCGAGTATCAAGGCATGAACTATACCATCATGCACACCGAGTTTGTCCGTGAGAGGGCGCAACCAGGAATGCTAGCATTTGGTTCGGACTCTCATACGTGCTCCGCAGGCGCCGTGGGCTGTCTCAGCATTGGTCTAGGCACTGCAGATGTGATGATGACCTTGGCCCTTGGCGAGACGTGGTTCAAGGTTCCAGAGGCGATTTTCATCGAGTTTGTGGGGAAGCCATCGCTGGCCATCTCTGGCAAGGACGTCATCCTGCACATCTTGAAAGAGCTGAAGCGAAATACCGTTGCAGCGGAGAGAATAGTCGAGTTTGCTGGAGAAGGCGCTCGCTACCTGTCTAGTGATGCTCGGTTCGCCATCTGCAACATGTGTACCGAGTTTGGAGCCATCACTGGTGTTTTTGTACCCGATGAAGTTACACAAGAATACATTAATCGAAGAAAACGAAGCACATATCGGTCCAGCTCGCTCTACTTCAAACCCGATCACGATGCAGTGTATGCTGGTAAATATCAGATTGATCTGTCAGCGGTGGAGCCATCGATAGCAGTGTACCCAGAACCAGACCATGTAGTTCCCATCTCGGAGAAGGCAGGCACACCACTTGATGGAGTTTTCATTGGCGCCTGCACGACGACTGAAGAAGAACTTGTTCTAGCGGCGTTGGTCCTCAAAGTTGGTTTGGACAAGAAGCTCCCGCTGGCCAAAGGTAAAAGACACTATGTGCCTGGATCACTGCCCATTGTGCAAAAGCTCCAAGATTTAGGGCTTTTGGAGATCTACGAGGAAGCAGGCTTCACTCGTGGTCCTCCGGGCTGTTCACTCTGTGTTGGGTTGTCGGCGGAAAAGGCTTTAGAGGGAGAGACGTGGCTAAGTTCTCAAAATAGGAACTTCAAGAACCGAATGGGCATGGGTAAGGCCCTCCACTCTGCTGCTATTCAAAATGCAGAGTGCTAACGAGCTTCACAGGGTCGATTGGACATGTTACCTCAGCCATCGTCTGCGCTGCCTCTGCCTTTAGCATGAGTATCACAGACACGGCGCCCTTTCTGAAAGAGTTGGATGAGGATTTCCTCCGTCGATACAAGAGTATCAGAGACACGGCCACGCAGCCGGTCCAGTATGTCGAGCCAAAACCCAACCTGCACAGCGAGATCAAATCTCTTCGCAGCGAAGCATCTCAGACTTTCACACCCACCGTCCCAGCAAGCGGAGAGCACACGACAGACTTGATCGAAAGCAAAGTAGTCACACTGGGGGATTTCATCGACACGGATGCGGTGAGTTGCATTTCTATTCACACTGAACAAGCATACTAACCCAGCCGCAGCTTGCTCCAGGGCCGACGCTGACGACCTGCATCACCGACGAAGAGTTCGGCGCACACGTCCTCGAACACACCCATCCAGAGTTCCGCAGCACTGTAGCACAAGGCCACCAGGTGGTCGTCGCGGGCCATGCGTTTGGCGTCGGCTCGAGCAGGGAGATGGCCGTGTCCGCTCTCAAAGGTAAGTCAATACTCTTCAACAAGCATGTCCAGTATACAAACCTGACCTGTCTCTAGGCGCTGGCGTTCGCGCGGTAATAGCACGCTCATTCGCCTTCATCTTCTCGCGCAACCAGCCAAGCCTTGGCCTGCTGGGCATCAACATCGGCGACGAGGCGT
This sequence comes from Carpinus fangiana, assembly GCA_006937295.1. Taxonomy (NCBI): domain Eukaryota; kingdom Viridiplantae; phylum Streptophyta; class Magnoliopsida; order Fagales; family Betulaceae; genus Carpinus; species Carpinus fangiana. The sequence goes on from VIBQ01000017.1 coordinate 423,904, forward strand.
TTTTCGAAGCTGCACGAGATGGTGAGGCCATTGCCATTGATGTGCCTAGGCGAGTAATTCGTGTGGCACAGCGCGACTTTCCTTTCCAGCTGTCTGAGATTGAATACCAGCTCACGCGCAACCATGGTATTGCGAGTTCTTACAGAATGTACGGGAAGGCAATCTGGGAGAAGCTGACGGCTACGACGGATGATGAGAAGCTTCACGTGGCTCAAGAGACGGGAAACTTTGCTGGAGACGGCCGTTTGGACTGGTAGACAGGTCCTGGAGTCGTCTGTGCCTCTATTGCATGTCTCTTACAGGTAGTATATACCTTTGAAGGAGGCAGTTCTCCGCGGAGACAGACGACGTCTGAATACAGCCAATGCTTTGCCCATCTCATGCATTGATTGTCCACACCATGCAAACAGCGACCAGCAACACCAAGCTAAGGAGATGCTGGCCATTAGCTCTGCGCAATTTAGTTGTTGCTGGTGTCGAGCAGTTCGGAAGACGCGCCATCCGCTTGGCCCGTCAGCGGCGTACGTCACCGGCAAGCCCTCGCTCCGTCCATACATATCCGCTGCCTCCCCCACTCTCCCTCCCAAGACTTCTTCTTCTTGAGATTATATGGTGTTCTCACTGTTGGAAGCTCTCCCATCCCGTATCAGACTCGTGCCCCAGTGTCCGCCACCTACCAAAACCCCGGTCGGAGCTGCAGCGAGCCACACGGCGCCTCCCGTGATGCTAGCCAGCGCCCCACACGTTCTACCCCAGATTCTTGACTCATGTCCTGGCCCCCGGGGCCTGGGATACGGAACACGGTTCCCCATCGCGGGAGACAAAGAATCGCATGCTTGAGACAAAGGCATTGCCGCTTCTGGTGACCGTGGACTGGCAGTATATGAGCATGACACCGCTATTCTCCGGCCCGCCGCGTCTTTGGCCCCGAGTGGACGCGAGCGGCTGCTGGGCTGCACGGCCCATGGAACGCAGGTTCGATGTCGGGTAGACATGCAAGATGCTGTCGTGTCAATATGCCGCGTCCGGAAATTGCCAGTACGTTGCGCCTGGTCGGTATTGTGCCCTGTCATGGTATTTGCGATGTTTGGCCCAAGGCTGGTCCATGGATTTATGGTTGCTATGCCTGGAACGTGAGATGAGACGACGATCGCAAAGTGCCGGACAGGTCTGGACCACTGTGAGACGACATGATGCTGTCATACAGGAATCATACATCATATCCTCTCAGGGTGGCGTTTGATGGATCTTGCAGATCACGTGGTGGCAAGCAAAGTCACCCAGGCAAACAAACAGGAGAGTATTCAAAGTGAAGTTGCTGACATTTGCTAGCAGTGTTATAATCATGCAAGGGTATGTGCAATGTCAATGAGAGTGTGGCTTCCGGGCCAACAACGCCTGCAGGCCCTCTGAAACACCTGCGAAACGGTAGGTGGAAACAAAAACACGTCCGTCCAATCTAAGCCAGCCAAGGGAGGTATCCATCGTTTCAAGAGTCATCAAAAAGTTTTCCCAATCGCAGCCAAATAAGCCAACGTTGCAAACGGTCGTGTCGGACCTGCATCACGGAACGCCAAGCGGAAAAGCAAACATGCGTCGCATCAAAACCGACGTCGGACATGACGCCAGAAAAGACGCCCGACAACGACGTCGGAGAGGACGTACAATTCATGACCGAGGCGATACGGGTGCGGAAAAGGCGACAGAGCTTCGGCGAAGCGGGGGCATCGGCGGCCGCTTTGTGTCCAGCGAAGCGGCGCGCAGGTGCTGTGTTTGCACGACACGCACCTGGCAAGGTACGGCCAAGTCTGCCGAGCGGCGCGCTGCGACGCGTTCGCGGAGATGCTTGGGCGCCGAGCCGGACAGGTTGCGGACGTGTGAGATTCTAGCAACAGAGACTGCAGTAGCTACATCAACATCCTTATTGTCCTTCACTTCTGAATCGCCGTGCATGCTTGGTGGAGTGATGGGAGTCGCAGTTGCCTGTGTAGGCTCGCTGTCCAAGTCGCTCGAAGTGCTGAAAGAGCTGGTGCGACTGTAGGACTTGCGGCCAAAGTACGAGGAGCTTTGGACAGAAGCCTCGGAGGGCGACAACGAATTACGGTGAGAGCCACTGGGAGGCGAGATGTCGACCATGCGCGGCTTAGTCACTGGACGCGCAATGTAGACGGCGGTTGCGACGTCGTTGCCGTCGTAGATGGACGTGACGCGCGAGTCTTCAACTGAAAGAATTGAATCGTTGTCGACCTCGACCTCCTCAATGTGTGGGAATTTCTGGGTGTAGGAGTGGATGGAGATGGGAGGCAGGCGCTGATACTGAGACTTGGCTGACGACTCATAGTAGTCGTCTGATGGCTCCGACGACAGGAAGGAGTCGTTGAAGAGCGGCTCGGACGAGAATGTCAATGGCTCTTCCATGGTCGGTGCAAGCGACAGACCCAGAGAATAAGACGGCGCTCGTCGGTGTGGCGGCGCCTCTGAGACGAGGGACGAGCAGGAAGAATTGTTTGTGCTGGGTCCGGCAGACATGATGAGAGTTCTGCCTGGGGCGGGAAAAGATGTGCTGGAGGTGATGCGGTTGTGCTTCTTGTTTAAGCTGGCAGAGGAGCCCTTGTGTTGGAGGGCACGCTTGAACATGATGGCGGATGTTGGAGGTATGTCAATGACGGAGAGATGGTGACGAAATTTCTTGCGACCGTGGTACTGATGACGAAGACGGACCAGAGATCGAGTGGAAGATCGAAAGCAGACGGGGCGGGAGGCTGAGGAGAATATTCGACGGGTATGGGCGGGTGAAAAGTCTCCGCGAGGGCTGGTTTGATTTGCAAGTCTCGTTTGGGGGCGGAGGTGAAGGCAATGAGGGACGACCAGCGTGCGGCGACAGAGGGAGAGGTCGTGCCTGCGACTCTTGCTCGGGACCAAAGCAAGCTCTGGGGAGCGATGGAATGAAGGACGTGGAAGAGAAGAGAGGCCCGGGTCAAGTCAGAAAGGAATGTAAGCGGGGCTAGCTGTGAACGAGAATAGAGGAGGAAGCTGGTCGGCCCAAAGAGGACTGGAGGCAGGAGAGAGAGCGCGCGCAAGAGCAAAGCAGGGACGCTTATCCTGACAAAGTGGTCGCGTCAATAGCGTCGCATGCATGTGCAGCCACCCTGCTGCACGCTAAACTGGGAGCGCTTAGCTGCGAGGGCTTGCCTGCGCCGTACCTATCTGCCCGCCCTGCTTCGGCCCCGCCCACGCTCGTCCACGTCGGCGAGGAGCTGACCATGTCACTTTGTTGACTGCACGATAACGCTGATCCTCTGCTCGATGCTATGCGCAATCTCCTGTGAATGGCATTGTGCAGCCGCGCAAGCCTGTGGTCCTCCCCCAACGGCCCCAAGGAGGATCGCTGATGATCGGCTGCCACGTTCAGCCGTCCATCTTAGATGTCTGCTTCAAGAACCGCGAGCCTGGTACGCTTGCCTCGGCGGCAGGTTGGGCTGTCAAAGCGAGGACCACGTCTCTCCGCGGACGGCATTAAGGAAAATCCTGTCGGGCGAGCAAATAAAAATAATGCTGGCCCGACAGATGGCCCGTGGGCTGTCGATGCAGCGCGTCGAAAGTAGGCCTAAAAGAAGCCGCATCGCCTGCTGGGCCAATGGCACGCCGCCCTCGTACAGCGCCACTCGGGAACGCGATGTCGCCCTGGAACCACCGTCCCAACCATATCGCACGCCCATCCACATGGCCCCCCAGTCGGACTGGGGAAAGGACCGCCACGGACAAACATCCTTGCACGGCGACTCCAACCACTCCAGCTGAATGGTGGAAGCAGGTCGAGCTGCGACTCCCATGCAACACCCAAGCGAACAGTGTCCCGGCACGGTGGCGGCGCATCCTCAGGGGCAGCCCGCACAGACCAGCCACCAACAGCCATCGTTCGCGCCAAATACTGCCCCCCCCGTGTGGCTCCCCTTATGCCCGATAAAGCTGACCGCGACTCTGGTTAACCCCACACTGCCGGTATCACCATGCTTGCGGGGAGCATCGCGACATTCCTGACCGGGGTCTTTACTCTGTACCCCCTGGCCCCTGCGACCTGACGAGGAAATACATTCCCAGACGTACTGCGACTGTGCATGGGCTCTTGCGACAAGCCAGAGACCGTTTGTGATCGCCCTTGGCCAAGCGACGCTTCTGGAGTCCGTGCACAGCGCCTGCCAGGCTCTCCACCACACACTTGACCCGAGGCTGACCACGCCAGACAAAGTTTGACCTCTCTGAAACCTGCCCTGCCGCAGGGTGCCTTGCTACTGCCGAGCATTAAGAAATTAATCCCCTGTCGGTACCTCGGGTGGCTGCCTTCGCCTCTGCCAGTGCGCAGCCAGTGCGCAGCCATCCACCAGGGCCCACTTAAATCTTTTTCTCGCACGTCATGAGTAAGAAAAATTCTAGAGTCTACAGTGCGATGCGTCGATGCTGTCGGTGGGGCACAAGTCGTCCAAGCCGCTTCGAACTGCTGTTGCATCGATCGGGTGTGTAAGCGCATCCCCGCTTGCCGATCCCTGTCGAGCATGTCGGGCAAAGTGTCGCTCTGTGCCTGTTGATCGTGCCGAGGGCGCACCCGCAGTCTAGCAGACTCAGCGGCGTAGCTCCAATCGCGCGATCGACGCCTTGGCCCTCCTCGCCAACACGTCCTCGGATTGCGATAAGACGGTCCGATGACAGGTGCGGGGAACAGCGCGTGTGCTTGTATGCCGCGCTTCACACCCTCCACATTGGCTGATGCTGATCGCGTGCAGCGAGTGCAACCTGCTGTAACGGCATTACCGCTCTGCCAAAGCGGGGTTTCTTGCAGCGTCGCATTGCCCGCCAGGCCGCATGCGGCTTAAGCGAATCTTGCTTACAGGGACCCCTCAAGCACTCCTCCAGCGTCTACCTGCCTTCCGTAATCCCGCATGGCTACTTGTAGCGATGAAGGGGAAATAGCCTGCTTCTAGCTTGGTCATGTGGTCGCATGGCCCGCGTATAACACCAAAACTGCCGGACAGGCTTGTTCCGTTGCAACAGCCTAATTGCTACCTTGACCTGATGCCTCGTAATTGGTTGCCGCACTTCCGTCAAGGTCGATAATCTGCGTTGAAGGAAGTGGTACTCTGGGCATATCTGAAAGTGACAAGAGTGTTTTCTTGACACTTGATCATGCCGCCTTCAGCTCAGCTGCAAACATCTCCTGGTCTTCCTACTGGAAGGTCCCGTGCAGTGCTGCCGATACGCCGAATTGGCAAAGCATGCGCCCAAGGATGAACAATCTCTCCACCTTGGCAAGAACCTGCCCAATGCAAGCGCGCTGTCCTTGAAGAATGGTTGGCAGGGCTTCGAGCCTGTTCTCGGGAAAGTCCTTCCCGGAGCCCTTTACCATTGATCTAACCGAGATCTATTCAGCGATCTGGCTGAACATCTGGAGGGTAGGCAAGTCGCAGCACTCGGTTCCATCTCGGTATATCCCTACCTTCGTCTTTTCCTTCTAAGATAAAGCCGCTGTCCCACGAGGAACAGCGGGCCAATGGCTGCGCAAGCGTCAATCATGGCCATGTGCGATACTGGACTCTGGCGATCGGGTTTGGTATAAGCGTTAGCATTGATGACAAGGCCAACCCATCACCTTGAAGCTACTTGAGAATGAGAATGGATTGACAAACTCCTAAACTACTTCCGAGCTCAAGCAACAGAGCGGTTTGGCGTCTGTGTTCTCACGAGGGAGATGATGGACACAATCATTTCTAGCCCCATATAACTATGAATACCATACTGGTTGTTTCATCTTTAATTTGGGAAAGACCAGCTAGCCAACTTAGCTCCTCTACCGGTATAGTGACAAACTGAAAAGTAAGTGCAGGAGGGAGTGTTGCTCGCCCTTCTAGTGGTTCCATCCTGGAGGAAGTCGAGCAGGCCTGTGGATGCCAACAAAACGAACTTTGACATGGTGCATCTCCTTTTCAGTTGTGTTCGTGTTGAACATGCTTCTGCAACGGTGCTTGAACCGCATGTGTAGGGGATATCAGGTACCTCACACCGACAGTACGCATTTCTGGCTGACACAGTAGCATACAGCAGGTACAACGGCTCAGCAAACATACTAATTGAATGTCCTGATATGTAGAAGGCAAGGGGGCACAGTTATAGGGCTGATGCGGATGACTCTGGGTTGCAGGTCCCTGCATGGCATACATGCGGCGCAGTAGCGCCACTTTTGATTGTGACATTGCTCGAGAGCGGAGCTTTACATGTTGTGTCTGATAATTTAATGCAAATGTACCCGTCCAGGCTTGACAGATTTAATGCTACATGAATTTGCTGCTCTCGGCGATTCAGCGTTCCAGCTATCTGAAGGTCTGCAATCGTGACCAACCCTTATTTGAATCAATCAGCCATGTCCTTCATCACGCTCAAAGTCTCTCTCATTGCGGCTCTGCTGGCAACCATGGATGGGTCCAAGTCTTACCAATTCAACCAAATTTTCCAAAACGTGACATCGATAGCCAGCTGCACCAAGGTCCTCGCCGAAAACAGACTTGCCGAAATAAGACTTGCCGACAAAAGACTTGCCGACAACCGACCTGCCAACAACAACGACATAGGCTGCACGTACTTCTCGTACGGCGAAGAAGTCGACGGAGCAACATTCCAGCACGACACCGATGCCGAAGACCACAAACTCAATGCAAAGATGGAGGAGTACGCAAAACTCAAGATTTCGAAAAAGAGCGACATCTCAAGCAAAAAGGACGTCGTCATTCTGCTCAAAGCCTTCTCGACACGTCGATGTGATGGACGCCTCTTAGATAGCATGACTGGAGACAGGGTCTGCTATCCGACTCCCGGCGCCTCCAGTGTCAAAGTCTTCAAGCTTCCGCACACGTGTCACATCTATGCGTTTTTGGATGCGAGCTGCGGGCAGGGCAGGAGGCTGGTTGCCTTTGACGACTACGACGAGGGGGACACAGGGATGTGCATGCACACAGATCCTTTTGAGAGTCTGGCTGTTGTATGCCGGACTGCACTGTGACACTGTCAGCTGCCGAGGATTTCAGCTCTGAGTGTTTCTGACTTTGTGGAAATTCTTGGATTCATGGAATGAGAGGTAGCGTTAGCTATTTCTCCGGTGAAACTTTCACCAGCAATGAGAAGAAGTGCCTTGAATCTCAGCGGATGAAAACACACGACTTTTGTGGGGGTATCTACTCTACATATTCAGACTTTCCTCAGCTCGAGAGATGCCTTAGCCAAAGGCAGACTCTCCGAAAGTGGCAAGTATCTTACCTCCTTTGGTGCTTGTTGTCTTGGTGCCATTCATTACGCTGCGGTGGTCCCGGCGGGTAAGGGAAGGGCATGCCCGGTGGAGGGGGAGGCCAAGGTCCTTGATAATTCCCTGCTGGCAGTGGTGGAGGAGGAAATTGCATTCCGCTTGAGCCCATCATCGGAGGGGGAGGATAATGATGTGGTGGTGGGGGCGGCGGCGGTGGAAATTGGCCAGGCCACCCATGGCCTGGCGGTGGCGGAGGAGGCAGAGTGCCGTAGCCATCAATCCCAGGGGGAGGCTGAGATGGTACGGACGGTGGAGCATGTGAGGATTTCTGCTTGAATCTGTTAGGACGACGACGACGTCGGCGGGGACGGGGAATACGCGCTACATGGCTTTGTGGAGATCGAGACCGTGATCTTCGCATTGGTCTCGGGCGCGAAGGTTCTGGTGACCTGTAACTTTGCCCCGCAGGTTCTCGGCGCCGGTCTCTCGATCTCGACCTCGACCTTCGTCTTGATCTCGACCTTGACCTTCGTCTTGATCTCGACCGTGACCGTGACCGTGACCTGGACCTGGACTTTAGTGGCGACGAACTGTTCCGTCTGCGATTCTGTGGCGTGACACTGCGGCTCCTGCTAGTGCTCCTCCCGTGGTTGGCATCTGTGTTACTTTTGTATTCGCGACGTTGCTCCTTCATGCGCTCACAAAAGCCCACGGACCAACCGTAGTAATTGTGTGTCGGTGCTAGTTCGCCAGTCAACTCGTTGCGCTTCAAGGTCTGGCCAAGGGCGTCGATGTCTGCTATCTCGTCTCCGTCCAGGTAGCTGCTTTTCTTCATTTGCTCCACATCGTCCAGGAAATCACGAACCGCATCGACAAGCGATTCATCCGCGGTGCCAGCGTCGAAACGTATGGGGCGTATGAATGCCGGATTCATCGGAGCAGTAGAATTGAATTTGATATGTGGGAGGAGATTGCCGGCTGGTAAGTCGTAGTAAGGCGTGCTGATGTCTCCATGAGTCGCTGGAAGAATGAACGGAGCTTCCTTGGGAGGCTTTGGGACAGTGGCAGCGGAGTCCGCGGTCTTTAAATTGGCAGCTTGAGGGTCAGATGCGAGATCCGTCAGCCTCTCCAACACGCCAGGAGGCAACAATTCGTGCTCTTTCCAGATTGAGATGACGTCGTCTACACGAGCAAAGCGGAATCGACACTTTGTGCGGTCGCCTTCAAGTGTACTCGCAACCATGTTTTCGACATTTTGCGGCAATGACCCAATCAATGTTTCGTAAGGGAGATCGGTGTGGAACTTGGTGTAGTGGAGGAGGTCGTGTACAAGAAATAGCAAGTGCAAGCGACTCTTGCTCCTGGGGCATGACTTGGATAGCGCTGCAAGATACTTTCCGAGCGCAGCAATCCTGCCTGGTGAGTGGGCAATATTGTCGGAGAGCCACGAACGGCATGTCTAAGTACACCTCGATGCTTTAGCAGATGTAATGTCTACAAGATTTACGCGAGGGCGCCATGGTCAAACCTGAATGTTGTTCACAGTGGACTCGATCACTACTGCGTCTAGCAGTTGGTGCAGTTCAGCAACTTTATCTTTGGTGACGGAAGTCGGATCGGGACGCAACAGTGAGACATCAAAGGATGCCTTGGCGAAGCCCATTAACTGGGAGCTGGACGCCATGCTTGCGAGCTTTACGCCCACGCTCTGTGTAAAATGGTCATCAACGTGGCTGCGCAGGTAAGGAATGGAAACCACTGCTTGCGAGACGTGAAGCCAAAAGCGCGACCGCGCCGAACGCCAAGGCTGTGGGGTGCCTGTGGCGGAACTGTGCCGCATCGACTTGCAACTTTCTCAAGATCCCGCTCGTCTCTCACTCCGTCGGGAGAGTCAGTGCACGTCTCCGCAGTCTACGGCACACCAGGCTCAATAGATTACCGTTGTCATGGCAGCAATGTCGTTGTCAAAGGCCTTGCCAAGACCTCGATACTCGGGTGAGGATGAAGAGCTGCCGACACACACACAGTCACGAGGATCTCGAGTGGTTGGAGCAGAGGGATTGGACGATTCGCAGATTGTCCTAAAGGTAATTCTTCTTGGATCTTCCAGGAGGCAGCATGCTAATACTATACAGCGGTCTGGTCCGCCACCATACGGTAATCGCAGTGGTTGGAGACCACGTTCAGCGGAAGATTTTGGAGATGGGGGCGCTTTCCCTGAAGTGCCTGTTGCTCAATACCCTCTGGACATGGGCCGGAAAACGACGTCAAGCTCAAATGCTCTTGCCGTCCAGGTAGATGCAGAGGGCAAGGTTAAATACGATGCCATTGCGAGGCGTGGCCACAGCGACAAGCGCATCATACACAGCGAATTCAAGGATTTGATACCCCTCCGCCAGCGTGCTGATGCAGGCGACATTTCTCTCGAGAAACCTTCAGAGGAGGAGATTGAGGCTACACGTCAGAGGACACAGAACGCACTGTCCACTTTGATCGGTGGCGCACTCGCTGCGCAAAAGCCAAAGAACATCAAGGGCACGTCACGACCTGCTCCTACCTATGTCAGCTATACGCCCGACGACCAGATGGGAGAAAAAAGTGGCGGGAAGACGCGTATCATCAAGATTGTAGAGCGCCAGCAAGATCCCATGGAGCCACCGAAGCACAAGCACAAGAAGATTCCGCGTGGCCCACCCTCACCTCCGCCACCTGTCATGCACTCGCCACCACGCAAATTAACCGCCGAAGACCAGGAGATGTGGAAGATTCCAGCGGCCATTTCGAACTGGAAGAACGCCAAAGGCTTCACCATTCCGCTGGACAAGCGTATGGCGTCGGATGGGCGAGGGCTGCAAGACGTCAGCATCAACGATAAATTCGCACAATTCTCGGAGGCTCTGATGTCTGCAGATAGACATGCGCGCGAGGAGGTGAAGCAGAGAGCCTTGATGCAGCAGAAGCTGGCCGAAAAAGAAAAGGAGCAGAAGGAGGAGCACCTACGCATGCTTGCGCAAAAAGCCAGAGAGGATCGATCGATGGCTGCAGGTGGCCGTCGCATGTCGTCACGGTCATCAAGATCACGGTCATCGGGGCGGAGCCGCAGCCGCAGCGTGGAATCTTACGACTCGCGGCGATCTGATGACTCCGAGCAGGCAGCTGTGCGTGATCGGGCGCGGATGCGAAAAGAGCGGCGCGAGGAGCATGAACGGGAGCTGCGGCAGTCTCGCATGGGTACAGAGCGACGGCTGCAACAAATGGCACGCGAACAAAATCGAGATATCTCAGAGAAAGTCGCACTCGGCGTTGCAAAGCCAACACAATCGGCCGAGTCAATGTACGACTCACGGCTATTCAACCAGACGAGCGGATTCGATACTGGGTTCAACGAAGATCAGGCATACGACAAGCCGCTCTTTGCAGCTCAAGACGCTATCAACAGCATCTACCGGCCGAGCATGAACCAGGACGATGACGGCGAGGGCGCCGACGAGACCATGGACAAGATCCAGGGCTCGAAGCGTTTCGATATTCTCGGCAAAGCAGACCGAGGGTTCAAGGGTGCAGACACAGCAGAGGCGCGAGACGGGCCGGTACAATTCGAGAAGGACAGGGACGATCCTTTTGGAATAGACCAGATGATTAGCGATGTCAAGACGGGAGGGAAGCGGTACGGCATGGTGGAGTCCGAGACACGCGGCAGCAAGAGGGCCCGAGTAGACGATGACGAGGCATGACTTGGGTACAGTGTCTCATGGTTATGCAGCTGTCGACACAAAGTATATTATAATGTGCACAAGCATGCAAGCGCGAAAGATTGGCGGCTTCTAGAATGCGTTCGTCACCAGCCACACACAACCACTCAGCCACTCAGATCACAAGCCGGGCCGCGTCGGCAGCTCGATTACCGCCCAAGAGAGCTTCTGCAGCGCTGCCCACCTTGCGGAGCACACGTTCTTCTGAGACTGTTGCTGGAGTGCGAGTGCCGCTTTTGCTAGTCGCGGCTTGTCAAGGTTCACTTTGCTACTGCTCTCCCCATGTCGCTGTTTGGTGACGAGGACCGCCCTGCCTCCAAGTCCAAGAGCTCACTCTTTGACGACGACCACGAGCAGAGCGCAAAGCCCAACCGCGGCTCCGGTCTGTTCGCTGACTCTGGAAACGACGAGGGCGACTCTCCCTGGAACTTTGTGACACCCAAGAAGCAGGCTCGTGGCAATTTGGTCAAGACGCTACTGCCTGCGTCGGACGTTCCAGAGAGCTACATTGACGCCTGGGACGCGCTCCTGGCATCCGGAGAGATCTCGGGCGGCGTCGCATCCCTCGAAACCTTCAAGACCCTTCTCACGACGAGTGGTCTTGATCAGGAACAGCAGGCTAGCACGCTCACTACGCTTACGCCTAGTGGAGCTACCAGCTTTGGCCGCGGAGAGTTCAACGTCCTGCTTGCCCTCATTGGTCTCGCGCAAGAAGGAGAAGAGGCTACACTTGACGGCGTTGACGATCGCAGAAGACGTAAGAACACGCTGCTATAAACTCATGGACAATATGCTCACCCTCTTCTAGGATTACCGGAGCCTAACTTGCCCCACGTAAAGGAAGCAAAGGCAGCCACTTCCGCCGCTGCTGCAGAAGCGTTCCTGAAACACACACAAAGCACTCATCCAGTGACTGCGCACGAGAATACATCCCCTGTCAACAAGTCTCAACCACCATCAGGTCAATCGTACAGTTTCGGAGAATCTGACCCTTGGGGAAGCCCCTCCAACAATCGACGCTCCACACAGCAGTCAGGCGGACCGAAGAACAAACAAGCAAATATGTTTGGCGACGAGAGCACTCCGTCAAGGGACTCAGATGCTAGGTTTTCGCGGGCAGAGACTGCATACTCTGCGACTGGCGCAGAGGTCGCGTCCATCCCACCAGCCCAACGGCCAGAGAACGACCCTGGCAGCATCTCGAATGCATGGGGCACGTACAACGGTGCAGGCGGTCTAGGCGGAGATGGTTTTGGTGGGGCCGCGCTGGAAGACGCCAGCCCCGCCCAGCCGAAGCAGCGTGCTGTACCGCCGAGACAGTTTCGCGGCGCCGAAGAAGTCTTGACGGTGACCGCCCTCGCGGACAAAGAGGGCCCGTTCCTGTTCCAGCATCGCAATTACGAGTTGACAAGCTCCAGGAAAAGCACAAAAGTCATCAGACGGTACAGTGATTTTGTGTGGCTCCTCGACTGTCTTTATAAGAAGTACCCCTTCAGGCAGCTGCCCCTGTTACCTCCCAAGAGGGTTTCCAGTAAGTCCCGCCATCTAAGACACAGGAAGACACAATGAAGACTGACCACAAGACAGTAAATGGGAACCCCATGGCTGCGGACACGTCCTTTATTGAGAAGCGCCGCAAAGGACTATCGAGGTTTGCCAATGCTCTGATTCGGCATCCCATTCTGCGAGAGGAACAGCTCGTCACCATGTTCCTCACGGTTCCAACGGTAGAAGTCTGCCCCCTTTCATGCTCAGTCTTGTAAATACTAACCTCGAAAACAGGAGTTGGCCGCGTGGCGCAAGCAAGCAGCCATCACCGTGGTCGAGGAGTTTACCGGCAAACCTCTTCCGCCAACACTGGAGGACTCATTACCAGCCACACTTGAAGACCTCTTCGCAGACGTGCGTGGGGGAGTCGTCCGATCTTCCGAGCATTACATGTCCCTGTGCGGCCTTGTTGAGCGCATGATCAGACGGCGCGATGGCATTGCAGTCGAGTACTCTCGCATGGCCACACTGCTGGAAGGCCTCACCGAGGCAAGTGCCGAGACGTACAAGTTCGACACCAACGACGTGCCCATGCTCAATGAGGGCCTCAAAGCGACGGCAAAGCATGCTCAGAAGCAGCAATCGCTGCTCGATGAGGAGAGCCGCGCATGGGACGAGAACGTGCTCGAAGACATCAAGAGTCAGCGAGATACGCTCGTCTCGATGCGCGAGCTGTTTGAGCGCAAGGATCGGCTTGCACGTGACGACATTCCAAAGCTTGAGAAGCGGATTGCTTCAAATGAGTCCAAGCTGATTGCAGTCCGCAACAAGCCAGAGCAGGCTCGGAAAGCAGGCGATGCTGAGAAGCTCGAGGAGGCTATCATGCGGGATAAGGAGAGCATTGTGGCTCAGCATGCGCGCGGCGTCTTCATTCGCGAGTGCGTGCGGGACGAGATTAGCTACTTCCAGGCAAGCCAGTACCACGTCAGCAGAATGTGTCAGGACTGGAGCCAAGAGAGGGTCAAGTACGTGGAGCAGACGTCAGACAACTGGTCGCGGTGGGCTGACGCCGTGGAGAATATGCCACTGGGCGAGTAGATTCTAGCACGAAGCACGCACGCACTTGGAGAAAATGAATGGAATATATCGTACAGGGGTATCTCATCATGACATACATACACATCAGCCCATCCGTGTCCTACGCAACCTCCTGCCGCTGCGGCTCCCCGATAGGCTCCTTGACCTCCTCCAGCGGACTCCGCACATCCCTCGCCGCGCCCGCCAGAAACCTCTCCGGCACCACCCTCCCCTCGCCCTTGACCTCCCTGCCGCCTCCCCCAACATCCAGCTCCACGAAGCGCGCCCGGGCCGCCGCAACGCCCGCGCGTGCAAAGTTGAACAGCTGCTCCCCCGGCGGCAGCACCACAGCCAGGTTCGTATTCTCCGTCAGCCGCGTCACAAACCACGCGAACCTGCTCGTGCGCAGCTCGAAATCACGAAAGTGCGCGGACCCGGGCTGCGAGCGTGTGTGGCGCGCTAGCGACTGCTTGTGGGTCTTGAGGATGGACGACAGGCGCTCGCAGCGATCGCCGAACGGGTTGGCCTGCTCGGCGCCGCGCGTGGCCGAGGTGACGACGAGGCAGGTGGTTCGCTCGTAGAGGATGAGCTCGCGGGCGCCGATGGCGGCGGCGAGGCGCTGCAGCAGCAGCTCGATGGCGTCGGCGTTGGGGATCAGCGTGTGAATGATGGCCGTCCAGGCGCGGTACAGCGACTGGTCCCAGATGGAGGTGGCGTAGAAGGCGGTGCGCGCGGCGAAGGGGCCGGCGCGCGCGCGGATATGCTGCGCACGCTCGGCGAAGAGGCGCTCGCGTTGCGCGGGTGGGACTAGGTCCATCTTGTGCACGAGGACGAAGACTTTGGGGGCTTCTTTGCCGACGGTGGAGGAGGATGTGGTGTCCGCGGCCGTGGTGGCCGGGCTGGCGGGGGACTTATCGCTGGCCTTGGGCTGGGGCGAGGGGCGTGAGGCGCGGGTGCCGGGGGTGCCGCTGCAATCGGCGAGGGCGCCGACGACGGCGGCGAAGTTGGCGACGTCGGCGACGAATTCACGGCTTTCGATGTCGAAGACGAATATCAGGACGGCGACGTTGGCGAAGACGGACTCGCGCTGGCCGCCGGCGGCCGCGGGCGTCAGGTAGTTGTCCATGAAGCCGTCCTGCCCGCCGCAGTCCCACAGGTTGAGGAAGAGGTTGCCGAGGAAGCGGATGTTGGAGTGCTCGACGTCAATCGTGGCTCCGAGGCGCCGGACGTCGCGTGCAACGTAGTTGGAGAAGACAATGGTGCGCATGGACGACTTGCCGGCGCCCGACTTGCCCATGAGCAAGACCTTGCGGGGCTTCATGCGTTTGGCCGGGGGCGCAGCACCTATGCCCGTGTTGGAGCTCGTCGACATGACGTGTGGTTTGGGAGGTTTGTAGGAGGGGAAACGGGGATGGTCGTGTGCTTGTGCTTGTGCTTGTGGGGTGGTCCAGTCTACGAGGGCACAAATGCAGATGCAGTGGGTTTCAAGTGCTTGCGGAGGCCCGCTCGAGGCGGGCACGCAGCGAGAGTAGGGAGCAAGTCCACGAGGATTGTAGGACTCCGAGTAATTGAGGGTATGGGGGGTGGATACTGGTAAGCCGCAAGATGAAGTGTGTAGGATTAGGCATAGAGTGGACGTTGGCCATGACGCCCGGCCGCGCCTCTGCTTACTTACGCAGCCCCGGATTATTATTCTCCCTCACTTCTTTGCTCTCTCCATGTCATTCAATTTATTATCTTCGTTTCTCATACATCAATTGGACATTTCACTGTTGGCCTCAGCAGCTCTGCCAACTCTCGCACATCCTTCAAGGAATCCAAGGCCAGCACGCACTTTTCAATCTGCTCCACCCTCTTCTCGTCCGCGACTCCGCCCACAAGGCGCCGCCATTTGTCCACAATGTCGTCGTTACTGACCGGAGGCGAGATGCCCTTGGGAGCATCAACGGCCTCGTGAACTTCTGATCCGTTCTTGAAGCGGACCGTGACTTCTGTGCGCCAGACTTGCTTGTTTTCGTCCATGGCTTTGTCGTGATGCGGATGAACCTTTGCCATGATATCTCTCAGCTGTGGTCGGTTGAGCTTACTCGCGCCAAACTGCTCCATCAAAACCTGGCGATCGACCAGTTGAGCCGCGGCTGCATATTGAATTGACATCTGCGCAGCGGTACTCGTGAGTGGCTGGTCGGGCGGCGCAATCCAGCCGCCGTGCTCGTACATGGCCCTGGCATGGCTCGTCTCAATGCTCTCAATGTCGTCAAGCCTCGCAGCCTCAAACAAATCAGGATGTCTCCGCTGCAAATTCTCAATGCAATCAATGGTGCTATGCAGCGCCGCCATAGCCGCGTGCAACTTGACCCGCACCCCATCAATCTGCCACACACTCCCCAACCCCCGAATCAGCTCCTCCGGCAGCGTCGCCGGCTCAAATTCGGTCCCTTGCCCAAAGCAGCTCAGGAAACCGCCGTACGGCACCTCATACACACGCTCAATACCCGTGTACCCCTCGCGCGCGAGCAGCACGCCCAGCAGCCCGTTGCGTGCCGCGAAGCCGTGCTGCATGCGCTTCGCCATTGACCCGAACTGCGCCGCCATCAGCCCGCCGGCCTGCGTGCACGCGATGCCCAGCGCGGACTCGACCTGCGCCGGCGGCAGATGAAGCAGCGCGGACACGGCTGCCGCAGAGGCCGACGGGCCCTGCACGGAGCCGCTGTGCCAACCGCGCGAGAGGAGGTCTGCTCCGTGCAGCGCGAGGCCGACGCGGGGGCCGACTTCGCAGCCGACGACGTACGCGCGCAGGAAGTCTGCCCCAGAGAAGACTGGCGGCTCGGGCTGGTCGACGTCGGCTGATGTGGACTCTGCGGCGGCGAGCAGGGTGGGCAGGAGGAGTGCGTTGGAGTGCAGCGGCGCGGTGGAGTGGTAGTCGTCGAGCTCGAAGCCTTGGACGAAGGCGCTGTTGAGTACAGTGGCGGCGAGAGGAGGCAGGCGACGGTCAGCCCAGCCGAAGATGGAACATGAGCCTGCTGGCTCTGCTTTGAAGAAGGCACGTGCGGCTGTCTCTGACCATGGGAGGTTTGCGCCAACCAAGGCGCAGGCGATGCCGTCGAGAAGGAGGTACTTGGCGCGCTCAAGCACAGCGGCGGGGATGTCGGTGGAGTCGACGGAGTGAATCCAGGTACATAGCTTGCCAGTCACGCCGTCTGGATCGCTCGGGGTCATGTCTGGGTATGCTGGTAATGTGGTTGACATGGTTGTGCGGACAAGATGTTAAGACAATTTATGCGCTACCGAGCTGGCATAGCGGGCCCATCGCTGGCCATATTTAAACCATTCCATCTCGCTACGACGCTTCTGCGCAAGGGCCGAGCGCTGTTCGCGTTCCCTTGTCATTTGAGCGCGAGCTTTGTCGAGCAGCCAATGCTGAATCGGACAACGTCATGAGGCTCTGGCAGTGTGCCGGGGAACGGCGCGGTTTCGGAGCGCTAAGTACACCCTGACTTGGTCACTGACTTGGTCAGGATCAATGAAGGAACTATCAAAGCGCTTGGCAAGGAGCACAGCCGGCCAAAGAGAGCCGGTGCGAAAGCGCAGCGGCGTCGGCGGGACGATCGTTGTGCATCGGCGGCGCCAGGGATCAACAACGTCCGCCAGCTGTGTGTTCTGGTGTAATCCGCCGTGA
This sequence comes from Carpinus fangiana, assembly GCA_006937295.1. NCBI lineage: Eukaryota > Viridiplantae > Streptophyta > Magnoliopsida > Fagales > Betulaceae > Carpinus > Carpinus fangiana. The sequence continues at coordinate 441,188 of VIBQ01000017.1, forward strand.
ACATGGCAGGATCTTGAAAGCCACAACCCCGAGACCGACGGCGTTATACTCGACCCAATGTTGGACAAGGTCACTGACCTGCAAGGGCGCGGCAACGGCCAGCGACTGGCATTCCACGCTGGTCAACGCATGCGGCCACGCGACCGCACCATTTGGTTTGTTGTCGCCGGGGTTTGACATGCATCCTCTTCCACTCTCTCCGCCGAGAACCAGCCATCATGGCACCGTCAGAGACAGGGCCTGACCTCAAACGACACGGACGGCGATCTTCACAGCAACCCTCACGCACTCGCAAGAGTGCACGTCTACAGGGCAAGCAACATCTCTCTGAGCAACAATTGCCCCAAGAGCAAACACAGCAACCTCCGTCCCCCGCAAATCATGTGCTTACCCACACCGATGAGTCCAGGGCTTCACGGGAATCTTCTGATCGCAGCAAGCCTTTGCCTTCTGCTCGAAAACAAACACTCAGAGCTGGGACAATCGAGCATTCCCTCCTTCGAGAAGAAGACGTCCCTTGCTCAGAGCAACAGCAACCACCACCACAGAATTATCCTCACAAAGACACTTCCAAGCAGGAAATCGACAGTGAAGCTGAGTCCGTCGACCCAGTCCAACATTGGGCTCAAGAAGGAGCCTGGCCCCAGGAATACTTTGAACAAGACAGTAATATGAGTCGACCGCGTGGCAAGAAGAGACCAGCTTCGTCCTCGAGCGACCAACCCTTGACAACGGCCGGACCCTCTGTCCCCAAAGGCAGGGTTCCCGATGTGAACAGCCTGCGCTATGAAAAGCTACTTCTTGCGTCCGGTATTGACATGAAAAGTGGTCGTGCGGTTGTCCCCACAAATGAATGCAAGACTCTATGTCAGACTTTGCTGGATACCCCGCAAACAATCCCTCAGGACACTCTAGTCAATCCCACATTCTTTCTCGATGTGTGTGAGAGTGTTTCAGACAAAAATGAAGCCAGGGTTGTGCGAGACCTTACTCCCCTCCTCGTTCCTTCCGCTGAAATGCTGAACCTCCGCGGAGCTGCAAGCCTCAAGCATTTGATCGACAGCGTTGATGAAACTTGGGTCAAGTGCATTTCCATTGTCAGAGGTCCGAGACCAAAACCTGACTTCTCTGTCGGACTCAGATCGACCGCGTTCACAGCCAAGCAGCTGGACAAACTCAAACCTTCTGTTGGAGACTGGGCAGCCACATCCTATGTCGTTGCTACAGACGACATGTATTTCCCTTTTTTGACTTGCGAGGTGAAATGTGGCAATCAGGCCCTCGACATTGCAGACCGGCACAATGCCCACAGCGCCAGCATCGCCGTGCAAGCCATTGTTCAATTGTACAGACTCGTGTCCCGTCAACACGAGCTACACCGAAAAATTCTTGCCTTCTCCATCTCACACGACAACAAGAGTGTGTCTATCTACGGTCACTATGCTGTTGTCCAGGGAGCTACGACGCAATTCCACCGCCATAGAGTACGCAGCTTTAACTTCATGGAGCAGGATGGAAGAGAAAGCTGGACAGCCTACAGGTTCACGAGGAATATTTACGACATATTCGTTCCCATTCACGTTGCACGGATCGTCTCCGCTGTCGACAAATTACCGGATTCCAAAGTCTTCCGGGTAGAAACACCGTCATAGCAGTGACTAGCCTTTGCGTATTCCCTTTGGATCAGCAGTTCTTTCCAGAAAATGCACTATTTCCCCATTCAGCCCTAGCAATTTCCGGAGATATGCAGCACTTTCAATGGCTCCCTCAAGAAACCCACATGCTCTCGTCATACTTACAGTAGCAGGCCGTCACGTAGGAACCAGTGTTCGACGGAAACCCGGCCAGATGAAGGCGGAGCTCACCCGACACATCTGTACCGGCCAGGTGGACTGACAGCCGTACATAAGCTTTTAAAGTCCTTCCAAGACAAGCTCCGCTCAAGAAATGCTGTGGGCTCCGCCAGCCACAACTCCACGACGGTGGGAGATATCAGCACATGCACATGACATCTGGTTCATCATTTCGTCCATATTATTTCTAACTATGCGCATCGTCAGCACCACGCTCAGTCCAACCAGCGGCGACGGCGCGCTGCTTCCACACCTCCCTCTCGCGCTCGGCCTGCCGCAGCCGGGCTTCGAGGTCTCTGATCTGGCCTGCTTTGCTCTGGCGCAGCTTGCGACCAATCTGCACGTTGCGCATCTGGCGCGCAGTCTTCTTGTCGGCGTTTCCGGGGACAAAGGTGTACTGCATCGCTTCGGGCGGGCTGGCGTCCTTGGGCTGCGGGGAGGGCAGCGCAGGAGCATCAGCATCGGTCGACGGGCCGGCAGAGGCGAAAAGCTGCAGGTGAGTGCCTGCGAGAGAGGAGTCCGAGTGCGAGGAGAGTGATTCAAGCGTGGATTGGGTCAGGTTGTCGAAAGCGGCCGAGGTGGTCAAGCGAGCTGACCAGTCCGGTGTGGTGCTGGGGAGCATGCCGTGAAAAGACAGCCCGTGGGATGGACCGGGAATATCGTTGAAAAGGAAATCATCGTTGGAAGATTCAAGCCAGGGTTGCCACTCGGTATGATGGTCGCCGGCCGGAAGTACGTCTCCGCTGAGGGAGCGGCTGGCAGTTGCAAAGTGTGGTTCCGGGACGTGGATCGCAGCGCTGGAGGCAGGCCACGTGCCAGGGTGAGTAGTTACAGTGTTCCAGAGAGAAGAGTCAAAATTATCGAGGGTATTCGGAGTCGCGGATGGGCAATCGCCGTAGCATTGATGACTACGGTGGGCGATACAGCCCGTGGAATTGTTTGACTGCGTCCCGCATTGTTGGGGGTCAAAGGGGTCTGTATTCACGTAAAAAGCCCCAGCAGTCCTGGGGCGAGTGGAGGAGACAACCGGTCTCTTTAGTTAAGAGAGATTTAGGAAGGAAAGAGAGGAGGGAAGAGCAGGACCACGAACTGATGGCTAGAGCAACTGCCAAGTAAGCGACGGATCAGCGGCTGCAGGGATGACGGGAATGAGTCTTCAGGCTTACATCTGCCTCTAACCACTTCAGGTATATGGAAAAGCAGCCCCTGCCTACGCTAGTGCTAGTTTCCAACGGCAAGGACCAGTTTGGGTCAAAAACCTTCACGTCATGAACGACCTTGAGCAAAGCTCGTGCGCTTGAAGATGACAAAATACAACGCTGCCATTCACTGCTGCTACCAATACTGGTGAGACGGCAGAGAGAGGAATATAAAGCCACTCAGCCACGCCATCCGTGAATGTTCCGCAATTTCTTCATCGGCTTGCATGACCCAAGATGTCGTACCTCCGTGAGAACATACTCTGGCTTGGCCTTTCTGGCCTTTTAGCCTTCTTTGTGGCCATCTTGGTCCGAAGATGGCATGTGAAACTCCTCCCAGCCATCAACGCCTATCCCAATGACTTCTTCCACAAAAAGGCCCACGGCGAGTACATGACAGGCGCGCGACGCCTCATCGCCAACGGCTTCAAGAAGTTCAGCAATGGTCCATTCCGCATCCTCACCCCCATCGGTGCCCGCACCATCCTCCCACCTTCATACGCAAATTGGGTCAAGTCGACGGCCTCGCTGTCGCACCCAGAACTGGTCAAGCACGAGTATCTCTCCTGGATCCCCGGCTTCGAAGGCAACAGCATCATCCACGAGCCGCACCACATCATCGTCGACGTCACGCGCAACAAGCTCTCGCAGAACGCCGATTCCATCCCCGTCATGCACAAGCACCTCGTCGAAGTCCTCACCTCCACCTGGGCCGCCTCCCCCACCACCTGGCACCCCGCCAGCCTCGCCGAAACCAGCATGACCCTCATCTCCACCGCTGCCTCCGCCGTCTTCGCCGGCCCCGTCCTGTCCCGCGATCCCGCCTGGCAGCACCTCACCAAAACCTACACCATGAACATGTTCCTCGCCGTCCGCAAGCTGCGCGCCTGGCCCGCCGCCCTGCGCCCCCTCGTCCACTGGTTCATCTCCGAGTGCCGCGCCTGCCGCGCGCAAGTCGCCCTCGCACGCCGCAAAGTCCACGCCGAGCTGGCGCGCCGCGAAGCCGCCGGCGAAGCGCACGACGACGTCCTCACGTGGATCGCGGACGCCGCGGCGCAGCGTCGTCTGCGCGTCGACCCCGCCGAGGCGCAGCTTGCGTTTGCGATTGCCGCGCTGCACACCACCACGCAGCTGCTGCAGCAGACGCTGCTGAACCTGTGCGCGCACCCGGCGCTGCTGGAGCCGCTGCGCGCGGAGGTCGCGGAGGCGCTGCGCGATGGCGGCGGGTGGACGCTGAAGGCCCTGGCGCGGATGGAGTTGCTGGATAGCTGCATCAAGGAGACACAGCGGCTGAAGCCGGGGTCGTTGGTGAATCTGGAGCGGATGGCGACGGCGGATGTGGTGATGCCGAATGGGGCGACGTTGCGGCGGGGGACGAGCGTTGCGGTTGACACGGCGGTCATGTGGGATGCCGAGGTGTTTCCGCAGCCGGATGTGTATGACGGAGCGCGTTTTTTGAGGATGCGGCAGGAGGGTGGGAAGGGTGCTGGGGCCGCGCAGCTCGTGTCGTCGAGCGTTGAGCATTTTGCGTTTGGGCTGGGGAAGAGCATCTGTCCGGGGCGCTTCATGGTTGCCAACGAGATCAAGGTTGTGCTTGCAGAGCTACTGCTGGGCTGGGATATACGATTACAGGAGGGCACGGATGTGGGAGTTGTGGAATGGGGATTCGAGATGCTGAGTGCCCCGGGAGCAACGATCGAAGTACGCCAGAGAGAGAAGGAGTGATGTATTTTAGTACTAAGATTACAAATAATTCACGACACTCTGTCCACATTACATAATGTAGAACAAGAGTAGTCTAATAGATTAGAGGGATGAGTTTGTATGGTGTCTTGCGCTTGTAGTCTGCCCACATATCGGCATAGCGCTGTGTGCAATACCTGTCTAGCGCGGGTATGGAGCTGCTGATGAATTGGTTGGCCACAAATGCAGCATTAAGGGCGGCCCAGGTCCAGCCGCCAGCAGCAAGAGCATATCCAATGCGCCAGACAAGGTATGCGCCATAGTTGATGTGTCGAGCCGTGGCAAAGAGACCCCCCGTGTAGGGCTTGCCCTTGTTGGCAGGATTGCTCTTGAACGCCTTGCGTTGAAATTCAGCAGCCAATTCGGCAGTGATTCCAACAGTGAAAAGAGCAGCGCCAACGGTAAGCTGCAAGCTAGGGTATCCATCCCAATTTGGGCCTTCACCACGGCCGTAAGCAACAGACGTTGCGGCAGAGATGAAGAGCAGCGAATTGAACGAGTTCAAGACGGAGTTAAAGATACTGATCTGCGCTGCAGCAGAAGCAGGAACATTCTCTTCGCCAATGAGAAGCTTCCAGATGATGTGCTTGGCGGATTGGCCAACAGCCATGGAGAGGAGAATGAGGCGGTAGGGCGAGAGCTCTAGGCTGTCGAGGAAGGCATAACCAGTATTGGAGGTGGGACCTTGGTTGAGGGCAGATGTACCTAGATGTGAGACGAACTTGTCTGCAAATCCTCGGCCCAAAATGGCATACTGAAGCAATGGATCGAGGGCACGGAGGCCAATAAAGGTTAAAGTACCCGGCAAGTTTGAGGTTTTGTCACCCCGTTCCACGAGTTCTCCTTCGGCGGGTGCCATGGCTAGATTGGAGTTTGCGATACGAACAGCAAGAGAAGATGAGAAAGATACTTGGAAGGTTGTTGAAGGTGGAACACAGGAGGTATTTGAACAACGGTCTTTCAACGATACTGATGCTTACCATTAGTCAAGCCACTTTGCTTGGATCTTAGACCCCACAGGTCGGCGATGTCGGTGGCCGGGACGCCGACGCGGCTGCTACCCAGTCAGCGCCAGCCCAAAACTCCCTAGCTTTCGCCAGGTGTTTCCTGCTGTCTAATCTTCTTTGTAAGCGGATCGTCTTTCACATGGTTCACGAGCCTGGCGCGCCTAGGCATCAAAGCTTACGAACTACGGAAGACGGTCTACTCACCTCCGCGCGGCACAAGTCACGGGCGATACAGGTTCCCACTCCCGCCTCGAATGGAGACTAGTTGAGCTTCCAGGCACAGTAGGTGGCTGTCGCATTATCAATCAGCCTGGCCTTGGACCTCTTCGTTCCTCTAGAAACCCTCTTCCGTGGCCACGTGGATTCATCTAGACCGGCCGCATTACGCCAATGGACTCCCACGCCGTGCGCCAACCACGCTCGCCAAGTGTTTTCGCAAGAAGTACCCTTCTCACTGCTGCAGTTGTGAAAGAACTTTCGCCGAAGTATTTTACTGCTCTACTCGTTATGATACTCGGCGGCACCCACAGACAACACTAGGAAGCTCGTTATCGCCAACTCTGGTCAAGTATTGACCTTGTAGGATTTTGGAATAAGGAAGCAAGTCTCCGTGGGGTTGGTAAGTGGAGGGGTTTTTTGTTATATAAGTATTATTCATATGTTCCTATATAGAAACGAGATGCCTTTTACGGTATTGTTGAAGTCGTTTTTACCATCCCATAAGCCTTTAAACAATGTCAACTTGTCCATTTAAATAGACGCGAAGCACAGACTAAATACCATATGTGGCTTGGCATTATGGTGGGTCTAGTAACGGGGCTCCTTCTTGCCTCCTTCGACCTGTGCTGAGCCAGGGCCCATTTGACAAGCGAGTCCCTTGTGCCGTGCGACCATGACCGCTGGCATCGGGAATATTTGCTGATGGGGCTAGTCCATGCTCTCTTTCGCTGGGCCCGTTGGTACGAGCTATGATAGCTCTCCCGCTCTTCCCCATCACGTGAAGACGCGTCGCACGGGACGAAAATGAACGACGCGTTCCTTCCATGTCGAGAGCAATACTCGCCATGCTAGGGCGAATGATTAAACTGTCTTTGTGAGAGGTCTAGCAGCAAGCATATCCGGTGTCGAGTCCAGTGTGCTTACCTGCGACCACATTGACCATGTCCGCCAATCAGACCCGTTCACCAGAGTTCTTTTGTCACTTTTCTTCGGAAGCGTTTCTGTATTATTAACTGCAGCTGGAGACAGCATGTCTCTTCTTACATTTGCAAAAGTTGTGGACCTCTTTGAGCAGCTTGAGGAACTCGAGACGGTCAAGTTTCTCTTTCCGGCCGACACGAAAGCCCAGAAGGCCAGGCGTATTGTTGTGGACTGGTTTGACCTTCACATCAAGAAGCAGCAGCATTCTGACAAGACAAGTATTGCTTTACTTTCGACTTTGCTCCCTCAACAACGCAGTGATCGCGTGTATGGCCTTGGAACCAAGAGATTGGGTCCTCTCCTGGCAAGATGCTTGTGTCTTGGAACACAGCGTGCCTCTTTATTGATCAAGTGGAGTCCCACAGACGATGAGACTTTTGCCGCTTTGGCTGGCAGGTTACATGCCCAGACTGAGGCTGGCACCTCCACCGTTTCCCCGGTTTTAGATGAAGTAGATGACGCTCTTCACGGACTGGCAGCTCGTTTCCACTTCTCGAGCCCGCAGATCAAAGCAACCGTCTCAACTTTAAGTTCGAAGACTCCTGAAGAAATTCTTGCTGGCCTGTTACAACGCATGAAGGCCACAGAGCTCAAGTGGTTCGTCTGTTTGATTCTAAAAGATCTCTCTCCGATTTCTTTGGACCGAGACACTGTATTCACTGCTTTCCATCCCTCAATGCCTGGGGTGATGCGCATCCGCTCCGATTTCAGTGCTGCCATATCGATCCTGCATCTTCTTGAAGAGGCATCCGCAAATGGTGTGCTAGACCCTCGTTTGACGGCCGAAATATTGGGATTGCCAGGTGAGATGATTCCCCCGCGAGAATATTCAAAAGCTCGCTCGACAAAGCACTGTCTCCAGTTGATGGATGGTGGGAAAGGGAGTTGGAGCATTCAGACAAAGTACGATGGAGAATATTGCCAAGTACATGTGGATCTCACTAAAGGCAACGACAAGTGTTTTCAGATCTTCTCTAAGAGCTGTAAGGACTCCACAGAAGACAAAAGGGGTGTGCGTCCTTTTTTGAGAGAATGCCTCCGGATAGGCCAACCAGACTGCGGATTTGCGCGGAACTGCATTCTAGAAGGAGAGTTATTAGTGTACAATAGGGACACTAACAAAATACTGCCGTTCCACAAGATCAGGCAGCATGTTGCAAGATCTGGACGCTATCTGGGCACCGCTTTTGATGGCCCTATTGCTCGCAATGAGAAGCTCATGATCATGTTTTTTGACATTCTTTCTCTCGACAATCATTCATTACTAACTCAAAACTATGCTACACGGCGATCTAAGATGAGGGCAGTCGTCCGTCCCGTCGGCACTTTGATACCGCGGTCTAAAACCAATATGTTTGATTTCGACAAGGTATCAGTGTCCAGACACATGCGTATTATCAACCGTGAGTTGGTTGAAGCAATCTCGGGACGCCTGGAAGGACTTGTGATCAAGTCTTGCGAGCCTACAAGAGTTCTGGTGCAGAATGGCAGACTTCAGATACGACATGCTCGCATTATCAAGCTGAAGAAAGATCTCATTCCTGGACTTGGAGACGCCGCTGACTTCGCGCTGATTGGTGCAACTTTGGATAACCGTGGGCAAAATTCATCTCGTCTTGACGGCAAGAAGGTCAGATGGACGCACTTCACGCTTGCGGTTCTTCTTGATAAAGGGCAACCTGGTCCACTGATCAATACTGCGAAGAAAAAAGACTGTTCAACAGCCACTGAATATCCCACATTTAGAGCAATAGCAGTGATAAGTCGACCCTGTATCTCTGAGCGCGACATGCTTGATATTGCGCAGAGCGGACAATGCTTGGAAGAGTGGTTTGAAGGGTCGACAACAAACGCTCCTTACAAGATATCTTTCATCACAGGAGTACCATCACCAAAGGTGTTGTTCCGAAAACCCTTCATTGTGGAAGTGGTTGGAAGCTCATTCGAGAAGCCATGCAATAGCGATTTTTACATGCTGCGACACCCGAGAATTGTCAAGTTGCATCGGGATAGGTCAATCGATGAGGTAACGAGCTTTGAAGAGCTACAGACTATGGCTAAACTTGCTTTAGACTTACCAGATGACTTACATATGGAGGAAATGCATTGGATGAACCAATTACGTAAAATTGCAAGACATAAGAGGTACCATGTGCCGAGCTGCACACCCTCCGATAGTCTAGACAGTGGGAGAGGTTTGGCTCGGTGTCTGTCTACGCCAGTCACTCCTGAGTGGCCAAAACACACATCATCTGAACTACCGCAACCAGTGTCACCTACAGCTCATGGGCAGAAACGGAAAGCTCGATGCACAAGCAGCAATATCGCTGGGAGTAAACGAGTTAGTCTCACAAAACATGCGAACCAATTGGATCAAGAAAATGCTGTCACACCTCTGTTTCGAACAAGTGTTGATCTCGCAAGGATCAGGAGAAGTGGGTCTTCCGGACAACTTAGTGATATCACAGCTTGGGCTCAAGAAAGCTCCAACCGCCAGTGGAAACATCAAATACTCGAATCAGGCGGTCAGAACAACCGGCGACTGTTGGACATGGCTCCATTTCCTACTCCTTCATCACTTCAGCCGCTGGATAACCTCAGCCTTGATTGGGAAGATACGACGTCTCTTGTCTCCATTTCGAAGTCACCTGGGGGATCAATAGATCCAATTGAAGATATGCTTACCGCACTGAATTGCCGTGATACTCAGGGCTCAGTGCGCGATTCCACTTTCAACTTTCCCCGTCAGCTCGCTGAAAGGTTACTTGCGCAGACGGCGAGTGACTATGATGAACCATTTGAGGACTGTGTTGTATTCTTGGAATCAAATCAACCAAATGGTGGTAATGGCATTATTGCTCAGATGCGTGCCAGAGATATCTTGACAACTATTCTTCTGCCCAGACTTGGCGTTTCCCATCAAGACGGGACCCTCATCGAAGATATTCATCATTGGCAGCGTGCCGTAAACAACGATCTCATCGACCCTTCTAGCCTTGGAGAATCGCAAGCTTACCGTGGTCTTCGAAAAGTCGTGTTGACTGACCGCCGTCACCTGCATGGACTCAGAATGCAATTCGGACGTCTCCGTCTGATGAAAGGAGAGATTATTGAGTTCTTGGATTTACCCGTGGTTTTCCAATTAATACGTCTACGACAGACAACCTCTGACAGTACTATCACGACCAATGAGAGTCAAGAGTTGATCAGGAATGCCTTGATCGGTCGCATGCATCGTCGAGCAGATGGTGTCAACACTTGGGAAAGAATTAACTGGGAGCTCATGTTACCCAACGAGTAACTCTCACACTGACTTTTGTGATTCCATCATGAATGGGTAATTCCAAGCGATTTGTGATGTTCATTCTTGTGTGCGACAATGTCTTTGTCTCAAACTGAACTCGGCATTTTTCCAGCACAACAATAATTTTCATTACCATTAGTTGTTACACAAAGGCCTTGTTGTCCATGAACAATCGATACACCGATAAGTTGCATGATTCAGATAAATTCAGGATGTAGCTACTACCTGTCTCAATTTTGAATTTCTCCTCGGATGAACTACCTGACCCAAACGTTCATTTTTAACTCTACTCATACTACTTACAGATCTGCACACCAATCCAGAAGACACACATTTCCTCTTGTGGAGAGCTACAGGTATGTCATCCTCTGCTGATTTCTACGCAGATGCTTGGGACTGGGTGGAAAGATTCATGTTCCGAATCTTCAAAGCCGCAGAAGATGCTCAGCACCGTCATCGCAAGCATCAACTTGCCACTACAGGCAAAGTTGACGTTACAAGTATAGTTGGACTGCCTGTTGATCGGGCATACTCAACCCACCATGGAGGTCGGACATTTGCAGGACCCACACCCGACGAAGGAGCTTTCTTCCCCGTGCACGTTCTGCATTGGCATGGCTGCATCGACTTTGATTCGAACACTTCCAACCAGCTAAAACATTCAGACCTACGGAACCACGTCTTACCCTTGTTCTCGCGGGAGCGATTCGAGCCTCGCTGCCGAGATGTCTACGACATTCTCGAGCCAGGTCTGCAGCTGGCATCGCTCTTCATCATACACCCAGCTTTTGGTGAGTTTTGGCACACCCTACATTTCGGGCAACGCGAGTACTCTGCTGACCTAAGCCGCATCCAGTTAAAGTCCATCTATGAGGTCCGTGACAAGGTCACATGGACAGCAGAGGGCCAAATACGCTTCAAGGCAGCACTCTCAGAATGTGCAAAGACATTGATCATTGCATTCATCAACTCGAGCGATGCAGACGCATCTGGAATGTACTCCCTGAACGGCTTCTGCAAAATGTTCAACCCTGAGCGAGACCACTCGCACCGAGACCACACCTTCATCGGCGTGCACCGCGACTACTACGCCACTGCCCGACGCTTCCGCCAGCTCGGCGCCGGCGTCGAGCCCGCGCAGGTGCTTCGCTTCTACTTCTCCCTCGCGTGCTGCCTCGTACACGAGGTGGGACATCTCGTCGAGCGCGCCTCCTTCCAGCGCGAGGTCGACGATGAGTCCACCGCAGAGTACGGCTATTACTCCGCGGAGACTGTGCTGAACGACGGCATGGACATCCCCGAGGCGGGCTACAGCTTCGAGAAGCACGCGTTTGGTGGCATGATCGAGTGCGTCAACGAGCATCTCGACGGCTCGCACGGCCTGACGGTCAGCAAGTACACGGACGGTCATAGAGGCGAAGAAGCTGGCCAGGCGCGCTACGGCATCTCCATGCACTACATTGCGAAGCTGTTCCAGCGAGACACGTGGAGGTTGCCGCTACGGTGCTACACTCCGGGGTGCTTTCACGTTCCGAAGCGGGAGGCTTGCGTAGCCAAAGAGGTGCTTGTTCACTTTCAGTATGGAGGGACGTGTGATGACGCTGGAGCTGTAGAGGAGATGGAGGCTTGGCGTGAGTATGGAGCTCGCATACTGGGTTACGATATGGACGAACTGCTTTCGGATGGCGAAATTACGGAGCCGACTGATCAAGAGCATGCTGCGTGGAGTCAGCGTCAGTTCAGCGAGCCTTATTCATGGCTGAGTTATTCAGGGGCTGGAGATGAGCATCTTGATTGGTTTATTTCTCCTTTTGGTTGGGATGAAGAGCTGAGCGCAGCGATGGCCGAGACTTCTCTTTGATGCATCGCACGCATCTTCTTGATAGAGAGGCAGGTCCTCTCGTCATTGTATCATCTCATGTGAGTATGTTTTTTTCTTTGAGCGGCATCTATACTTGAAGATATTTTTCTTTTTGTATTTGGGAGTTAGTCAACAGAGTTTAGCATCTTTATCCAATATAGCAGGCTTTAATGTATTTTGAGAATGATTTGATCACTGTTTTTTTCATTAACACAATAGCATCAATGAATAGATTCATGCTTCGTCCTCAGCTAGTATCAGTTGCTGTCAATCAGGAATCTGACAATACCTGGCAATATCCAAGACTTTCGATGTGCTCCTAAACCGTGGTGGTAGTTTAGAAGTAGTGCCGACACATGTACAGCTCTAATATACGCTCGTCAGGCTCTACTGTTCCCCTTTGATCTAGATGCCGCAAAGCTCTGAATCCTGCTGGGTGGATGATGTACCACCTGTGACTGCTCACACAACATCTTCCGTGAGCTTGTCGTTGTGACGGTTTCTGCGGTGCACGCTGAAGGCTCTCGCTCGGATCTCGTTGGCTTGGAACCATGTGAATCAGCACTGCTGGCTTTGGGTTTTCAGCATCTTCTGCACAGGCACATCAAAAGGCAAGACAAGTGTTTGGATTAGCTTCGGACGCGGATGAGCCTGCAAGTTCGACTACCTACACGACGCAAAAGGTATGGTCAAAAGAAGTCTTCTAGGTCCGATCATCTGGCGCAAAGCGCTTGACTCCCCAAGATCGATAATGGTACGTCAAGCCGACCTCAGTAATCAACTTCATCTCTTCTGCCGTAAGTGCAAAGCTCCCCACTTTCATATAATCCTCCAACCGCTCTTTCTTGGTAGTGGTCGTGATGGCGACAATATCTTTTTGTATCTGCCAGCGGAGCAGAACGGCGCCTGTGGATACGTTATGCTTTGCTGCAATCTTCATCAAGTGGCTGCTTAGCGGCCCATCTTGTGCCTCGGTGATGGGAGTCAAAGGGCTGAAAGCTTCCATACGGATGCCTTGAGACTGCAACCACGGGACATAGTCGTTGGCACGCTGTAGGTAAGGGTGATGCTCAATCTGGTTCACCATCGGCACGATGGTGGCGGTCTTTAATGTTGCCTCTATATGCGGGCGGAGATAGTTGGCAACGCCTATCGCTTTGGCCCGGCCCTGCTTGTAGATTGCTTCGAGTGCATTCCAGGCACGCTGGAGCTCGGCATCTTCTTCAGCGAAATATGGCCAGTGGATCATATACCTAAAGGCATTAGTAAGCGCTGGGCGGGCGCACACCCTTCTTTGGGATCTCTCACAAGTCAACGTAATCCAGCTGCAGCTTGGCAAGGCTTTCTTCGAAGGCTCTCGGGATGTCACTTATGCCCTGCTGAACCTTGGTCGTTACGAAGAGCTCCTGACGGTCCACGCCGCTCTCACGAATGGCAACTCCAATCTCCTCCTCAGTCCCGTACGCCTCAGCTGCGTCAATGTGTCTTATCCCAGTATCTAGGGCATGTTTAAGCATGTTCTTGAGCTCCTTGTTGAAGGGGCCTTTGCCATCATCTTTGTACCACGCAGTACCGGTACCAAACGCAAGCTTAAAATCAGCTTCCTCAGTACAACTGCTGGGAGGGCCTGCTCACTAGGGGCATCTTCTGGCCATCTCGGAGCTCAATTGTAGGTATTTTGGACTTCATTGTCAGCGTAGGAGAATCTGTGGCGATATACGACGAGGTTGACTGTAAAATTGTGAGTGTGTTGCCTGGCAACGAAGGGTCCCTGACAAGACGGACAAAGACAGTATTCAGCACCTGTTGTAGTCTCAACAAGCAAACGCTGCTGGGGGCAGCCACAAGCATGAGCACAAGGATGAATGTGATGACCAGGACCTGTTTAGAGAGGATGAGAGACCTCATTTGAGGCCAGCGCGTCCAATACGAGCAGTTGCCTGCTCCCAGTGTTGAGCCACAAACGCTGTAAGCAGGCCCCAACCTCTCGCGAGGCTGAGAGACGTAGCTGCAAGCCTCGGAAGTAATTTGTGGCCAGACCATGCAAGACCCACACTGGCGCCTTGAATACGCAATCCGCAAGCCAGTCACATGGTGGATGTCTTAATGGCCCCCTTAATCGGATGCACGCCGGGTCCAGGAAGAGGACAATGACAGGGCTGCGTGCCATGATTTGTCTCGCTATACCAGCCACATCATCTGCTCAACGAGTCAGAGGAACAAGGTCAGAATGTGGGGGTGGACTGGGACACGCATGCTTAGCCTTCCACTGATCGTAAGTCAAACAACGCTGACTCTGCTAGCCTGGTCTCGAGCCTTGCACGTTTTTCTGATAATGTACCTTCCTGACAAGTATTGTGTCGTTGTCCTTTGGTCCCTGCTCGCCATTGCGGTTACAGGATGACATGCCACTCTCTCCGTCTGTTTACGGCAACACGTAAAGATCCGATCGGCAAGTTGAAATCATGCAGGCCAATGGCGAGGCCTGGAGCACGGATGTCGAGAGTGTGCCTATGAAGCGCATCTTCCAACCCCGTCAGGCGTTGAAACGCGCTCTCTCGCGCCGTAAAGCGGCTAATGCGTCTTTTACGTCAGCAGAACAGGCCTTTTTGGATCTCTGCAGTGGGCATGAGGTTGAAATCGATCTTTTGGCAGGCCAATGTATTCTTAGGACAATCCGTGGACTGGTCGCCACGTACCTCGGCAACGCATGCGACGCGCAGCTCACAACCAACTTCAACGAGGACGAAGAGCCGTATCAGCGGCTGTTGCTAGCATCGTGTCGTGTCATGCAGATCCTGCGTGCCAAGAAAGACATGTCTATCAACCGCCTACAGCAGCAGCTTGTGCAAGAATCGGTGCTGATGCCACATGAAGAGGATCGAGACAAGCGAAAACAGCACCAACTCATCTTTGGCATCCTCGGCTGGATCTCTCTGCTCTATTTACCAGCGCCACATGTTCGTATTGAATCTTTCAAGATCAACGGGATCGCCATGATTCCCCCGAAAAAGACGAGCGTCAATTCCGAAAAGGCTCAGAGGCCTATTGATGAGCTGCTTCGTGCTTTTGGGCCCATCTTACCGACTTCTCCGGATCACTTTGATCCTTCGCCTTCATCTGCGCCGCATTCGCGTCTCAAATTTCATGTAGCCTCTCTGAGCGCTGCGACGCTGATATCCCTGACAAAAGTCAAGCTTGTCTGGGTTGAGGCTATCAGTGCTCACCTCGAGTTTGACACCACGATCCCCGAGCTGTACATATTCAAACTTCCATCTTTTTGTAATCTACAACAGTCCGACGATTCCATCATCTCAGTGTAAGTCTTAATTTGGCGCTTGGGATTCATTCGCTAACAACCAAGATTGACACGCGGCTTGTATGCCGACGAGGATTCATCAACGCATCACCCTCCCATCTCTGCACTAATGCGCGAAATCAAGCTCTCATATGCTCTATTGTTTCGAGATGACCGAGCATCGCGCAGTTTGTATCAACACAAAGAGCGCAAGGTGCTTGCTTCAGCGAAGGCGGACAACGACACCATCGTTGATCCACTTCTAGACGAATTGTGTGGCAAGGACCTCTCCACTTCCATGTTTAATTTCGGCAGCTCTTTCCGTGAAACATACGACGCTGAATCTGACTTTCCAATACTAAGCTCACGGCTTTTCAAGATTCAGAACTACATGGAGGGAATACAGCCCGGCCGAATCACATCGCTCTGGCGAGATCGCCGAGACCTGCGCTTATGGTACACTATATGGGCGGTGGTTGTCCTGGGAGGCATCGGCATCATTCAAGCAACGATCAGCATTGTGCTAGCTGCAGTTCAAGTAAAGATAGCCCGTGATTCATATCACCTGCAGTCCAGACAGCTCTAACAGCTGTGGCAACTCCCCCATCCTGGCTTCATAGCTCACTATCTGTAAAGAATTTGTATGAAGGCATCGTATGTGCCTTGATCCGTGTCAGCATGTGCGTAATTTCCCGTCTTCACAAGCATGTCTTTGGTCTGTTCTGCATCCTCGAGATAGCCTTTAGCTTCCACGAGCAGACCTCGCCGTTTCATAATCTTCGACATTTGCCATTTGACGCGTGCGGACTCGCCCTTGTCTCCACGGCCAGGTTCGTTCATTTGGCATATTATGAGCGCGTTTCTCAAGTATCGCAATGCATCATCTTCTAGTTTCAAGTCGTCGTTATACCCAATCTTGCGCTGTTGATGCATACGGATGTAGCCCATCTGGTACTGGGCGGACATCGCGCCGACTTTGGTTGGTTGCTCTCTGCTCATATATTCATGAGCCTGCTGTGCAAGATCAAACGCGAGATCAATATCGTGGTTGTCAAGAGCAATTTTTGATTTCATGTAAGCAGTCCTGTTGAATCAGTCAATCTGCCCAGAACCATAGCATCAGGTACAAAAGGACTCACTCTCCGTGAAATTGGCTTTTCGGTCCGTGGATCCTCGTCTGCCACGTCTCAGCTTCATTGTAGTCCGCCATTGCCTTTTCAGCATTTCCCGCATAATAGTGGGCTCTTCCTCTATTTCGCAGGAATCGATCGATGTTGAATTTTAGTTTATCCTCCTCGCTGTCAACATCTACACAAGCTAAAGCTTTTTGGAGAAGTTGGAGCCCTTCTTCAGGTTTGTTCAGGCCAGTCAGAGTGAGACCCAATCCACTATATGCATTGGCCACGTCGTTTGGAGTCGCATTGGCATCCTGTAAAGTAATGTCCAGGAACATTTTGCCATACTCATAGTCTTGAACGTAACACGCCTTGCGGTGGTAGAGAGCACCTATGCCATCGCACGCAACCGCTAGTAATCTTTGATCTCGATCTTTGCATAAGTCTATCATTGTCAACAGGTGCTTCTCGGCCAGAACGAAGTTTTCGATTTCAGTGAAATAGCTGGAGGTTCATTAACATGAGAAGAGCAGAACCGGGAGCAAATACAGCATACCGGCAGGCATGGCACACGAGCTGCACATGTTCGGGCTCGAAATCAACAAGTCCTTGTTTGCTTAGCTCACTGAAGCGTTCCTGCAAAGCCAGCACATTCTGAATGTTTTTTTCACAATCAGCCCAATACTTGTAGAGATGGCCCATCATTTTGCGTCTTGGAAAGGCATCTCGCAACAAGCGCCAAGCCACTTGGAAAGCTTCTTTGCGCTCTTCTGGAGTCATTTCGTTCCAGTACGTTTCCTGTAGAACGCGATGAATTGATATTTGCCCGGTATCGTCGTTGACAATGATAAGAGATAAGTCCAGTAACTCGCTCTTTGCTTCTTCGAATCTGCTCAAGTTAACAACAGTGGCACGAGATAGCATCATACGTACCTTTTCCCGTTCAGTAGAAAAGACCAGACATTTGGCACATCGTGACTGGGGGAAAGCATGTCTACCGGGATCTTGTCCGATGCCATAACGCAGAGGATGTGCAGGAGCTTGCGAGCATTCATTGACAGGGCATCGAAAGCGCTTTTCCAAACAGTATCAATGTCGTAGGAGTAGTAGGGATCCCAGCCGCCTCTTCTCGGTCTTTTCATCAAATCTCTACGATTTGATTGATAATAAGCAAGAAAATCTTTAATGCTCCCTTTCTTGACACGCATGTGCCTTCCGATAATGTCGAGAGCAAGAGCGAGTCCACCAAGGTTACCAACAAGACTTTGAAGCGCTTCGAGCTCATCACTCGGTACGCTGCTACGTCGCAATGTCCGTAGTACAATTTCACAACTCTCTTGAACGTTGAAAGACGGAATCTCAAAAGGGAATTCAGCTCTTTGAGTCATTAGCTCACTGCGGCATGTAAATAAAATGCTCCCACAGCCTGTGATCGGCCAGTTCTGCTCGAGCAGTTCTTCGTCGTCCACGTTATCGAAAATCAATAGCCAGGAAGAGTCTTGTTGAGGATTCACGTTGGTCAGCCTGAATATCGATCTAAAACATCTGGAAATTGTGCTTACCAGTCTTTTGAAGCGCCTGCAAGACGCTGAATTTGTTCTGATCTGGCGAGTTTCCCGGGCTGTATCCAGGTGGATTAAGGCGGGCCGCGGCAGCATCAAAGCTTCTGGAAGCTTCACTTGCGCTGGCACTTGCAATCCAAATCACCACAGGAATACCAGCCTCAAGAGCTTGGTGTGCGTACTCTAGCGCTACCTGGGTTTTCCCGATTCCCCCAGTCCCCCAAATTGCTGCTGATCGTAAAACTCGACCTCGCTCTTCGCGGTGATCAAGGCTCTGATGAAGATTTTTCAGAATATCGTTCCGTCCATACATATTGCGGTTGCGGGCAAACGGAAGCGTGTTGCAGTCGGATATACCACCGTCATCCTTGCCAACCCTTGATGCTACGTCAAGATGGCTCAATTGCTGGGCCAACCGAGCTTGCGTGCGAGTCAAATTGGCCAGATTCTGTACCTCAATAAACTTTTGTAACTGTTCAATCTTTGCGGTTATATTTGACAATGTCTTGAGGAAGCCAGCATGCACACTTTGCCATGTCGTGACTGACAACGCTGTGGAGATCTCATTTTTCCTGAAATGTTTTATCGCTGCCACAGAGTTCAGCACCAAGTCTACAAGAAGGTTGAAAAAGGTTTCAAGTGTCTCTGGCTCTAAATCGGCGCTCTCGTTGTACATCTCAAAGAGTTTCAGTTTGTCGCCAAGCTCATTCAGGTAATTTGCAACCTCGGTCAGCGCCTGCTCGGAGTGGCTAGCCAGCTAGAATGAAGAAATTATAAGCGTGACGTTACTCCCGGTGGGAAATAGTCCAATGGCGGTTACAAACTAACCTCTAGCAGCAAGCCAGTAGCACCCCACAAGCAAGCCGCACTTATGTTGGTCGTTCCGAGGCCGACTAAGACGATACCCCAGAATGTTTGCAGCCGCGTGATGTGTGGTTTTATGCCTTTCAATATGCGCGCCGTTGCGCTTTTTGAATGCTTCTCTTCGAGCGAAAGTACGGCCTCAATCAATCCCTCGGGAGTATCGAATGCGGTGACGAGCTCAAAATCATCTTCACCGAGGATCTTGCGGCAATGAGCAAGTGCATCTTGCCAGGTGTTCTCGCAGCTTCGTAATCTTAGATATTCGCTCGATAAGCGTCATGTTAAATGCTCACGTTTGGGCCATTTGAGAAGTCTCCACGCATGCGCATGACCATAGCAACCATGAGCCCTTGGATAGTCGGCTGAATTGGGTGTCTATCAGGGAAGAAAGTTGGGTGTCAGGCAGGTGCAAACTGGCATCGTTGCTGCTGTGGAGCTACCCACCATTTGTCACCATGTGTCCATGTGTGCTGGGACACTTGGGGTGCGAATACATCCCTGCTCGTCTGCATGCGCACGCTCACCGAAGCTTACATGCATGCATGCATGCATGCATGCATGCCCACCGGGACCATCCGAGTATCTACATTTTAAAGTCTGCCAAACAACTGAATCCTTGCTCTGAGCAGCCGTGTCGGAACTGTTCACCTCTCCTCGTTCAACTGGCCTGGAATCCGCTGCAGACGTAGAATGGCGACCACAAAAGTATGCCTGAATCATCTAGCCAACTTGGCTCTTTATGGTGCAGAGAAGCCGTACGAGATATGGCTCAAAGATAGCGAGTTACCGACTGGCATTGCACGAACCAACGTGCAGTTCAATATCACGAAAGAGGTTCCTTTGCACGATGTACGAAACATGCACGTCCAGACGCCATCACTTGCAGTCAATGGTTTCCAATACTTTGACCACGTATATCCTTCTGAATGTGGCATATCCAGTGCAGATGATATTGGAGATTCAGCCGCCCAACGACAGGCAGTGCAAGACTACATCGAGATCATGCGTGGTGCTCTTTTGAGGGAACTTCACGGCAGCAAGGCAGTGTGTTACGATTGGCGGGTTAGTGGTTTGCACGGGTTGATCCCAGCTAATAGTATGCTAACCTCTTGCAGGTGCGCAAGGCCAGAAGTGGGAGTCTTGTTGCTTCGCCCAACTTCAAGATTGCTGATGTTCCGGACAATGTCGAGTTGCGCGAGCTGAAAATTGGAGCTGCTCATCAGATACATGCAGGTATGATCACCATTCCGGCTTCAAACATCAAATCTGAACGTACATGCAAGATGGCTCCCCACAGGGAATGAAACGCATGCTTGCATGTGTTCTCAGTGAAGAAGAACAGGCCGAGGTTGTAGAGCAAGGATTGAGACTCAGAGTAGTAAAGTGAAGACTCCTCAACCAATTCAGAGGCAGGTGTACTAATTGTGCGTGTGCAGTGTATGGCGGCCTATTGTGGACACGGTATACGACAATGCTCTAGCTGTCTGTGATACACAGACTGTTCAGGATCAGGATTGGGAGGTTGTTGACAAGGTCCAGAAAACCTGGGTGGAGGAATCGATGTATCTGAAACACAGTCCGCGCCACAAATGGTATTGGAAAAGCCGACAGACTTGCAACGAAGCAGTAGTTTTCACGGTCTGGGACTCCTTCAGACCGAATGACAAGTCAGGTAAGGTCATCCCTTTAACAAGTCCCGCAACCTCCATCGCTGGTATCCACATCGTGCTAATCTTCCAGTAGCGAGTGCTGCTCACTGTTCTGTCATGTTACCTGAAGTGCCGCCCGGGAAGCCAATGCGGGAGAGTCTTGAGCTTCGTTTCATCTTGTGGACACACGAATAACAATTGAGCTCCTCGATCAGCTGAGTTCATATTTTAATTTCATTGCCATAGGACAATTTATCGGTCAGGGTGTCATTTACTTTCATGGCATTGCATACTTGGAGTCTTGATGAGCCGTTGTCGTCTGCTGAGCTACATTACAAGAGCCCCATTCACATTGGTGAGGGTCACCAGCTGATTGTGACCATTGATACACAGAGTCCTGGCTCACGATGGAATAAACACGGTGCAACTGAAGTGTTGTTTCTTCATATTTGCAAATCCAGAAAAGTTTATAAGCGATAGATAATGAATGGCTTTGCTCAGCGATCAATATCACTTCGTCAGGTTCCACTACCTGGAATAGGCTCATGAAAGGGTTGACCCAGCAACACCTCTAGCCCTCCGGCTGCTCCGGCTCATAATGACCCTTGTGTGCATTGACGCGATTGCCAAACAGCCTCAAGTCATCTTTGACAATTTTAGCTTCCATCTCCTCTTCGATCTCGACAAAGTCTTTCCAAGGCTGGACACGATTGTCATTGATGGTCTTTTGGAATATCTGTTCGCCTGCATCTCTTTCTGGCGAGGCTCGTTTGTCTGGAGAGTCCATGGTCGAGTAGAAATGAGTAAGGTGCTAGACGTGGTCAGAGATGGATGCTTCCAGGGACTGCTTGGTGGGAGACGTCGATACCTCAGTGAATGCTGCAAGAAAATGATTGAAAATTGTATCTTGGTTGAAGACTTCAACTTTCAAGCATTGAACGAGACTTTGGCCATGACTTGACCGGGATTAATATAGCCTCCCGACCAAGAGGGTCTAGAAAGTTTGACCAAACGATAGAGGCTTGCGGGCTCAAAATTACAATCAGTGGCCCACATGTCACACCGATTGCACCTATGGGAGTGTCTCTAGTGGAAGTGCATAACATGGCCAACGCTGCATTTCGTGGCAGTAATGTACATTCGTGTTGTAGCGTGGACTTGCAAGGGTGTCCCCACATAGCCTTGGTCGTAAGCAGGGTGATTTTGGCGATGAGAGCGGGCCGACGGGCCAATGTCTTTACGCTGCGCGAATAATGGCCATCTATTATACACTAAGCGTAGAATCCAGGCCTTTGACGATGCTCTACTTGAGCCTCATTTCCCCGCTCACAAGCTGATTACATTCTCAGGAGAGTCCAGATTCTGTCCAATTCCTTGCACGCGCTCCGCACACTGCTTCACCGGGGAACAGGGATTCCCTTAGTTCGCTTAGCGGTGTACAGTAAGTCACACCTTTGGTTCCAAGATCCCGCAGACGCAATGCCACATCCTTATCACCTATACCTGCCATCGGAGTTCCCGCTCCATATATGTGGCCACCGATCTGTCCAACAGAGGTGCCTCGGGAAAAGTAGAGTCACATGCGTAAGAGTTTCCCGGCATCATATGCCTAAGCAATTGACCAAAATACCAGCAGTGGCTAGACAGCATCAAGACGTAATAGGCGACCAGGGTACTGTACGCAGTAACGAGCGTAACAGATCAACTTTTAGAGCTTGAGTAGCAGCTGCTAACGGGCGACTACATGAACATCGCCATACTTAGTTCCCCCGCAAGCCCTCATTCTACTCCAAATAGTACCAAAAAGCCTGTGTCGCCATTTCCTGCCCTTGTTCATTTTGCCTCTCCCTGAAAGAGGTCCAATCAAAGGATAAATCTCACCGTTGACCTAATATCATCGAAATCTTCTTTATTTTAGAGTCATATCTTCCCCCTTTGTCGGACATGCAGCCTGCAAAGAACCGGCGGACGTCCCAAAATTCTCCAAGCGAAAAGCTTGCCCTTTGAAGGAAGGTAATGAACTGGAAAAATTGTGCGATGCAGGAGTCTATATTGTCGTTTACCGTTACGGGAAATACCATGCTAATACCTCGTCCGAGAAGCCATCTTGGCACTGCATGGTGTGCTTGGTGCTGATGCATAGCCTTTGACATCGACGGCTTTTTGAGCTTTATTTACTCGGTCGCAGTAGCGACCGAAGCTTTTAGCCAGCGCTTCATTGCCGTGGGCTCCTCCGAAGAGCCGAAGAGTGCAATCTAACCAAGTTCCTAAAAGGGCCATCTACGCGTTCCGGCTTTCCTTCCGCGTCTCTACGTTAGTCTCGATGTGCATTAGCCTGGACATGTAACCCAGGACTGGTGCAAGGCAGGATGGCTTCCACGACTCATAAAGCCTGACGCCTTGAGTCGAGTCTATTTCAAGAGTTCTAGCGGCCTTGTAACCCTTCAGCTTGTTGAGCGCCATGCCGGCCAGTCACAAGACAAGCAGTCCACCGAAGCCCAAAACATATTATTCGACATACTAATTCATCTTGCCGACTCGACTACGCCAGCAAAGTGATGTGCTGTTGTCGCGACTGCCTCATTTGAAAATGCCTATCTATTAGGTGCCTTTCAGTGACTGGGTTCGATGTTCTATGACTACGGATTTTTCCAAGTGGCTATGATTCTTCAGGCATGTTCGTGCTGGCGTGGAGCACGAGGGTGGACGAAATGAGATTGCATAATATCAGTACTGTGGAAGAAATGAAGACGAGAAGACTTGCCCCTACCAGGTGGAACAAAACATATATTAGCTATAAGAAGAGGACCCCAAGCACATTATACGAGCACAGAGTCTTGGCGCTCAGGCGTAAGCACAATGTCGGTGTGTCCGAGGCGTGTCGATCCCCAGCTCGACAATGAGCTTGCAACTTCACTCGCATTCGACCACTTATTTTTCTGCGCGCAATGTACAGTAATGATTGAAAGATGTCACAAGATTAATCCGGGAAGGAGATGTTGAGCTTATCGTGAATGGTGCCGAGAGCCTTATCGATTTCCTAGAGTGGCCACTCCGGCTGAGTACAGGTCTGTTTCGTATGCTGACCGAGTGGCTTGTGCAGATATCGTGGCGTTATCAGCTTCCTCCCACAGAAAACCATTTATTCAGCCAATTCGATAAGGCTCTTGCTATTTCTTTCAAGATGTTTGCAGAGCCTTAGATTGTCTATTGATGCTGTAAAGAAATATGAAGGCGGAGAAAAGGGATGAACAAAGGAGGAGAGTCTTGGGCTTGGCGCAGATCTCAATTCGGCAAAAGATGGGAAAGTTTGCCGTGGGGCATCAATCGTCATCTTGGCCAATGCGACCAAACACTTACCTACACATGCACGTCCACCGTAGTAGCTGTCGTGCCCTGTGCGCGACATGAAGTTTGCCAAGTACGTCGTTGTGCTCTGCGTTTGTCTGCACACACAAGCTAACCAGAGTCCAGGGAAATCGAGGACGACGCGGTGCCGGAATGGAGAGACAAATATCTCGAATACAAGGTGCGCTTGGCCCTACCTTTGACAATTCGCAACCACTGATTACCTCCAAGACGGGCAAGAAGCTTATCAAGCAAGTTGCCCGAACTGTAAGAGACACCGGAACACCGCCTGCGCCTTTGTTACCTCCCTCTCCATCCTCGACACCACTCCTCCTGCCACTCCCCGAACCCGCCCTCGATCTTCCCCCAAGACGGCGTAACACGCAGAAGCTCGGTTCAAGGCTACGTAGCTATACGGGTAATGCCGCACGAACTTCTACGAGTCCTGCAGCAACCAATGTTGCCCTTCATTCGCGCCCCGAGGTGGAGGAAAAGAAGCAAGCCTTTCTCGAATTCCTGAATCGCGAGCTAGGGACCGTAGAGGAATTCTATCGGGACAAGGAAGAAGAGAGCACCGAGCGCCTTGGGGATATCAGGGAACAATTGCATCTGCTGCGCGCCCAGAGGACAATCGAGCGTGCGCAGCCTCCACCCCGGGCCGTCGAAGCCATCAGACCTTTTGGGAAACCTTTGCGCTCTGCCGTGAAGCGCGTCCGGTTTGGCGCAGAGCCCGCGAAGAAATCGCGTCATTCTCCCGCGAACTTTACACCCCCAAGCGGAAACGGTGGCCGTTCACCGCATCATCAGGACTACGAGCGCAAGCCAGTGACCGCCGAGGTCAGTTATGACCATGCCAAACGACGGCTGAAACGTGCAATGGTTGAGTTCTACCGGTCCCTGGAACTGTTGAAATCCTATGCGCTGGTCAATCACAAGGCATTTCGAAAGATCAACAAAAAGTACGACAAGGCAGTACACGCTCGTCACCCTATGCGTTACTTTCAGGAAAAGATAACAAAAGCATATTTCGTCAGGAGCGAAGTCGTGGATAGTCATATCAAAACCGTAGAGGACCTGTATGCGCGATACTTTGAGGGCGATAGCCGCAAGCTAGCCATCGGTAAGCTTCGTCGGAAACAGCACGACCCTGGAGAGTACATCTCGAGCGTCTTCCGCAATGGCTTGATGGTTGCCGCAGGCTTGACACTCGGCATTGAGGGTCTTTATTACGGCGGTGACAAGCTCTTCAATGCAGACCCAACGACCATGCTGCACACTTCGTATCTTCTCCAGCTATACGCGGGCTACTTTCTGATGCTGTTGCTTATGATATTCTTTGCAGCCGCTTGCTGCATATTCGAAAAGACGCGCATCAATTACGTGTTCGTGTTCGAGCTTGACGTCCGACACAATGTCAATTGGCGGCAAATGTTCGAGCTACCATGTCTCTTCATACTTCTTCTTGGTTTGACCATGATTCTGAACTTCCTGAACGTCGGCGGCCCAGCAATGTACATTTTCTGGCCTGTTGTTCTCATTGGACTCACCGTCCTCATCATCTTTCTTCCATTCCAGATTCTCTACTGGCGTCCTCGCCTCTGGTTTGCCAATTCTCTTCGCCGACTGATCCTCTCACCTCTGCCGCGCGTCGAGTTTCGTGACTTCTTCCTTGGCGACATGTTTTGCTCGCAAAGCTATGCCATGGGAAACATTGAGCTTTTCTTCTGTCTTTACGCCAACGACTGGATCAACCCTGTGCAGTGCAACTCAAACCACTCGCGTCTGCTGGGTTTCTTCAGCGCATTGCCCGGCGTCTGGCGTTTCCTGCAGTGTCTACGTCGTTATTACGACACAAGAAACCTCTTCCCGCATCTCGTTAACGGCGGAAAGTACACCTTCACCTTCATGCAGTACGCCAGTCTTTCCATGTACCGCATCTCGCGCACCAACGAGACCTTTGCTGCCTTCGTCGCCATCTCCACCATCAACTCCACCTATTGCTTCATCTGGGACGTGCTCATGGACTGGTCGCTCGGCAACCCCAACGCACCCCACAAATACCTACGCCCACAGCTCGGCTACGAGCGCGTCTGGTGGGTCTACTACCTCGCCATCGGCGAAGACCTCGTGCTGCGCTTTTCCTGGATCTTCTACGCCATCTTCCGCAACGACGCACAGCACTCGGCGCTCCTCTCCTTCGTCATCGCCCTCGCCGAGGTTTGCCGCCGCGCCATCTGGGTTCTGTTCCGCGTCGAGAACGAGCACTGCGCTAATATCGCCCGCCACCGCGCCATCAAAGACATGAGCCTACCGTACGAGCCGCGCGCCGCCGCCACCCCCGCCAAGGACTTTGAGCGCCGCCACGGTGCCTCCGAGCCCCCCCTCACCGACGAGGAGCGCAACTACGATGCCGCCATGGGCGTGCGCCGCGTGCCTAGCTCTGTCGTCAGTCAGCGCTCCACGGCCAGCGCCAGGGTGCCTGGGACGCCTGGTGCGCCGGCCAAGTCGCCGTCGATTCGCACAAGGGTGGGGGATGCGCTGTTCCGCGCGCACACGCAGGACTTTGAGCGGCGGAGTGACCTGGGCGATGGTTTGCCGATTGGTGACAGCGACGATGATGATGACGATGACGACAGCGATAGCGACGTCGAGGGGAGCAAGTTTGTGGAGGAGAGTGCTGAGCACAGCGAGGAGGTCGAGTCTGAGCCGCCGGAGACGGGGTCAAGTAGTCGGACGAGTGGCATGGAGGAGTTGCGTCTGCCGCGTGCGGGGCAGTCAGATGATGGTCGGGCAGGGAGCGAGGGAGGGACAGTAGGAGGCGGTGGTGATGATGGAGAACGTGTGCAGGTACAGGTCCAGGCGGGCAAGCCGGGGACTTAAATGGCGTTTTCTTCTTGAATACTTAATGATACCCTTGTGCTGATGCAAACTCCACAACCCAATGCTGTCGTATGATCTGACAATACTTGTCCGTCAACAGTGCTCCGGACATCTAGATGACATATCCGTGACATCCAGATGCCGCCCACTCTACACCCAACCAGCAGCATCCATCAACGCCCGAATCTGCCGCCCCAACCCCTTGGCCTCCTCGACCTCGTAGCCATCCTGACACAGCTCATTCGCCAGATCCCTGGCCCGCCGCAGACTCGTCTCATTTGCCTCCGCAAGCTCAATCCTGCACAGCCACAACCGCGCCTTGCTCGTCGTGACCGTAACACCCACCCCCTGCTGCTTGTCGGCCGCGCCCACCGATCCGCCCGTCGCGCTCGTCATAGAGCGCCGCAGCGACGCTGCCGGGCTATCCTCGTCTTCGGCAGCCTGCGCCTCTGGCCCTTCCTCTTGCGCCAGGACGAGCTCGAGATAGGCCTTGCGCTCGTCAGCGTCGCCGAGCTTGTCGAACATCTTGGCGCACTCCCACAGCACCTCGGGGTCCATGAGGGCGTTCTGCGAGGACGGACGGCCCTGACCCTGGCTGCCGAAGCTGCTGCCGGCGCTGTCGTAGTAGCTGCCGGCGACGAGGGCGCGCTTGTACGCCTTGACGGCCTGCAGCGGCCGGTTCATCTTGGCGAAGCAGCTACCGACGGCGGTCCACATCTTGGGGTCGTAGGGCGAGAGGGCAGCGGCACGGCGGTAGTAGTGCAGGGCGTAGTAGTGCATCTCGAGGACTTCGTAGGTCTGGCCGAGGCCGTACCAGGCGCGGTAGTCCTTGCGGTTGACGTCGACAGCGCGGCGGTAGCACTCGATGGCGGCCTGCGTGTTCTTCATCTCGACGTACTCGTGGCCCATGAGTGTCCACGCGGACAGGAAGGAGCGGTCGAGGGTCAGGGCGCGGCGGAAGTACATGACGGCCTTTTCGTGCTCGGATTTCATGGCGTAGTAGTTGCCGACCACGCAGCAAGTTTCTGGGCGAAACTTGTCGACAGCAGACGAGAGCTGAGCGAGGAATGCCAGCTTGGCCGGCTTGACCATGACATACAAGATATTGCTGTAGGTGTCCAAGTCGTCGATGCGATGAGGGTCTTGCTGGACGGTTTTGGAGAAGATACGCTCGGCCTTCTCAAAGTCCTTGGCGTGGTAGTATAGAAGGGCCTTCTGGGTGCGGAGAAAAGCAGATGCAGGGAAGACGCGTTTGATCTCTTTGAGGCTGTCGAAGACTTGCTCGGTTGCAACGAAGAGTTCTTGGTTTGCGTAGATGTGAAAGATGTAGGACATGATGTTGCGCGGAAGCTGAGAGCCGATCGTGATCAGTTCGTCGGATGATCCAATCAGCGTGCCCAGCTCTTGCCAGACACCCCAATTGAAAGGAAATAGATGTAGACTCTTGACAAGCCATTCCTTGGCTGCAACGTCGTTTTTGCTTTTCGCCTGGACGATGCCGTAGAGGTACTCGAGCCATCCTTGGCCTGGATCATCTGTGTCTTGCAGTAACTGGAGGCGAGCTTCCAGGACTCGTGCAATGCTCGCAAGCTCTTTGTTTGCAGTTGCACCCCCGTCTGCAGGACCCAGAATGTATTCACTCTCCTCGGCCTTTCGTTTTTCGCCCGACATGTATTTGGAGTACAAGGACAAGAACAATGCTTTTTGGCTCAGATGAGAGTACGCATCGTCGTCAATGGCGACTGACTGTGACATAGCGGTTGCCTTCCCCTTGGCCTTTCCATTGGCGGACTGCTTCGTTGCAGACGGAGGTGGGGCCATCTGACCCTTCGGTATGGTTGTTGGAAGAAAAACGGCGGCACATCTGTCGTATTCTCTGCAGTCAAAATATGTCTTGGCCAGGAGATACTTATGGGCCTCAGCGGCCTCGAGTCGAGCTTCGCGAGGGTTGTCATTGTGTGATAGGATGCCAGGGACTGTGAGTGGAGAAGGAATGGTGTCTTCAGACATGGGCGAGTCAACTTCGGTGTCAGTCGGAGAAGAGTGTTCAGGCGGCGGAAGGGAAGTCAACAGTTCCGCAACCCTGATCGCATCAGAATACAATCACCACAGAATATTGAGGGGAAGACGCACCATTTGGCAGATTGGTATAAACATCTTTCGGAGCACTTGACCACGGCATTCTGCAGGAGGAGACGAAGCGCCTCCAGATCCTTTGTTGGCAGGCTGGACATGATGTACGAGGCAGTCACAAGCAGCACTACAGCCTGGCTGTTCCTGATTTCACGCTGGGAAGAGCATTGGTCGGCATGGGGCTTTGAGGCAGCGCGTGTCTGGCCGGGGAGACGCGACGAATGATGGAATCGATATGATATCCCCGCCGTGCGGCACACCGCCTCAGCCCTACGCGCGCCCTGGACCCTGCCCCCGTGCCATTGATTCATGGATGCAAGGGGGGGCTTGTCGAAATATTATCACAAGCTTTCTGCCTGCCACCCAGTCAGCAGCCATGCCTACGACGCTCAAGGACTTCGAGTCGGTCTTCCCCAAGCTGGTGGAGGACCTCAAGGCCCACTGCCAGCAGTATGGCTATCCCGAGAACGCCCTGAAGTGGTACGAAAAGGTGCAGTGAAGCAGTCTTCTCACGCATGCTCCCCCTCTTTGCTTACCGACCACCAGCAATTGTGGTACAACACCGTCGGAGGCAAGTGCAATCGCGGCTTGTCTGTGCCAGACACAGTCTCCATCCTCAAGTCTGCGCCCAGCGTCGGCCTGACCCCCACCGACCCCGACTTCTTCGAGTCTGCCACCCTCGGATGGCTCATCGAGCTCCTCCAGGCCTTCTTCCTTGTGTCCGACGACATGATGGACGCTTCCATCACCCGACGTGGCCAGCCTTGTTGGTACCGCGCCGATGGAGTCGGCATGATTGCCATCAATGATTCTTTCATGCTCGAATCGGCCATCTACCTTATCCTCAAGAAACACTTTCGCAAGCACCCAGACTACGTCGACATTATCGAGCTCTTCCACGAAGTCACCTTCCAGACCGAGTGCGGCCAGACCTGCGATCTCTTGACCGCTCCCGAAGATCACGTCGACCTCGACAACTTCAGCCTGCAGAAGTACACCTTCATCGTGCACTACAAGACCGCCTTCTACTCCTTCTATCTGCCTGTCGCCCTGGCCTTGCACTACACTAAGCTGGCCACAGAATCCAACCTCAAGCAAGCGCATGACATTCTGATACCCATGGGCGAGTACTTCCAGGTGCAGGACGATTATCTCGACAATTTTGCCGACCCCGAGACCTTGGGCAAGATTGGCACCGACATCCAGGATAACAAGTGCAGCTGGCTGGTCAATCAAGCCTTGACAAGGTGCACCGCGGCGCAGCGCAAACTCCTCGACGACAACTATGGCCGCAAGGACAAGGATAGCGAGGCTCGTGTGAAGAAGCTGTTTGACGAGCTCAAGCTCGAGGCCGTCTATCACGAGTACGAGGAAAAGGTGGTGGGCGACATCCGGAAGAAGATTGACGCCGTGGACGAGTCGACCGGCCTGAAGAAGGCCGTCTTCGAGGAGTTTCTGCGCAAGATTTACAAGCGCAGCAAGTAGACAAGACAAATGAAATCCTAGATCAGACCGACAACCCGGTTCTTCCAATGATCCCACAGTGGTCTCTGCCACAACTGCTACCTGCCGAATGCGGAAGCGCGAGTTTCGGACTTTCTCTAGTCGTCTACTTCGCTGCTCCGGGTGGCTGACGTCGACGAGCGGCAGTACTCTATCCGCAGCACGCATTCGCCGATAACAACACCACGTGCGACTCGCCTGATCAAGCGATGCTACCATAGCATGCAATGCCTGTTCAAACACCGCGTGCCCGAGATACTTGCAAGCATGACAGCCCCCCCCGGCTTCGTCAAAGTAGAGGGTAGAGTGTAGAGCATGACGTGAGCAAGCCTATGTATAACATCCTCAAGCGAACCTCCCTGGACATCTTGCGTGGGTATATGCATCAAGCACCAATCAAGCAGCTGCGGCCTCTCCTCCCATGCACGTGTCACGGATCGGCCCCTTGTCCCTGCGGTCCTGACATCTCATCTTCAAAACAAAGGCCGACCACGCTCACGCCTCCTACGTTACATTGATCGACAGCCGCCCGCGCGATCTGCGCACAAACCTCGCTTGTCCTCGCCTAACATTCTAGAAGGGTTCAAGCCATTGGAATGATTCCTCCCGCGATGATGCAAGCCTGCTGCCGCTGCGCCCGTTGCCTATCCCGAGCTCGACTTTGTATTCGTCCTGCGCCTTCGCTACCTCCTAGCCGCGCACGGCCCCAGGCGAGCGCCCATACCCTGTTTCAACCAAGCAATGCCTCCCATAGCTTGCACATGGCCTCTTGTAGATCATCCGTTCATCGTCATGTCTGAATCATTTGCACGCCTAAATGGCTGATCCAAAGGCTAAAAGACCGGCCAGCGTGGGCTATATAAACTCTCCACCGTCCGACCTGCAAAACGCTCTCCTCACTCTATCAAATCTTGATATCCAGTGAAAAAAAAAAAATCCACAATGAAGTTCTCCAGCGTGACAGCACTTGCCCTTAGCGGGCTCGCCGCCGCCAGCCCCGTCGAGCAGCGCGCCAGCGGCCCTGCCGGCTTCGACATCTCGCACTACCAGGGCACCGTCGACTTCGCCGCGGCCTACTCGTCGGGCGCGCGCTTCGTCATCATCAAGGCGACCGAGGGCACCTCGTACAAGGACCCAGGCTTCTCGTCGCACTACAACGGCGCGACCAAGGCCGGCTTCATCCGCGGCGGTTACCACTTTGCGCGCCCCGACGTCAGCTCTGGCGCCGCGCAGGCCAACTTCTTCCTCGCCAACGGCGGCGGCTGGAGCAAGGACGGCATCACCCTGCCCGGCATGCTCGACATCGAGTATGGCCCCGACAGCACCTGCTACGGCGTCAGCCAGGCCAACATGGTCAAGTGGATCACTGACTTTGTCAACACTTACCACTCCTCCACCGGCCGGTGGCCCCTGATCTACACCACCAACGGTAAGTCTCTTGTCTTGTCCTCTAAACTTTGTCTCCATTGCAGCAGAAAGAACGCCTGGCTGACACGTGACGGAACAGACTGGTGGACGACCTGCACCGGCAACTCCAAGGCCTTCTCGGCCAACAGCCCGCTCGTCCTGGCCCGCTACGGCAGCTCCCCCGGCACCATCCCCGGCGGCTGGCCCTTCCAGACCATCTGGCAGTTCAACGACTCCTACAAGTACGGCGGTGACTCCGACGTCTTCAACGGAGACGCTGCTGGCCTTAAGAAGATCGCCACTGGTTAGATCGCTTGGGCTGGTTTTTAGTGCTCGCTAGGAGCATCTTCCGGTTGTCCATTGTAGCCTAGATTCATGTTCTGCTGTAGCATGTTCGAGAGTAATGCATAGCCTGGAAAATCTGCGTTTCTGTTGCGTGAGCAGTGAGTGGCGTGTGAGTTGTATGAATGTGTGGTGGAATGGTACCTCAACGATGTAGTCTTTCATTGGCTCTTGGCTATATCAGAAGGCTGTGCCCGCCAGCCAGTGAAGTAACTTCTTTTATGGATTGGGCCGTCATCAGCCGTAGTGCAAGGTGCTACTATTCTCGACTCATCTATTCACCATGGCGAGGGTGACCTTCTCTCGCGTCCCGTCGCTGTCTATATGCAATGCGATGGCCCCCTTTCGTAATCATCATCCCGGTTATCCCCTGAAGCTACAGCCACAACAATCTACAACCCATTGTCCGCCTTGAACTTATCCCACGCCTCGTTCAGCGACGCAAACACCGCCGCGCTGATCATCTTCTGCTCCGTCGTCGCCGTCTGGCTCAACTATTCCCCAATGTAGTTAGCTTTCGGCCCCTCTTTTCAGAATCACAAGAACACAATACCGCGAGAGAAGAAAGAAAACAAAGCAAGCAAGGGAAAGAGACAGAAAGAAACGAAAGGAAAGAAGAACGAACCTTATCCGGATGCACCTTCGCAATAGCCTTCATGTAAACAACCTTGACCCGCGGCGGCATCACCAGATCGCCCATCCCGACGCTCTTCCACCCCGCGTCCGCCCACAGCACCGCGTCCAGACTCGCCAGCAGCGCACGCAGGTTATCCTTCTTCGACCCGCGCCACGCGTCCAGCCGCGCCGTCACCGCGTCCGTCAGCGCAAACTGCTCGTCCGACGCCGCCGTCGCCGCGAGGTTCGCCGCGCGCAGCCGCTTCACGGCCTCGGACTCGCCGCCGCTGCCGCCGCCGCCATTGAGGTCTGCGAGCGCCGACTTGCGCGGCGCGGCCGCCGCAGCCGGCTTCTTCGCGGCGGGGGGGCGTGACGCAGCCGCAGCCGCAGCAGAAGAAGAGGAAGAAGATTTGGGCGCGGCGGCCTTTTCGCAGCGGTTGCGCGCCTGGATGGCGACGGCGCCGCCGACGCCGGCTTCGACTGCGTCGCGCCAGGCGCGGGCCGCGTCGGGCCACTTCTCCATGTGCTCGTAGGCTTCGGCCTTGCGCATGAGGGCCTTGCCGAAGAAGTCTTTCATCGGCTTGTCGCCTTCGTCGGCATGCAGGGCGATGGACTCTGCCTCGCCGCGCGATGGGCCGATGATGGCTAGAGCCGCGTCGGCGTCGGCGATGGCTTGTTTTGGGTCGCCGGTTTTGATGTTGGTGAGCGCGCGGTTGCAGTGTAGGACTATTAGGATGGGGTGGGATGTAGGTAGAGAGGAGAGAGCGGAAGTGTAATGTGATTGAGCGGTGGCGTAGTCGCCGCGTTTGAAGGCCTCCGTTCCTTTTTGGCGATCGGCATGGGAGTTTGATAGGGCAGATGGTGAGGTTTGGGGAACGGAGCGTAAAGGGGCCTTGGGACGGACGGCGATGGGAGTGGATGTGCGAGGGGTGGAATTTGCGGGAGAGCTTGATGGCTTGGATGAAGTTGATGCCGCTGGGGGTGGAGCATTAAATATGTCGAAAGCGGCCTCTGCAGAAGCAAACTTGGGTTCTGGCGGAGGTTCTGAAGTTGCCACAGGCTTTGGCTCAGTTGGTTGAGGCTTCCTTCGTCGAGCAGAAGAGACGTAAGCCTGCGCACTTTGCTCCTCAACCTGTTGCCGGGTCAGTTTCTCACTGGGTCTCGGTCTGGCCGACAAGCCTTGATTTGATGTTCGTGACAATGGTCGTGGTTCCAGGGCATCTCTGTCAAACGGCGATGCTCGTCCTTCGCGACCCATTGCAGGCGCAGTTCGAAGAGTATCAGATTGCGGTGTGCTACGGCCATTCTGGGCTTGCTTCTGTGTCCGCTCTGGGGCGGGCATGTCAAGCATCATGGCCTCATCCGTTAGCTTAGCTTCTTCGACGCGTCTCGCTTGCCTTTGCTCGGCTTCCTCCCGTGCCTGAGCTTCTCGCATCCACTTCGGTTGGCTCGAGTCACCTTCTGGCTGCTGGAAGTCAGCCATGGCTTTTTGCGCGGTCTTACGAGCAGACTTCCAGAACGAGCCTGCGGTCTTGGCCAGATTGCTGCCAATCTCAGAGGCTACTTTGGCAGGATCTCTCTCACGACTGGCGGGCGATTGGTCGTCCTGTCTGGAGGAAGTTCCAGAGCCTCTCAACCAAGAAGGCTGCCCGTTCGCAGGGCTCTCCGTTCGACTGGGCCTCCCTCGTGACGCATCTCGGCTCTGTTCTTGCGATCTTGCCTTGTTCCTACTTCCCGTCTCGGCGTGTGCTTGGTTGAGAAGCCAGCCCACGGCCGCCTGGACATCTGTACCCGACTCTGTGTGGGCCAGTGCTTCCCTTGACTTGTCTGCGGGGAAGCCCATGTCCATGAGCTCGGCAACAGCTCCGTCGGCAGGGTGATTTGAGATTGTCTCTTTCTCTTCCGTAGGTCTAGGCTCTTCTGTCCTCGGCGTTCTTTTTGGCAACTCGCCGACCGGCTTGCCCAAGTCACCCAAGAAGTCATCATCATCGCCTAGTGTCTGTTGCGGTATTGGCTGTGCAGTGCGCTTCTTCTCAAATGCGCCCAAACCAAATGGGTCGTCGTCGTTGTCGTCGAAGCCAGCCTGTGTGGTGTTTTGTGCAGGTGGAGGGGAGGCCACTGGGGATGACCATCGAGATGCATTGCTGGAGCTAGGTACGCTCAGGGTATTCGGGGGGGGGAAGTGGCTGGAAGCATCCACGGGCGCGCTAGAATTGAATGCTTTGAATAGGTCCTCTTCTTCTTTATCTGCAGGCGCGCCTGGTGGAGGGGGGATCTGAGAGAGACAAACATGAGACGTCTCTTGGGTGCGAGGGGCGCATTGGGTAACACTCACGCCTGGCTTCTTCCCATTGCCATTCTGCTGTGCAGCCTGTCCGGTGTTGCCAAAGCTGTCCCAGAAAGCAGCATCAGCATCACTGGCCCGCTGTCTCTCCTCTGCCTGCCTAGCCTTTTCGGCGAGCTGTTGCTTCTGCCTCTCCTGGAGCGAGAGGGTACTGGCCGCCTTGTTTGAGCTCTTTACGCCCAAGTTGGCAAACGGGTCCATGGCTGCAGCGAACGCCCGGACGCAACGGACGAGGGGGACTGACCAAAAAAAAAAAAGAGTGTGGGAGCAGGAAGTGGTTGCTGCCGCTGCCAGTTGACGGGGCGCGTGTGCTCGAGGTGGTACGCAATCGCAATGGTCTCGGAATCGCCTCCGACGTGCTGGGCAACATGCGTCAACAGGGGAAATGCATGTTTAAACAAGACGCCTTTTCGGAATGCTACTGATTACTTCGCCTCGAGCGGCTACCACGCGTTCCTTGCATTCGGTGTGTGTGTGTGTGATATGCGCTCGATAGTATTGACAGGAGCTTCCGCCGCGTCCAGCACCGATCCTCCTACATCACGCTATTTTTGCGCTCCTGAAAACGCCATGCTTGTGCCTCCACCCCCGGCGGTCACGTCGGGGAGACGAACAAACGGAAACCCATCGACCACACTCGCGGTCGTGCTATGAACAGAAGAAAAACGGGCCGTCGCTGAGACCCATGCATGTTGCGCTAATGAAAACCTGATGCTGGTCTGCGTGAGTAGAGTGTGGACTGCCGTGAAGACAGTGCATCCTGCAATCACCTAGCTCCTGCTGCCGCAACATCCTGTATCCGTAGATCTTGAAGCTTCGCAGCCACATCTTCGCCTGTCTCCGTCACGAGGGGAAGCGTCACCTTCTGCCCCTGCCCAGTCGTGATGGGCAATCGATCCGTTACCCTGCCGTTCTGTTTAGCCTTTGCAAGATCTGCTAACCTCTCCCACTTGGACTCCCGGGTCTGCTTGCGTTGTTCTGCACTGTTCGTAGCTTCGGCGTAATCCTGCGAGCAGTCATCAAACAGGGTTGGGTTGACTTCCATGAACAGCTTCATGGCGTTGTAAACCATGCCATGGATTGTCCTGATGGTCATGTCAGCGTGCGGGTCTTCGTTGAGTCTTCGAATCTTCTTACCTGTTCCAATGGCCCTTGGAATTCTCGTAGAGGGGTGCAAACATGATGGGCAGGATGACGTCGACGTTGTCTGTCACCAAGTTGCAGAAGTATTCGTTGTTCCAGAAATAGAGCGCTCGCTCGGCGACCTGGAAGTGCGGACTTGCCACCGACTTGGCCAGCTGGTGGAAGAGCGGCTCCTGCACTTTGGCAAACTCGGCGGGGTCCATGACCTCGAAGATGTCCTCGACCTCGTTCAGGAACATGACTTCCTTTGTGCTGTTCACCTTGGGCCAGTAGCGCAGCAAGCCCATCACAACCTAAGAGAGTTAGCTTTTATTCGCTTGTGGGAAATTGGATCTCAAAAGGCTTACCTCCTCTGTAAGACCGGCGTCCTTCTCCAAAAATTGAACGATGCAGTACGCGAGTTGCGGGTGGTACATGCTGAGACTCTTGACTTTGTGCAGGGGGATGAGCACGCGAGTCAGGAACAGCTTGTGCTCCTCTTTCAGCGGCAGTGCGAAGCCGTTGATGATGGAACCAAGAATCTCAAGCAGTTCGGCGATACCGTTGAACCTCTCAGTCTCGTAGATGAATTGGAAAAAGACATTATTGATGGAGCGGCGGATGTACGAGCGCAGGTTCAGGAATTTGCCGTAGATGCGGTGAAGAGTCGTCTTCAAAAAGTCACGCTCGCGAGGGTCCTCGGAGTCGAAGAGGTCGAGCAGCTGCAGCACGAATTGGTGGTCGATGTACTGCTTGGCAATGTTTGTATTGAAGTCCTGGCTTTCGATGAAACGCAGGAAGAACTCGTACACGACCTGGATGTGGGGCCAGGCGACCTCGAGGACCGGCTCATCCTCCTCGGGGTCAAAAGCCTCGCCCTGGGGATTCATTGGCGGCGGGATGGGACGGAAAAGGTTCTTGCTGAACATCTCGACAGCCTTTGGATACATGGGCTCGGTGATGACCTGGCGGTTGTTGGCCACGTAGTCGAGCAGCTCGTGCAGGGCTAATCGCTTGATTTCCTTGGAGCGAGGATCTGCGCTGGCATCGTTGAAGTCGAAGATGATGTTGCACTGCTCAATCTTCTGCATAAAAAGATCCTGTCGTCGGTTTGGCGGGACTTCGGAAAAGCCGGGAAGTTTCTCCAGCTCGCGCTGCTTCTGGTCCGACACATCAAAGCGAGAGGAATGCTGTCTCTTGGGTGTCCTTATGCCCTCGGGAATGTCCTTGGGTGTGGTCTGGAGGTGATTGAAGAGGAGTGACTTCTGGCCGGCCTTGGGAGGAGCAAGGTCGCCTGGCATGGTCTCGGCCGCGCCTGGTGGGGGAGGATGCTGAAACTATACGGTCAGCATGGTTCAATGGACGCAGGGAATTGTGCAGCTGGAGGCTTACCGGGTTGCTCGGGCTTATCACCACGCTGGGGGTGAGGGAGGGGCTCTGGCGATTCGGCGTGCTTGGGCCCCCCGGAACCGCGACGCCAGACTGGCCGGGGGCAGCTTGGTGGGGCGGCTGGTTCATGTACTGTGAAGAGGCCATGATGTTGTGGGGAAGGCCCGTTTGCTGGCCCGGGGTAACGGGTCCAGCGGAGCCCTGGCGAGGGTTGTCGAAACCATTCTCACCGGGAAGAGGCTTGTTGCGCGAATCGTTCAGCGCAGTCGTGGAGGAAGAGGGTGTGGCCTGGGCTGAGCCGGCTGGAGACTGTGTCATGCCGTGGACGGGAGAGGCTGAGCCGGAGCCATTGTCCTTCTTCTTGGACGACTTGTTCGAGTCTTTGGCGCGCGAGAGCTGTTCATGCTAGCCAAGTCAGCACAGATTCCAGCGGCAGAGGGAGTGGAGCGTGAGAGAGAGGATAAAGAAATGGGCTGCCTACCACTCGCTGACGGAAACCCTTCATAGTTGCGTCCTTGGGGCAGCTGTGGTGCGGTGTGCTTGGCCGGCGAGCGTGTGCACACTCATGCGGCGTGCGCGGGTCAAGGGGCGATGAGCGCGGCGCTCGTCATGCGCTAGATACAGGGCAGGAGACGCAGAGTCGGCGAGGTCGACGGTGCAGAGAATTGAAGATGAGAGGCGAGAGAGGGGGTGAATGGTGTGCAGCGACGGCGGCTGCTCCTCCGCGTACGTCGTCTCAGGGTCGTCGAGCTTGATTGAGGCTGCGGAACGCGCCCGGACGGTGACGCTGAGCGAGACGCCGTCACCTGACCTGCCTGCGCAATCCAACCTGCTTTCAACGCTCGAGTAAAGTCCCTCCAGATCTAGGCGCGTAGAGGTGCTGCAAGTTGTTATTGTGCTCGCGAGTGCTGCGCAAGACAAATAGCCCAAGCAGGTCTGGCCGATGTATATCGCTCCATAAAAAAGCGGGGGTATGGCTACCCTGCAAAGTCTCCATGAATTCCTTCTTCCTGTTCCAGCTTCCTCGAGGCGCGACAGAACGTCTTGCAACAACTAAATACATGACGTGATCAAGCTTCGTCGTAGGTTCTACACGGATCATCGCACAGTCCGCCTTGCCATGCCGTGGACTGCTGGGTGCTCGCGCTCTTGATGCCATGGTTCCTGCCCCACCAGCTGCGCCATGGAGGCCTGTTCCGCCGGAGACGGTCGTGCATGTTGAGCATCCAGGCATTGTCAAGGACATAGACCGTGCCGTGGCATCCTTGGGGGGCGAGATCAAGCTGGGCCAGTACCTGCACGACGAGCCGCACGAGCGGACTCAACGCAACTTGAAGCTCAACCTGCACCCTCAAGACCATTTCAGAGTGGGCATAGACGCGAGCGTCACGGGCGTTTCAAATCTCGTGCTCAAAGTCACCCTTCCAAAGCGCACGGGCAGACGAAGACCGCGTAACTCTGGCCAGCAATTTGTACACGATGATGATGCCCGGACGCCGCAGCCGGGTCTGCGCACCCAGGACTTGCAGCGCGCCATGCGTGACAACGTTGGCCGCTACGACGTGCAGGTAGTTGGCCAGAGTAGCGAAAGTCACCGCTTTCGACGGCTTCCGGACTTTCAGTTCTCCACCATGGACAGGGCGATGGCCAAGCGACTGGCAAACGACGTTGTCTCCTACGATTACGACAAGATCAAGCATTTCTCCGTCGACGAAGTCACGGGTGGCCTGCGTCCCAACACTGACTTGATGCCCCCTCCCCGATTTTCCTTGCTGGACGTGCCATTCAACTACCTCTACATGGACAATCCAGCCGTGAAGCAGGTTGACGCCCCCGACGGTGGCCTCACGCGTCACCTCAAGAAGAACAAGAGCATCAGCCGCATGCACATGCTTCGCGCCGACGACGACACGGTGCCGACGGCGCCGCTGCCTGATTGCCAACCAGAAGAGTCGCTGTCGCCGAACGCGAAGAAGATGCTGCATGACTTGCGTGCCTTGCTTCTGGTGCGGCCCGTCGTCACTCGCCGAGCCGCCTTGAATCTCATGACGCATGACTACGCGTATGAGCTACGCTACGCTGTACAGTACTGCAGCTACATGTTCAAATCTGGGCCCTTCAAGGATGCATACTGCCGCTTCGGCGTCGATCCAAGGAAAGATCCAGAGATGCGGAAACACCAGACACTCGTTTTCCAGCTCAAGAAGCGCACCCGCTTCCACGACCCGAAAGAAAAGTGGAGCTACACGGCAAAAGGTCAGGCTGCCAAGCCTCGCAGTGAGCGAAA
This sequence comes from Carpinus fangiana, assembly GCA_006937295.1. Lineage (NCBI taxonomy): Eukaryota > Viridiplantae > Streptophyta > Magnoliopsida > Fagales > Betulaceae > Carpinus > Carpinus fangiana. Next base: position 481,213 of record VIBQ01000017.1, read on the forward strand.
TCTCAAGAGTCATGAGTTCGATGGTGTTACGCCGCCAGCAGTCGAGGGCAAGACGTGGCAGATTGGCGACATCACAGACCCTCTGCTGGTGCGCCTGCTGAGTCAGGCCCCGGTTCGAGCCGAATTTGATCCCTTCCAGGAGGGCTGGTTCACCAATGGCACGTGGGCGACGCTGCGGGCCATCCTGAAGGACAAGCTGGACATGCTACAGGCCGGCCTCGTGCCCGATGACGCCGACTACGAACCGCTCTTCGCCATGCCTGATACAATCTCTGACGCAAATCTGCAGGATTGTTTCCTGGCGGATGAGGGAGCTGCCAAACTGAAGTCACTCACCACGGCCATCAGAAGCATAGCCAGGGTGGAAACGCCACGTAAGAGGAGCGGACGCCAGGCACAGAGCACCGCAGAAAGTCCAAGCTTGAGATCTAGCACACTGGACAATGAAGATGACGAGGCCATGGATGATCTCACTGAAGGAATGCTCGGCAGTGATGTTGATGATGAAGACGACGACGAAGATGGGCCGGGCGACGAGGACGACGAGGCCTCGGACGACGACATGATGGTTGATGAAGACTGACCAGTTTGTGCTTTCCGCTGACCAACTGCCAAGGTCTCGCTCAGGGTCTGCCTGGCGACCAATGTAAATTTACTGTACGATTATGCCGACATGGCATTGGATTAGACGGCGTCTTGATGCCCTCGGATGGAACTCCACCGAGATTTTTCGGGACCCCACGTTCTTGCGGGGTCGATGACCAACGACAGCCCACGCATTGGAGAGCAATCCACCTCCATCTCAGACTTCTTTAATCCTGTGCCTGAATTTTGAAAGCTTGCTAAGGTCAAGTACCTGTGTAACGTTGCCCAATAAACATAGCTGGAGCATCCAACCATGGACCAAGAAAACGTGGAGAAGCAGTTCAGTCAGCATGAAGAGGCTCAATATCTCTCCTTTCCTTGTGCCCCAGAAGGTAGCAAAAATGCAGATGGGTCTCCCATGCTGAATCGCTGGTCCTCCATCCTCACAAAAGACCATGACTTTCCCGGCGCCCAGGCCATGCTTTACGCCGCCGGCGTTCCAGACAAGCGCGCCATGAAGAACGATCCTCAAGTCGGCATCGCCAGTGTCTGGTGGGAAGGTAATCCTTGCAACATGCATCTCCATGACTTGGGCAAGGAGGTCAAAAAGGCTGTGGAGAAAGAAGCCATGATCGGTTGGCAGTTCAACACCGTCGGCGTCAGCGATGCCATCACCATGGGCAATGAAGGCATGCGCTTCTCGTTGCAGACGCGCGAGCTCATCGCCGACAGCATCGAGAGCGTCACCTGCGCCCAGCATCACGATGCCTGTATCGCCATTCCCGGATGCGACAAGAACATGCCTGGCTGCATCATGGCCTTTGCCCGTCACAACCGGCCGTCAATCATGATCTACGGTGGCTCAATCATGCCGGGACACTCGACGTCGCTCGGCAAGCCCATCAACGTCACCTCCTGCTTCGAGTCTCACGGCGCCTACATCTACGACACTCTCTCCAACCCCAACAACCCGGATCAAACAAAAGACCAAATCCTCACCGAGATTGAGGAGCATGCCTGCCCAGGGCCTGGCGCATGCGGCGGCATGTTCACCGCAAACACCATGGCCACAGCCATTGAAGCCATGGGCCTTTCGCTACCTGGATCCTCCTCCACACCCGCCACCTCACCTGCCAAAATGCGTGAGTGCGCACGCGCAGCACAAGCAATCAAAGTATGCATGGCGCAAGCCATCACACCACGCCGGCTCCTCACGCGTGCAGCCTTCGAGAACGCAATGGTCATGATGATGGCCCTCGGCGGCAGCACCAACGGCGTCCTGCACCTCCTCGCCATGGCCAACACAGCCGAACTCCAACCCCCGCTAACCCTCGACGACTTCCAGCGCGTCTCCAACAAGATCCCATTCATCGCCGACCTCGCCCCCTCCGGCCGCCACCTCATGGCCGACCTGCACGCCGTCGGCGGCAACCCCGCCGTCATGAAGCTGCTCCTCGCCGCCGGCCTGCTCGACGGCTCCATCCTCACCGTCACCGGCAAGTCGCTCGCCGACAACCTCGCCGCCTTCCCGCCCCTGCCGCCCGACCAGGCCATCATCCGCCCGCTCGCCAACCCCATCAAGCCCAGCGGCCACATCGAGGTGCTGCGCGGGAACATCGCGCCCGCCGGCGCCGTCGCCAAGATCACGGGCAAGGAGGGCATGGCGTTCACCGGGCGCGCGCTCGTCTTTGACAAGGAGGCGGCGCTGGACGCGGCCCTCAATGCCGGTGCGATCCCGCGCGGCGAGAACATCGTCATTGTGGTGCGCTACGAGGGACCGAAAGGTGGCCCGGGCATGCCGGAGCAGCTGAAGGCCAGCGCGGCGCTGATGGGCGCGAAGCTGACGAATGTCGCGCTCATCACGGACGGGCGGTACAGCGGCGCGAGTCACGGGTTTATCGTCGGGCACGTGTGTCCGGAGGCGGCGGTGGGGGGACCGATTGCGCTGGTTAGGGACGGGGATACGATTACAATTGATGCGGCGGCGCATACGCTGGATGCAGTGAATGTTAGTGAGGAGGATATGCGGGCACGGCGGAAGGAGTGGAAGGCGCCTAGGCCCGTGGTCACGAGGGGGGTGTTGGCGAAGTATGCGCGGTTGGTTGGGGATGCGAGCACGGGGGCGCTGACGGATCGGTTTGACTTTTGATGTAGCTGACTTATTTGGACTGTCGTTCAGCGGCGCATTCTTATGAGCATATTCACTGATCTGTGCATGGGATGTGTCTTCCTCCGCGGGTCATGTTTCAACATCGGGCTATCCTTGCTCACATTTACCTCAGATGCCATTGCATGTGCTCGACCTTGCACAGTAGGTCTCCGAAAACACCCAACGCCGTCTGTTTCCCTTTTCCAAGTCGAGGCTTTCAGGATCAAGCCTCAAGCTCATTGGTAGGCACATCCTCGCCGTCACGCGCGCGCAGTGTTGATGCTGGGCGCCAGATCTGGACGAGATTGTCCTCCGCCGCCGAGCACATGAGCCACGGCACCGTCTTGTTGAAGGTGAAGTCGGAGATGACATTGGTGTGACCGCCGTGCATGAATAATCTGATGGACATCTCTGATTAGCCTTCTTTCCCTTTGAGGTCTTGGGAGATGAAGTGCAAAAGCAGAAAAAGAGAGCAAAAAGACAGATCAGGTGAATAAGAGTTGTCCACATGCAACCGAAGTTGTTGGAGAGTTGTAATTTTGTTTGTAAGTCATCATGTGCGTGTGGAAGGCAGAACGAGTAGCTTCAAAACGAAGGACGTAAGGTTAAAAGAAGAAAGAACTCACAGCTCTGGAGGGCCATCCTCGGCATCCTCAGGTGTCTGCTCCTCGCCCACCTGGCTCAGGTCCCAGAAGATGATTCGTCGGTCGTGCGCCGCGGTAGCCAGGACCTCGCGGTGCTTGGGGTGCCACTCGACCTTTGTCACGCCAGCCGTGTGGCCCTCGCATGCGTGTAGCTTCTCCTTGAGATTCCGCAGATCCCAGATCGCGGCGGTCTTGTCGGCGGAGCCGGTGGCCAGGATCATCTCCTTGGCGGGATTCCAAGCTACCGACGAGATTTCGTCGCCGTGGGCGTTTTGAACGCTCTTGTATGCGGTATTGTTTGCAGCCGTACGCTGATCTAGTATCTGTAAAGTTTGGTCATCTGACACTGTGGCCAGAGCGAACCAGAGCGAGGGGTGATATTCAATGTCGTTGACAGCGGCGGCGTGGTGGGTGTAGGTGCGAGTAGCCTTCATCTTGGAAGTGGCGTTCTTGCCGGCCGTCGTATACTGCGAGATATCCCACAGCTTCACGGTACCGTCGATGCTGGCCGTGGCCAGGTGCCCTTCCTTCAGCGGGGACCAATGTAGACCGTAGCCTTCCTTCTTGTGCTTCGACAGCTCGATCTGTGGCTTGATGTCGGTGTCGTTTGCCGGATTGAGGGGGTGTTTTGTGCGGTCCCAGATAAGGGTTTGGCCGTCAACACACATGGTGGCTATGATGTTGGGGTTTTGCCACATGTAGCGGGCCTTGTTGACCTCTCCAGGGTGCAGGATCTTTTGGGTAATGTCAAACTTGAGGTGTTCTTTGGACTGTTCGCCGGCGCCGTGACCTCCAATCTCACCGCGCTCCTCGTCATACTTTTTGGGATCGGCAACTAGATGTGGTATCTTGACTTCTGCGATTTGTAGGTAGTTTGGACGATCATTCGAGGTGTGCGTACCAAAGAGAAGCCTGTGGTAGTCGTACTTCTCCTCGGGCGGACTGCGGACATCGGGCAGCCATTGAGTGGTGAGGGTGGGCCACTCTAGAGCTCTGCTCATCATGACATCGTAAAGGAAGACGGCATGCTTCTTCCAGACCTTGTACTCCTCATTGATCTTCTTGTTCTCTTCAATCTTCTCCTGGTCCTCGGTGTGGGTTGAGTCGGTTGGCGTGTCCACTGGTAACATGTCAGCAAAGGGCGCAGTCCGAGCAGTAGAGACATGTTGTATATACCGCTCATTGCGTCAGACATATTTGCGGCGATTGGTGTGAAGACTGAATCAGGAATGAGGAAGTGCAACGGCACGCGCGTGCTAAGTGGTTCTTGACGCGCCTGGAAGCGTCGCGATTACCCGAAAGCCCCCCTAGCAGCAGGACAGAGGCAACACGCAATAGACCGGGGCCAGAGAAAAGTCGGGCGGAATCAAAGATAGACGAGTAGGAAGATCAATCGCGTGGAATGTCATTGGCATTTGAGAACCTCCGTCGTGAAAGCACCATCTGACGCGTGAAGTCCTTATCGATAGACGGGACGTCTCCAGCCATGGGATTCACATCATGCCTTCTGAGTCTCAATAGAACCACAGAAAGCATTCCTGCTGAATGCAGGTACGAATTCCTCTTCAGCAACTATCTTGAAAGATCTATCTCTTCGCGGAAACAAGTACTAGGAACAGTTTCAAGCTCCTTTACATCAGCGCATGTGTCCAACCAATGGGGCTCCTGCATTACTTTCTCAACAAAGCTCGAACTCTGTAGTATCGATTTCATAATCATCTCGGATTTTGAAAGCATTCCCGTCTATCATACCATGAACATAGCATTCACCAATGAGCTTGCAACATTGGCATAATCGTGATATCCTTCCACATCATTGAACTAAATAAAGCTGTACAAAGGCGCCATTTCCAGCTCTTTCATCAGTGTACTCCACAAGGCACCTTCTACACCAGGCCTTTTCGGGAGATTCAGCTGCTCAAGCCACATACGGATAGCCTTGTGGTCCCTTCTCACGCGCTGACCACACCACCAGATGCCCTCGTAACGACACAAGAGTCCAAGCCAGTACCCAAGCACCCACAACGCCCTAATATCCCTGTCATGCAACAACACGCGAAGATTGTACTGCACTTTCCCCAGGAACTGAAAATTGCGGAACAGGTTCGAGGGCACAGGCTCGAGTTCTCGCAGTGACACCAGGAGCATGATCGGCTGGCGGAACAGATTCCCCGGGACAGCATCGGTCGGCTTGTGTTCGGATCCGCTCTCAGGCTCGTCTAGACCAAAGACTTTGGCCCATATTTCCGGCACACTTTTGACTCCCAACTTGACTCCACCGAATGCCCAGCTCTCTCTGTCTGGGCCAAGTAAGAGTGGCCCGATGAAATCCAAAGCCCCGTCAAGATATGCTGCAGTGGACCTTATGAGACTTTTCATGCCTATCTGCATGTTCAGCCAATCCAGACGATCATCTCGTGTGCTGAAAATCCACGACGTGCTGTAGTCGGGCTCGCCGTAGCTTGGGATCTCTGACTTTGGCAGCGCAAAGGATAGTATGTTCAGTAGTGACCCAACGAGTAGCAGGACGTTGACGCCAGACTGCCCTAACTGGTACAAAGGTCTGTTTATCGCCTGCTGATAATTCTCGAGTACAATTGACTGTTGAAAATGCTCGGCGATACGATACTCCAGCATACCAGGCGAAAGATGCCGAAGATGGCATGCAGCAATGGCGAGGACGACGTTGCGAACTAGCGGTTCAGATTGTGACAATTTCATCACGTCGCCTTTACCAGGCATATGAAACATGTCATCCCAGTGTTGATGGAAGTGCTGTATGAGGCTGACGTTAGAGGTACCGTTCATGGCACTGGGAAGGAGATCGGGTGCAAGAATGACCGCACTCAGGGGCGAAAGCCCATGGGCACGACTCGGAGGGATAAGCGCGGTGGATGAGCATCCGAGCCTTTCACATTCCCTGGGCTGCTCATACGAACATGACCGGTCATTCCGACGACACCGGAAGCATGTTGGCTTCGCCTCATCGCACTTTGACTAGTCAGGACAGTCCCTACCGCGGTCATCCGCTGCTTGACAAACCTTGACCTTCTTCACCCTGCACGTGAAGCATCCGGATCTAAGTTTTTTGTGTTGTTTCCGTTTCCGATAGTTGCGGGTCTTCAAGTCAGAGTTGTTCAGCTCAATGACGTGGAAATCGGAGCGGATGTGCATCTTCAAGAACCGGATGTCACTTTGCCCGTCACGACATGGACACCAGGCTACATGGAGTAAACGAGACAGGCGAGAGTCCTATTTCTAGCCCAGGTGGACGAGCACCCGGTAGATGGCGCACGATGCTGGGCTCTTGTACAAGCACGAGGGGAGGCATTACATCTCCAGGATAGGTGGCGCATTGCCGTCTCCACCGCTCGTTTACCCGTTCCAGACTAGCGTCCTCTTTAGTACATCGAGATGGTCATGTTTGGCTATGAAAACGAACAATTTTATTGGAAGAAGATTCGCGCGGTCTTCGGATTTTATCTGGAGAGTAACTAAGAAGCTAGGCGCATAGTTTTGAGGTGGCTATTTAAAAGATCTTAGTTCTCGATGTCCTTTATCTGCTTCACCTCTGCTTTTCAATCGGAAAAGAGGAAGTATCCCGACACAGCACCAGCCAAAAAGCTTTGGAAAATAAGCCTGCAATGTCTTTCCTTGCTGCTTTCATCTACCGCCAGTTTCTCCATGAGCCTCCCAAGCCAACCGAATCCTTCGAAGGAAAAACGATCATTGTTACTGGGAGCAATGTAGGACTTGGACTCGAAGCCTGCCGCTGGCTGGTCCGCCTTGGAGCATCCAAAGTCATAATCGCCTGCCGAAACATGAAGAAAGGAAATGCAGCAGCAAAAGATATTCAGGCCACGACTTCCTGCTCCCCGGAAACCCTCGAGGTCTGGCATCTCGATATGAGCTCTTATGCTTCCGTCCAAGCCTTTGGAACTAAAGCCAAGGACACCTTATTGCGCCTCGACGCACTTATTGAAAACGCCGGGATTGGAACTAGGGAGTTTCGAATGACCGAAGACAACGAGGAGACTATCACGACCAATGTGGTGTCCCTGTCGTTGCTAGCAGTGCTCCTCTATCCAAAACTCCGCCAGACGGCCGAGCAGCACAAGACACAGACACATCTCACCGTGACCGCATCGGAGCTCTACGAGGTGGCAAAGTTCAATGAAAGAAAGGCGCCAACCGGCAAGATATTTGCAACCCTAGCCGATGAAAGCCAGGCAGTGATGCGAGACCGCTACAATGTTTCAAAGCTTCTGGAGGTATTCATCATCAAGCAGATTGCCGCTATCTGCCCGCTCGATGTCAATAATGTCATTGTCAATTGTGTAGCTCCAGGGTAAGTCTCGTGAAGCTCATTATGGAGACATCAGTCGAGCTGTCAGTTGTTATGATCATGGCTAACCTACTATTGCATCTTTCAGGTTATGCGACACTGAGCTCCATCGAGAAATTGACTTTGCTCTTGTCCCTATCCTGAAGAGGATCTTCTGTCGACGAGCAGAGGTCGGGGCACGCACGCTCGTGTATGGTGCGAGCGCCGGACCGGAATCGCACGGGCAATACCTGCCAGACTGCGTCATTACGCCGACCAAAGGGTTGTGCAAGGGCAAAGAGGGGTCCGAGCTGCAGACAGTGGTGTGGACAGAGCTGACAAAGAAGCTCGAAGCCATTCAGAAAGGGTGTACATCTTTGTCTTGACCACCATCTTCTCACAGATTGAATCGTACACATGCAATGCCGCGGAGTTTCCATCGCGCGGACGTCAGAAACGACTCCGTCTGAGTGAATTCTTCTTCAGTCCGTTGCATCGATGTCGTAAAGCCAAGAGCATGAGTCAGGTAGTAAATCGTCCTTGCGATACAAAATGGCTTCGCGATCGGTTCTTGGGTCACCGAGTCGCAAAACACGTATCTACTCGTTCTCGTGGTGTTGACTAGAGCCGAGGTCATAATGGTTCGTCATATGAGAGTCACCAACATGTATACGAGCTTGGCCACGGACGTCATAGCCCGAAAAGTGTTTCTGTGCATGCTGGTCTTCCTCAGACACGGCCATGGTAATCGTGGTCCGTGAGAGCATCGCTCTGCTATTGGAAGATATACCTATGATGGGAACACGATCTGCTCTGTCATGTGCTTCAATAAAGAGTACATATCGTGTACTCAAACATAACTCAGACTACACCAATGGTCAGTGGAAGCGACGCGGTACGCTGAAGTTGGAGGACTGAGCCCCACTTGATGCAAGCCCAACCGCCTGCAAATATCGGCTGTCCAACCACGTTACAAGACTCTGCCGCGCGGTTTCGCTAGCAGTACGCTACATTGCAAGTGATAGTTGTTCTGCAGCAGCATAAGCAACATTTGTCTATCGGCAATGCGATACAAACCTTAGGCGGTAGCAGGGAGAAACACACCCTTCGGCAGACTAGACTAGACCGTGCCAACGCTTGCGTGGAATGATTGCGCCGCCCTCGGCTTGCCACTAGACTGAGCCACGAAAGACAAAAGCCTTCCACGGCTCAGTGTCTTCGAGATTTGTTCCTACTAACATGTGTGCAAAGTAAACATGCAGCGCTCGCAGGCTGCCCTCCTGTGCCTCTTCGCCATCTTTGTCGTGTCTTTCTATCTGCTCCACTCACCCTCTGCTGCGTTTCCATTCCCTTTGCGGACATCCTACCTTCGGCCAGGTCAGCCTACCGATGTAGATTCTACTACTGGCAGTGTCGTGCAAGATCCCCAGAGCAACACTCCACCACCCGAAAAAGCCGTTGTAGTCCCAAAGTTATCTTCCGAAAACACGGATTGGGTCATCCAAGAGGTTCCGGAGTAAGTTTTCCTCCTTCCGTCCCCAGCTCTCCAGCACGTTGACCGTCGTCTCACAAGATGGTCTCCCGCAATATATACTGTTGACGACCTGAACGCAACCCTCCATACTTCTGCAAACAAAGGCCACGAATCCCTTACTTATCTCCGCTTTATCATCGACAATTATGATCGCCTTCCCGACGTCACTGCTTTCATTCACAGCCACAAGGACGGCTACCCAGCCGCCTGGCATAACGACAATGACGACTACAGCAACGTCGTGACCCTCAAGACCCTCCGGACTGATTTTGTCAAGAGGCAAGGGTTTGTCAACTTGCGATGCAACTGGGATCCCGGCTGTCCGGCCGAGATCATGCCCTTCCGGGACCCTCCAGAAGAGTCCCGCTCGGCTGAGCTTCAGATGCATAGTGTGTGGCCTATCCTGTTCCCGAATGCTCCGCTGCCCATTATTTTGGCCACGCCATGCTGCGCACAGATTGCCGTCTCGCGCGATCAGATTCGCAGGCGCCCTTTGCAGGACTATCAGCGTTACCGCCAATGGCTGCTAGACACCGAACTCCCGGATGATGTGAGTGGCCGCATCATGGAATATCTATGGCACGTGATTTTTGGCCAGCAGCCCTCATTCTGTCCATCGATTTCACAGTGCTACTGCGACCTCTACGGTCAGTGTTGATGGAGAAGATCTTTTCATTTGATCCTTAAAGAAGTCTTGGTAGGGTGACGTAACTACCAATAGCCATGTCAGGATGGCCACAGTGAAGCTTCACCACACCCTCTCCGGCGACCTCCAACTCGACCTCGTCTATGGTGAGTGTCGCCTGGTCTACGGGAGGGTATGTTGCTTTGTCCACTCCGCCAATGGAGACTCTCAGTTTCTCGCCCTTGGCAAAGCTCATGCCCATGGGCGTGACGGCAATATCCACAAACATGACCTCGTCTTGCGGGACTTGCTCTTCTTCCTCCATCAGCGTCACTGGGAAGCCCTTGACTTCTATCTTTCGGTCCATCGTGCGACGCGACAGACGCAGCTGGCCGTACGGTCCCTGGTACATGAGCACTTTGGTTTCGGGGACTAGACCTGTGCGATGTGCAGTTCTGATAAGGAAAGACTGCAGGCCAATGTCGTATGGCACTTTGAGTTGCTCGCCGATGGATCCGTTGTGCAGAACCTTGCCGAAGCTAGCAAAGATGTCCGAGTCTGGAGCGCCAGTGACGGACACTGCCAGTCTCATCTCAATCGGACCACAGCAGACCGTAGCCTCGTTGAAAGTATACTCGAACTTGAGCTCTTCCCGGCTTGCCTTGTACGCCAAAGCAGAAGACGGTGGATACGCAGTCGCCAAGCTCGAATTGCCGCCGTCGAAGAAAAGCTTCAGCGGTCTGGTTTCCGGTGGAGGAAATGCAGTCGAAGTTATACTTGAGCCTGTCAATGGTGACGGGTTCGCGGTATCGACGATCTTGGCTCTCAAAGCCGGCGTCTTCTGCCAGTCATTCTGGACACCCTTGAGATAAAAGTCGAAGAACTGGTGCAAGTCTGCCCGGTTAGCCTCATCATAGTAGTCCGGCCACTCCCAACTATCATGCACCCGCAACCACTTCTCCGTCTGCAGCCTGCAGTACGCGCGAAACGTGCCATACGTATGAATCGGATTACTCCAACTCGCCGTCACATACGCCGGCACCGCAATATCCTCGACCCTGGCCGCCTTATCGCGATGATACTCGCCAAACTCCGGATACAAATGCTGCATCACCAGACTATTCTCCCACGACCCCTCCCCAAAATTCACCTGCAAGATCTGCAGCAAAAACGTCGCTGCCGCGCGCGACGCCACACCTCCGCGCGACCCCGACTCGCGGAATAGGTCTGAGAAGCCCTCCCACGGCGCGATGGCCGCGAGGTAGCGCGGCCGCTCCGCGGCGATGAACCACTGCGAGATGGACAGGTATGAGTTGCCGCTGAGGGCGACTTTGCCGTTGCACCAGGGCTGGGCGCCGATCCAGTCGACGACGTCGGCGCCGTCGCGGCCCTCCTGCGAGCCGAAGTTGTAGATGTCGCCGGCGCTCTTGCCGACGCCGCGCGGGTCGGGGTTGACGATGGCGTAGCCGTGACGGACCTGTGGGTGTGGTTAGTGGGGGGAGGTGGTTCGTTGCTGGTTCTGTGGCCGGGCGGGGTCATGGTGAGATGTGGAGGAGGAGGAGGAGAAGGAGGAGGAGGAGGAGAGGAAGAAGAAGATGGCGATGATGGTGATGAAGAAGAAGAGGAAAAGGAGGAAGAAGACAAAGAAGAAGACGAAGAAGAAGACAAAGAAGAAGGGGACGTACCCAGTATGCCGGATCGGGGCCTTCCCACTTCTGCAACTCGGAGAGCTTGCGCAGCGGCACGCCCATGCGAAAGGGAAAGTCGTCAAGGACCTGATTACCACGGCCGCCCTGCTTGCCATACGGCGACCAAGCCACGAGAGCAGGGACCTTGACGGCGTCGCTAGGTGGACGGTAGATATCAACGTAGATCTGCGTACCATCACGAAGCTTTCACGCGCAGGTTAGTGACAGGCACGACCCATCTCGCAAGGCATGCGTAGTCACCTTCATGGGCACATCGCGCTCGAATTTAATGTCACATGGCAGGGCCAGACAGCCTCGTCGGCGCCTGTAGCCCTTGGGCAAGATGGTGGTCTCGGTGCCAAAGTCGCCCCAGCGCGCCTTGGGGTGCGAGAGGGGGAGGGCTTTGGGCTGGCGCGGGTCCCCGAATTCGATCTTGAGGCCGCCGAGTTCTTTGGCCATGGTGATGATGACTCTTGGGTCGATGCTATGACACTCGCGGGTGTTGAACACCAGCAAATCTACATTGGCTATGCTATGATTCTACTCAGGCGTTATAAGATGTCTCGTTGCCTGAACGCTGCCCAACCTCCGATCTGGAGAAGCTGGGGAACGTGAGCTAGGGTGGGCACCACATCTATTTCTCCGCAATTAGCAACGCCAGTCGGGCAGCAATGGAGATCAAGGCGTGAAGCTTGCGTGCCGCTTGGCATGCCTCGGCAGACTGAGGACTCAATGGCTCGTCTTCACGTGATGTTGTAAGGCATAGTCTGCCGCTCGGCAGGTGATTTCCGGTGCTTATCATACGCCCGTATCCGAGCCAGGTTGGATCTTCAATTTGGGCTTGGTGGCTGCTCACCGATACTTCCGCTGTCAGGAGGCGTTGGCGAGGCTTGCTTCATTATTATATCCGATCCATTTTCGCCGGTTCCTGGATCCGTTGGAAGCCACCGCGCTAGACTCTGCTGGTTGGAAGCCTTTTCAGGCTTGTGGCCCTAGGGTTGCACCCGAATATTGTGTTCAGCCACTATTGAAACGGCATGAACATAAACTTGTGACATGTGCAGAGTTCATAAAATTCATGCCACGTGCTTTCGTGGGACTATCCGTCCTCATCCACTGGCCATGACTCGGTCGCCCAGGCCCCTTGCTTCTCACCCAGCGTCCAATGCACACCATTCTCGAGTAATCTCCTTGTTGCTCAGCTCCAACTCTGACCCAACTCCCTCATCGTTCGTCTCAGAATGTCAAGAGTCGTAGCTGTAACCCCATTGGTATGTGCACATGACAGTCAGAAGGCCTATTCAAAACAGTTGCAGTCCCTAGCAGCATATTAGCACTCACAATCCACCCTGATTCCCTGCTGTCGTCGTGCACGAACAATTTCTCGTCGCAGTCTCCCGAACTTGCGCCCATCATCAAGCACTGCCCGCACCGCCGTCAGCAAACCTCTCCAATCGCTTCCCGACAAATGGACCGACACCATACCTTTCGATTGCAGATACTAGGCCCAGCCCATCCAGACCTACAGTCATGATCCGGATGGAACGCGCCCACGATGCCACCAAAGACCACTAACCCCGCCACAAGTTGAAAGGCCCTCATGCGTGTCCTCACGCGCGTGACGGATGGGTCAGGCTGGCTGTAGATGACTTGCTCGCAGCACTCACGGGGTCCAGCGTGTCGCAAGTGTCGTAGGAGGCGACATCCAGGGCTCGAGCGCAATATAAGTGACGCTTACGGAGATTTTCTCCCACGCCACAGGAGGTGGAACAGAACCCCGCACGTGAGCGTTACACAAGGGCCCGCAACCGGTCGGAAGGATTTGGTGTGTTTCGCAAATCTGACGACATCCCGGGAGCTATAAGGGAATTGCGTTATGCCATCAATGTGCCGTGAGATTCGAGCGCTGGGTGGTTGATGGCTGCCAGACATGGCTTCGCGGGAGCGTCAATGACGAGATGTGTCAACTGCCGTGCTCGGAGGATTTCTTGTCGGAGGATTCTGTAAGGGGTAGTAGAGTGACTAAAGGTACCCGTGATGCACCTCCTTTTCAAGGGCCATGAGCTGGTTATACTAGGTGCGATTCTGGCGGGAGGAATGACATGCGATGAGGGCCAGTGAAGGAGGGGGATTGGATCACTCCATAAGGATAAAGTAAATCCTTTCACACAATATGCGTGTCGCCGTTCTTGCAGTAGATGACTTTCTCGTTAATTATATAATTCTTGGTGCAACTTGCCTATGTGACGAAGCACTATCACATCGTCATCACATCTGATCTGACGGGACACCTCACGTGGAGACCCGGTAACTGGGTCATGTAACGGTGTCCTTCAACAGACCTCAAAAGCTTCCACAAACGTTAATCAAAGTCGACCTCCTGCCGCAAACTGTGGGCAAGCCAAGTCGCATTAGATAGAATGCTCGAGTATCCTTCTCGCAAAGCCAAGAACCCAAGGGAGCGTCAAAAAGGACCGACCACGCTTCCCAGATGAATTACCTTACCCGGCGCCCAAACCCATCCCTTTTGGTCATTTCTCATAAGACACACGGCTGCCGCTAATTGACCGCCGGATAGCAGCCCCAGCGGGGGTCAGCCGGGTTCCACCCAACGCACTGGCGGCAGGTCAGCAGATTCGTAGGGTCGATCTGCTTCTTGATGGCGCTCAGGCGGGTGTAGTGCGCTTGGCCCCAGAAGGAGTTGATGGGGTCGGGTTCGTATGCGTCGGCCTCGTTCTGGTAGGCGCCGCCGTCGGGCGTGAAGGCGCGCAGCGGGTTCATGGCGTCGTGCGCGCGCTGGAAGTTGTCGCGCACCGAGGCCGCCGCGTGGTTGACGGGGTCCCAGAGGCGCGTGTGCGTGACGTGCCACAGCGAGGTGCGCCAGGCGGGGGTGATGGAGGCCTCGCCGGGGCCGCCGGGTTGGTCGGAGGCCGGGACCTTGTAGGAGGCGGGTGCGACGATGTTGACGAACAGGGGCAGCAGCGGGGAGTTGTTGCCCTGCTGGCCGGAGGCGACGATGTTTGTCAGGATCGATGCGAGTTTCTGTTGGTTGGACGTGCCCTGAAAGTATTTGCGTGGTACCAGACGCGAGGTGAGCGCAGCGCCGATGTTGACGGGGTCGTGATATGGAGAGGTCTTTGCTGAATCATAAAGTGTCCAGAAAGACGGAACCTGCTTGACGCTCGAAAGCCACCCATTGAAAGTTTGAGTGTTGACAAAATCAGTGATGGGTTTCAGCGAAGCGATGGCCTGTGCGGTGGTAAGCTTGGGAGTGGCCATTGTGATGAATGAGAGGCCGTTGCTGTTGACACCAGGGGAGAGATATCCACCGAACCCTTCGTTGGCCCACTTGTCGGCATTCGAGACCATGATATTCATGAGTCTGCTGATCTGCCCGCTATTGAGGGTGCCCAGGGCGTACGTGCCCAGCTGCAGGGGCGTTTCGGGGTGAGCTGAAGTAGACATTTCCATGACGACGCCAAAGGCACCGCCTCCACCACCGCGGAGTGCAAAGAAAATGTCGGTGTTTTTGCAGCGGTTTGCCGTGACATAGTTGCCGTTCGGCAGCACCGCTCTCAGCTGCTGCACGTTGTCAACACCCAGGCCAAGCAGGTTGGACAGAAGACTGTGGCCGCCGCCGGTGATCCATCCACCAGCTGCACCGACAGTTGCTGCAGAGCCGCCGACAACCACACGGTGGTTGTCGTGGGCAAACTTATAGATGGCCTCGAATTGCTCGCCGGCGCCGAATGTAATCACATCGCCAACTTTGTTTGAGCAACCTTCAGGCTTGAAGTTAGTCGTGAGCGTTTTGGCTGGCTTAATGTTGTGCGTCCTGGCGGTAGTGTTAGCTCCTTTGTCCGAGGGCGAAATGACTGAGAAATCATACCAAAGAGCCAAAGTGTCTTGGCCTGCACTGCGACCTTTGTAGTCGTGGCCGGTGTTCTTGATGGTGATGGGGATTTTGTTCTGCTTGGCAAAGGCGAGACCAGCTTGCACATCAGAGACGCTGCGCACATCAATGTACATGTTGGGAACTGATCCTTGCGAGCATGGTGTGGTGTAGGAGACAAAGGGATTGGCTGGGGAGAAGTAGCTGATCTGGCAATCTTGAGCTTTGGACTGGCAGCCTGCCCAGTTCGACTACAGTACAAAAGTTAGCCTGGGTTCAAAACGTATCCACCGGGACAGTCCAGGAAGCGTACGTATTGATATCCGCCAAACTGGTTTGACATGTACGTCTCGTCATTCTTGCCGTTCTGGACTTGCATGCATTGGCCGGAATTGGGAGCCTTCTGGGCGCCGTTGTAGTTCCAGTAGCACGGAACATTCACAGGTTGGCCATTGTACAGTCTGCCTCCGACCTGGGATTTGAGCTGGTTCCATTGGGCTTGAGTAATCTTGGACAATGCAGAGCCGGGGGTGGCTCTCTCCTCCACGGTCGAGGTGAGTGGACTGGCCAAAGCCAACACAGGGAGCAGCACAAAGGTACACAACGCGCCAGCCATAGTTTTCACAGAGTTGCAGAGGCAGCACCGGCGACAGCTAATCACAAGGCGAAGGTGCACGTACAGGGTCTGGGACGCATGTTGCTTATTAGAGGGTCGCCGGAAGGGCTCGCATCTTCGTCTGGTCCACCTGACGGATAGACTATTCCATCTTTCGATTCGCGCGTCCCATGTAGGGCCACGTTAGCGGTGGCTTTGGGCTGGCATGCTGCTATCTATGGACGCATTGGCGTAGTTGTTGAGAGGGGGCAGCTCGCGGCGACTGGAGTGCCGCAAGGCCGGCGCGGGCTAAGCTTGCTGTAATTTGCGCTTCCAGAGCCCAGATCTGGTACCGATCAGCGAGCCTTGCGCGAGCTCTAGGGTGGAATGCAAGGCCAGCTGGCGTGCGCCTGGGCCAACAGGCAGGCTTGGTTGCTGCATGGCGCCAACCTACGCGCAGGACGCTGCTCCGTCCGTTGCTCCGTCGACTGCTTGACCCAACTCTATCCTGCGTGTCCTGCGGGAATGATGCAGCAGCCGGGAGGGGCAGAACGTTGGGCAAGATGGTACCTGGGGCACAGAGCCGGGTGACCCATGCTTCAGATTCGGCCTCGTGTCCCTGACTTCACGCCCGGTGCGAGGCTGTCCAGTGCGTCCCCGGCAGAGGTTCCCGCAAAGGGAAGCGATCACGGAACTGTCAATCGATTGTCAGCCCTTTCACCTGGTACGGCGGTCCAGGGATGGCTGGTCTGCCGCGCCGGCTGGACTGTGCAGCTGACAGCATGACAGAACCTAGAAATTGTGCTGGCGGCCTCACTAGCGCCGCGTGCGCAGGGAAATGCGGAAAATGCGGCCAGAAGCGAGGGGGCTCAGCGTGCTCAGTCCCACGAGCCTGGCGCCCATGCACGCGCCAACCCCGGCTAAGTCGGTCCGTCGCCAGTGAGGACCCATGTGGCGCCTGCGAGGAAGTCGCGCCTGATTCATGGGGAAAGCCTATTTGCGGGAAAGGGTGCATCGCATGCTGTCTGCTGGTGAGCGGACATCGAGGGCTCGCCAATGCGCCCCGCGGAGTTCATTGATCCTGCAAGGTCACAGTACGTACACTGTATTGAGCGGCCCTCCCGCTCCAAAGTGACACAAAGTAATGTCGATTAGTCTTGCGCGCCGGGCGGGGCTATTGCATGCTTACTGCAGATCCGCGCCTGGGAAAGCGCTCATCTGCACACCGCACACGTGATGCGCCGCGACGAATCACCGAGCTTTGGCAGGCATGCTGTTGCATTTCTCAGCGGCTACACGTCGCCATGTACAGGGAGAGCAACTTTTGCAGAAGCAAATTCAGAGGAGGGGATGCCTGTCCCCAGCTTGCATAGTCGCATCTGACGCGACCTCGTACAAGCCCTTCCCGGCCGCGGCGCAGTCTAGACTACGTTGCCGCTTACAGCTCCTCCTTGACGGCCTCGAAGGACTTCTCGCCCTGGACAAACTTTTTGAGGATGTTGGCGCGTGTGGAGAACTTATCCTCGTTGGCGCGCGCGAGTCCCCCCTTTTTCAAGATGCCCTGCAGGCGGATGAGCTCCTTCTGCGCGTAGTCCTTGTTCTCGTTCGTCTTCTGCAACACCTTGACGTAGTACTCGGCCGACAGATCCTTCAGCCCCTTGGCAGCCTTATGCGCCTCCTCGTACAGCTCGGCGCCGTTGCTGCCAGTCAGCTTGCTGATGATGCTGTCGAGAGCAACAATGGTGCCGGCAGCAGCGTCTAGTCCACCTCCGGGAGCACGGTGAGTCTCAGCCTTTTCGTTCACAAACTTGACAAGGCTGTTCTCCACTCGGCTTCCATCGTACTCAATCGGTT
Source organism: Carpinus fangiana (assembly GCA_006937295.1). Taxonomy (NCBI): domain Eukaryota; kingdom Viridiplantae; phylum Streptophyta; class Magnoliopsida; order Fagales; family Betulaceae; genus Carpinus; species Carpinus fangiana. The sequence continues at coordinate 499,103 of VIBQ01000017.1, forward strand.
CTGTGCTGCCCTTGGGGAAGAACTTGATTGTAGGGTAGCTTTTCACGCCATACTTGGACGCCACACCCTTGTTGGCTTCTGCGTCTACCTTTGCGATGACGACGCTCTCCTCAGGAGCAAAGTCATAAGCAAGCTTCTCCCACTCGGGAGCAAGCGTCTTGCAGTGTCCACACCAAGGTGCGGTGAAGGCAACAAAGACACTTTGATCCTTGCCAATGAGCTTTCCGAAGGTACTATCAGTGGCGTGGACCACCTCGCTGGGGGCGGCCGCCGCCTTCTTAGCCTTGACGCCCGTCTTCTCCTGGATGAATGTCTGGAAGGACTCGAGGTCGCGGCCACCGCTGTAGTCTATCGGCTTCTCACTCTTGCCATCGAAAAACTTGATTGTGGGGAACCCTTGTATTCCGTAATCGGTTCCGAGGGACTTGTGTTCGTCCGCGTCAACCTTTGCGATGTTGATCTTCTTGGAGACGAACGAGTCGGCTAGCTCTTCGTAGATCGGAGCCAACTTCTTGCAGTGACCACACCTGCCGGCAATTAGTGGCGGTGCAGGAGACAGGCGTCGACTGCAAAACATACCAGGGAGCAAAGAACTCCACAAGAGAGGGGACGCCGTTGAATACTTCGTCCTTGAAAGTGCTGGGCGTCAGGTCCTTGACATTGGAAGCTGCACTGGCTCCAATGAGGCCCAGCACAGGGAGCAGAATCGTCTTGAGCTGAACCATCGCGGTGGTCGTGTGTTGTATCTAACACAGTGGGTCAGTCGTGGTATTTACGCTGTCTGACAATTGATTTCATACAGGATTGTGCTGTACCTGCAAGTGGACAGCTGTTGCGAATGGGAAAGTTGACAAATCGACTCCGAGGTGGCAACGTCACTTGGGCGGCTACACAGGGTCCGCCTGGCAGGGCTGGCCTGATAACACGTGTACAACATAGACATCGCACGTGGTGAATATGAACAATTTTGTGAAGCGAATTTATTGGTTTATCATCAATGCTATGTAAATGCTGCGCTAAGTCCCATGCTCTAATACCATCTAGCAAAGAGATCCGTTGTCGCACGACCCTGAGCACTGGTAGGTGCCGAAATCCTGGACGTGGTCATAAACCAGCTCGCCCTGGAACCATCCATTGAGCACCTGCTGCAGGTAGTCCAGATTCTGAGGCGAGCCGTTGCTCTGACCCTCGCTGCTGCAGGGATATCCTTGGGTCAAGCCGGTGAACCATCCGTTGTACTCACCAAGAGCCTGGATGATGTTGCCACCAGCATTGTCGAGACCGTTCTTCAGCACCTGCGCGCCGGCGTTGACGTTGTCTTGAACGCTCTTGTTGTCGCAAGAGCCGTCGGGATAGTTCTCGCAAGCAACTTGTAGCAGACCCGGGGTCGGACCACCCTCGCCGGCATCGCAGCTGCTCTCTTGCATGGCGATGAAGGCCAGGAACTCAGCTCTCACGCCCACAGAGGACGCTGCTGACTGGAAGTTGCCGTCGTATTGCTGGCATGCGGTGCCGGCGTTGGCGTAAAAGTCATCCAAAGAGATGGTTACAACGTCGTCCTGGCTGAGGAAAGGTGGGGCCCAGCCATCGCCGTCCACGCCAGTGTTGAGCCACTCCTCCGATCCATTCGGGCCGGAGCCCTGTTCGACATCGGGAGTTGCGCCTACAGCGCCCGGTGCTGTCTGCGCGGCAGCTATCCGTGCAATAACGGCCAAAGCGGTGGCGGTAGTGAATGTGGAGTGCATTTTCGTGATGTTGTTTGAGGTGATATATTGTTAGAATGCTTGCAATTCTTGAGTTGGGAAGCGATTCTGATTTGAGAGGATCAGTCGGCTACAACTGGGCGCATTGTGCTCATCTTATATAGCCATACAGACGGTCAATATGTCGGCCCCCATTTGCCGCATGCAGTTGCACGAAGAAGGTGATGTAGCCTTGGAGATACAATACGATCCTGTTGTTCCGCAAAAGGCTTGCACGGCACCGATCACTGTTCGCTACGCAGCTTCCCCGCTGCGGCATCATTGTGACCCTCCTCATTAGGTCAAGTGCTTCGTATTCTGCATCATGAGACAAGTGATCGGCAAGGAACGGGCCGCAATACGAGACAGCATCAGTGATGGCATTGGCCATTTCCAAGCGGCGACAGGGTGAGCAAGAATAGAAATACTGTCAGCCTATCATACTTTGCGATTAATAGGATGGGTGTCGTCATGCAAATATGGTCCGTGGTTAGTGCTGTGCAATTGTCCTTGTGTTGGGGGCCACGCGATACATGATGCTTCCAGTGAATCCATCAGATCCATAATCAGAGCTGTCTAGACCTTTTGTGTGCTAAAGTCCAAACTGTAACTTGTGGCGTTACGAGATATTGTAGCGAGCGAATCATCATAGCGCGTCCATCGCGGCACGAGTAGAGAGCTGCTCATTCTTGTTTCCAAGCTTCGAAATTTGCAGGAAAGTGTCAACCCCGTATCCCTCGAGATTGTGAAGCTGTATGCTGCCGGCCCAGTATTCGGCGTAGACTTTGCTCATGGGTAAACCAATGCCGAGCCTAAGGTCCGGCGGTCTGATGCTGAGCGAGCCCAGGGAGTCTTTGCGGTTGGTGGCATCGGCCCGATCGGGAGCTCGGGCGTCGGGTACTTGGATTTCTTGTAGCGTTGCATTCAACTGTGGGACCTTGTTCAAATTCTCCAAGCGCATCTGCTTGCGTGGGCCCTTGACAAATGACCATAGATAGGGTACCATGTGTGCCGGAACTCCGCCGCCTCGATCGGATATGCGGAAAATCACATGTTGAGGCGCCTCACATATCAAGACTTCTATTGGTGGAGGAGGATCCTGAGGGTGGCTTCTTCTCTCAATCAGTGCTTGCATGGAATTGCGTAACAGCTCGCCAATGATGTACTCTAGGTGGCTAGGGATGTAGGTCAGCGTAGCCTCAAGATGGCCAAGTACCTTGACTTCCGGTATTGCAACACCGGACCCGTACGTATGGTGGCAAAGATCCTGCACTGCCTTGGCACACCTATCCACAACTTCCTTAGCGTTGCAACGTAGGAAGACCTCACCAATGAATTCTGACGAGCCTTCAGCAATTTTCGCGTTGGGGAAATGCCACGGCTCGTGGAATGTCTCGGTGAGAGCAAGGTGCTGCTCAGCAATGACACGGCGGGATATGCGCGAGCGTAAGATTGTGTTCATGAGCGAGTCCATGGTGTCGGGAGTGACGAGATGCTGGCATTCAATGACACCGCTAACCAATCTAGGAATAACAGACAGGTGCTCTTGCAGATTTGCTTGAATGATGCTGCACAGCTTGTCGTTTTCCTCAACGGTTTTAACCTCAGGCAACCGCCGCATCGAGTCAAAGGCCTTGTAATACAGATCGTACACATGGGACATGTGGGGGTTAGTGATGACGACGTATGGCAATGTCTGCATATCACGAAGCCGATGGGCGATTCTATCATACAGTCAGCGAGAGTTCTGCTTGTCACATCGTTTGGCGCACCTTGTAGGAAGCTCCGTTCTCACATAGTTTGCGGAGCTGATCAAACGTGCCTCGGTGAGAGAGCGGCCAAAGACTGTCAGCTGTCGAAGACTGATGGGTTTCGCTTCTCTCTCTACCCATTCGTCCAATGCTGTGGGTGATCTCCAGGCAATCCCAGTGCTTTGGCATCTCCTCCAAACCTTGAGGTATGCTTTTGATGGAAGCACGTGCCGAGGGATGCACGGCTGCAAGACTGCCATCGTCGAGGCGGCTCTTGTGAATCGGGACCTCGACCAGGTTATTGTAGTTGTTGTGACATCGGAAGGATTTCAAGCAGTCTTTTAAGAGTCTTATCGCGACTTGCTACGCATTGAATATGTTTGCATGTGGAGAAATCTAGCCAGGTCCTGGGCTTGAGCCGGGCATTGGCCCAGACATCTTAAAACCAGGGTAGCGTGGTGGTAAGGTCTTTCAAAATCCAGCACAAAAGGTATAATTTCCCTGCGCCAGCTCGACACTTTTGGTTTTTTTTATCACTTTTTGAAATGAGTGTTACAATCTAATTGTATTTGTTTCCTAAAGATATATCGTGTAGCTACAGAGAAGCACTTGTTAGGGAAAGCGTAGACTTGGTTAGAGGCATCGTTCCTGGCACGCTTCTAAAAGCCTCTTCCATGATGTCCATACCCATTTGGAGATCTTCGTCCGAAATGGTGATTGGTGGAGCGATTCGAAATACTCCAGCAAATGACTTCATCGAAGCAAGGTTGGCCGACAGGCCCAGAGAGATCATTTTTGCCGAAAGCTGATGGCCCAGGTCGAAGGCAGGTTCCTTTGTCTTTCGGTCCGCTACAATCTCGACCCCTGCCATCAAACCTCGACCTCTTACATCACCAATGCAGCCGTAGCGCGATTGAAGGCCGCGAAGAAAGGCGTGCAGGCGGTCTCCAGCTTCCCGAGCACGAGCTACCAACCCGTCTCGCAAAACAATTTCGAGCACCTTTAGCCCAACGGCCGCAGGCAGTGGATCGTTGACGTGAGTCGTGTAGAACAGAAATCCATTTTGTGCAGCAACCTTCGAGACGGATTCACTGGTGACAACCGCGGACAGAGGTAGTCCATTACCCAGGGTTTTGCTCAGCGTCAAGATATCGGGCACGATACCGTCACGTTCGAACGCGAAAAGATCTCCGCATCTACCCATTGCTGTCTGGGCTTCATCGATGATGAGGAGCATTTCTCTCTTCTCGCAGTGTTGTTTCATGGCCTTGAGGTAACCTTGAGGAAGGACATGCATTCCTCCAGAAGACACTATGGGCTCGACGATGACGGCAGCAAGCGAGCCTGTGGACATCTGATCCACCATGTTCCAGCCGTATTCAAGCTCGGTCCGCCAGTCATATGTGCCATCGGGATGACGAAAGATAGATCGATATGCATTTGGCGAAGGTAAGGCCAGATTGCCAGGCATAGTGGGGCCGTAGCCTTTGCGACCGGAATGATACTGCGCAGCGACAGCAGCTCCCGTCATGCCATGCCAACTTGCGCCTAACCCAACAATCTCCCATTTACCTGTCACAATCTTGGCCAGTCGAATGGCCGCCTCATTGGATTCGCCGCCCGTGCTGAGAAACATGGCTCTATCAAGACCGTCGGGACATGCAGCAGTGAGGTTTTTGGCGAGCTGTATGACCGGTGGGCTGATCATCCCACTGAACACGTGGTCGAGGTTCGCTGCATGTTCCCTAATGGTCTCAACCACCTCGGGGTGCCCGTGACCGATAAGGCAGGACATTTGCCCGGAAGTCCAGTCCAAAATACGATGCCCATCGGCAGTATAGATGAATACACCCTCGGTCTTGGTGATGATGTGCTCTGAGAATGCTGTTCCATAATTCAGAAGGCAGGTATCTGCATCCGCCATCAATGATTGGGAATTCATGGTCAGCGTTATTCGCGTCGATCCTTCAGAGCGAAGGTCTAAGGTAAAGCGGTATGTATGCGTACAGACGGCGTCGAATATTTTTTGGACGACCTTGAACCATCTCTTATATATACGCAGTCACGCTTTGGGGATATGGTTCCTGTGGTTGAGAACCATATCGACCAAGCAGCGCCTGACTTGTCCGGCTTGGCAGTACTCGACCAATGATTGCTCGTTTTTCCCGCCCATGGTAATCGTTCTTTTCCTGCACTTGTCCCATCTTCCTTTGGTTATTGTCACCCAAAATGCCCCCGGCGCGACGTCCATACAGGTCTCATGCAGTGCCAGCATGCGCACATTGTCGCGCGCGTAAGCAGCGATGTGTGCAGGACATACCCGGCAAGGCTTGCCTGGCTTGTTCGCAAAACGTTCTCGACTGCAGCGCTGCAAGTCGTACCTATCCGCCATTCCCTAAAGGTGAAGCAGAGACAATCAAAGGGAAGCAGTCATATTGTCACAGCCGACCGGTCGCGAGAAAGCCCCCGATTGACCATGGTACCTTGATGGATCAGAGCTCTGAACAACGCAGTCGCTCACCTTCTCAATCGGCCCACATCATCGGACCAAGCGTAGCCCATGACTTACGCACTCTGAAAGATTATTTAAATGTCGATGATGAAGTTTCAGAGCCACAAGCTCGACCTAACCCTTACAACATCTACTCAGACGACCCCAAAGATCCCATCATATACCGCAAGGCTCCACGAAAACGTGCCGGACTGCCAGATGGTATGTCGTTGAAGTACCTGGCCGATTTGGAAAGACTTATTCATCCGTATGCACATTTTGTGATTGATCTGTATGTAATTTCTTATAGACGCTTTCACAACCTGTTGATTGTTGCTTACCATTTCAGGTTCTTTGAAGCCGTGCACCCTTTTTTTCCTATCCTGGACGAGCAATACTTCCGAGAATCTTACAAGAAGGGTAAAGCTCCACCGACTCTCACCTGTGTAGTATATGCAATCAGTACTCCTTATTGGTCTGAATCTGCGAAACTTAGAAACACCCCAAAGCCAGATGTTGCACAAGTCTGGAATTTGGCAGTAAGCGCACTCCATGATGGGTACTTGTGCCCTAGCTTTTCGACACTATTAGCCAGCCTTCTGGACCTTTGTAGACGCCCGATCACATCTGTTACAGGCAATGCCGTACTATTAGGCCGGTCTGTTGCTCTCGCTTACACATTGGGTTTGAACCGAGACCCCGCCAGCTGGAACCTCGATCATCGGCAGAAGAGCTTGAGAACACGTGCTTGGTGGGCTTTGCTAATACACGATCGCTGGTAAGAGCGATCAGTCTCGTCCTTCCGCCTGAAAAGTATCTCTGACACTTGCACCTAAGGTCTAGCCTGTGCCATGGGACACCACCTCTCATAGGATCTTCTTATTTTGACGTACCCATTCCCTGCATTGATGCTTTGCATTCCACTCCCCCAGATCTTCTTACTTTTGATCGGAAGAGTGTTTTACTTCAGGGAGCGAATGAGTTTATTGTCCTGTGCAATCAGACTAATGCATTAAGCAAAGCACTGAAGTTGATCTATCAGACGTGCGAGAACGATCCTGTAAATCTGCAAAGGAACATGGTCCAACTACAGACAGAAGTTGATGAACTCCAGTTAATCTTAGTACCATGGCAAGAAGTCAAACGAGATCTCGCGCAACCACGTAAAGTAACATATCACGTAACAGGGTCGCTCAGTCTAAATCTGTCCTATATCGCAGTTCTGCTATGCATGCGAAAGTTGTGGATACAGGTATACCACGAGATAAAGAAAGCTCTTCTGGATATCGTTGACATTCTCCAGTGTAAAGCTCAGAATCTCGACCAAGCCATACCAATTGGCGGTTCTTACAAAGGGTCCGCATCCCACTTAGACCCAGTGTCCGATGTTCGCGACATGCTGAATTACATCGCCGAATCCTCCGACAACAAGCACACACGTGGATTCTGGATGCCATGTCAGTAATCCCCTTGGTCAACAAAGACCATATGCAATACTGATGGTGATATGACTTCAGACACCGCATACCATTTTGCAGCAGTGACAACCTTCTCTCTCCGTCACGCAATCGAAGAAAAAGATGCAAAGGTGGCTGCAAGCCAGCTTCAAGATGCTGACCGAATCATTTCCGTTCTGAAGGACTGTCGGCAGCGCGCTGACTGGGACTTGGCCGATATCTGCCTTAACCAGTGCGAGGATGTATTGCATCGCATGCAGGCGCGTATGAAGACGCGGCAAGACGTGAATAGGCCAGTACAGTCTTCGAGAGAACGCAGTGATACTGAGAGTCGAAGTATCAGCGTTACGCAGGCGGAGATGAATGTTGCTCCCGTGGATTGGCCCATGGAAGAAGACCTAGTCAATTCATTGTATGGCATGGACGACTTGTATGGCTTGCCATTCAGTCAATACGGTTACAGCGGAAACGACTTGGAGTTTCCTGACATCTGGGACTTAGATATCTCCGGACATTCATTTGCAGGATTTGATTGATGAACTTTGGCCTGCAGTCGAGGTTCGCTAGAGATCGTCTGAACTGAACGAAGTGGCTGTAAGCCATGTCTTCATTCGCCGACCCCGATCCGGCATCATTTACATACCACTCCTCCCATCTCGCTTGCGGTTAGTCATGTCGTCTTTGCCTCTTGGTCCTGAATCTATGTCCATTTTCGAAGCCTCTTCTGAATGATCCCACTTTCTTCCATCTCCTCCACCCCAACCCCTCGACCTCCCAGTCCAAGACATATCTCGTCCGTTGGAGGGCTTGTCTGAAAGATATCTATCGTTATCAATAAATCCATCATCCCATCCCTGCACTTTTATGCCAGGAGCTTCCGTGCGTTGATCGACTGGGATCCGCTCTATATCCAATCTCGGCGACTGAGTAGGAGCCGGAGCAGAGTCTTGAGGCAAACCATAATACAACAGATCCGTGTTCCGATCTCCAAAATCGCCGCCAAGGGACTGCTTTGCATCGCTACGCTGACTAGCTGCCCGATGATGTGCTTCTCGCCGCCTCCTGAAACTCTGCTGTCTCTGTCTACCTTCGCGCGGATTCCTGCTGGGGGCTTCCTCGTATACTTCGATGATGTTCTGCGGGTCTTCAGCGTGCGAGGCAAGGCGCTGGTTGCGGTTATAATTCAACTGCGCACGACTCACAACGCTGCGTGGAGTAGTCGCTAAGCTGTCCTTGTCATATCCTTTAGGATGGTGCTGTACTGGCAAACGCGTTGTAATCGTGCCAGGTGGAGCACGGTCGATGGTCTTCTCGATCCACACTTGCTTGTCACTGGTGTGAGTTGTCCGGCTGGAACGGCTTTTCGAATAGTACGACAACGGGTCATCGTCTTTCATGCGAAGGAGAACAGTGGAGGGATTGCGGTGCAGGAGGGCAACTGGCTCTCTGGAGTTGTGACTCTCTACCGTAGGCGCGCGATAGCCGGCAGTGTGAGAAGAACATTTGTCTTCAGAAGACCCTTGCTTTCTCTTCGATTCATCTGCTGTGCTGGCGCAAGTTATGATGTTCTCAGTAGCTTGGACTCTTTTGCTCGACGTGTGAGGTGAGTCTGCTTGCGAGGCAGACTCCCATGGGTAGACTGTGTGCTTAGATTCCTCATCAGAAGCTCTTGAATGATGATCCGTGGACATATTGCCTTTACAGCGACTTGAATAGCCGAGAGAATGTTGTCTGTCAAGATTACTGTTTGTAGTCAGGTATGCCCAATCCTGTTCCACGACCGGTATCATATAATGAGGCTCATTTGATAGGCCGTACGTGGCATTGGGACTGGAGTCTTCCTCCACATTGTCACGTACACCTTTCGTTACCATGAGACCGGGAGGAGAAACGAGCAGTGGTGATCTTCGAGACACATCCGCTGCATTGGTGGTAGGAAGGTGTTTTGATCTCATTATTTTCTTGGGTCCTAAAACCTTATCCGAATGCGGTTGCCCGAACTCTGAATTTGGCTCGAGCATCGGCAATGAATGCTCCATGCGCCTCGACATGTCCGCGCCGTACTCAAATTCGGGTTCATCTGGGACGGGTAGCCAGAGATTGTAGGAAGGTTCTGGTCCATATTGGACGTATGGCACGCTACTAACGGCATGAGCAGGTATTGAAGCTTGACCCAGCCTCTGAAGCCGAGAGCCGAATTGCTGTTGTGCAGCTTCAAATCGTGCTAAATCTCTTCGTCGTACTACTGCACCGTTTGCGGTCCGTACCCAATCCCGATGGCTCTGATACCAGTCTTCGTGACTGAACTGTTCATCATCTCGCAATCTTTTAGATGACGTCCGCTTCTTAGAAGAATGAAGAGATATTTTATTGGCATGCGGTAAATTTGAAACAGTCCGAAGCCGATTAGGAGACGCAGTACGATTGGTTGAGGATTTTCGCCGTTTCATGTTTGATCGAGGTGTGCTGGAAGACCCTACTAGAAGAGGACCACCAGCAAACCAAATCAAAGATCTGTGAGCCTGAGAGATTGTGGAGTGGTGAGATGTATTCTGCTTCTTTCGAGATGAACATGTCCTCGACGACTTTGCTGGATCCTCTTCATGAATTGCATGACCTAATGGGCTATCATCCTTGAACTGTGCAGCAGATTCATTGTGAAAAGCGTGTTTATTGAGTGAAAAGGTGGAAGAGGATGTATCTGAGGGCCCTTTCTCTGGGGGCAAGATTACAGGCTCATCTTGCTGACAAATGTCCTTGAGCCCCTCGGCCTTGCCTTTCGGCTTCGATGTGATGGACTTGGAATGTCTAGTAGCCGTAATGTTTGGTGCAGACATAACCTCTGCAGTCCCTTTCGCACTCGGAACTCGCTGGTCATCTTTGTTCGGGATAGCCGAAAGCTCGGTTTGCGACAGTTCTCTACTAGTAGGTGCTCCTCGGGTGTGTTGAACAAGAAAGAAAGCTGGAGAAGCAGACGTCGATTTGGACTTCGCTTTGTTGATAGATTGAATAGGGAGAGCATGTTTCCCCAACGAGAACTCAGAGGATGGGGGTGCAGAAACAGGCTTAGACTGCTCTAGCACTTCGTCGACAGGACGATCTTTACCTTCGCACAGTTCTACCGGTTCAGCCAGCTTCAGGACTGTCCGCAGTGTCGTGTTCCCCTGCTGCTTTTTCGCCTTTGGCGCCGCTTGTCTTGTCTCCGTCCTCTGAGTGTTGGGTTCATTTTCAGATAGCTTTGCCAGTTCAACATGTCTCAGTAGCGTGGTGTCCTCTACCAAGATCTTCTCTCCATGTTTCCCGCGGATGACATAGGCTCGTTGAGCAGTATCCGCATTTTCCGGCACGTTGTACTCCGCATTCAGGTAATATTGGGACAGCTTAGGCTCAACAACGACATCGATGCTGGAAACTGGGATACTAGAGATGGCAGAGCTTCTTTGCGTCGACTGTGAAATTGAAGAAGCTGCTTTGCCAGACTCCTTTCCCCATGAATCTCCATCATCTATTTCAGCATTGTAGTTCTCGAACTCCGCAAGACGGATTGTGGCATGTAAATCCGGTCGCAAGCAATCTTGCGCTTCCGTAGATGGCTGTGTGTGTCGGACGCTTTGGGATCGCTGCGTTGTAGCGTCATCAATGAAGCTCATTAGATCGTCCATGCTTAGCTTGTAAGCAGATTGATCGATTGTAACGTAATCAGAATCTGCAGAAGGAACAGATTTTTGAGTTTCAGAATGAATGCGGGAGGATTGGGGTGAAAGTGATGGAAGATCGCAGCGTCAATGGCAAGCGCTTAGCCAATTCACTTCAACCGAAGTGAAGGTGGGCTCGAGGTTCCAGTCGACACGGCAACGACAGCCCAGATCCTCAGGACGTTTGCCCATCAGGACCCATAGAGGAGAATTTATAGCTTTGACTTTTCTCGCCCCTTCTCCTCAGCCCACTTTCTCTGCATCCTCCAGCTCCTCAAGAAGCTCCACACCCCAGCCATGACCATAGCCGGTGGACACAGCAGCAACATCCAGGTCCACCACTGCGGACTCCTCCGCCTCACCTCCCTCATGACTCTCTCGACCTCCTTCTGCAGCTCCTCTTTGCCCTTGTCATTCCACACCACGACCCCACTCCCACTGTCCCCACGATGCAGCGCTCGCTGCGCCTTCTCCCTGACATCTGTCTGACTCTCCACCCGATTCCTTGCATCCTCAGCCGACAAGTGCGAATCTCGCTCGCGCAGCCTCGCCATCTGAATGTCCGGGTCTGACACCGCCACAACCATGACCGTCCCGCACATCCTCTCCCACCCGCTCTCGTACAGCAGCGGAATGTCCAGCACGACAGCCCACGCCCCGCTCAGATACGCGCGCAGCATCGCCTTGTACATCTCGCGCCGCACGGCCGGGTGCACAATGCCGTTGAGCACCTTGCGGTCCTTGGCTGTGTCGCCGTCGCTGCCAAACACGCGGCGGCCCAGCGCGGGGCGGTTCAGCGGGCGGCCCTTGCCGGTGGGGCCATCTTCTTGGCCGTCGCACTCGGATGCGGGCACGAAGAGGTCGGGCGTCGAGGGCAGGAAGTGGGACACTATGGCGCGGTAGCCGGGGGTGCCTGGTTCGACGACCTTGCGCGCGAGGACGTCGGCGTCGATGATGGGGAGGGAGTAGGGCGCAGCGCGGAGGATGTTGGAGACGGTGGATTTGCCGGTGGCGATGGAGCCTGTGAGGCCGAGAAGGAGCATTGTCGCCGTGAGGGATGGGGATGTTACGGGACCATTGTAGAAGGAAAGAGTGGAGGGGTTGCGGTGACGTTTCCTGGCTTGTGATCATCCGGGGTACTTCGGACGGCGCATTGGACCCCATACACGTGATACGGATATGACATGCTTAGTATTGGTCGTGATTCGTTATTTTCGCTATCTGCTTGCTGGAATGTTGAAATATTCTGCAATATCCAACAATCAACCTATCAGAATAGTGTTCCATCTCCGACTACCATGATGGGCGGTCCTCTGCTAACAGGCCTTTTCTGGGCTGCGATCTCCCTTCCCCCCTTCCAGCTCCCAGCTTCGAGCATTTGAGCCAACGACAATTTTGCGCCTAGCTCTTCATTCACGCTGTTGAGCAGGTTGTCAAGGAGGGAAACTGTCAATGCGCGCCACTCCACAGTGACTGGATCGTTGTACTGAAACAGCGGCACCGCCTCGTCGGATGGAATTCCTTCTGGTTGCGCAGCCTTGAATGCATCTTGGCCGCGCTGTACATCTACTGCTTTGAGGCTGAGGACTCCGAGGTCTGCGAAAAGGCCTCCATTGCGATACTCAGGCAGCCCAGTCAATAGCTCTGCGCCCGTAAATTGGACATTGAGGATGCGCGTGAATGCCGTCATTAGCGAGTAAGCAAGCCACTGTGTAAGCTTGTGGAAAGGCACAATGTCTTTCAAGTCATCATCAGGCGATGCTGGAAGAGAATCCGAGTGCCATGCATCGCCTAGCACGTAGTCACCAACGACTATGCGCTTGGAGCGGTCCCAGATTGATGCAAATCCATAGATTAAGACAAACCACAGAGATGACACTGCAATGTCTAGTGACCCTGAACTTGTGTTTGTGGTAGTAGGATGCGACTTTAGATAGTCTAAGCACGGCGTGTCAGCAAACGAAGAGGGAATTGGGACGAAAAAAAGAACAGCTTACCGAGCATGTATCCTGGTCGTCGGCCAGGCTGAAAGAAACTTTCTTCAGTAACAGCCTTTCCAAGACGATTCAGTAGCTGCACACGGCCAGTGAGGTCGGCAATGGGATTACTGTCCGTGACCTGAAGACAGGTGGTCAGGTCTTCCTCTGTCAAAGACTGAAGGCGGGCACCGTCTACTTGGTGAGGTTGTGCTGGATCAGAACTGAACACGCCTGACTTGAACATGTCAAACGAAGCTACGGCAATCCCCTCACTGCGAGTGTACTCCTGCCCGTCCTGAGTGTATGACCAGAAGTTTCCGGCACCAGCATCGAGCAGGACAGAAACGACGAAGAGATCAATAGTCCGACGAAGTTTTTCTTCATCGTTGACATTGTTCCAATTTGACAGCAAAGGACTGACGCGCTCTTTGCCGCCGGCATCGAGATGTTGCCATCGGCCGTGAGGAGGGATCGATGAGAAGTTGTCTCCGAAGTCGCGCTGCGAAAGTCATTGGTTTGCATGGCAATTACGATAAGAGGTTGCGTGATGTTTACCTTGATCAATTTTGCAACGAAGTCGGCAACAATTTCCATCTTGCTCATGTCAACATCAAAATGCTTCAAATCATTGCTTCCGGCGTGCTCGAAAATGACACGGGACTTGTCTCTGATGGCCGGAAGAGAACGCAAGTAGGCGATATCCTGATCCATTTTTATTGGCTAGAACACTCTATCAGCAAGTAGCCAGTCTTTCCATGAAATAATTTTGTTTGTCTGTCGGATGGTGAGTGTGAGGCGTCCGGTACTTGATGACAGGTGGACAGTGAGTAGCCAATGACGTTGGTGGGGGCTTCGGGTCCCCTGTCGATCGGTAACAGCACCAATGATAAGGATGTTTGTGGTTAGTTTGCTGTTATTGCAACAGCGAAGCACTTCTGTTCTACTCGTGTCTACGATACTTGTGTCTACGTGGATTTTGTAACACCCAGCTGCGCCAGCACATTTGCTGGCCCAGCTTCTTTCCATCCCCGTGCTTGTGCCTCGTTATTGTTCCATATCAGCCCAAGCATGCCTGTGGCGTTCACAATGTGGCCGTTGATTGCATTGATAGTCGGCCTTGGTCGCGGAATGACTACAAACCAGTCTTTGGTCATGATAACATTGTGTGCAACCTGAGTAGCCACGTCATCATGATGGATGCCGAGCAATTCTCGGCTGGCCTTTATGTCCTCGTTGTATCTTGCGATAAGCCTTTTTGGGGTGTTTTCATCACTGGGCCCTATGTCGGTCTTGAAGAAGTGAAAGGGAAGCCTATCGCTGGGATTCAATGGTAGATTGGGGGCTTCGGGTTCTTCCAAGAGCTGCATATGCTTGTGATTGCGGCTACTGCCTGCCGCAATACCACCGTTGAAAATGACATAGTGTCGCGTGGTCAGCGCGGATAGCGTGGTCCATGCAGCGTTGAGATCCTCCTCTACGAGCGGCTCACTCTGGCGACGCGTGGGGTCCTGTGTCAGAAGGATGTACTGTGGTCGAAAGACACAGAACTTGTTCAAGATCAGTTTGTGCGTACCGTTGATGTCGGCGACAAAGAACGCCGGATCTGAGTGGTCAATATCACTGCCGTCGCTTGGTGGTGGTCGCTTGTCACTCTGAGCGGTTGTCCTTGACTTCCCATCCAGTGATACCTGAGGCTTGTTCTTGAAATGATCGACAATGCGGAACTCAAACTGACAGCGTTAATTTGCTGTTGCTCGATCTGCTGAGAAAATGTGTATCTCACGTAAATACCCTGGTCTTGCAGCACAGAAGGCTCGGTAGGGCCGTGGAAGAGTTCGCCTTGCTCGACGAGGTCGTCAAACTGCTTCAGCACTGCCGCTGTATCTATCTTCATCCTGGACTGAAATCGGACTGCAGACTAGTATGGCTACAAATCCGGTGCCGTATTTTAGTATCTTTTGCCTCTGCTTTACCAGTAAAATGGATGGGAGGGAAGGAAGCCGGGAACGCCAAGCATACTAAATCAATGGCCAAGTCAGGGCGCTGAACCTTGGCCAAACGAAACGCTTATCGTCCATGCTCTATGGTTGTTTCGCCATGCACGTCAAATTAGGTACTGCCTGAACTTTACATGTGCTCAGGCAGAACGCACTTCTGTATTCTCCATGTGATTTGGGCGAGTCTAGATTTGTCCAATGCAAGATTCGACAAACTTTACCACCCTTTCGCACAGGTCTATAAGATGGCCCCTCTCTACGAAGAGATGCTCTTCCCTTGGATATGTCACAAACTGGCAGGGCACGCCCTTTGCTTTACACGCCCTGCTATATGCCAATGCCTGTGTCCACGGTACTCGCTTATCCTCTTTGCCGTGAAGGATTAGGATCGGTGGAATGTCTTCCTTACGGGCTTTTGACATTTCCCAGATAGCACTGCCCTGTCGAGATGAGACGTCGCTCTTTTCCATTGCCCATGGTGCACCTCCTGCAAGCTCGGCTTCGAAGACCGGTACATCGGATGTCATTGTAAGCATGTCCCAATCTGTCACACCAGCGCCACAAATTGCACCTTTGAAGGTCCAGGAGCGGTCGTTGCCCGTGCCAGTTGCCTGCTCCCCATTAACCTGTAAGTCTTGTCGACAGCCATTGCGTGTTGCACAAAGGTAACTGAGAAAACCGCCCTGCGACCAGCCACCAACGACGATTCTGTTCTTGTCAATCCATCCTTTTCCAATAGCTGTATCAATCAGAGCGAGCACATCTTCGTATTCGACGGTACCCATGCCGCCTCGTGCTCGAGCGGCCCATTCCTCCCCTCGACCAGAGCTGCCAGAGTAATTGGGACTGAGAATAGCATAGCCCTGGTTCGCAAGGGCAGGATAGCAGTATCCTGTATATCCTTGAGTGGGATCGAAAGACATGGTGGCACGCCAATAAGGTCCACCATGAATAAGAACTACACAGGCCGCCTTGTCTAACCCCTCTGCACTGGTCCCTTGAGGAAGGAACATGAGGCCCTGAGGTCTTTCAGTAGCAGTGCCAAGCTCTGTTTTGAAAGCGAAACAGGTACCATAAGGCTTTTCCGAGATGGTAGAACCGTGTGTTGACAGCAAAACTGAACGTGATTCGGTAGTGTGCTCAAGTGGTGTTGAGCTCAACTTTACAGCGACCGTCTTCACTTCGCATGGACGGGCTGGTGTGCTTTCCACATAAGCGACAATCGCTGAAGTCGAACCCTCTTGCTCCATCAGAATGGATTCGAACGCACCGATGTCAGATGAGACCTGAATCTTGCTAAATCGGCCTTGGCTGCTCATCGTGATCATCTGAGTCATGCAACCCTCAGCGTATTTCACAGCCAAGGCATTTCGTGATGCGGTCATTTGCTCTGCACAGCCATCATCAACTCCGCCGATTGGTATTGAGTAATTCAGCTTCCACTCTCCAGAGGAACAGTTGAGTGTGTACACTTTGGAGGACGAGCATATCGAATTGGTAGTTTTGGATGCAAGAAAAAAGACAGATTCACCACCAAAGCTTACAAGCTCACTGTAGACCATACCAGGAAAGTCGCAGACAGCGGAGACTCCGCGGGTAGAGACGAGAACAGATGAGAAGCGCATCCGGTCTTCATTCGGTCCTGGTACGTCCTGGCTTAAGAAGATAATCTTGGAAGAGCTATCGCTCCAAGTAAATCTAGTCACGTGCCTTGCTTCGCCGAAAAGAGTCTGGATGGTCTTAGTGGGAATATGAAGCAGCCGTAGACGGTTATACTCCCAATCTTCGTCATGAACTTGAGCATCGTCCTTAGCCTCATCTCTACGCTTCTTGTCGGGAGTGACCTCGTCCGAGCTAGCATAGGCGATGAACTTTCCAGCACTAGGCTCAATCTCAAAACGCTCAATGGTCTTCTCGTTCTCGGTTGGTGTCAGTGGGTACGCCTCACCCCCAATATCGAAGATATTCACGCAATACAGTGCGCATGATTTGCCCGATTTAGCACGATCAGAAATGAAGATAACAGAGCTACCATCGGGTGTCCAGCGTGGTGAGTGGTCATTGAATAGGCCAGATGTCAATTGACGTGCAGAGTGTTCGATACCCACGTCGGCAATCCACAGCGTCGATTTAGTATGCTCGCCTTTCCGACCACCCGGGGTGGTATGGTAGACGACGTATCTAGCAGATGGAGAGAGACGTACACCGCCAGGCCTTTGTAGATCGACCAGGCGGTGGATAAAGGGCTCGGGCGATTTCATTTCAAGCGAGGGTCTTTCGCGTTGCAAAACAGATTCGAGAATGACAATGAGTGAAGCTGATGATTTGGTAAAGTTGAAGCTTCCTCAGGTCTGTCTTCTTACGACTGGTAAGCCGTGCGGACCCCGCTGTGGGAAGAAGATTATAACCAATGAAGCCCGTTGGATGATTTTGGATCGTCACTCTGGACCCTGAGCAACCCCGCGACTTTTTTTAACAACATCAATTCATTCAGGCCTGCATCCATTTCCTTACCCACTACTTTAAATTCACATTAGCGACACACTTACGACGTTGATTTGTAAAAGGAAGAGGCTATCCTGGACTCCGGCTCCAGGTCCATTTGGCTACTGGACTCATCTACTCACACAACTCGTCCTATACCACCACCACCATGTCCACATCCATACTTCCCGAGGACACAATAGACGACATCCTCTACCTCGCGCGCACAGCAGACACATCCGAACTGCTCACATTACTCTCCTCCCTCTCAGAATCTCTCTCAATCTCTCCCCTCGCCATCCTCGGCGCCGCAAAAGACCCGTACACAGGCAACACAGCCCTACACTACGCCGCCGCCAACGGCCACACAGACATCCTCCTATCCCTCCTCGCCCTCGATGACTCCGCCCCCACACATATCCTGGCGCTCACAACCCAGTCCAACGGCGCTGGCAACACTGCCCTGCACTACGCTGCGCTAAACGGCCACCTGCCCACTCTCAAAATCCTCCTCCTCGCCCTGTTACCAGACTTTGCGCCTGTGACGTTTCAAACCTCTGAATCAGGCTTGTTACCTGAGTCATCGACAAAGAATCCAGATGATGCCGTGCGAGACGGCGTAAAAGGGCTCGCGGAGCAGCGAAGAAAGGACCTGCTTGGTGTGCTGGAGGCAAAGAACAAGGCGGGGCGTGATGCCGCTGGTGAGGCGGAGGGTGCAGGCAAGGATGAGGTTGTGGGGTGGTTGCTGGGTGTCATGGATCGATTGGAGGGTGGGAGTGGCGGAGAGGAAGATGCTGAGGGAGGGGAGGGCGACAATGCGGGCGTGGAAGAAGGAGAGGTGAAAATTAGCATGGGGGATACGACAGGAGATGATGTGGCGGAGGAGATTGAGGTGATGAAGGTCAAGGATTGAGTTAGCATAGTTCTGAAAGAGATTGTTCCGGTCATATGTTACGAACATGAGGCGTAAGGCATGAGAGGAGAACGGGCGGTGATGGTATATAATACAATGCCTTTCTCTACAAGTATAATGTACATCTATCTGTACCTCTTGCCATCGCTGGGCTTCCACTTGTAGGGTGGCGGCTCCACCCTCTTTCTCTTCAGCTCCTCGCCCGCGCCCTCGGCACCGATGCGGTGCATCAGCGAATCCATGTCCTCGTCCCACTGCGTACGGAACATTGTGACACCAACCGGCCGGATTTCATGTCTATCCACAAAGGCGCGTAGCACGAAATCTTTCCCGTCGCCAAGTTTCTCCTTTGCCTTTTCAACGTTGATCTTCTGTCCAGGCTTCTGCTCCAGAACAAAAAGAGACAGGCGATGGTAGGGGCTGCCCTTCTGCGCAGTCGGGGGCAACCACTGCATGAGCGTATCGGTGCCCTCGGGCATCTTGCCAAGGTTCAGCACGGTGTTGAGGGTTGGTGAGACGGGGATGTTGCAGGCGAGGAAGTGGCATCGGAAATCGAAATTATCCCTTGCGAGGTTGGGAACGTCGGAGTCAATGGCTGCTATGCTAACCAGACGCTCGCCCTTGTCGAAGACCTGCACTCCGAGTCGAGGCGCCTGTTCAGAGACAAGCGATGGGACGAATTCGCCTGGGGGATAGGCCTTGCGCGCGAAGGAGAGCGTTACCTGGGCGCTTGGGTCCAAGGTCTGGAGTACGTCGGGAACGACGGACATTTGAGTTATGCGTTGAAGAGTGATGAGACGGCTTCGTGACTCCCACTTCTTCTTTGCGAGATGCCGGTAGATGGGCTTGTTCATGTCGCCTGGTTCAGAGTATTGTCAGTATGGGACGCAGAATGAGCACCTTGCAATGGCGGAAACATACTTTCACCATCCTCAAATCGTTTCTTCACAAGTGGATCATTGATATCGGCAAACACCTTGAGTTCCTCTAGATGCTTGCGCATGCTAATGAGACGCATGTCTTTTGTCTTTTGTGCTTGCTCGCCCTGACCGTTCACATCTTGAGCCTGAAGGCGCTGAATCCTAGCGCGCTGCGTGTCAATCTGCTTGATCTTTTCTTGGCGGTCTCCCTGTAGGATCTTTCGTGCTTCCTGAAAACATTGGTAGGGCAATTGCTCGAACGGTATCCGCCGAGAGCTCGAGGATCCAGCAAGTACCGCGCGTCGTCGGCGAGATCCAACTGGACTGACACCGCTACGGAGAAGTTTACGTTCTTCGCGTTGCGTTCGAACAGTATTGGGGTCGAGTGGAGGGAGATCGGCTGCGGGAGCAGATGAGGATGTGGCTGCGATTGTAGGCTCTTCGCAGAGGACATTGGATGTGGATAGGGAGCGAATGGATAACGTGACCCCACTTGTGCCAGAGGCTCGTGATATCGAGCCTTGACAAAGCCCAGCAATGGGCTGTAATCTTGTGCGCATCTTTGCAGATGCAGATGCAACGGTTGATCGGAGAGGCGCGAGCAACAAATGATAATGGCCTGAAAAGGGTTGGCCGCCAAGACAGAAATTCCGACTTGCGGCATTGACCCTCTCAGGTTGTGCTCTACGTCTATTCCATTCATTCGTCCATCCTCCGCATCATCTTTTGTGATGGCCTCGAATGCTTGTCTGAGGCATTTGAGACGGCTGGCAGGCCTGTCGCCACGGCAGGAAGTTGTCCGCGATGGCATTGTAAGTTCACTCAATCACTCGACTCTTGGGCCATAACTCACTCCTTGACCAAGCAATGCATTGCAAGCCCAAGGCGCTCAATGGCGACGGTGGCCGAAAGCTCCCAGGATCCGCTGACTGCGAGCATCACGATATCTGCGGAGCCCGCGTACGACTCATCATCACAAGTTCTCACGACAGTTTACCGCTTCCCCGATATGGAACCCAAGAGCTTTGCCTACTACCCGCACAACCATCTCTTTTTGCCGCTTCGCCGGGACATTCTCCACAAAGCTGTCGTTTACGAGGGCGATAAGACACGGCAGGGAACCGCCAGCACAAAGTGGCGCGACGATGTGCATGGCACACACAAGAAGGTGCATCCTCAAAAGGGCCTGGGCAAGGCGCGAGTGGGTGACAAACAAAGTCCTATTCGAAGAGGCGGTGGTGTTGCTTTTGGACCGAAGCCACGAGATTTCTCGACCAAGCTGAACAGAAAGGTGTATGATCTTGCGTGGCGGACTGCATTGAGCTATAGGTACAGACGCGGCGAGCTCCTTGTGGTGGACGCCATCAAGAACCTCGAAAGCTCTGGCGCACACTGGATCAAGGAAGTGTTCCGCAGAAATCGCTGGGGCAATGAGGACAAGAGGAGCTTGTTGGTAGCCTCCGGCAAATCCAGGGACAACCACCAACTGTTTGAGGGCATGAAACTGGTTGGTGACCAGGGCCGGTTGCTGGAGCTGCAAGACGTCGACGTCAAGGATTTGTTGGAGACTGGTCGGGTCATCATTGAGCATCGTGCCTTGAACTCGATGTTGCGCCAGCACCGCAGCGATCTTGTCGCACCTGTTGAAGTTGTGGATAACACAAAACCGGAGGGCTTGGAGATTTCTCAGTAGCGCTCTGCGCTTGGTGTATCATTTGTACAATATCTTACACTCATGTAAATCTACAGCGGCGTCTCACATGTCCTCTACCTTGACACTTCTCTGCTTCTCAAGCTCCCTAGCCCTCTCCTCTGCCTTCCGCTGCCTCTCTGCCTCCTTGACTCTTCTTTCTTCTCGCTCCCTCTCTTTCTTCGCCTTCTTATCTTCCTTCTCGTCAACCTCTCCCTCCCCATTTTGCGTCTGAGCCTTAGCCGACTGCACCCCACCACCAGCCTTGACCCCAAAATGCAGCGTACACGCCCCGCCCAGCTTCCCCTCCATCGGCTTCACCTCCTCCGCACCCGGCACGCTTGCCGCCGCCTCGCGCAGTTGTGCCAACAGCGCCTCTGCCTCCAGCAGCGTCGCCCTGCGCCCACCCTTCTTCGTCGCCAGCAGAATTTCGACGCGCCGCCCCTCGCCCAGAAACTCCCGCAGCCGCGCTAGCCGGTGCTGCAGGTCGCCCTTCTGGTCGAGCGCCCAGTTGAGCTCGAGCTGCTTGGACTTGTCCTCGACGGTCTTGACGCGCGTCTTCTGCTGCCGCTGCTGCTCCCATAGCTGCTTCTCAGTGACAAAGCGCACGACGGGCGCGCCGTCGCCGTGCAGCGCGTGCTGCCGCACGTAGACTTTGTCGCCCTTGTCTGCGTCGGGGTTGGTGGCGATTTTGCGGTTGCGCAGGCGTGCTTCAGAGAGGAGATTGGCGAGCGATTGATTGGAGGTGAGCTTGCCGGCGTCGGAGAGGTGGACTACGGGAGATTTGATGGCTTCGTTGACCGGGTGGGAGGGGTCGTTGAAGAGAGATGTAGGGGCTTCTGCGGTGACTTTGCGGTATTTGTAGAGAGTGCGGCGCTGCTGTAGGTGGGTGATGGGGAAGCGTTTGGGTTGGAGAAGATGGCTAGTTACTGGGGTGGAGCGCGACAGAGATGGAGATATGAAGATGCGGTAGAGTGCCTGCGCGGGCGTTGCAGGATGCCTGAGCTGCATGTTTGAAAAAGGAGCACAAAATATAACAACTATACAGTGCTTGCGAAACACAAGACATAGACTCCGAATATCTTCAAAAGCTGTTTGCAGATTGGGGCTTGGCGGACTGACGTGTATTGTCCGCGCGAGTCCCTCGTCACCTCTCGAGTCTCATCTGCTCCGAGAGAGAAGAACATGGAGGCGCATGCAGCATGAGAAATCCATAGGGAAAATCAGGAGTTGCCCTGGAACGGTCTGCACTGGCTTGAAATACGTGACTAGTCCGCAAGCATGTCCTCATGGCTCGAGGACTACCTCGCAGCTCTCGACAATCGCGACCGGCGAGAGAAGGCAAATGCAGCTACGATAGAGGCATACTCTAAACTTGCAGACCGTACAGCTGCTTTAGAGGCTGCAATTCGCGAGGCTCCCACAACTCCAAGTGCTCCGGAGCCAGCTGCAACTCCGTCCAGGCTGCCAACTCGCATTCTTGGTAGTCCTCGCTCACCTCCTCCGCCACCAGAGTCAGCCAGCGTTGTTTCGCTGCGTGCAGACCTGGTCGCTGCCAACCGCAACAAGGCCGTAATGGAGACCCAATTATCTGCTCTGACAACGCAGTTGACCACGCTGCAAGCGACCTCAATGGGTCAGACAAGTCAGACGGCATCATTACAGAAGCAGATTGCTTTGCTCGAGCACGAAAAGGCTAGTCTCACTCGCAAGCTGCGGGACAGGGAGAGCGAGCTAAAGGAAAAGGCACGTCTTGTGGAGAACGTCCAGGACGAGATGCTAGGACTTGAAATGCAGATCAACGTGGCTGAGGAAAGGTCAACCAAGCTTCAGCAGGAAAACAAAGAACTGGTCGATCGGTGGATGCAAAGAATGGGAAAGGAAGCGGAGAGGATGAACGAGGGCAGCGGTTGGAATTGAGCAGAGTGAACTTCCATTCGTGAGATGCATGTACGACCCAAAAGAAACGCCGGCGCTGATGCAGGGGGAAGATTAAGTATGCGGCTCTTTGTTGCATTGCCGGCGATGTCACCAAAAGCTTATTGCTGCGCACATTGCGCTCCGCCGGCCTCGCCTCCATCGTCCTCCCATTCGGCACCGGCTCTGGGATCGTCAGAGCCGGCACCAAAGTCCTCAAGGCTCGCGTCAGTGTCGGCCAGGACTTCATCAACTTCGCCGCTGGCCACTTCGATTGCTGGAGGGGCGCCTGGGAGGAGGTCCCGCAGCTGACTGATCTTGGTCGGGTCTTTAAACCAGCCGTCCTTGGGAAACTCAATTTTTGTGATCAGAAAGAGGTCGCCCTTGTCGCTACTCTTCTTGATAGGCATGCCCTCTCCCTCAACTTTCAGCACTTGCTCAGGTTGCAGCACCTGCCCAGGAGGAATTTCAAGAGAAATACCGCGGCCGTCGAGATGAGTCAAGACGACTCGCTTAAAACCAGTCAAAGCCTCGGCGAGAGTGATGTTGAGATCTGCAGACAAATCTGCGCCAGCCCTGTCAAAAGTCTCGTGAGCTTCTTCCACCAGATTGAAAACGATGTCTCCAGGCTCTTGGTCTGGCAGCTGATCACCTTCACCAACCAATTTGATTTGTTCCCCTTCTCTTGATCCGGGAGGTATGTAGAGCTCCAGAACCTTCTTCTGCTGAACCGTCCGCACGCCCTTGCAGCGCTTGCACCTGTTCTTCTCGTTGAAAAACTGCCCCAAACCGTTGCAGACATTGCAGTTCACAGTGACGGGGCTGACAAGTCCGGGGCCAACCTGCTGCAATTTGGTCTGTCTGCCCTGTCCCTTGCAGGTGTCACAGGTCTTTGGTTTCGCCTTGTCCTTGCCGCCAGTACCTTTGCAGTGGCTGCAGACAACGTTCTTTGTTGACGAGAAGCGTGTGGTCTTTCCCTTGTAGAGCTCCTCGAGCGATATCTCATATTCTTGTTCCTCATCTGCACCCCTCTTCGGGACGCGTGGGCCGCCACGTCCAGCCCCGCCCATACCGGGCATGCCGCCCATGCCACCCATGCCACCCATGCCTTGGCCGAACATCTGCGCTAGAATGTCGTCCAGGTCCACACCTCCACCGGGCATGCCTCCTGGGCCTTGAGATTTGTCAAAGGCGGCCATGCCATGCAAGTCGTATGCTTCGCGCATGTCGTCATCCGAGAGGATCTCATAGGCTTGACTGACGGCTTTGAACTTGATATCAGCGGCTTCACGCTCCTCTTCGGGTGCTTTATCAGGGTGTGATGAGAGGGCGGCCTTGTGATAGCCTTTCTTGATTTCCGCCTTGGAGGCATCCTTGGAGACACCAAGAACCTCTGTCGATTCTGTTAGCTTTCCGCATAGCAGGCGGCCATGCAGCTATGACGCTTACCATAGAGATCAATATCGTCTGGTGGGCTATTCATGGCTGTGGGGGGAGTCGTTGTGCAAGGAAGCAGAAGAGAGAGACGCAACGCCAAAATCTGGTCGAGTAGAGAAGTTTTGCTCTTGACAGAAGCAAGAAGAAGAGTAATTGCCTAGTTTGTTGCATCAGGCAATGATGCTGGATTTGATAATTTGTGCGGAGTGTTTTCCGTCTGACGAACATCGCCAACACGTCTATTCGACCTCTTGCTCCAGCTAGACGGGAACTGAAATACAGCATGCCCTGGGTCAGGCATGCTCACTTTGTGCACCCGTCCAGCGAGATGCGTCTCGCGTCCTCTGACCATATGGAGGACCGATAATGTTCGCCGCATCGCAAGTGCCGCAGTGCTCCACGCAAAGTCCTCGACCTCGAAATCCAAGCTTCCCTCCACACCAGCTCGCACGCGCTTCGCACCCTCGCCCACCGGTCAGCTACATCTAGGATCTCTCCGCACAGCCCTATTCAATTACCTGCTCGCTCGCAGAACGGGCGGCCAATTTCTTCTCCGTCTTGAAGACACCGACGCAAAGCGCACCGTTCCTGGCGCCGAACAATCTCTCTACGCCGACCTTCGCTGGGCTGGTCTGCAATGGGACGAAGGACCTGAGATTGGCGGCCCGTATGGGCCCTACCGACAATCTGAGCGTACTCCAATCTACCGACAGCACGCAGCCGAACTGTTGAAGACAGACCATGCATACAGGTGCTTCTGCAGCGCCGATCGCCTGGATGCATTGGCGCGCCAGCGAAGAGAGCTTGGGATGCCCACAGACTACGACCGCACTTGCGCTCACCTCACCGAGTCAGAGTCCACAGAGCGTGCAGCGAACGGCGAAGCTCATGTCGTCCGTCTGCGTGCCCCAGACACGTACCCTCCCTTTACAGACCTCGTCTACGGCCGCATCGGCGGCGCAGACACGAAAGGCGTGACGATGAAGCACGGCGAGATTGCCTATGAAGACCCCATTCTACTAAAATCCGACGGCACACCAACCTACCATTTGGCGAACGTCATAGACGACCACCTCATGGAAATCACGCACGTCGTCCGCGCCACCGAATGGCTTCCTTCAACACCAAAGCACCTCGCCCTCTACCGCGCTTTTGGCTGGGAAGCCCCAGCCTACATGCACGTCGGGCTTCTCGTCGACAGCGAAGGCCGCAAGCTGAGCAAGCGCACCATGAGCACCAGCGTGCACGACATCCGCGACGAGTCGCACATCCTCGCCCCCGCGCTGGTCAACTTTGCGGCGCTGCTCGGGTGGAGCCACGGGCGTCGCTCGGACGTCATGCAGCTCGACCAGCTTGTTGACGCCTTCCAGGCGAAGTTCACCAGAGGGAACGTCACCGTCAGCCTCGAGAAGCTGGGGTTTTTGCAGAAGGCACACGCCGCGCTCACAGTGCAGGATGCTGAAGGCGGGAAGCCCGAGGCCCACAAAGATTTGCGGGAGATGTTGGATGCGCTGCTGCTGCTTGTCAAAGACACGACTGCGTATCCTGGACCGTCGGAGAAGACTGCCTTTAGCAAGCCTCTGCGTGAATATGTTCAGTCCATTCTTGCGCACGACGCGCGCAATTACGAGACGCCGCAGGGCTTTATCACGCGCAACTCGTGGTTCTTCAGGCCCATCACCGAGGCGGAGGCGGATTATCAGAATCCGCCTCCTGTGGAGATTGCCACGCAAGATGACATTGATTTTGCTGGCGATCTGTCCACGGTGGTTGACGCTGAGTTTGCGAGCATGGGTCGAGAAGAGTGGAAGCACGACAAGCTCGAAGCGGCGATGAAAGATGCCACACAGCGGCTTGCGAGTGAAAGGACACAGCAAGATGAGACTATCATGTCTAAGCGCGAGCCACCGATGGGGACTTTACACGAGATGATCATAAAGTTGTCGTCTCAAGAGCCGGATGGAGGGGATGCTGCCCTGCTCAAGATACGGCAAAAGGTGTATTACAGGCTCTTGTGCAAGTACATGCGACTTGCGCTGTTAAATGGCAACGACGGACCTGGCCTGGGCTGGACCATGGAGATCCTGGGCAGAGAGGTATGCCTTGAGCGTATCAGACAATGTGGTGAGAAGTACCGAGACCATTTGCATAGAGACATGCGATCTGTCGATGGTAAGGACAGCAATTTGTAGGATTAGTAGCGTTACACGACTGTACAATACTGTAAAATCAGTAAATTTGCAACAATCTCCCATTACGCCCAGTCGTGTTTCACTTGCATAATCTACAAACTCCTCCAGCAAACCATTCAACACAATTATGTCCCCGCAATCTCGCCCTCAATGAACTTCAACGCATCATCCCGATCCACGACATCAATACTACTCGTCTTATTCCCATACGCAACACCATAGCACTTCTCCGCAACAAGCACCATCTCCGGCCGGAACGTCGTGCAGATGAACTGCCCCGTCTGCGAAATCTGCTGCAGCAACGCCGCGACCGCCGTGCGGTACTGCGCATCAAGATTCGCATCGATCTCGTCGAACAGGTAGAACGGCGCGGGATCGCACTGCTGGATGGCAAACACGAGCGCCAGTGCGCACAGCGACTTCTGCCCGCCGGACAGCTGCTGGATGCGCTGCTGCTCGTCGTGCTTGCTGTTGAAGCTGACGGCGATGCCGACGCCGGTGTAATTCTCGACGCTGCTCTGTTGCTGCTGCTGCTGCTGGTCCTCGTCGCTGTCGTCGCCCGCGGCAGCACGATCGCTACGTCGCTGGATGATGAGCCGGCCGCGACCCGCGGGCACGAGCTTCTCGAACACTTGCGCGAAGCCCTTGGAGACTTGCTTGAAGGTGCGCTCGATGGCTTCGTCTTTGCGCTGGTCAAGGTTGTCGATGAGTTCGCGGATCGAGGCTTGCGATGTGTCGAGCTCCTCGCGGCGCTTGGTTAGGGTTTCGCGCTGGCGTGTGAAGTTCGAGTACTGTTCAAAGGCCTTTTTGTTGACGTGAGAGTATTTCTTGAGCGCCGTGTTGACTTTTTTGAGTCTATCCTCAGCCTACGTATTGTTAGTGTTGTTTTGTGTATATGGGTAGGGGTAAAAACTGACCTTATCGGCTGCCAACTTCTTGTATTTGGTGAATGCTTCTTCAGGCAAAGCACCTAGATCTCGAATGTTTTTTTGGGCTTCGCTCACTTGTTCTTGAAGTCGTGATCGAGCGGACATGCTCTTCTCCATTCGACGTTGGAACTTCTCAATCAGTTTTGCAATCTCCACTTGCTCAGACTGTGTTCTTGCTCTCCGCTCATGAAGCTGCGACATGCTATCAGTCGCCTCCTCGAGCTCTCCTTCGGATTCGCGGAGCTTGACATCAATGGCTTCAACAGTCTGAGAGGCTTGCTTGAGTTCTTTCTGGCGTTCTTTGAGTCTTGAATTCATTGATGTACTGCCAGAATCCAGATCTTGTGCTTTGAGCTCATCTAGACGAGGCCGTAAATTTGCACGAAGCTCGACTTCAAAGTTTGACTTTTGAGCTTCGAGATCGGCGCGTGTACTGCTGACTTGAAGGTGCTGCTTTTTCAGTGCTGGTAAAGATGCAATGACCTGGTCAAGTAGTTGCTCCTCTTCACGAGTCAGAACCTTCTTGAAATCCGAGCTGAGTTCCGTTTGGAATCCAGTCAGTTGTTCCTCGAGTTCTTGGGTTGCGCTATCGATGTTTTCCTTCGCTCTTTGCTTGGATTCGAGTGCATCCTGGTTTCGTTGAATTTCTGTGGCTCCGTTGCGAATCTGCTGCTGAAGGGGGCCATAGCTAGCTTCAGCCTGTTGTCGACGTTGTTCGGCTTTCTGTAAATTTGACACTGCATGGGTGATTTCTTGATCTTTGGTCTCAAGCTCGCGTTTGATCGCGTCTCCGCGGCCCCGCCTTGTCTCGTGCTCTGTTCGCCACTTATAGACCGCCTTGACAGCATCAATCCGGGACCTGCCAGGGTCGTGCCATCCACCTGTCAAAGCACCTTTCTTGTCAGACCTATCACCATCAGGAGTTATTGCCGTGACGCCGTGGCTCCTCGCGTATTGTGAAGCAACCGCTAAGTTGGGACAAATGATGGTCTTGCCAAACACCTGCTCCATCGCCTTTTTGTACCTCTCGCCAAATGTAAGCTTAGCGATCAGCGGAATAGCATCATTGGCTTGTGGTATGTTTGCAGTTTTTGACCTGAGCTGATTCAATGGAATAAACGTGACTCGACCAGCCTTTTCCTTGTTGAGAAGCTCAACCAACTTCGAGGCGGTCTTGTCCGAATCAACGACGTAGTGGAACAGGCTGTTACCAGCAGTGACTTCCACAGCAGTTTTGAATCTGTCATTTACGGTGAGCAAATCCGCCAGAGTGCCATACACGCCAGCCATATTATGCTGCTTCTTGTATCGTCGAACGGCGGCCAAACCACGAGCGGTCTCACGATCCATCATGTGGGATAGGAAGCGTTCGGCTTTCTCAAGCTCCGCGCGTGTGTTGGCGAGAAAAGTATCCAGCTTCGCCTCCTCTCGCCATAGTTCCTTCCGTTGGTCTTGCAGTGCGTCGCGTGCCTCTTTGGCCTTTTGGACATCTGCGGATACCGTCGACATGCTCTCGTTGCGATTGTCGATGCGTGTCCGCATTTCAATTAGCTCTGCTTCCCCTTGCTGAAGATTGTTCTCCAGCTCAGCGATCTCCTCAGCGGTCTGCATGGCAACTGCTTTGCGCGTTGCTAGTGCAACATTGACTTCGCTGATTTCTTTCTGAAGATACGCATCACGCTCGGCTTTGTTACGGTATTTGGCGCTCCGTCCTTGCTTTGCGTAGAGACGCGATCTAGTACCTTCTCCTTCCACGACCTGGCTTTTGAGATGAGACTCTTCTTGTTTCAGTCGATCATACTCTGGGGTCATTTGTGCAAGCTGAGATTCACGTTCCTGGATCGCCGATGTGACTTCCTGCAGATCACCCTCGAATCGAGCGCGAGCATTCTGAGCACCAGTCTGCCCGTCTGTCATGGTCTTGACATCCAGCTCAATCTGTGCCCGCTGCCTTGCAGCTTGGCGCCGCTCATCATCATACTGCTTCATGTCCAATTTAATGAGGTCTGTCTGTTGCTTCAAAGTCTTGATCTCCTCATCGATTGATGCCAGAGTCTTCTCGCCCTGCAGGAATCGATCTCGGTTCTCGTCGGTCTGGTCGATACCTTCAGTTCGCATCTCATCTTGTTGCTCCAAAGCTCTGGTGTATTTTTGGTGTTGCTGGTTGTAGATGGTGTATTCAAGACATCGCCGCTCACGGTCGTGCTCTTGGAACTGTTTCAATTCGTCCTTTTCCTCCTCGAGCTCATCCAGACGCTCGTTGATGATTGATAGAAGTTCATCAATCTTCCCTCGTTTTGCATCGGTCTCAGCCATGATGCGGACACTCTCTGAGCGACGGCCTTCGTAGACATGTGTGCCAGATATTTCCTTCAGCAATGTCAGGCGTTCATTGTCCTTCATGTTGGTTAAGCCCGTGACTCTGCCCTGCGGAACAATGTAGTAAGGGTTAGACCGAGAGAACCCAGCAGATTCGAGAAGGTTCATGACGTCGGCCTTGGTCGCATTTTTGCGGTCCAGAGAGTATTCGTCCTTCTTCAAGCCGATGGTTCGGCGCAGGATCAGCTCCTTGTTGCCAGTGGGGAAGCGGTCGTCGCTATTGTCAAAGATGACTTCGACATATGCTGACATGACTGCAGAGCCAGAGCCCTCGTGCAGAAGAGCCTGGCGCTCTTCGCGACCCATCTGCGTGTACGCATCGCTGAGGACGAAACGAATAGCGGCGAAGAAGTTGGACTTTCCAGAACCGTTTCGACCCACGATAACATTGTGCTTCGAAGAGAATGGCTCGATTACTGTCTGATCCTTGTAGCTGTGATTCTGTGAGCAAGTGCGAATGTTGCGGCGGCGCAAATGTTACCTTTTGAAGCCCTGGATGATGATCTGCTTGATGTACATGATCGCAAGTGAGACCTAGCTCAAATTACTTCCGTTCAAGAGGTTTTCATACCCCGTGAGCTACAGTGAGCCGCAATCTTGATTGTGAACAACAGCGGGGTAGGATTCGAGTCAATGCATGTGCTGAAAGTGGAACGCGTCCTGTGCGGGGCGTGGACGCGACTTGGTCCAAGCGTCTGTCATTCGGCGCCAAGATTTCTAAAGTCCGGCAGAATATATTTATTGCAAGAGTGACGCATACTTTATGTGTGTGCACACGACAACTGTAAGGACTCAATACCATGTCAGGCTCTACGGGTGCTTCGAATGGCATTGCCGATGCCCATGTACCGCCTCATGTCTTTATTCAAAATAGAGGCTACGAAGACCTCCCCACAGCGCAAGACATTCAACAAGCGCAGATCAGAAATCCTGAAGACTTGAGCCTGGAGGCTCTTGAGTTGAACAATGAAGAACAAGACGACGACGACGACGACGACATCTTTGATGAAGGAGATACTGTCGAAGACTTCGATATTGCCTCTACAAATCCTGTAGATTACACCAAGACCTACAACCGCCAGCGACAGCTGAACGACCCAAACGTACCTGAGTCACAGAAACCGAAGACAAATTCTCAAAAACCCAAGATCAACGTCGCAGCTATGATCGACGATCAGATCTTGTCTTTGCAAAAGCATGCTGCCAAACTGAAGTTAGACAAGCTGAGTGGCGAAGGCGAAAGCGGCGGTGGAGCATCTGGGAGCAAAGACAAGAGCGAAAGAGCAACGTCGGAGCAGGTCCTTGACCCTCGCACGCGCATGATTCTCCTTCAAATGCTCAACCGCAATCTTGTGTCTGAAGTCAATGGGGTTATCTCTACCGGCAAAGAGGCCAACGTCTACCACGCCACCACGACCACAGACGACGGTCGCACCCTCCAACGTGCAATCAAAATCTACAAAACCAGCATTCTTGTCTTCAAAGATCGTGCCAAGTATGTCACTGGAGAACATCGGTTCCGCCAAGGATTCAACAAGAGCAGCAACAGGGCTATGGTCAAGGTCTGGGCAGAGAAAGAGATGCGCAACCTCAAGCGACTGAATGCTGCGGGTATTCCAAGCCCCGAAGTGATTCATCTCCGGTCACACGTACTACTCATGACTTTCATTGGTGACAAGAAAGGCTGGTCGGCGCCATTGCTACGAGACGTGCAATTTGAAGACGCCGATGAAGCCTCTCAGTGGCGAGAGCTGTACCTGCAGGTTCTTGGTTATATGCGCACCATGTATCAGATTTGCCATCTTGTTCATGGGGACCTGAGTGAATACAACATGCTATACCACAAAGGTAAGGCATATGTCATTGATGTCTCCCAGAGTGTTGAGCACGAACATCCAAGGAGCTTTGAATTTCTCCGCATGGATATCAAGAATGTGGGCGATTTTTTCAATCGAAAAGGAGTCGAAACAATCTCTGAGCAAGCCATCTTCGGCTTTGTTACTGCTTCTAGTGGGACAGTTGAAGTGGATGAGATGCGCACAGCACTAGAGAAGCTGGGCGAAGTGTCCAAGACGCAGAATGGTGAAGACCAAGTTGACACTGAAGTGTTCCGCAACCAGTACATGCCTCAAAACTTGGATCAGGTCTACGATATAGAACGAGACGCCGAAAAGGTTGGCAAAGGGCAAGTTGGTGATCTAGTTTATCAGTCGCTTCTGGCGACCAAGACCGACCAGACGAGCGCTTCTTCCGAGCCGAATCCGAACAAAGAGAGCGCCGATGCCAATGACGATGAAGAGGAAGACGAGTCTGATTCGGACGATGAGAACGACGATGATCGCTTCAGTGACTCTGACAAACAACCTCGGGGCAAGCGTTTTCAAGACAAGAACGAGAAAAAAGAGCACAAGCAGAAGGTCAAAGAGGAGAAACGCGAGAAGAGGAAGACTAAGATGCCAAAGCACGAAAAGAAGAAGCTGATGAACCAGTCGGGGCGGGGCAAGAAGTAGGCCGGTCCATGAATGTTACGATTGCATGCCATTTTCGTGAGTCTTCATTTCCGTATTCTCCATCCTTGCTGCCTTCTGTATGGATGATGAAAGCAAAACTGCATCCAAAGTGCGCCTCGGCCGTGTTCTGCTTCAGTCAGAGCCTCCGTGGGGCAACTGCAGACAGCTTAAGCCTTAGGTCTATCGAACAGCTCAGACCTGGGCAATGGAGATCAAAGAGAGCACTGACGTACACGCAAAAGGCTGTTCACATTGATGGAAAATGGCTTGATATCCTATGCTGACATTATAAATTACAGTGAACTCCTGCGGAGACGATCTGTGGCCTTCTGCCAGACGTCCTTGGGTATATCGGGCATTGCTTCGTCAGTCTCGTCGGTTTGCTTCACCTCGAATGCGGCTGGTGGCAGCGCCAGACCAGGCCATATGTCGGCAGGCAGGAAGTCGCCGTGCTCCTCCTTGAAGGCTTCACGCTCCTCGGCATCGTCCTCGTGCAGCTCTCTTATCCTTCTCATGGCATCCTGCGCAACTCTTTGCATCTTTGATCTCACGACCTTGCGCCGCACAACCTCGACGAGGAGCCCATCGTAGGCTCTGAGGAAGCCAGTGTAAAATTGTCGCAAGCCATGCAATTCCTCCATCTTTTCTTCGATGCGGCCCCGCAACTCCGTCCAGGTGTGGACGAAACGCGCACCAGCATCGACGTACAGGGGTAGCCGCTCAGCTAGCTGGGTCATCAAAGCGCAGGCCTTTTCCAAAGCAGCATGACGGTCCCGCACGATACTTAGCAGGTCTGCAATCTGCTCAGCCTGGTGCTCCATTTCTGCCACGCGTTCCCGAATCTCCTGGACAACATCGTCGACTTCGGCAGCATCATTGTCAAGCACCTGCAGCATCTCAGCTCGCTCTTCGGCCGACATGGGCTGCTGCGAGGGGAGGTCGTGGGGTAGAGCGTCGACGTGGATGCCTTCTGGAAGCTCAACCTGGGCGGCATGCTCAGCAGCCTCGCCGCCACCCTCGGTGTGCTTCAAAGCCGTTGCGCATAAGTCGTAATGACGCACCAGACTCTGGAGCAGGCTGGCCATCTCAGCGGCATGCTCCTCGAGACTCTTGAAAAGCACGGCAGCACCTTTGAGGTCAACATCCTGGCGGACAGGCGTGATGCAGTGGACGATGGTGGCAAGCTCGTCGTCGAATGCAGCATTGGAGTCATCGAGTTGGTTCTGGGCATTGTTGGTCTGGTCGATGTAGGTGCGGAAGTCGGCGGCCAACTCGTGCATTCCCTGCTCGTCGACAAACGTGTGCAGGCTGCGAGGCTCGTCGTCGACGTCGCGCAGCGAGGGTTCAATAGTGGTAGTCTTAAGGGTCGATAGGACATTTTTCACGGCGGCGTCGGCGGAGTCGAGCGTGGCCAAGAGAGCTTTGAATTCATCATGGCCATCGTCGCCCACCCTCTCCAGACCCAGGCGGACGGCCTTTAATTTCAGGACTTGTGCATTGGCCGCCTGGCGCATGTACGAGGCTCTGGCGGCGTAGACGGCCATCTCCTCCAAATGCGTGCGGGCGGCATCGACAATGGCATTGGCGCGATAGACATGCTCGGTGGCAGCCAGAGAGCGCTTGGAGGCTACGAAATGGCCGACTATGGCATCTAAGGACAGGGGCGGCGGCGGCGGCTGCTGCTGCTGCTGCTGCTGTTGCTGCTGCAGATAAGCCGACGAGCTCGGCGACGCAGCAGCCATGGTGCCCTCGGAAAGGGGTGTATGGTGCAAGGAAATGGCGGTCAGCGGCGATAAAGGTGACCAAGCAGGCTCACGGTGCACCTCACGCCATCGATAACGCACGAATGATAAGTTCACACGTGAGGCTCAGGCACTGCAGCGTGGGATAAGGCAGGGCTGACAGCTGCCAAGTCGGGGCCCCGGAAGCGCTCCGAGGGCGCCGCGGCTGCCGGTCGCCACACTAACTGGCTGGTGCTGGCGGGGGCCCCCGGGCGGTGTTCGAGAATTGCGTGCTGGCTTTGCATCTTTTATCTCACACGCACGCACTTGCCCCTCCACATCGTGCGCACTAGATCCACGACGGCACTGCACACAGTCAACCGTGTCGCTTCACTCTGTACCTTGCCGTGCCTGCGTCCTGCACGGCGGTTGGAAACGCGCGCACGCCGAGATCCACGCCAGGCACGAGGCGGCGTCCGGGGAATGCGGCTGTCACTGTCACGAAGCGCATCATCCAAAGCACGCAATTCGTCGCAAATCCTGGCTTTCTGACGAATCTCCTGCTATTGCGCCATCCTTATTGCACACCGAGTGATCTTCCGTCATCCTCCCTACCTATACAAAGCGCTCCACCTCTACTCCTTCACCATGGCAGACCCGCATGTGCACTCGCCGGCCACTCCTCCCCAGCAGCGCCCGCGCAGACCCTCTGTCGAGCACCTGCCCGACATGTCTGCCACCTTCACGGAGCTGGAGTTCCACAGCAGCGCCGCCGACGGCGAACACGACGACAGACCCGAACAACCACAAAGACCCGGGTCATCGCTTGGCCTGGTTGCCGGCCAGCCCATCTTCTATCCCCGCGAAGACACCACCTCAACACCCGAGCCGAAAGAAGACCTTTCCTCCGCCGGCTCGAGCACAATCACACCCTTCCTCACCAAGCACATTCCCAAGCAGTACGATCCTCTCGGCGAGCGCAACCAGACAGGCGCCCGCAACGACAAGTCAAACACAAAGTTTTGCTATCGCCATCACCCAGACCTCAAGTGTCGCCGCCAGGCTGACGAGCCCTCCATGGACCAGATGCAGAAGGAGCTCGCCACTCTGCCCCCAAGCGACCAGGCCGGCATCTCCAACGTCTGGTCGCTCTTCTCTGCAGCTCCTTCCCGCCACCGGAATCTGATGCTGCAGGGCATTCTTGCACAGTGCTGCTTTCCCCAACTCTCCTTCATCGCCGCAAACGTGCGCGACCTCATCAAGATCGACTTCCTCAGCGTCCTCCCCGCCGAGATAGGCCTCCGCGTCCTCACATTCCTCGACCCCACCTCAATATGCAAGGCTGCTCAGGTCAGCCGCCGCTGGAGACAGCTGGCTGACGATGACGTCGTCTGGCACAGGATGTGCGAACAGCACATCGACAGGAAGTGCACAAAGTGTGGCTGGGGCTTGCCCATGCTGGACCGCAAGCGTCTTCGCACAGAGAAAAGCCAAATCCAGCTTCGGGCTGAGGGTCAGCACGGTCTCGACAATCACGGCGACCACGACCACGACACTCACGACCACGAGCATGATCATGAGCATGTAGATGATCATGCCCATCGGCACCCACATGGCTCCACTAGCCTAGCTGGGACCAAGAGGGGTGCTGATGCCATCGCATCGTCTCAGCGAGACGTGAAGCGGCAGCGAACCCCAGAGCATGGCGGCCGCAAGCTTCAGCCGTGGAAGGACGTCTACAAGGACCGCTTCAAGATTGGCACCAACTGGAAGTATGGCCGTTGCTCGATCAAAACCTTCAAGGGCCACACCAACGGCGTCATGTGCGTACAGTTTGACGAAAACATGATCGCTTCCGGCTCCTACGACTCGACCATCAAGCTCTGGGACATTCACTCGGGCAAAGAGATCCGCACCTTGAGGGGTCACACTCTTGGCATTCGCTGTCTTCAATTTGATGACACGAAGCTGGCCTCGGGCTCTCTCGACGGCACCATCAAATTTTGGGATCTCGAGTCTGGCCGTCAACTGTGCAACTTGACGGGCCACACCTCTGGTGTGATCTCGCTGCATTTTGACGGCGCTACTGTTGCAAGCGGCTCGATGGACCACACGATCCGCGTCTGGAATTTTAAGGATCGCAGCGCTTCAGTTCTCCGCGGACACACCGAGTGGGTGAATTGCGTCAAGATTGACGCAGCGTCACGCACCCTGCTGTCATGTTCTGACGACTGCACCATCCGCCTCTGGGATCTTGACACCATGCGCTGCATCAAGGTCTTTCACGGCCACGCGGCACAGGTGCAGCAGGTCGTACCCATGCCTGTAGGCTTCGACCTGGACCCGGCGCCAGACGCCCCCGCCGGTGACGGTCGAACGTGGACCTACGAGAACGAAAAGGATGCAGATCGCCCACCACCGCCGCGGTACATGGTGAGCGGCGCCCTGTCCGGCAACATTCGTCTTTGGGATATCCACAGCGGCCGCTGTGTGCGGACCTTTTTCGGCCACATTGAGGGTGTTTGGGGCCTGGCAGCTGACACGCTGCGCGTCGTCAGCGGCGCCAACGACGGTATGATCAAGATCTGGGACCCACGCGCGGGCACGTGCGAGCGAACCTTCACCGGGCACGCAGGTCCCGTGACTTGCGTGGGCCTCAACGATCGCCGGATGTTGAGCGGAAGCGAAGACCACGAGGTGCGCCTCTACTCCTTTTGCGACACGGGCACGTAGCGAGATGCATATTTTGGTTGGGATTTGTTTTGCTGTTGGAAGCGGGCTTTGGCGCTGCATTTTCACTGGGGTCATGGGCAAAAGTACACATGGGAAAAATACGGGCGCAATATACCCATTGACCTCGCGGTTTGTTTGGCGCTTCTGGGCGGATTTCACTTCTGGGCGAGGCTGCGCTTTTGGATGGGTTTCACTTCTGGGTGGGTTGCTTAAATACCGAGGGCAACCTCACGAACGGCAGTCATGCCAAATTTGACGAATGAATATACGATGAACATTTCAATCTATTTGCGCGCTCCAGTGTACCTAATCCGAACAATCTAGTTTCCCATGTATCTAAAAAAGCAAACCCCCTTTGTGTCTAATTCCTGTTGCATCCAAGACCCCTTTTGCCATAATAAAATCAGTTCTTAAGTCATGAGCGCCGGCATCTGCCCCACCCGCGCATCGGCCGGCATACCCAGTGCGCCATTGCAAGCGACCTGCTGGACCTCAGAGAACGTCTGCAGGCCAGACGTGGAGCGATCGACCTTGGTCGCCTGGCGGCGCAACTCGGCGCGGCTGGCGCCAAACACGCCGTTCTTGACGAAGCGACAGCCGCGCTCCTCGTACACATCGGGGTCGCTGCGACCGGCGCTGTTGAGCAGCTGCACTGCCTCGTCCGCGGCGTCGAGCACGTTGCTGACCTTGCCGGGGAAGACGTGCACGACGCCGTGCGAGTCAAAGGCAAAGGAGCTGCGGAACTCGGAGGGGCACTTGGGCTTGGCGAGCACGCTGCCGTACCAGCCCTTGTAGGCGAAGCGGGAGGAGAAGTCGGGCCAGAAGCGCTGCATCTGGGCGACGGTCTTGGCGCGGATCTCGGTGTCGACGAAGGCGTCGGTGAGGTCCTTGTCGAGCAGGGTGCGGGCCTGGGCGGGGGTGGCGAAGGAGCCGAGGATGGTGTACAGGCCGTGCGTTAGGATGTAGTCGGTGTGTGGGGTGCCGGGGACGGCGGTGTCGCTGATGGCGGGCATCAGGCAGGGGAACCAGCCGTCCATGACGATGAAGGACATGGGCTTGGTGGAGGTGGGGGCGGTGTCTTCGAACTTCAGGGCGATGCAGGTCTGGTAGATGAATTCGAAGTGGATGGGGGAGGTGGGGTCGCTGAGTTCTTTGGGGAGGAAGGATTCAAAGCCGGTGCAGTTGACGACGCGGTCGACCAGGATGGTTCCCTGCATGCCGTGGGCTGATGAGAGGGTGATGGCTGTGCTGGGCTTTGACTGTGTGGAGATGAATTTCTGCTTGACGTCAAGGACATTGACGCCCAGGATGACGCTGACGCCGTGCTGCTTGAGCTTTTCCTCGAAGTGGGAGCGGGCGCGGGCGCCGATGGAGACGCTGGGCTCATCCAGATTGAAGGCACAGCCTAGTTCTTTGAGGCCCCACTTATCCAGGTCAAGTCTCTCGCAGCCGGGCGTCTCGCGGCACACTGCCTCAAATGCCTTATCTGAGACTTTGGATGGGAACCCTTGGGAGTCAATAGCTCCATTGGCATAAATGGCGTAGTCATGGTCCACAACAAGATCATTATATTCCTCACGGAATCTGTCGAAGGTCTTCAAACAATTGTCACGCGTGGCCTTGGAGCGTGGGTAGTGAGGGCCTTGATGATGAGAAGTTAGTTGGGACTGGTCAATAGAGGGACGACGGTGGAAATTGCATACCTCGGTGGAGACGAATCCCAAAATTGCCAGATGTGCCGTCGAAGATCTTGTTCTGGCGATCGAAGAGAATGACATTGTGGCCTTCTTTGGAAAGTTCACACGCCAGGTGGCATCCACTCCAACCGGCTCCGACAATAGCGACGAGCATGGTGTGATTTGGTGTGGTGAATGATGAATTGAGAGGAATTCGAACTTTCGCAATTGGAAGTCGAAGATGTTCTTGTCCAAGGAAAGAAACTCTTGAATTGCACAGGGGACGAGGGCCTTAAATATTACAGCGTTGGCCTCGACAGTGAGTTGGTAGAACCGTCATCGCAGCCTCAAGATGTTGGGTCGTGAAGGGTGCTGAGGTGTCGGACGTGTGGCTTCACGGTTCGCGAGACGCACGAATGGATGTTCTCATTCTGAAAATCACTGACAGACTTGGCCTCAACAAAGTCGATCAGTTTGAATTGAGCACGAATCTCGCTTAATGGACCGGAGTGGTTGGTGTGGATGCATGATTGATCCACCGTGGTGATTCGGCTATCGTTTCCTGCATGGCGTTGAACTGCGCCGTAGCATCACATGATAAAGGCGTCGCAACCGCTTACGATAGCCTAATCAACCGAATAGTGGCATATGGTCTGACAAGGCATACAACTGCGCAGATATGCTGCTAAATCAGCGCTGCCTGTAGGTAGAAAAGTCGGTCCTTCTGGGCGCTCACCAGGGGCGCAGTGGGTGACAGCGAGGATCCTTACTCGCTGCAGTCGGAGCGCACGTCAACGGCACAGCAATCCAACAAGACATAGCACCTATGCTTCGCAGCTGATAGCGACATGTGGATGTCGGGCGGACGAGTGGGTCGATGCAACATGTGGTTGCCTGTGTGGGTGGTATTGGTGCAGGACGCTGTACGCTGTACGGCGGGTGTCAGCATCTAAAACCCGACTGCCGGGTCGGAGCGGCGTCAGACGAATGGATCCACAGGCATTGCGCCCGCCGTGGCGAGGATAGGCAGGAGGCGCTATCAAGCCTTACACGCAATCCTGCGCCGTATAGGTGGCACGATGGAAATCTCGCACGTCACCAACGCTACCCGAAGTCGACAAACACCGACTGTGCTCTAAAGGCGACCCTGCATTAGCGACTACCACGTCATTTGACGCGAAGATCCCACAGAAATGTTGAGCACAGCTTATCATGCACAACGGCGCCCTCAGCAGCGACGCGCGCAGGACTTGGCTCGGCGTTGGACTCTCACTCGAGCCGCAGAGTCCTCTTGTCCAACGGACAGCCAGGTCCCACCGACGCCCTGTGTGCGCAGCGCGGCTGATCCTTCGTCGGCACGGTCCAAATTTTCCATGAACGGTGTATGTACCGAGTGACCTTGCCCCTGAGGCTGACCACTGACACGGGCGAGAGAGAGAGAGAGAGAGAGGATGGATCGCTGCGGGCCGTACCGACCTGGCCGTGAAGTGAGAAAGCCGCGCCGCCACCTCTTCTGACGCACCTGTCAGCGCTACTGCGGAAACTCGATCTCCGTTTCCACTTCCGACGCCTTTCCGATCGCTTTTCCGACGCCTGTCCGACCTCTTCCCGACACTTTTCCCTCGTCCGACATGTGCAAGTCGCCACGGCCGTCCCTGCGCGGGTTCCCGATGCGGCTTGTGCGGCTTTCGCGGCTTCCACGGCTTTCACGGCTTGTGCGGCTTTGCGGCGTCCACTGAAGCCCTCCCCTGGCGCCATGCTTCCACCATCATCTTCGCCAGTTGCCGTCAGCATGTTTCTGCGCAGCGTATAATCTAAGACGCGTCAAACTGCTTGCTCTGGTTCTTGTGTTGTCCTCTTCCAGCTACACCCCCAAAATGCAGTCGCTCATCCAGTATCGGGCCATCGGGAGGCACGTTGAATCACGAGTAACGGAAGCAGGTTACGGGCATCTACTAGGTATGACGGGAAAAAAATACAGAGGCTTTTCATGGATGCTGATGTCTTCAGGCCAGCACCACGATGCCGAAAAGGACAATGATCTCGAAAAGGTCATCGCAAACCTTCACCATCTGGGCATCAGAAGCGAGGACGTGCCTGGCCATGGCAGATGTTTTCTGGTCGACTTCGAGAACGAGGATCCATTCCTTGCGAAGAATTGGTCGTACGGACGGAAATGGGCCACGACAGGTATCGTCGGTCTGACCGGATTTTTGGTCGCCTGGTCGTCTGCCATTGATTCCGTCATCGTCCCACAGGCCATGCAAGAATTCGGCGTAAGTCTGAAGCATAAATTCAGCCACACTCAGCGGAAAGTAAGGGTGCTGACCATGGAACTATAGACCAGCGAAATTGTTGAGAATCTCGCAACGGCTCTCTTCCTCATTGGTTTCGGACTGGGAAGTCTCGTCAGCGGACCGCTCTCGGAGACCATCGGTCGGAACCTTGTCTATCTGGGTTCCCTGGCCATCTTCATGGTCTGGGTCATGGCGAGTGGGTTGGCGCCCAACATCCAGTCTCAGCTCGTCTTTCGCACTCTTGCAGGCTTCTTTGGCTGCACTCCCTTGACAACTTTTGGCGGAAGCACGAGCGACATCTGGGACAGCGCACAGCGGACATATGTCTTTCCCGTCATGGCCTGTTTGAGCTTCCTCGGCCCTTTTCTGTCACCCATGGTTGGTTCCTGTATGTCCTCCAACCCTATTCCTATCTGTCGCACCGACCTACTGACACTCAATGACACAGTCATCGGCCAAAGCTCTATAATCTCCTGGAGGTGGACGGAATGGATCACACTCATCATGGCTGCCCTCATCACCTCCGCCATCTTCCTCACCGCGCGCGAGTCATACCCCCCAGTCCTTCTCGAGTGGAAAACCGCCCACCTTCGCCGTCTCTTCGGCGACGAAAGATTTGTGTCCGCGGCTACCCTTCACAAGAAGTCATTTCTCTCCCGAATGCGCGTCAGCATTGTTCGGCCCTTTGAGTTCTTCTTCACACAGGCCATCGTCGTGCTCTGGTGCGCGTACCTGTCCCTCGTCTACGTCATCCTCTTCACCTTTCTTCCTGGTTACAACTACATCTTTGGACGCACCTACGGCTTCGGTCAGGGCTCAACCGGGCTCATGTTCATCGGGCTCAACGTCGGGTTTTTGATTGCTCTAGCCATGTGTCCCTTCGTCTACTCGCGCTACATCCGTGTCATGCGCAAGCACAACGGCGCCGCGCCCCCCGAGGAAAGACTTGTCTATGCCAATCTCACCGCACCCTTGCTCCCCATTTCCCTCTTCTGGATGGCATGGACGGCAAGATCAGACATCTCTTTCTGGTCTCCGCTGATCGCCAGCGTTGCCTTCGGAATCTCCATGCAGGGCATTTTCATCTCTGCATATCAATACCTCATCGACTCCTTCGAGGCCTTTGCTGCCAGCGCGCTGGTCAGTCTGACGCTGAGCAGATATATCGCGGCGGGACTGATGACTGTGGCCGCCAATCCGATGTATGAAGCTTTGCATGTGGAGTGGACTCTGACGTTGCTTGGCTGCTTGGGGGTAATTTGCACGCCTATCCCCTATTGTCTGTACTACTATGGTGCCAAGATCAGAGCTAGAACAGTACCGGGAAAGTAGTGTGACTTTGAGGAACAAATACAGATTCTAGAATAGAATCAGATACTTAATGCCAAAACCGGTCGCTGGCCTCATTGCTTGCAATTTTAGCATTTGGAGATGTTGTCCCGTGAGCTTTCGTATTAATGATCTCCGTTGTTCTGATCTTCTCTAACGTTGTTCACTACATCACTCTTTCTAGACTCTTTGGGATGACAGGAAATCAAATCGTACAACGATGACTTCTCGCCAATGCGATCTTCGGGCGTTATTTTACGATTTCCGACATTTCGCCCTCTTGTGGCGTATACATCTCACATCAAAGACGTCAGCTTTCAATGTGCCGTTATTCACATACAATTGGACCAGCTGCTTGATTCTAAATCAGACATCACTATCATTCAAAAAAAAAAATTAGTCGAGAAAATACCTTTGTCACAAATGACTGATATAAATAAACTCAATCTTGTTGGAGTTACAAGCTGCATCGTAATTAAGTGGGTCCCTGGTATGAAATTAAATCAAGGACTAAGAGAGGTATTTACAGCATATCATTTGATTGATGTTTTATTGTTTCATTGTCAGTTTTCATGTGATGAGTGCTAAATCGATGAAATCACCATTACAACCAAGAAAACAAACTAACTTTTGACACATTTTCCAGAAAAGCACGAAGGATGGATCATCAGTAAAAGTTCAATAAAGAGTAAAGAGTAAATAAGTGCAAGAATCAGTCGAAACGCACAGAGTACTTCATGAACAAGCAATTGTCTGCTCTGTATCAAGCCTCCCGAAGAATTTGACCTTCTCGCGGAAAGTGAAGGCGCAATCCGGTGGGCACTTCGATTACAATCTCTTTCTTGGTAGTGGCAATCAATTTACCTGCTACGGGATGGCTATGCGGCTCAGAACTGTGTGAGAAACTCTATTAGCATTTCAAGTAGCGAGCAAGCCAAAAAAAAAAGTAGGGATCATACTGAATAGTATCGACTGTGACTTGAGTGCCTGCCTTTATGCCGGTGGGCTCTTGGTCCCAGACGCTATTGAGGTCTGATGAATATCGAGAGGCTTCAATCTTCTCTTTGGCCTCCTCAATGCCGATGATCTTTGGTTGGGGTAGCGGCAAGCTGTCGAGTAAGTGCCAAATCTTTGGAAATTTCTCCTTGGCAAAAAGTGTTTCTGTTGCCCCCAGACCTGGAGGATGGGATTCTGCTCCATGAAGATGCCATCGCACGATCCAAATGACATGAATATCGGCGATGGACAGCTTTTCGCCCCCAATGTACGGAGAGGTAGCGAGCACCGTGTTCTCGAGGTAATCTAGGCGGCTGTGTAGATCCGCGATCGCGCTTGGTCTGAGGGTTTTGAAATCAGACCGTGCGAGAAGCGGAAAAATGGTTTGTCTGTCCTGTACACTTTGAGACGCCGAATCTAGATGTTCATGACTCCAGTCGTGCTTACTTTGATGAACTCAGGGGTCGCGGCACTGTGTGGAATGGCACCCAAAGTATCGGCGAAAGCGTTGAATCCCCATTGCTCCCAGGCACCATCCTGGCCAATGCTGTGAGTAGGTGTCCTCAATACAAGCTGAGAGATTGTATAATTACCGCTGCTGATGCGGGGAGCTCAGCCTGACCCAGGCTTTTGAGTACAACGTCGAAAATGACTTTGCTGTCGCAATACACGTTCTTTCCGACAGCAAGAATCGGAACACGGCGGTAGGTAATGCCGAGTGACTCGAGTTCTTTACGGGGGATCAGAAGTGGTACGTCGACTCGTTCAAATGGCACTTTAGCTGCCGCCAACAGTAGCTTGGTCTTCTGGGCGACGGGAGAGAACTCTACAGAGGATGAGAGTCTACGATTAATAATCTTGGGACTTGCGGATAGTACCGTAATCAAAATGAATGATTGGAAAGTCGCCTGTGCCCGCCATAATGTCGCAAGTTCGTCAGTCAAAGGTGCCAGGACTTTTTCCCGGGTATCGACACAAAGGCTAAAGAGTAAACTCCTAGCCGGGATAAAGATGTCTCATATGGTGGGACCAGGGGTGGAAATTTCATTTCACCATCGAGACAGGGATTGCATCACTGGGATTCGCTGCAGGAACGCCCCGCATCTGCGCCGATCCCGGTGACCCGAACGGGGCTCATCATCTCCACGTCTGCGGGTCTTCGGCAATTCCCTTTTAGAATTGTCATGTCAAAGGTCGACGCGCCAGCACGCATCACATGCGCCGCATGGATATTATCGTGGCCGGAAACGGCCAGTTCTTCCATTCCAGATTCTGGCGTAAAGCTGAATGGTTGATACATTCAGAAGTCTCCACGCTTGGATGCAGACTGCTAGTTCGTCTATAAATTTAGAGGGCAATGAAAGCGAAGAAGGTACGCAATTATTCTAGAAAACGAAATAATATTTAGATATGTAGCAATTGACCTTCGCCGAGTTGAGCGATTTCATGATCTGCATCGGCACTGCTTGGCATCAATGATCTGCATCCGGTGCTAGACCACCAACGCCTGAGCAA
This sequence comes from Carpinus fangiana, assembly GCA_006937295.1. Taxonomy (NCBI): domain Eukaryota; kingdom Viridiplantae; phylum Streptophyta; class Magnoliopsida; order Fagales; family Betulaceae; genus Carpinus; species Carpinus fangiana. The sequence continues at coordinate 543,853 of VIBQ01000017.1, forward strand.
GTCCGGACCCTCCTTCGCTTCCGACTGACATGGTCTCGTCACGGGCAACTGCGGTGCAGACCCCTGCCGTCTGAGGAGAGGCAATGACTATGCCACACGATCCTTGCACGTTTTATGCATCGGTGAATGTCATTGCAAGGTATATGTCCTTCCGCAAGCATCCGACACCTCAATCACCTCCCAGAGCTTCCGAGGGATGGCACTGGCCTTTTCCTTCTTATATCTGACTTTTCGCTTCGTTTTTCTGGCATTAAGCTTCTCGTGTTGTACATCTAGCATCTCACCACTCTACTTTTGACCAGCTCACAAAATAGCTCCTTCACGATGTTTGGTGCCGCCTTGCTCTTGCTGCAGTCGCTTGTAGCTGCCTCCAGCCTTGATGCCACTGGCTACGGCCCAGGAGACATTATCGAGCGAGATGTTGCCATTGTTGGTGGTGGCTCTGCCGGCATCTACAGTGCCGTACGCCTGGTTGACCAACACAAGAGTGTCATTGTGATTGAGCAAAAGGGCGTCATTGGTGGTCACACAGAGACATATACTGACCCAGCGACTGGCACGAACCTGAACCTTGGCGTTATCCTTTTTCAGAACACTTCGATCGTGAGAAACTATTTTCAACGTCTCCATGTTCCTCTGATCCCTTCCAATGCTGCCGGGGCCGCGTCGCCCGTTTTCGTGGACTTTTCTACCGGCAAAACCATTGACTATCACCCACCGTCTGTCTTAGCATTTGGAGCAGCCTTGATCAAATATTCAAAGCAGCTGCAAAAGTATCCTGAACTGCAAAAGGGCTTCAACCTAACATATCCTGTCCACCCTGACCTCCTTCTACCATTTGGCAAGTTCGTCACAAAGTACGGCCTCGAGGACCTCTTTCCAATAATCTTCTTGTTTAATCAAGGCTATGTACCCTTCCTCGACCAGACCACTCTCTACATATTCAAGTATCTTAACTCTGCCCAAGTCACCAGCTTCATCACTGGTTACGTGACGGCGGGCACTCACAACACCCACGACCTCTACGCCGCTGCCGCCAAGGTCCTCACGCCCACAAACATCCTCACCCACGCCACCATCCTCAAAACCTCGCGCTCTCGTCCCCACGGCCCAGTACTCCTTGCCCTCTCCACCCCTTCCGGCCCCAAACTCATCCGCGCTCGCAAACTCCTCCTCGCCGCCCCACCCACCCCAGCCACCTTCGCCCACCTGGACCCCTCGCCCGCCGAATGCGCCCTTGCCGCCTACTTCTCCAGCAACACGTACATCACCACCGTCTTCGCCGACTCGGGTCTGCACCCCAACGAGTCGCTCACAGCCACCGGCCCCGGCCAGCCCGCGAACCTGCCGCGCATGCCGGGCATCTACATCGCGTCGCGCCCTCCGGGCACCGCCCTCACGCAGGTCTACTACGGCAGCGCCACGGCGCAGCGCCCCGAGGCCGTGCAGGCGGACATTGTCGCTGCGCTGCAGCGGCGCGCGCGCGCCCTGGGCCGGCCGGTGCCGCATCCCCGGGTGGTCGCGTATTCGGACCACGCGCCTTTCAACATGGGGGTGTCGACGGAGGCAATCCAGAAGGGCTTCTATCGGCGGCTGTTGGAGCTGCAGGGGCAGCATGGCACGTTTTATGTCGGCGCGGCGTGGCAGACGCAGGACTCGAGCGCGATCTGGGCGCAGATTGAGGAGTCGACACTGCCGAGGTTGCTGGCGCAGCTGTGATGGAGAGGGAGATGCCGTCATAAGGGTAGGGAGGGAGGGTAGGGGAGTAGCAGAGAGGCGACAATGGTGGACTGTGAAGATGGATGGTCCTTGCTTGTATTGAGTCTTGTTACTCTAATGACGAAGTACATTGCTTACCCCGTACATCAGCCCGCCGTGTCCAATCTACCGCACCAGTGTTCGCGACAAAGAAACGATGCCTCCCCAAACGAATGCGTGCTCCTTCCCCTGCCTTGAATCCTCTATTCCCCATTCCTGCCGCCGTGCAAACAAAAAAGACTTAAGCAAAACAAAATACACCCAAACAACTCCTCGCTAAACTTGAAACACCAATCAACTATCCCTCATCGGATGCAGAATCTTCTTCACCAGCCTCGTCCGCCGCGGCGTCACACTATCCGCATCCGCGTCCGCCTCCTCATTCGGAATACTATTACTCCTCTTCGCGCGGCTCGCCAGCTCGCTAAAGTGCCGCGTCAGCGTACTCCGCAGCGGCGTCGGCTCGCGCTCGCTCCTCGCCGCACCAGTCCCAGGCCGCGGCGAGTCAGTGAAGCCGCCGTCGTGCGCCTCGTAGATGGACGACGCGTTCGAGCCGCTGCCGTCGAGCAGCGACGTGGTGCCGTCGGTGACGTCGCTGGGCCGCGGCGGACCGTAGCTGTCGCCGGCCTCGGTGATGCGCAGGTGCGGCGACGCGGCGCCGCGGATGCTGCTGGCGGCGCTGCCGACCTTGGAGACGTTCTGGCTGCTGCCGGTGCCGAGGATGGTGGAGGAGGTGGCAAGCTCGCGCAGGCGGTTGACCTGGCTACGGCCGGGCTTGTGGTGGGAGAACTTGTTGCCGATGATGGCGCCGGTGTGGGAGATGAGGGCGCGGATGACGTCCTTTTTGAGCGCGAGCGCCAGGTCGAGGTTGCTCCACGTCTTGTTGCGGTACTCAAGTGTCGGCATGCGGAAGACGAGGTTGTGCACGTCTTCGAGGTTGCGAGTACCTTTGCCGCGGTAGCTGAGGCAAAGGACGACGGACGAGACTTTGGCATACGACAAAGTCATGTAGTTTGATGCGCGACTCAGCATCTGCGACAGATCATCTGACTTCTTTGCTTTGCTTGTGCGTGATTCACCAGATTGGGAGCGGCGGATGCCAAAGAGCTTGCGGTTGCTGCCGTCACCCGTGCCGGACGTAGAATTCTTAGAGAGCTCGCGTCCGCGAGAGACTGGAACGAGACCTTCTGCCGAGCTGCGAGTACTGAGATACCTATCCGTTGATGTGTTGGAATGCTGAGATGTGTTTGTTTGGAAAGGCCGTAGGCTCTTGGAATCGCTATTAGTGATACCAAGGCCATGACTTTTGCGGTGATGCCAGTGCGATGATGGAGGTCGGGAGCCGGCATCAGGGAGCTTGTGTGTTGGCTGGAGACGCCGCGAAAGCTCTCCAGCGCCGGTGGCACTACCAGACATTCTTCTTGACGCATCGTCGGCAGCCGCAACCTTCTGCGCATTCTTTTGTACATCTTGCGCATCAGTATTGTCATCGCTATCGCCTGGTCTAGGCAGCCCGTTCCGAACCATGAAGGGTGAGAAACCTTCCTCTTTGCCCTCTCGTGCGCCGGGGAAGACATACTCGAACAGCTTATGGCCAATCTCGTATTCCAGACTGAGCTTGAGGGGAAACGTGTTGACCTCGAAATGATCCACGACTGGAATACCTGCAATAGCTTCCAGCATGTGCCATTTTATACTAAGCATCTTGATGTCTTCGTCGGATGGTCTTGGCTTATCAGGATCCAGATAAGGTGTCAATATCTCAGGGTAAATAGAGTCAGGAAGTAGGTTGAGGCCATGAATTCGGTCAATCTCAACAGCATTAAAGTTTGAGCCATCGCTGTTGTCCTGTCTTTCGAATGAAGCGTTTCCAAGCTGGAATTCCACCAATGGTGTGTCTTTCTCGCGCACGAGATGCCAGACAATTTCCTGCGCTGCAAGATAATATCGCAGAAGACCATTCGCTTGCGAATCTTCCTTTCGCTCATCGCGTTTCTGTTGCGAGGTGGTGATGGCTTTCATCATGAAGAACAACTCGTCTTCGCAGCTAGTCAAATCGGATTCGAGAGAGATTCGGTCTTCCCATCCTCGGCGATCAAGGTATTTTTCGTTGACATGAAAGTGAGTCTTCAGCTCTTCCAGTTGACGAATGCGGTTCTGCAGCATACTGACCAATTCTGGTGCACCACGGAGGTCACTGAAATCAGAAGCAAGCATAATCTTCTCGAGCCGCTCGTCGCGGGTCTTCTCCAATGGCTCCTGATACAAAAGAAGATCCATAACAATGATGTACATGGCAAAGTACTGCGACGAGTCGCAAATAGCTCGTAGTTGGGGGAAGTCAACCCATAGGTGATCCATGCGGTTCTCATTCTGTTGGTCAGGCTCGTCCGATCCATCTTTGCCATGTGAGACACTTTCATTGTACTTTAGGCGGAGTTTGTTGTACTTGTCCAGACGTAGACACGCCGAAGTCCTTTCAACAACTCGAGCGAATCCATATTGCTCCACATGAAAGTCAAACATGACCTCGATCGGCACCCAGGGGGGCCATGACTTGCCAGCGTAAGTACCATAATTATGGCCGGTGTACATGTGCAAGAACTCGGGTGCGAAGCGCTGCTTCGTGCTGACGAAGAATTGCATATTGTCCATCTCAGCAATGAATCGCCTCTGAACAAGTCCGCTGACGTCGTCAGAGACGCGATCCTTGTCCATGATCTGAAATACCTTCAAACGCATGCCTCGAGCAGTTAACAGTACAACAGAGTTCGGGTTCTTCTCGCTTTGAAGTTGTATCTGAGGGGCAACAAGGCGCACGTGATAGGTGTTTTGCACGATGAAATCATGTGACACGTCTTGATCGGCATTCTCCTTGGCTTTAGGTTGAGCAGAGTCATTTTCCTTGTCTTTTTCGCCCTCGTCATCGGCGTCAACAAAGCGTTTGCCGTCACGTAAAAGTTGATGGATACGGTCTTGAACTTCGTTGTCACTGTCTTCGGACATAGGCGTCTCCGGGGTTTCGGTCTCATCATTCAGGTCGGTTGGCGTTGAAGAGGCAGCCTTGGCTTGTTGCTCTTCGACAATATCCAAAATAAACTTGACCGCGCGTCGAGACGTGTAGTAAACGAAACCACGCCTTTGGCTAACCTGATGAATGTATCTCAACATTATGTCCCTGAGAGAATTGTTCCATTTGATCTGAGCATTGTGAATCACAAATCGATTGTTGAAGTCACTGAGGTGATCAGCCATAGCATTTGGATCCGTAGTGACAGTATCCTCATTTTCAAGTTGAGATTGCTCTACGTTACCGTCTGAGCCGTCACGTGAGTTGAGGTTGCCGTCCCCCGCATCAGGATCCGGCATATCTCTCCGTTCAGGCGTCTTCATGCGGCGTTCGAGGTCCTCAACCATTCTGTTAAGAAATGCTTTCTTTTGCTCCATAATGGCAGTATGGGTTCGAAGCTCCTCCAGTTTGTATTCATGCGTTGATTTAGTATCAGCCCCGCCTCGGATTGAACGAAGCTCGGCTTCGTCAACCTTGACAGAGTGTTGCCTCATGGCCTCCGTAATTTTGCCTAATCTTTGGTGAACAAGGTCAAGTTGGACTTGTCTCGAATCATTCTGGGAGTTCATAACACAGACGTGAGTATCTTCGTATCCAAAAGGACTAGTCCTATTTGGAACACCGGAAATCGTTGAGTTGTGGTCTGTTTGTCTGCGGTAGGTAAATCGAGGGGCATACGCAATTGGAAGGATTCTGGTGTCTGGGTCTTGGTCCATGGGTAACGTCCAGTCTATTTCCACAAAGTCGTCCACATCAATCCAGGTAAAGTCATTGTCCGGAATGGTGAACTTGCTCAAGTCTATACCAGCGGTAGAGTCGGCAAAGCCAGCCAAACGTTCGTCTGACGCTCGTTTCACTGTGTTTAGGCTAGTGCCAGTGATGCGTGCAGACACTGCCCTGATATCCGCTGCAACCAGATCTAGTAGACCACGATTAATGCGCATTCCAGATGTTTTTACAAGCTTATTGAGGCCCTTTACAGCAGTCTCAAATTCTTCACGACGCTGGTGTAGATCAAGAACGAAGCTGTCAAGGCGAACTTTTAGGCCAGTCGCAGACACAGTGTCATCATCTCCCTTGAAGTCTTCGGCATCCTTGTGTTTGTAGACGTGACTCATAAACAAAGGCGATAGTAAAAGACTGTACTTGATAGTTGCCAGGTGACGTCCAAACTTCTTGCCAGACTTTTCGACAGCCGGGAACAAAGCTCCTTGCCGTATGGGCAGAGACATGACGCCAGAAAACATGCTCCACCAGGAGAAGAAGTGTGTAAAGAATCGAGGCGTAAGATGAACAGAGTTGTAATTCTGGGAAGGTTCAAGTTCCGGGTTGGTCCAGTCTCTATCTGATGGAGCAGAAATGGCGATAGACATGTGGATGTGATGACTCCTGAAGCCACGGAAAGCGTCGTACGAAGGATTCTCCTGAATGTTCTTGATGTGGACTGGGTTTTTCAAACTGACATGATAGTGGGGTTCGAATTCGAAAGAACGACTCCCGTCTCCGACATTGCGCTCAAACACCAGACCGGCTTGCCAGCGCACCTTTCCAGATAGCTTCATGACAACCTTTTTGAATAAAGCAGCGTCTTGTCTACTTGCCGTGCTGGATCCACTATGACTTCCGTGCTCACCCATAACGGAAGAGCTTTGGCGCGCTTCATGGCTGAAATCTGGGATTGCCAGGACGTAGTCACCACTGTCAACAGTCATAAGTTTCATTGGGTCATCAAGCTGGCGGATGTTCCAGCGAACATCGTTCCGCCAAACCATAACAAAGCCTGCACCGTGTCCAGTGACCAGATATGGATCTCTGGAACCTTTGAATAGTAGATGGCAATCTCCGCCACCAGTCCATGCAACATTGACACGCGAGTGGAAGACGAGTCTTATTTTGTCCCAAAAGCCAACCTTGTCAGATGGGTCGATTTGGGGTTTCGTGAAGCCTTCAATGACTTGCATCATATCCTGTATAGCCGGTTGATAGGAAGTCCCCCATGTAAAGCGGGTATCTTTGGCGGTATTTATCTCGATCTTGATGGTAGAGTAGGTCTTCACTGCAGACACAGTCCGCCGTACATCGACTGCAAACCCCCCAGACACCTCTTTCTGCGTAGGATGGAGCTTGTCTGCTGGAATGACTTCGATCTGCAAGTCTCGAGTGGATTCAAAGTCTCTGAACTCCTCACCAATGACAAAGTCAGACTTGAGGGACCAACTGGGTAGTCTTGCTGATTGACCTGACTTGATTGCTGGAATGTGAAGTAGTGGTAGCGGATAGTCCCGCAGACTAAAACGCGCCTCGCCCATCTCGAAGTGCGCGTTCAGGGGAACGAGCAAAGAGAATTGAGTATCTTTTGGAAGGCCTTTGCCGACATCATACATGAAATTCGGGAGCTGATCCAAGGGGAAGGAAGGCTTGTCGATGGTGATATTCAAATCGCTGACCAATAAACCCGCAAGGGCAGGTCGCATGGGAATCTGGAGAATGGTTTCGTCATGCAGCCCTTCGTCCTGTGGCCCGTCCATGCCCCAAGCCAACCGCCTCATCTCTGCAACTGCTCCAGTCTGAGTGTTCATGGCATGATCGACCCTCTTTTTCCAACTCTGGGCATTGTAGGTCTGCAGACGATCCCATGCCTCGCTAATGCCTGTCGAAGGTCTTGAAGAAAAGTCACATGCACCATCACGATCATATCGCATTCGAGACTTATGATTTTGCGGCGCATGCAAGTGATCATCGACGTGGTGACTGTCCTCTGGTGGTGTTCTAGTCCGAGACGTGCTTCTGTCACGCTGGTCACCGCCATTTCCCCTGCCTCGCAAATTTGTCGAACCGCGACCATTTTCGGTGTTCATAGAACGACACTTCATGCGAAAAGCTTCCTCTCGAGCAATGCGTTGTTTTTGCTCAATCAACCCAGTACGGAAAATGACGCCGAGCTTCCATTCGAAGGCGCCGTCTTCGAGTTCAAATAGTAGAACGTGAGTTCTGACTGTGACCTTGGGTACGTGTTTTGGACCCTCTGGAACCTTTCGTAAAATGTACTCGTTGGAGCCAGTCGTGAAACGATGGTGCAGCTGCTGGGCTGTCTTTGCCGTGTTGATAAAATTGTCAAAGATCTTGTGCACAATCAACTGGTGCGGAATTCCGATTCGTATTGCATCGGATGAAATATCCCACGATTTTTCTGTGACTGCCTGTGTACCTTTCTTCTGGCGATTCTCTCGTAGGTCTAATCGAAGACTTTTGATGCTCACGATACGATTCCACGCCGTCTTTACGGTTGGAGCCGTGCAATGTAGTCGGAGTATCATAGCCTTGACGAATGGAGTCGTCCAACGGTGCTTCTCAACCTCGAGCTCGTACACGTGAAGTAAAATTTTCGGCTCTGACGGTAGTTGCGCCTTGACCTGGACAAAATTCGCCTTCACATCGAGCGCAATGAGCTCCTCTGACTTTTGGTGCAGCGGTCTCTCAGTATTGTCCGGTTGTGCTGAACCTGTCTGAGACTTCCTGGCATGTGAAAAGGTATGTTGCAACATGACGACGGCAACACCAATAGAGTAATGTCGGAAAAGCGAGTATTGAAAGTAAGCGGTCTTGACCAATGCCATAACATGTAAGACAGGACCATAGCCGTCGTTTGAAGTAGTCATTGCAACCTCGGATGAAGGCAATGAAATGAAAGGCTCGGCCTCCCAGTCGTTCGTGCCTTGGATGATGAAAGCTTCGAAACCTTTGATATGCGTTGCCATACGCCGCCCGTCAGTCTGAGCGGCGGCCTTACGTAGCTTCGGCGTAGGCGATAGAGTCTTTGGCGGATCATCTATGCGCATGGACCGGCTCGCCGCCCGCCTGCGCGATCCTGGGCCGTGTATCTGGGGATCATCCTTGTTGACTTTGTAGTCGGTGGTTATGGACTCCAAATGCAGCGCCACGCCCCTTGATGCAGTAGACAATCCAGTGTCTTGCCCGGCAACTTCAATATTAAAGTCAGAAGCTGCCACGGAAAAGTTGTGCAACCAGGGTGGTAATTTTCGCAAGAAATTGTCGCCTTTGGGTTCTACAGGCTTTCGCATCTTGTCTGGATGCACATCTGCCCGCAGCTGCTTCATGATCTGCCTGACTCCGCTGATGATCTCAGGTCGGATCATGAACATCGAAAAGGTCTGAAAATTGGCAGACGCGACCACAAATACTTGAGGAGATGCTGTCAGCTGGGTTTTCAACTCCATACTGTCGGTGTGGAGCAAGTTGTGACGCAATTTCGATGCAGTCTGATAATAGAGCTTGTGCGAAGTGACACGCAATGTGGAAGAGAGCAAGTACTCCACATCAGATCCCGCAGAATGTTCAGAGTCAATGTCGAGAGTGATGGACGAGATGGCCGATATGAGCAAGTCAAAATCAAAGTTCTCAGGCTTTTTTGCTTCCACGATGGGAAGTGCAACGCGCAGGACGGGTTCGTGAACTGACAGCCTAATGCTTGCCTTGGGTAGGAAGCGTGATATGATGGCCTTGCCTTGGCTAGTCATTGAAGAGCTGGTGGAGGAACGGCTTCGGCGGTTGGCCAACAGAGCCAAGACAAGTGGCAGATGGCGCGGGTCCAAGTCCAATGATGGTGAAGTAACGACGAGATTTGCAAAGAATATGTTGGCGTTCAAATCGGACGAGCTTGTGTGAGAAGCAAGCTGAAGCAGCTTGGCGGGCAGCGTGGTCTTGACCGTGGCTGTAGTCATGGGAATGTAAAAAATACGCTCAGGGAATGCTTCACCATCGTCCAGATTAATGGAGATGGAAATGGCAGAAAGTAAAGCCTGGTGAGCAATGTCGCTGCGGGCAAAATACATGGACTGTGCTGGGGTGGCAGGGTCGAGGCGATATATGTCCATGCCGACCTCCTTCAAGGAAGCGTTGATACTGACGGGCTGGCCGTTTGGTTTGACCGTTTCGATGGTCCTCGAGACGCTGATAAAGCTGATGGCCAGCGAGACTTCGTGAATGCCGCGAAGGATGGAGCTCACAAAGTCCTTGGCCTCGGACACAGTGCGAAGCAGGCGCTCTTCTTCGGTGCTTGGGGTAGCAACCTCGCGGTCCGTGTCGCTGGCGTCAGAAAACACATCGCTCGGGCGGCGGTGGTCTGTGGCAGTCTTTGGATAGGCGCGACGAGCGTGCTGGGAGCTCCGCAATATGTCATCGTAGGGTATGTGGATACGGCCAACCTTGACCGATACGGAGGCGTCGCGGAGACCTTGGATATCCTTGTACAGGAAGCCGTAGACGTTGACAACGCAATGGTCGAGGACATCGATCGAGTCTTTGCCTTCACTCTTGAAAAGAACGTTGCGGATGCCAATGATCCACTCGGCAGGCGTACGCTTGCCCTCTTTCTTGCTTCGGTATGTGAACATGCGACTGCGGTCGACGGCGTGCAGGCGGGTGTCGACGGAGAGCAAGACGTTGCCAACATGCAGCGTGCCCACCCCGCAGACCTCGAGGGCGGACTTCTCCGCGCGAACGTCGATGACGCGGATCCAAGGAACGATGTTGTGCAGACGTTTGAGCTTTTCCTTCAAGTCGGTGAGTTTGTGCCATATCTTGCTCCGCTTCTGCCTGGATTTCTTGTGACGATGCTTCTTCTCAAGGCCATCTGGAGTTGCTGGAGTGTCTCCACGGACAGGCCGGGAGCCGCGGGAGAGGCCGTTTGTGGCACCGTTTGTAGATTGTGGGGAAGATGTCAACTGATCGAGATCGACGGTCACCTTGAGCTCTTCAAGAACCAGACTGACCCAGGTCGGTTGCGTGAAGGTTGGGCGATGGAGCTGCAAGCCCAGGCCGCGGATCTCCACCTGCAGGCCATGTCGTGGAGTGTACGCGATGCGACGCAGCCCAGAAAAGCCGATGCGTTGAATGGAGACGCCGGTGAGGACGCGGACAATGGCAAAAAAGATAAATGTGGATAGCCAGAAAAGGAGGAAGAGGCCTAGGAGGAAAGACAAGGAGGGGAGAGCCATGCTCGCGTCGCCATGGACCGGCAGCGCAGGGCGCACTCAACCGCCGGGGCCGGAGAGACGGAGAGACGGAGATGCGAGACCTCGTGCCAGCAGCTGCGGCGTTGCAGTGCGGCGAAGCGGGTTCTTGTTACGAAGACTCGCGGAACATGGTATTTCAAGAAGAGTGTTGTGGCGATTGAGGCGCTTTCGAGGCGGAGGGGGAGCGGCGGAGGGAGACACGCGCACCGGGGACAGGATGCACCGCCAGGCAGAGAGCGTTCAGGCGCGCCGGGGGGAAAAGAATAAGCTGGATGCGTCTGCGTGGGTGAGGTGTGGATGGAATACGGGTTTGTTGGACATGGCACACGCAGCGGCGCGCGGCACACCGCGGGCGGCGAGGTTGCACCTCTCACGTCATGCGGCGTCCGCTTTCCATGGAGCTTAATCTCGTCCGACTTCTCTCTCCACAGCGCTAACGCGGGCATGCATGCGAACTGGCCCCTCCCCCCGGATCGTTCGGCACGCTCAGGGCAACGACAACGGATCCATTCATTGTATGCAGTGCGTCGTCTAGAGTCTTGTCTGTCGTGGTTTCATACAGTACACATCATCGTCCATTCCGGCCCGCCGAGCCGCCGCCGGAGCAAGAGGCAAAAGGAGCATGTAGCAAATTCTCTGAGCCTGATGGCCCACATGCGAGGGAGAGAAGGAGGGAGGGAGTGAGTGGAAATGCAAGCGCTGAGGGGGACTCTCCCATTTTTGATTTTCCATGCCGTCCAACTCCTGCGCGCCATGACGCCTCGCCGTAAATCATCAACGCGCGCCCTTCAAGAAGCCAGCGCCCGCGATCCAGCCTTGTTTTTGCGCACCCCAGCCTTGGGCACCGTCTCCCAGCCATCGTCCTCCAGCGCCTCGCCCGTGCTGGCGTCGCTGGTCGCGCCTGTCTTCGCGTCACGCACAATCTCCCGTGGCTTGACGTCCTTGTCGTCGATGATCTCGCCTTGCGCGTTGTCCTCCGCCGCGCCCTCGCCTGCCACGCCCTCCTCGCCATCGCCCATGCGGCGAAGGATCTCAAACTTGGGCGCCTGGGCCACTGGCGACGTCGCCCCGTTCTCTTTGTCCTTGGGTTGCTTGCGCTCGCGCCCCGCGCCTTTACCGTTCTCCTGGCCGGCTGCGGTCTGGCTCTTCTCGCCCTTGGTCGCCTTGTCTGCCGCCTTCTTCTCTTCACGTGCTTTTCGCTCCTCGTCCTGCTTCTGACGCAGTGCAATGCGCTTGTCCTCAATCTCTTGCTCGCGTTGCTGCGTGTTGATCGGCTTCGCTGCACCGAATGGGCTTGCCTTCGAGTCGCTCGACGACTGTGGGGCGTCGGATGGTGCCTCTGATACGGTGCGCTTCGCTAGGTTGAGCTTTGGCCGGGTCGCCGGCGTGGGTGCGGCAGCGGCGGGCGATGACGGTGTGCTGACATCCGGCGTCGCAACGGGAGAGGGGGCATCTGGCTTCATCCTGGCGCGCCACTGGTTGTCCTTTTCGGCCGCAGTAGGGGCCCTCTCGACTGGCGCGGGACGAGGAGGACGCGATCCACCATCCTGCGATCGGTTGGTGCCTTCGCCCCATGAAGGAGAGTCGCGGCGCTCAAACGTTCTTGGCTCACGCTCGCGGGCAGGACCACCGCTTTCGCGACGTGGGCCCAAGCCTGGACCACCAGGAGGGCCGGCGGCGCTTGGGCTGAGCGGGCCCTTGCGCTCCCAGTTGCCAAAGTCTCTGATTTTCCCGTCACCCTCGTCCCCAAGAGGTCCTCTTCTGCTACCGCCCCGCTCGCTTTCAAATCCTCGTCCGCCGTCTCTGAAGCCTCCTCGTTCCATGCCCGGACGGGAGGGGTCTGGTCCTGAAAGTGGGCCTTTGCGGGACCAGTCGGTGATTTCGCGAGCTTCCTGGCGGTCCTTGGCTATTACATGGTCAGCAGCTCGTCATCAAAAACGTATTGGGGTACTTACGAGGCTCAGCAACGCTGACGCGGATGTTCCTGCCCTGGAACGAGGTGCCGCTAAGCTCCAGAGCCCTTTTGAGTCCCTCGAGAGAGCCGAATTCTACATAGCCAAAACCTTTTGGCTTACGGTCCAGCTTGTCTTCGACTATACGCACATTCGTGACTTCGCAATCACCGAAATAATCGTTGATGTCACCGCTGGTGACATCGAAGGAGAGGTTACCAAGATGCGCAGTGTAGGGCGGCCGAGTGGGTAGAGGAAGCGCTTCGCGTTGGGAGTAGCCTAGTAGTTGTCAGTCAGTTGCTTCGCCGTGTGCGACGAAAGGTGCGTGTGTTACCTTCGTAGGCCCCGCCGGTGATGCGCTCGCCGCCTCGGGGGGGTTGGTCATAGGTTCGGCCGCTGCCATAACCGCTGCTGGCAGAGGCTGGCTTTTGTTAGTAGAAGATTCATGGATTATCTTTCGTGTGTACAACTGACTGTAAGCTAGAACCAAGGGTTAGCATACGATCAAAAATGATAAAGAGGAACATGTCGCTCACCATTGACCGGCTGGTCTTCCATTTCATCGGCCCAGGACCCCATGTCTTTGTGAACTTGTTAGCTGCGCTGCACTTCTGAGAAGTAATACATGGACGCCTTACTGTTGGAGTCTCCGATGAAGTCCTGGAGGGACAGCTTCTGCTGCCCTTGCTTTTTGCTCTTCGGACCTGCGGGACGAAAGCCGGGTCAGCGCATCATGTTGCCTTCTCAACGCGCCCGCATATGCGGGCACTTGGTGGGGTGGACCAAAACATACCCATGATTGCGGTGTTGGATTTGGCGCTCGCTAGCAAGCTGCAGTGCGAGCAGTTCAAAGATCAGGCGTGGTGAGGGGCTGACGTGTGGGGAAGAGAAATTCGGAATGTCGTAGTGTCGCCGCCAAAGAATTCGGGTGCGTGTGAAGCCGTCAAAAAGGTTGGCACCCCGCCAATCCACTTGTGTGCGGCTAATTCCGCTCCCGTGCCAACATTATTCACGTCAAGTTGCTGCTCTGGCCTTCCTGCGCAACACTGCTGGACTTGCAGAGGGTTCATCATGGGCGAACCGGAGCCGAGGAAGCATGATGGGCCGGGCGGGTCAGATATCATCTTGTCCTCTGCCAAAGTGGGGGCTGCTACTGGTAAGTCGACCCATTGAAACCTCCCTCTGCTTAGAGCTAGTGCCATGAAGATATCATGTTCCAGGAAATTGTTCACTGCCAGCGCACGATAGACATTTCGATTAAATCTGACTGTGCTTTGTAGGAGTCGCAGGTGCTGCTTTTGGTGGAATTGCGGGACTGGTTCGATCGACAACTCCGGTCCTTTTCGCTACAGCATCAGGCTTGCAATGGTTTGGGATGGGGGCATTCTATTGGGGCACGCGCCAAACGCTCCTAACCTATCATCTGTCGGCAGCTGATCAAACTGCTGCTCCCAAGACATTGAGTGATCTCAGCCCCTCTCAGCGAACCGAAGCCAGTGCTCTTGCAGCTGGCCTTACTGGACTTTTCACTGCCGCGCTCACCCGTAAGACTTCTGAAGATTTCTCACCTGTATCTTTGCATCTGACTTGTGAAAAGGCGGCCGATCCAATATCATCCCTGGTGCTCTCATTTTCTCGCTGACAGGGTTTGTTGGGCAGAAAGTTTACAATGCCATGGACCAAAGCCAGCAGGCAACATCGCCTACAAGCGGCCAGGATGCGCTGCTGGTGCGCATGGCTAAGTCGCGCTTCAGTCCAATGAAAGTTCTGACCAGCGAAGAGTACACCGCCATGATCAGAGAGAAGCAGGTCCGCATCGAGGCCGAGATTGCACTCATAGACGATGAGATCACCAGATTACAACAGCAGCATCAGAAGAAATGATTGCACTCGTCATGCTATATGCTATACGTGGCTGCGAGTCTCTCGTTGAGATGATCCCTGGCTGTCAGCACTTTGGCTCCAATAAACGTCGTCTCGCTGGTCTGCTGATGCTTCTGCACCACTTTGCTGGGAATCTCAACAAGTTTAGCATCATCTTCAGGGTGGCAGAAGTATGCAATCGAGTAGCGATCAGCGAGAGCCTCGCCTTTATTGGGGAATATGACTCTATGTCTGGTAGACTTGAGCAAACCTCCTGTCCAGTACGACAGCAGGTCTCCGATGTTCACCAAGATCGGCAATGGACCAGACTCATCCGTTGGATTGACAGGCACAGAGGCCCATTTGTTTTCTGGGGTCAAAATCTCAAGCCCTGGTTGACCAGGCAGACGGAATAAAAGCGTGACGCTTCCATAGTCCGAGTGTGCGCCAGCTCTGATATCCTCGCTCGGATCATGAGCGACTAATGGCGGCAGTTTGGGATACTTCGAGCGTTGTCAGAACACAGACTGACGGGAAGTTTTTGCTTGAGACTCACATAAAGAAGACGCAGGACACTACCAGAAGGGCTTTGATCTTGGTCATGGCGTGAACGAAACCATTCCTTTCCGCCATCTTCCAGCGGTATCTCCAGCCCCTCGGCCAGTAACTCTAGGATCTGGTTGCAAAGCGCATGACATTTACCAAAGAAAAGTCCCAACTCTACCTCATGGAATCTCAGAGGCAGAGGGAATGACTGTTGGGCCTTTCCTCCTACGAACTCTCCTATGTTGAACGCTCTGCACGACCGATTAGTCAAGAATGCGTGAAAGGTTGGGTGGCTCACTCTTTGAAGTCTCCTTTCTTTTGATTGCCTGGGTCAAGAGTCTCTCGGCCCATACCTACCCAGCCATGGTTTTTTCCGGACTTGGCGGAGTGGATAGAGCACTCCTCCTTTACCTTTTGCGGTGCGGCAAATAGATCTCTGGACTACACATGTAATGAGATGAACAGCATACCCCATCCGTGTCATGTGTGTTTACCAAGTGAAAAATACCTTCGACATTGTCCGGCGTCAACTCCAGATCCTGATGCTTGACAAAGATAAAGCCAAAGTCTATGGCCGCTCGCAGCATTTTCTGTGCCGCATCATCACTGTTGAGGTCGACGACTGGTATCTGCGCTGCAGCTTCTCCGGTTTGAGAAACCATCATATGATCAGGAGCGGCGTATCTGCGATCGCCAATGATAGGCGGCAAAGCTGCTCACGAACCTGTCACACATAACACTCACCCTCTTCAGGCACTCAAATAGCCAACCCGCGATGATCTCCAGGTAATAAACAGGAAAGAAGCACGGTCCTGTGCTTACTTGGTGGCTGATGGCTTGCTCCTGGGTGAGGAATCGATAACGATGTACTAGTCCCTGCGAGGAAAGAATAGCCGATCTCAACGCCGACTTCGCATTCGACTACCTTAGTAATAACGTTGATAGCCCCTCATGACTCTTGATGCCAATGGCTTGGCTTCTTGATTTTGATTTATCTTCGTGCAATACTTACGTGGCTGTTCTCCGTGCTGGTGCTTACACAATCTGCTGCTCTAGGTCAGTATAAAAGCACCACGAGTAGCTGACACACCACGATCAAAAAGTGGGAGGTATAAGCCACAATAAAACTAGCATATCCAAGCAGTAAGCCGACAAAGAGGATTCTAAAAAGAAATAATGGCTACCGGAAAACCCCTTCTCAAGCTCCAGGAGGTCGGACCTGAGCAGTTTGTTGCCGCGATGGATCTCCAGATGCGGACCTTCATTGCCATCAATGAGCGCCTTCACAGTCTCCTCTTCCCTGGCGATCCCAACACTGACCCTGCCGCGGTCGAAGCGTGCGCGAAGCGCTTTGAAGCAGGCCGTGTCGCAGATGAGCGCGCAGGTGCTGAGCTCAAGTACTGGCAGGCTATTGACGTCCAGTCCGGAGAGATGGCTGGCTGCGCCCTATGGGAGTTCTGGCCCAATGGGAAACCTGAACAGACGGGTGGAGAGGTCACATGGGTGCCTGATGCTGACACCGACAAGGGCATCCGAGGAGGTGAGCTGTGGCGGAAGTACACGCAGTGGGCGGTTGACCGCCAACATGGCCTACGTGCTAAGCATATCGAGGGACCGTATGCACGTAAGTCTACTTGACTCTGCTATCCGTCGCACACATTTCAGCTTCTCAGAAGAAGGCCGGCGCATTTGCTCTTATTGACTATTTTGTAGAGCTTGAGGTATGCTTCACCTCCGGCGCCCATCAGCGCAAAGGCGCAGGCTCCCTCGTTATTGATGCTGGTCTCGCCCGTGCCGAAGAGCTAGGTCTAGATTGCTTTATCGAAGCATCGCCACAAGGGAGACTCTTGTACGAAACCAGGGGTTTTAGATGTATTGAGGAATTCACGCCCCAAGTTCCCTCCGAGCTGGAAGAAACCAGTGAAGGAATTCCCATCGAGTATAGCTTCATGAAGAGACCAGCAGGTGGCTGGCAAGACTAGATCATCGTCTACACGATCGAACTTTACATTAACGTTGACAGCCATGACCAGAATATTACATACACGCTCTCTACCTAGCTATGCTAAAATCGACTCATTAACCAAGTTCAACTTGTCATTCCTATAAGAATCCAAAGTTATCGTGGCGGATACGTGGTCCTACTCAGTACGTTATGAAAAGGGACCGAGGGTAGCGTCACGTGCTACTGCGCCCCTGCGGCTCTGCGGTACGCAACCAGCAAACAGTTCAGCGCTCGTTGCCTGTGTAGCTAGCTTCTCTCGAAATCTACTCTTCACTTCTGTCTGTGCTACCCATGACCGGCGTCTGGAACAGTGATCATTCCGGATACCTGAGGAGCACACCCCTGTTGTGCCTGATCTCCTCGGTGCACTCGCTTACGAGCGTGCCTACCTGCATTGAGCCTCTCCTCTCCACCATTCCTCCACCCCTCCGCGAATACCCCTACGAAACTCTATGCAGCATCCCCCAAAATGATTCACGAATTTCCAGTCTGGTCAGCACCCCGTGCAGAAGTCTGCGCATTCACCGAGCTTAAAGATACAACCCTCGCAATCGAAGCCAACTTCTACCTTGAGCGGCTCATCAACTCAAAGCCATGGCGCGAGCCTCTTCTCTCTGCCCTCGGCGGCCTCCCCTTCGCCATGGAAAATCACATCCGCAAGGAGCTGGGCATCTTGCGCGATGCTGGGATCGCTTCTCTCTTTGTCTTTCATGGCTTAGACGCTGGCGAGAAGTACAAGCCCTTTGATGCGCAGACCAAGGCTGCTCTGGCCAATGGCCAAGCGTGGACGCTCTACGGCCAGACACAACCAGACGAAGCCGTGCAAGCCTTTGGCAACTCGGGCTATGCGCAGCCTGAACACCTCTACAGGATGCTGCAGGCCATTTTGCGGGACGAGAAGGTGGATTTCCAAGTTGCGCCCTACACAGCATGGGGTCAGGTAATTGCTCACGTTCATGTCAAATGCGTAGACCCAAACTAACAGCTCCAGCTCGCGTATCTCAGCAAATTATCTGACAGATATGTGGATGCTGTAGCAGGCTCCTCTGAGCTCTTACTGTTTGACGTGGATCGCTTCATCTCAGGCCTGAACTTTGTCGACCAAGAATTTACTTTTGTTCGACAGCAAAGCTGCCAGGAGGAACTCTCGACCACGACAGCAGACATGTTTGTGGATGCATGCTTGCTGTCCGGCAATGCGATACTTCCTACCCTCCCGCTTCTCTCGGCCAACCGCAGACCGCAGAAGATCAAGACCGCCGTCGAGATGATCAAAGGCGTCCCGGGCCAGAGTGCCATAGCTCTTTGTCTAGGCAACCAAGAGAATCCTCAAATGAAGGAGCAGGACTACCTGAACCGGTACCGAAGAAGCCGTCTCGCCATCAAACACCAAGTCGTCCTATCTTCGGACGGCAAAATTGTGCTGCCAGAGCAGCAGGACCTGCCTGGAGACATGGACGTGTTTCTGGGTCTTCAACTACCTGATGAGCTGTATTATTACCTCTCTATTGGCGTCATAGGCCCCCGCATCTTGAATCAGTTCACGTCGAAGGCGATACAAGAAGTAACGCCAGTTGACGGTGGCGACTCACAGACCTATCGCAACCTGATTGCCGAAAAGCTGACTCCCGTTCGTCTCTTGACACTTGCTGTCCTGGGTTACTCCATACACAGAGGTTTTCAGTATCAACCAGTCACTCTGAATACCTGGTTTAGCCCCGAACCAGAGCGAGCGACTGTGCTCAAGATTCGAGAGACTTATCCACAAAACCCATCTGATACGTTCCTCAACTCCTGGAGCGTTCACGAAGACATTTTCAAGGCGAGCCTAAGCGCGGAACAGCCTACGATTGCGCACGCCTTGCAGTTACTCAAGGACCCCGCGTTCGCATCGAAGACAGTCACCACAAAGAACAAAGCATCTCCCAATTTTCTAAAGACGAAGCCCGAGGTTTCACTGAACACCATCTGGCGCTTCCTTCACCTACGCAACTACGTCGACGACAAACACAATCTCACGCCCTGGGGTAATGTTCTCTCCACAATCCTGTCGAAGCTTCAGGCCACCGATGCACCAGAAGCAGCCGCAGTTGTCGCGACCGAGCTTCTGCGATACGATCTGTTGACGTCAGATGACATGTTCCCCACCTACAGTGGCGCTCCAAGTGGAAGTGAGACGCACCGCCGTAACTGTCTTTTGATCTCACGCATCGCATGTCTGGGCAAGTTGCAGCATGAGTCGATTGGCTTCACAGGTCCGCTCAGCCGGCATATGCTCGGCTACACGTCTATCATCAACGCAGTCAACAACAGCTTACGCGATCTTGTCGAAGTCAGCCTCACTTCGATGCTCCTCAACGGTGACGTTGACCGAGAGCGTGAAGATCTCACCGACATCAGCTTCGACCTTCCATTCCTACTTCCTTATGACTGTGCGTTGGGTGTCGCTATGAAGCACTACCTGGATGAGCTGCAGATCTCCCCCGACGGCCCGCCCAGCCAGGAGAAGAAGGAGTCTCTGATGGAAACGAGCAAGAACAATTGGCTACCCAAGGCAAAGAATGTCAGAGGCGACATTGAGAGGATGTTCTGCCTGTGGGATGCAGTCTACGAAGGCATCAAAGTAGGCTTAGCGCAAGGCCTGGTCAAGGGCGACAAGGAGAAATGGGCAGCGCTTGACAAGTGGGCACAGGAGAGAAGATGCCCCTAGGTTGACGCGCCGCAGGCTAAGCGATGTAAAATGACCCCAGAAATGGAACCACTTTCATGATATTCCTCCATCCGTTGACGTTATATCGTACAGTGCCTACAACTTCGACTTGGACTCCTTGCCAAACGCTTCAGCATCCCGCTTCGCCCACTCACGCAACACCTTCCGCTGAATCTTGCCGCTAGGGCTCTTCGGTACCTCGTCGATGATGACCGCCCCTCCCGTCAACCGCTTGTGCTTCGCCACCCTCTTCGCCAGCCACGCCGCAATCTCCTCCGCCCGCACCTTGCCCCTCGCATGCTCGCGCAGGCTGACATACGCGCGCGGCGCCTCCTCTTGCTCCAGCTGCAGCCCCACGACCGCGGCGTCCGCGACGTCCGCGTGCTCCAGCAGCGCCGCCTCGAGCTCCGCGGGCGCGACCTGGAAGCCGCGCACCTTGATTAGCTCCTTCTGGCGGTCGACGATCCAGTACCAGCCGGCGCGGCGCACCGCGACGTCGCCGCTGCGCAGGAAGCCGGCCGCGTCAAAGGCCTCGCGCGTCGCGCCGGCGTTGCGCCAGTAGCCCAGGCACACGTTGGGCCCGCGCACGCACAGCTCGCCGCGCTCGCCGTCGGCGACCTCGCGCCCGGCGGCGTCGACGAGCTTGATGCTGCAGTTGGGGTCGGCGAGGCCGACGGCGCCTGAGGTGTCGCGCATGAGGCCCGGGACGTGCAGCGTGCTGCAGGTGAGTTCGGTCATGCCCATGGTCTGGACGACGCGCAGGTCGCGGCCGACGGTGTCCATGACGGCGTTCTGCAGCTCCTTAGAGAGGGGCGCTGCGCCGCAGAGGATGTTGCGCAGGCTGGAGAGGTCGTGGGTGCGTGTCTCGGGGCGCTTGGCGAGCATGACGAGGACGGGCGGCGCAGTCTGCAGGTGCGTGATGCGGTGGCGCTGGATGTGCGCGAGGAGGGTGGGGAAGGCGAAGGCGCGCATGAAGAAAACGGGAGTGGCGGTGCGGGCGGCAGCGGCGATGCTCCAGAGCTGGCCGTAGGCATGGTAGAGGGGTAGGAATCCGAGCCAGCGCTCTGGGGGCAAGGTGTCGGCGGGGACGAGGGAGGAGGGGTCGTCGGAGCGCAGGCGGCGCATGTAGAGTGACTGCTCGACGTTGGCGATGATGTTGTACGCAGATATGCAGACACCTTTAGGTAGACCCGTCGTGCCAGACGAGTAGTTTAGACAAGCAACTCGTGTGCGACTCTCTTCGGGTGTCTGGATATGGCGACGATGGTGGCGAGCTTCCTCGTCGGAAGCGAGCATGGTGCGCCAGTCAAGCACGCCCTGCGTCGTGGGGCATGCCTCGTCATTGAACAGAAAGAGCTTCTCGCGGGGGAAGGAGGTACGTTCGGTGGCTTTCAAGGCAGTGTCTAACAGTGTAGGATCTACGAGTATTGCTTTGGCGCCAGTGTTCTCGATTTGGTATGCGACTTCTTCGACACCATAGGCTGGGTTGGAGCCGGAGAAGATAAAACCATTGCCTGCGAGGCCGAGATAGGCAATGGGCATGAATATGTGATTTGTGCTATGGACGAGCACGACATCGCCTTCTCGTAGGCCGATCTGTTGCAGGCCAAGGGCGAGGCGGGAAGTCCACAGGAGGACTTGGGCCGGCGAGAGGTAGTGCGAGGGCTGCTCGGCGTCGATGTAAAGAGGCTCATTGGAAGGCGTGGAGTCAGGCGGAAAAAGCCATGTCAACAGGTCAGTTTCAGGTATGTCAATGTGATAGCGAGATTGCTCAGGCATATTGCAGCGATCAAAAGTACAGTGATGAGTCCGACGGTGGGAGCGAGGCTGTGGGAGGCCGGGGTGCAGAACGTTGAAATTGTCCAATTTATAGTAGATGACCAGTAGAGAATAGATAGAAATGTATGGCGAGGATAAACACTATGGACACGAAGCAGGACGAGTAAGAGAAAGAGCGCAGAGCTGTGAGAGGGAGAAGGAGTCGCGTCTTCTTCGAGAGGCGGACGTCATCGGCAGAAAGAATGTGGGGAAGATGTCCCGAATTGCCGATCTCGACATTGCCATCTTCTTTCTCTGTTCAACTCGCGTGCGGCGGTCTGCAGTCACGGCACCATCGTTAGCAAGCGTGTTCGAGTCAAGAACAGTCAATACGCAACCGATCACGGGTCCACGCTGTGGGCATGGGGCATTTGCACGTTCGCAGCATCTCGGCCTGCTTCAGGCTAGTAATCTTACAACTCACCGGTATCTTACAAGTCGGCGGCATCCAATCGTGCACTCTTAGTTGCATCAGTCCTTAAGCCAAGCTCGTCTCTTCTCCTCTTTCTTGGCCCTGCGCTTCTCTTGGAACTGTTTCAACTCTTTCTTGCTCAACTTTCGCTCCTGGCGTTCTGCACGCAGCGACTTTCCACCGTGCGAATTGGCGGCCGCATCAACGTCGAAGAAAGCATTCATTTGACGCTTGCTCTTCGCGTCATCGGTGTGCTGGTCGGGCGTGTGTGTTGGATGCACAGCAGTGTTGGTGAAGCGGCCGGTGAAGCGGTTGAACGATGCCTGTTGGGCATACGGATCGGCCGCGTTGATGCCTGGGAGACCGGGCGGGGCCGCGTAGGGATTGTATGCCTGTTCCTCTTCTTCTGCTTGCGCGATTTTTGCGTAGTCGGCCTCGGGGTCGTAGTCGCCGTGGATGGCAGGATTGTAACCGCCCGCGACTGGTCGCGTCCGTGTTTGAAGGCTGCCGGTTCCTTCTGTGCCAGGCGCCTGCTGAGGCTGCTCTATTCTATCGTGGTTATTTGCGGCTTGTGCATGTGAAGTGGCGTCGGGAACACGTGGATTTTCCCACTGCGACGCTAGTGTGAAGCGGTTGAAGAAATAGTAAGTTCCCACGTTGGCGTCCCAGACGGGCGCCCAGCCATCATCATCTGATGTTGGGCCTGGTGGTGCTTCTTTCGGCAGGGGAGGCGCGTCTTCGTTTGGCAGTGGAGGTGCCTCTTCGGCTGATGACTGGGGAGCTTCTTTGGCAGACTGTGATATAATTTCGGAGGTAATGGCTTCTGTTTCGGTATGTGCTTTGACTGGTGTTGAGCTCTCTGATCTAGAGACGCGTTCAGAAGCCTTTGCAGAAGTGTCGAGAGGCGTCGCGGCCGGCTTCCGACTTGAAGGCATGCTCGTCAAAGGGTTTCGGAGCTCGCGCTCATAGAAAGTGCCTGCTAGGGCGAGGGCGCTCTTTGCACGCTCGGTGTTGATCACCTTAGTTCTCCAGCTACCAGGCAAGGAGGGCACCTCACTTGACTGGAAGCATTCGTGGTGTGGAGTGGAGTGGATAAAACTCATGAACAAGTCACAAGAAAGATCACCAGGGTACAGCTGAGTACCCTCAGCTTAGTCATCCCCTCCCGCGTGCTCTCTTCTGCTCACCTGCGATTCACCAGCTGATTAAGTCTCTTATCATTGTCCTCCACGGCTATCCTGGAGCTCCAATCCTCTCACATCAAACTTACTGAAAATCAAACCACGCGATGCGTGAATTCGTGCCTCCTCAAGCGTTGGGGTGGCAGCTTTGGGCGCAAGGAATCCTGACTTTAGCCCAGCACGGTGTCTGGCAGTACAACACCAGAGACATGCCATGTAATAAATCTTGGTCCAGTCTTTCTCTGCATTCCTTGAAGATTTGGCTTGTATGAGCGGTTTGAATGGTAAAGATTTAACCCATTGCTTGAGCTTGGCAGACATGATCGAAACCGTTGCAACCGTAGCATTGCGAGATATATCTGGTCCCCGTGCATGATTGGCCCTCAGACCAGCTAGCCTACTTGGCGTAAGCATGAGGCTCTGAGCGTGGTGATTCCCAGACGCTGCGCTGGCACGGGAAGGCCCGCCACCGCCATGGATCCCCTCACCGTGACCGTGTCCGTCCTGGGTGGCATCCAGACTGTTTTCATATTGACGAAAGCTCTGAAAGGCTACATTGATGATACTAGAACTGCCAAGGATGATCTCAAGACTGTCGTATCGGACATAGAGGTCCTCTTCCATCAGATAGATGACTTGGAAAAGCTTCTTGAGGAAAATAAATCTTCTGGCTTCTGGAACAAGTTTGCCGTTGATAGGACGAGAAAATGTATTTCGGATGGCTATTTCCTGGTTTCGAAATTGGGTAGTATATTACTCAAGTCCGGCGCTGCACTTGATGAGAATGTTGCAGAGAACATTGACAAGAGTGTCTTTTCGCCCTTGAAATGGCCGTTGTACAGGCCAAAAGTCAAGGAGCTCAAGCTTGAGCTAATCTTGCTGAAGCTTGATGTTGGCGCAGCTTACACTACTTATCGGGCGCCTAGTGGAAGTGCCAACGACAGACAAACAGCCCAATATACATCAGCACAGTATGATGCTCAACGAGAGAAATACATGAGTAGATTGCAGGTCCTGAAAGAGCGACGCCTGGAGATTGAGCGACAGCAACCTGGAACCGGTAGTGATATCTCCCATGGATCTCAAGCTCAGCCGAAGAAGCTGAGCCGAGCAGCCAACAAAGAGCGCCTCGTTTTTATTGAGTGGGAAGAGGCTGTGGCAAGACGTCTCGTAGCCGAAGAACGTTTGAAGGATGAAGAATTCGTTGCCGCCAAGCGTAAGGAGCAAGAAGTTGAGGATCGGTTTGTGAAAAAAATCAAAGAGGAAGCAGAAGCACGTCGGAAAGAACTTGTTCACCAACGGATAACGATGGAGGAGTTGATCAAAGACAAGACCCAAGATATCTCTGCGGAGAAAACGAGCGCCATCATCGAAGACGCCATACGCACACTACATCCAGTCACTCGGGACGACGAGCTCGTTCGCGCAATGTTGCACCATCTCTCTGATCCGCAGACACAAAAGTACACCGCTTTTGAGGCTCCTGCTGCCACCCCCGGAAGCCCCCTAGCCGTTCAGGTCTCATCACCAAGGTAAGCTGCCGGTATATTTTGCTCTTTTGCTCTCCTCTTCACGTGAATTTCAGCTGAGACTAACGATCGTACTTCATCAAGACTCTGGTCTTTTAAACATGGCCCGAGAACGACTAAAATTGCACAAAAGGGTTCTCAGGATTTTACTTCAGAGGTTTTGAAAGATCTGTCGACTTCCGATGGCCGTGCCGTGTTATACGCTGCACAACTTACTCCTGATCCGTATGGCCAGTATCACCGTATACAAGTGGATCCACATTCAATCTGGACGACTTATTCCTCTCGCACAGTCAAAGAATGGGGAAGTCTGGTCACGTCGTTTACATCGCTACCAGAAAATTGTATAAAGGCAGTCATTAGCTTGCTGGAAGAGGTGTCTTGCGCCACTTCCAAAGATTTCACGTGGATGATGCTTCTGGTTTATCATGCTCAAGTCAAGCCAAGTCGTGGGCGTTTCATGATTCGCAAAGGAGCTGTGTCTGAACAGTATAAAGATGCCACCTTTGTGATTTTCAAGCGTCAGCCGAGAGGCTCCATGGCTGTGGATACCAATACCACCGCTGCATCGCAAGCAGGGCTGAAACCCCTGCCAAATACAGTCGTGCCTGAACTCAAGATGATTGACCAGTCTCCACGTCCTTTGATGTCTCGTGTTGATGCGCCACTAGCTTCCATCAGATCTGAGCCATCTGACACTAGAGCTGCCAGTCGAGGGCCAAAACAATCCCTTCAGTTTGATTTACCAGAAGAGAAAGATAGGCAGCAGCCCCCCAAGCCCGCTCAAGAACTCGACGTTATGCCCGATTCAAAGACACAGTCCAAATGCATCTACTTGATATCGCTGATCAGAAACGCAGGAAAACCTACGTATCGCATAGACTTGGAAGGTAACTTAGGGTTTTCCGTTTTCAACAAAAGTTTTGACAGTAGAGGCCTTCAAGTGTCATGGTACAGAGACTCGTCCAATATCAGACGCATCCTTTTCCTTGCAGACATCCCTCAACAAACATTAATTGGTCTAATCAGACACAACTCGGCACGCCAAAGATTTCCTCAAAAGAGCAGTGATTCCACGTTCCAGATTCAAGTGGGTGACCCTGGAGACGAGACTTTACACTATGAGGCAGAGGTTCAGCAAGAAGAGAGAAACGTCAGTGATGCATCTCGACGCATCATGAGACATTATGATGATACAAAACCAAAGTCGCATGCCATGTACCCAGAGACATTCGAGGCTGCAAGACCTTCTCCAAACCGATCTGCAGTGATCAGAGGTCGGAGGCCTGTAATGGATGTTCCATGGAGACAACATTATCGTCCCGAATATCTGTATATGACTCACCCGCAAGAAGCTTTCCAATTAGGTTTTCAAACAAGTGGGCGTGCCTTCAATGAACAGTTTGATATTGAAAGCATCAAGGAAACTGATAGCGAAAATTCGTCTGGTCATGGAAAGACCAAGGAAACTAAGCGCCAACAGTCTCGCAAATATCCAACGTCCAATCAGTCTGATAAGAAGAGCAAAAGTTCGACCCAACGACGCCATCAGAGCAATACTGTACCTGGTGATCACTCTTCTCTACCACCTCATCTTCAGGATGAATCGAAAAATGCAGCGACTAATCTACCGAAACATGAGGCTTCGCAAATCTCAGTTCAGAGCGCTGTGCCAGCAATATTGTCGCAACCTACAGGCCCGGGCCTTCCAATCGAGCCATACTATACTTCTTTTGATTCTTACGGATCATACTACGCTCCTTTGTCCTATGCCTCATACCCTTCCCATCAATACATAGCAACTGGACAAACACAAGTCGACAATAAAAAATTGGAAGAACAACTAAAAGGTGTGCAAGACAGAATAGAAGAAATGGGGCAGATATATGTGGCGAAAGAGAACGAGAGAGACCAGAAAGACGCGGAGCACAGAGCTTTTATGCAGACTAGAGTGATGGAGGACAGACGAAAGATAGAGCTTGCCGAGGCAATTTATAGAGCTGCTTCTGAACAGAGGAAACTGACTAAAAAAATAGCCAAAGAACAGCTAGAGGATTTGGAAGAAGCACATCATGCACAGATTCAGAAAATCAAACTCAATTCAGGACGCATAAAGGAAGAGAAGGCAAAAGAAGGGGCATTGCGACAAAGAAGATACCACGGGGCAGCAAGATATAGCAATGGAGGGGACAAACGACAGCCGCATGCTGGATATTGTGTCAGTAATTTAGCGGAGAAAAGGTCGCAAAAAAATTCGGACCGTGGTGTTTCATATCCTACCACCCCCTCAGATGAAGCAACTGGTGACGAGACAGCTACTGCGTTCGTGGATCATGAACGATGCAGCACAACAGGAGCAACAACGCGTCTGAACAACGACAATGCTGCCATCGGGAGGCATCACCCAGATTCTGGAAGCCCGTACACGCTACTTCATGAAGAAGACATGACCAGCGAAGAGCATCTGTCAAGTGAGGGCCCAATGTTTGAACTTCGAGGAAAGACATCTAGGAAATCAGAAGGTAACGGAGTTTCCCGCGAACACAATACCCCAAACTACATCATCTGGCAGCGTAAAGCCTACGCGCACATGCGCAACACCAGAATGCAGCAAAAGCAAAGGCCAGCCAAGACGCAAAGAAATCGGAAGCCTGCGAGGCCTGTCGCGGACATTGATATAACCAGCTCGGGTGTCAAAGACGGCGGTGCCATGGAAATCACTAGTGACGAGTCATCTGGGCCAATATCCAGCGGCTCGTCCAATGCGCCGGGTGTTTTCAGCTATCTAGTTTTCGATGACGATGAAAGCTCATTCTATGATAGCGACAAGGCGCGGCAAGCGGCCGGTAGAACGAAGCGCGTCAATGGGCAAGCCTATGCTAGGAGACGCCATCTTTACCGAGGTCTGGCTATCCGGTATGGCAAAGACACAGACACCCAGGATGACTTCGAGCAGAGTGCGCTTGGTTATTTAGGCCACCATCACGATGTGGACTCTGATGACATCGAATCGCAAGAGTGGTCAACAACAACTGATGAATCTGATGATGAGCCAGAAGAGGCCTTTTATGACGCGGAAGAGTGACGTTCTGAAGATATCTCGAACGGCGTGTCGTAGAAGCTGTCAGCTCCACAGAGGTTAGCAGTCGCACGCTGAGGCCTGAGACCATGCGAATCAGGAAAGTCGTATGGTGCTGCAATGGGCAAGGCTGTTTCTCCGATTCCTCCTCTCTAAAAACAATAATGAAGATGAAGCAATGCAGAGTTGACCTTACGACCAAAGATGGCATCTCCACCGCACCAGTAGAATGGAGCGTGAGTTAGAAGAAGGAAAGTTACTCTCAAGAATAGAACCTTGGTGTAATAAGTCTACATATTTACATGTATATATGCTCAAGTGTTGCTAAACTTGCGCGTCCCTGAAAACACCTCCTGCATAACGGTATCGCTGCCCTTGCGCTCCTCCTCAGTCGCAATATTCTGCGCAATCTCATCAACGTGACTCTGACCCCTGTGCGTCTTCCACGGCTTCAGGCTGCCCGTCTTGAACAGCTCGTCGATCTCCTCAAGACCCTTGCACGCCGTCTCCGGATAGCTAAGGAAGGCCTGCACGGCGGCGCCGAAACACAGCACGCCGAAGATGATGAAGGTCTTGTAGGTGATGTTCTTGAAGGCGGGCGGGACGAAGAAACCCAGCGCAAAGTTGAAGAGCCAGTTGGCGATGGAGGCGAGCGCCATGCCGTAGCCGCGCGTGTCGAGCGACCAGACCTCGGCGGCGTAGACCCACGCGACGGGGGCGAGGGTGAGCGCGTAGACGATGATGAGCAGGTAGGAGAACGCGATGACCGTGTAGGCTGCCGAGCCCGTCACCTGGATGGTCACGTTGGCGTTGGGAGGGTCGCCGACGCCGCCGGGGACGGAGGTACCGTAGCTTCCAAGGATGCCGCCAACGACAAAATGGCATACGCCCATGCCGATGGCGCCGTAGATGAGGAGTGGTCGACGGCCGACTTTGTCGATGAAGAGGTAGGTGACGAGGGTGAAGATTATGAAGGCTGCATATTGTACGCCAGAAGCGATGAGGTTGGTGTTGTTAGTGAGGCCGGCCATGAGGAAAATGTAGGTGACGTAGTAGGTCATGACGTTTGCCTATGCTTATATTAGTATCATGAATATGGTGCAGAAGTCAAGAGAAGACCCACGCCAGAAAGTTGTTGCCATGCTTGGACGGAGGCACCGGCAAATGTTCGCTTCCAGCGTCCATTCTTGAACCATTTCGCCATGAAGCCGGGCGACAGCTTCTCAGCCTCGATTTGAGTCAAAATTTCCTCCCATTCAGCCATAACCACAGGATCGGTCTTGTCGCCACCGGACTGGATGTTGGCAAGAATGGTAAAGGCTTCCTCGTTGCGGCCAACCTTGGCGAGCCACCTGGGGGAACGGGGGAGGAAGGGGAGACCGGCCATCAGGAAAGCAACAGGAACCCACTGAATTGCCCATGCGACACGGAAAGACGCAGAGCCGGTGCCGTTGCCGATGAAGCTGCAGCCGTAGCCGACGAAGAACATGATCAAAATGCCGACCTCGATGGCAAGCTGCTGAATGACGATGATGGAGCCACGCTTGTTCTTCTTGGCGATCTCGGCCAGGTAGACGGGGACTTGAGACGAGGTGATGCCGACGCAGACACCGTTGAGCATGCGGCCGGCAATGAGTTGGCCAACGCTGGTGGTGGAGACCTGAACCGCGGTACCAACGACCCACCACAGACAGGCAAATGCGATCGAGTCGCGGCGACCAAAGCGGTCAGAGATGGGACCGGCCATCAGCGCACCAATGACCGAGCCACCGGCAAGGGCAGAGCCAATGCCACCCTGGACGATGCCGGAAGGGTTGTTGAAGTAGGTAATATACTGGCTCGTAATGACAATGGCGCTCAAGGAAGAAATGTCAAAGCCAAAAAGCATGCCACCCTTTCCAGGTGTCAGTGGAGTTTTGCAAAAGGGGATTCCGATGAATACTCACGATGGTGGAGACAATGGCCAGGAAGTAGGTGTTGTACACCTTGGGAAAGCTGAATTTACCCATGGCGGGCGAAGGTTTTCACTTTCCACAAACGCGACTGCTGCGCAAAAGGCTTGGAGACGGTAGTGGCGACGAGAAGGGCGGCATCGTGTATAAGTAGCATATGCGATCGTCAGCCATGCACACATGCTACCTTGGGTTCCTCGTGGCTTATCCACCGTGGTGCAGACTAGCGTGTGTCTTCAGGCTAATTTTCGGTATCGCGGGGGCTGGCAACCCCATGGAGAAGCGCACGGCCATTGGTGGAGACGAGCCGGACTTTGAACCCCACACCCGTGCGGCGCGCCACATGTAACGTCAAATTGGCTTGGTTAAACGCCCAAAAATGTTAATGGGCCGCCGCCCCGCCGCTGGATCTGTCGTGAACCACTCGTGGCATAAGGAATGCGCCTTTTCCGCGGCTGCTCTATTGGCAGACGTCAGGCAATGTTCCTCTCAGCTTCCAGTCGAAAGATCCGGGTGTGGCCCCGCCCTGCCGAGTCAGCCACCCCTTAATCTTGTGCTGATACACGCACAGCCGCCAGAGGGGTCCAACGCGGCACGAGCGGCAGAGATGAAGCTTGTGTGCTCGATATTAGGCGCTTTCAGATTGCTAGTAGGACCCAGTCAGTGCCGCGGCTCTTGCCATACCACTTCCTCTTTACTCATAGCAACACGGTCTATTTTAGCCTACCCAGCCTGGCCCTGGCGTGTTATTGCTGGCCAAGGGATATCTTGCGAAAAGAACGGCGCAGGAGACACGGCTTTGTGGGCTGCGCTGCCACGGTGCAGAGCAGAGTCCGAATGCTAATACCATGCACACTGTGGCACAGACACTTGATCATTTTTTTCAGAAAAGGTAGACACGTAATGATTGCCGTCGCATGAAACCGCTGCAGCTTGTATCTACTTTTGACTGTGGACTTTACATCCCATCCTCGCCGGTATCACGATGCCGCTGCTCGATCCTCAAATGGGCTTCTCCGCGGCTGTAGCATGCAGCCGCCGACAGCGACCACTCCACGACTTCCGTTCCGCTCGAGCTCCTAGAAGTGCAAGCCCACTATGGTGCAATCTCGTTGAAGGTCCCTCGGAGACCGTCATTTTCATGTCGACCGACTGTACCGAGCTCGTACCCACTACATGGCCGACAAAGACGTAAGAAGCTCTCTTTCCGGCCGGTTTTGCAAAACTACGACTGATGGAAGGCTGGAACATCCACCACTTGCAAATAAATATAACAACACGACTACCTTAACCCTCTCGATGGTCAAGATCCAAGCCAGGTCTGGGTATCAGCCACCGGTGCCAAACACGCCACATCATACTGACCCACTAACTAATATATCTTACGGGGTCGACATCGCCGCAGTCAATGCACTTACGACTTTACTTGCTGTTGATTTCTCCGCTGTGGTCAGCATTCTGGATCATCAAGGTATCATCCAAGTGCCCATTCGTAATGAAGATGCAAACTTTCCCGAGTCTGAGCAGGATGAGCTTGTTACAGAGCTCGGCACTCCAACTTCACGGGTGTCCAGAAATCGTGAAGATTCAGAGGAAGAGACTGCTGGATCAGCAGAAGGCCGCAGAGCGTCAAGCGGTCCTGGTGGATTCTTTCCTATTTCCAGTCCACAAACATCTCAAACGAGTCGTACGGCTCATGTCTCACCTCCACCAGCTTACAGTCCACCCACGGAAGACGAGCAGTATCGTCTTCTCTTGAATGGTGTGATCACAGCCGCAAGAGAAGCTTCATTTCCGTACCTGGGAAACTTCGATATGAGTGCTCTCGCAATTGCTTTGCCGCGGGCAGATGATACAGATGGCTACAATGGATTTGATGGATCGGACGTCGCAATAAGGTTCCGTTCCGATACCCAGTTGAAGCGAGATATGAAAATTGGTGCTGCTGGAGAATTATATGTAAGTTCTTTTTGTGGATCCTGAATATCTCGGCGAATATCTCAAACAACTACAGGTGTTCGAATTACTCTCCAGACTCGATCCTGCTCTAGTGAATTGGAGCCGAGAAAATTGGAAGAGTACAGTCAGAAAATACGTCACAGTTCATCGAGAGTATGCTAATATGGGCGAATGGTGCGGAAGGGAGACGGCCGACATGACATACGACGACACGAGCGGTACACTCACGGCATTGCTCGTGGAAAATGAGTATCTTTCCGAAGACGAATGGGCGGGTGCCAAACCATTCTACTACTTAGAAGTAAAGACAACGACCGGTCCGTGTGAAACACCTTTTTTCATGAGCAAAAGTCAATATAAGCGGGTAAGATGTGCAAAGGACTGTTTATAAGGCGCGTTGAAGCTAACGTTACTCAGATGCGAGACATACATGCCGCTCCTGATCAAAAAGAGGTATACGTGATCCTGCGTGTATATGGCTTAGGGGGTGGTAGAATCGGCATGGCTGTTCATCTCGATCCGGAGCAGCTCAAATTGGAAGGGGAATTGAATTTCAGGGCCGAAACATGGTCAGTCGTGCCTTCGTAGGTATTTACCCTCGCTGCCTTGGTGGGTAGAAATCGAACACAAAGTATGCAAGGACGAGTCGTCTCAAAGTAAAGAACCCTGTGCCAGAAATACCCTGTTTACGCTATTGTTGATTACTTCGTGTCTGCGACAAACCTTGCTATCTTGCATAGGATGTGAAATGGCCGGGCAAGCCGAGAACAGGGTAGAGGAAGGGCAGCAGCTTCATGACTTAACAATTGACTACCTTTGAAATACACAAAAACTACAAGGAGGCATTTGCTTAACAGGTATATTCATGAATCAAAACTGTCCTCACGCCAAAACATGCTTTGTCCTACACTTTTCTCTCTCTCTTTCTCTTTTCTTTTAAGCAGGCTAGTCTGTACAGTTAAAGGCGCTCATTTGATTGCAGCAATCCACGGATGCTCTAGAAGCTGCCCAGTTGTTGGCCTTGCGTTAGGGTCATACTGAAGAATGCTTCGAAGCAGCTGCAAGATCTCAGCCGCTTCGACATCTCCAATCTCTACTGGCTTTTCTGCGGCAAATCGATCCCAGGAAACCAGCTCGCCTTCCTTCTCAGCCCCATCCCCGCTTCCGGCATCTCCATCTTCGACATCAACCTCATCGCTCTCAACATTCGTCCGAATCTTCTCGAGATCGGGTCCAAAGTACCGACTGTGTCCGGCCCATTTGGAACGTAATGAGAGAGGAAGGTGACCAAGAGTGTCGCAGAATTGGAGTAAGTGGTCGTCGTTTGTTTCGATCATTTCATCATCCCCAAAACTTGAGACCGCAAATAACCTTTGACCGGTGATCATCTCGAAGATAAGACATCCGAAGCTCCATATATCTATTCGCTGGTCGAGAGGTAGGTCGAGTATAATTTCAGGTGCGCGCAGAGAGATCGGCGTAACACAAGTTGTGGGCGGATTGGCTATCATAAAAGCTGCCCCAACATCGGAAAGTTTAATGACAAAAGAATAGCTAAGGTCAACATAATTGAGAAGCGGCGCGTCTTGAATAAGATATTCCGGAGCCCAGCGGTCTTCTTTGCCATCAATTCTCCGCACAACAGTAGCTCGAGCGCTGAATTTTGGAGGCGGTAGCTTTCCAGATTCATAGGCTAGTGACTCCTCAAGATTCTGTGCTAGCTCTTTTTCGTGACTCGTGCTGAGACCTTTAACAGTGAAAAGAATATTGCCGTAATGAAGGTCCCCGTGAGCCACCCCACGTTCATGCAACTCATGGACAGCAAGCAAGACTTGTTTGATGATCGACTTTGCCATCCATACCTGAAACGGGCCATAGTTACCAGCTCCCGGGCTCTTCAATTCAGGTGGAAGATTTTCCACCATGTATGAAGCACTAGGACCCATGACCTCGAATACAAGGCAACAATGTTTACCATTTGGCCCACGGTGTTCAAAGTGGTCAAGCAATTGGACCAGATGCAGCATATATTCGTCTCTTGATAAGCGCTTGAGCTGGTGGTAAATATCGAGTTCTTTCCCGACATCGTTGAAACTAGCACGGATAATTTTCAGAACGACAAATTTCGCATTTGGTTGATCGACCGCAAGCCATACAGTAGAGAAGGAGCCGTTGCCTACTTTTCTGATGGTTCTGTATTGTCCGTCTTTGAATAAGTCGTTCAGATGGACAGGATGTAAACCCCCCGGTCTATAAGACTCTACCCATTCTACTGGTAATGTTATACGCTCAAAGCGCTCCTCTGCGTCGCATCGGGGCATTTCAGGATTTGGGGTGGGCGGCGGGGATGGAGTAGGCATTTTGTGTTTGGTTATGGAATCTCGATGGGTCTTGTAAGTATTGAGATAAAGCAGTGAGAGAAGTCGAGGTGTGTTTAGCCGTGTTCATTTAGCAACAGAAAGCATAGAAAACCGGCCGTTCAAGGGGTAAGGAGGCGGGCTCCACCTTGGTGTGTCAGAAACACTGCATCCCAAGTTTGGTTCGTGAGTGAGCGAAAACCAAATAGTCACTTCCAACTCCGACAATACTTGTATTGCAGATGTGAATTCTTCGACAAGCAAGGAATAATTTCAATTTACTCATCTGACAGCATCATGGACTGTTGATGGGCATCAGCTTTGACAATTCTATGGCGCCATCGAAACCCTGCAGTACACGCGGATCATGAAGACTTTATATGCGGCATTAGCAACCGCAAATAAATGCCAAGTCGACTACAATAGGTATGAGTCAAAACACAAGGGTGGAACCAGATCAGCAGGCCAGGGTGCTGACGTAATCGGCGGCTAGTGCATAGCTACCCCAAGGCCGGAGGCTGGAAGCTGCAGCGTGCTGTTCCGAGGCGCAGGCTATCAGTCGACCTGCAACTCACAGCACAGCACCCTTCAAGATGTCGGCAAACAAGAAGAAGGTGCTCCTTAAGATCATCATTCTGGGCGACAGTGGCGTCGGCAAGACCAGCTTGATGAACCAATATGTATGCGCCTGCCTGCCCCGCCTCCATCTGTCCAAGAGCCCGGCACAGGTGACTGACTCACGCCTTGCAGGTCAACAAGAAATTCAGCGGCAGCTACAAGGCCACTATCGGAGCCGATTTCCTCACCAAGGAGATTGTCGTGGACGATCGCGTTGTGACGATGCAGATATGGGACACGGCAGGCCAAGAGAGATTCCAGTCGTTGGGCGTGGCCTTCTATCGCGGTGCCGATTGTTGCGTACTGTGCTTCGACGTTACCAACGCAAAGAGTTTCGACGCACTGGACAGCTGGAGAGACGAGTTCCTCATACAAGCGAGCCCCATGGACCCAGAGAACTTTCCCTTCGTACGTTGCGCAGGCTACCACAAGCACGTGCCTTCGCTGATCCGTGGCTATAGGTTGTCCTTGGAAACAAGATTGATGCAGACGAGAGTAAGAGAATGGTGAGCAATCCAAAGGCAAGGAATTGGGGGGAGGATTCCATGCTGACCGCAAATAGGTCTCGAACAAGCGTGCCAAGGCCTTCTGCAACTCAAAAGGCGATCTGCCCTACTTTGAGACCAGCGCAAAGGAAGCTGTCAACGTCGAACAGGCATTTGAAAGTACGGATAGACTCCATTTGGACGATTCTTGTTCCTTCATGCTGACATGCTTACAGCCATTGCTCGACAAGCCCTCGCCCAGGAAGATCAAACAGATTTTGGAAACGATTTCCCGGAGACAATCCCTATCAACCTGAACAGCGAGAGAGACGGCGGATGTGCATGCTAGATGTGAGCATAGTGAGGGTGGAAACACAGCTAATCATTTTCTTGCATCGGCGTTTGACACTGGTATCGCGGTTTGGGTGGGTTGTTGGTGTCTCTGTGGCCTTTTACGTGCACTATACCAGGCCCTCATAACTGTAGATAGCAATGGACTTAAGTATTCACAGTTTGCATATTTTCCACGGCCGAATTGGTACATTCCGGTAGCACGTGAAATGTTCCATGTGAAAGATATACGGCTGATCGGCGGCGGCACATTGGACCCTTGCTTCGCCGGCCTGATAACGGACTTCACGATGTCGTCCTGTCCCAAACCACCGCACCACCTAAACAGCGGTGGGATGATCTGATGGCGGTGAACACTAATGGGTCGCCCTGGCGCCACTTCCTGGGCCTCGTCCTTTTGGGCGTGGTCATCATACTTTGGACGACCTCGAGTTTCATCACCAGTGTAAGCCCACACTCTATTCCCACACCGTGAGCAACCACTAATCCCCGCGTAAGGCCATGTTTGCAGACGACACGTACTCGAAACCGTATTTTGTGACCTACATCAACACTGCATTCTTCAGCATGACTCTCATCCCATTCTTCATACGGCACCTATATCGTAACGACCCGCGCCTGCGAAACCTGCTGCGGCCCCTCACACGTACACCCAAACCCGCCCACCCAGATGCCAGCGACCACATGTCCCGCTCCATAGACTCTCTACTGCACAACAATGACCACGCCGACGCCACCGAAAGCCTCGAGCTCTCGCGCAACAACAGCCACGCCAGCACCACCAGCGCCTCGGCGGGCCTCGACGTGCGCGAGACGTTCCGCCTCGCGACCAAATTCTGCTGCTTCTGGTTCGCGGCCAACTGGACCAACGCGGCATCCTTTGCGTACACGTCGGTCGCGAGCTCGACGATCCTGGTCTCGACGAGCAGCGTCTTCACGCTGCTGCTGAGCGCCGCGCTGGGCGTCGAGCGTTTCACCATCAAGAAGCTGCTGGGCGTCGCGGCGTCGCTGGGCGGCGTCACGCTCATCACACTGCTGGACGCGCGCGCCGAGCAGGACGACCCGAGCCGCGGCGATTTTCCGTGGAAGTCGCCGGGTGAGGTGGCGCTGGGGAATGCGTTTGCGCTGTGCAGCGCGGTGCTCTACGGGGTGTACGCGACGACGCTGACCAAGGTGGTGGGGGATGAGAGCAGGGTTAACATGCCGCTGTTTTTCGGGTTTGTGGGTGTCGTGGCGACGGTGTGCTTGTGGCCTGGGATTATTATTCTACACTTGATTGGCATGGAGGCCTTTGAGCTGCCGCCCACCCACAACATCTGGGGCGTGCTTTTGGTCAATGCCGCCATCTCCCTCGTTTCGGACGTGGCGTGGGCCTATGCCGTCCTGATGACGTCTCCGCTGGTGGTGACAGTCGGACTTTCTCTAACGATTCCCCTATCATTGATTGGACAGATGCTGGTGCATGGCCAGTATTCTTCGGTCGGCTATTGGCTAGGAGCGGTCATTGTGGTTGTGGCATTTGTCTTCATCAATCATGAGAGTAAGGTTGACGGAGACACCCAAGTCACACAGACCGATGAAGGATGACATATATGGGCTATGTCTGACATGATTTCACCCATCGTCACTGGATGAGTTGCGTCTTCTGGACTGTTCCCTCGACTCCTTTGCTCTTCTTGGCTTGGGAGAAGCCTCGTATCGTGGTGCGCTTTCTACGCCCTTCAGGTCGGTTGGCTTGCTGTTCCATGCGTCCAACAAGTTTTCTACCTGTGGGGCCCAGACGCTTTCGCCTTTCTCCAATTCGGCGTATTCAAAGACATTCTTGCCAAGCTCAAAGTCTTGCTGGCGCGTACGCTTGAGTTCAGCCATGAGGCCAGCAGATCCAAGTTCACGGCCGAGATCATGGCATAGAGTGCGTACATAGAAGCCCGAGCTGACAGTCATGCGTATCTTGCATGCCGGCGGTCGCGCTGCATGTGGCGGTGGAGCAGCCGCATCATGTCCTGCAGCACCTTCTGTTGGGAGCGCCCCAGACATAAGGGGTTCGTCCTCTTCTTTCTCTTCCTTCTGCTGCTGCTTCTTCAATGCGGGCTCTTCGGTGACGGCGCTGTCGTCATTTTCGACAAGTTCGCGCTTTCGCTTAAGGTCTGCATCTGCTTCAAGATCCAAGACTTTATTGGCGACATCTTTCACCTCCTTCTCGACTTCCTCTGTCGGCCACTGAAAGTCGTGCTCCGTTCCGTCCATCCAATCAGTCATTTCCAGCTCAGATATCTCAATTGGCCGCTCTGCAATTTCGATAGGCAGTTCTTTGCCTTCTCTAGCATACTCATAGAATCTTTTGCCTTGATGTCTCAGAGCCGAGAATATCGGAGGCTTCTGCATCTTTAAACCCTTCATCTTCGCCAATTGCTCTAGCACTTTCTCCTTCGTGATGTGCCCATAGTCGTGTCTTGTTATGACTTTGCCGAGGATGTCGTACGTGTCCGTGGCCACGCCAAAGAGAACGGTAGCCTCGTATGACTTTGTGCAGCCGAGAAAGTTCTGCAGCGACTTGGTTCCGGTTCCGATTCCAGTGATGAGCACTCCGGTGGCAAGAGGATCAAGTGTTCCGCCGTGACCTATCTTGATGTGTTCGGTCTTCCTGCGTGTTCTGCCGCGAAAGGGCTTGCCATTGTGTTGAGCATCTCGAAGGCGTCGAGCCTCTGCCGCGATAGTAGGTTTGAAAAAGGACGAGGGGTCAAAATGCTTTTGCAGATCTCGGAGAACCTGCGCAGACGAGATCCCCTGGGGTTTGTTCACAGCTAAGATTTGACGTGTAAGGTAAAAGCCTCACGGCGACGAAGGCCTGGGGGAAAAGCAAGAAAGACGCACCGAGCACACCCTCCATGACTTTGCCATTTGACCTGTCGCCCATCTTGTTGATGGTGAAGCGGCAGATAGGAGTAAGGCGCATCTCTCGCGCTGTGGCTACCTGGGCATTTAGCAGTATAGCTGTAGACGGCAGCTTAAGCTCATTGAATTTCTCGGGTCAAAGTTCCGCGTTGCGGCTCAA
Source organism: Carpinus fangiana (assembly GCA_006937295.1). Lineage (NCBI taxonomy): Eukaryota > Viridiplantae > Streptophyta > Magnoliopsida > Fagales > Betulaceae > Carpinus > Carpinus fangiana. The sequence goes on from VIBQ01000017.1 coordinate 582,588, forward strand.
GTTGGCGGCACGCGAGTGAGTGACGCGCCCGCCTGCAAACTCCCCCCCGCCCTCGACATTGTCTCACTCCTCTCCACATCCTTCGCGGGGGACCTCTGCAACGCATTCCTGACTGATAGCGATGTAGTGCTATCCCGCGTCAGTGATACTCTCCAGCATGTCAAAGAAGACAACCATCCCAGAGAGGAGTCTCCTCAAACCGCTTCCTGCCTCAGTCACCGACGAAAACCTCTGGCCCATCTTCACCCTCAAAGACGCCGAGGTCTACACTCTTGACCACCGAGGTCGCCATACTCCCATAGAGCTATGGCGTGCCGAACCAACACATCCTATCGTTGTCGAGGGAACCCTGATGCGCTTACCGCGGTCAGCGCAAAAGCACTACGCCAGCTCTGTTGGTATTACAGGCGACGGCCCAGCGCCACAGCGGATAAAGATTGATTCATGTACAAACTGGAGCTATGGGCAGTACGAAGACGGGGCAATCGCTTTCTGGGCGGCTGGCGAGGCCGGGTGGTTCGAGGTCAAGCCGGCCGCATGGTACAAGCCGTCATACAAGCGAACGAGACAAGGCATTGAAATCCTATACTTTATTGCGGACTTTTACCGCGAGGGCCTTAGAAGAGCAGGGGCCAGTGCAGCGAAGCGACGCACGAGTCTTGGGCAGATGCCGCTGGAACGACTGTTTACCGAGTACGGCAAGGAGCCAAAGCACAAGTGCGCAGGAGATGGCGATGGGAGTGCGGCGGCCGCAAAGAAGCAATTTTTAGAGCACGCAGATTTACTTGCCACCTTGATGAAGAGGGGCAAGGAGGCTGCGGGGTGGAAGTGGGAGGACGTGCCAGTGTTTGAGTGGTTGGCAGAGAGTATGGTGAGTGATTTGCTCTGATCTTTCACCTTCCATCCGCTCTTTGCGTCTCTAACCCCTTCCTTGCTCTTTGACAACTGCCGAGCGGAACCAGCGGACGCGTTCATTCCCCTAGACTCTTACTAACAAACTTCAACGTTCACAGAACGCGGATTCCACAGACCACGCAGCGGAATCAAATGAAGACGACGACGACATGTCAACCTCAACCTCTTCAGATCTACGGCCTCGCGTTTCAGGAAAAGGGAAATCCTCTTTGCGACCCAAAGGCACCCATCGCGGACGTACACGGAGCTCAACACTTATTTCAGACGACGATACGGAAATGGTCGACGCTGAAACCTCTCCAAACGCACTGAAGCGCAATGCCAGCACCGCTGTCCCTAGGAGCCGCCCAGGTCGTCCTCCCAAGCGTCTCTCAATGTCACGCACGTCGATATCGAAGGGTCAGCTTCCTTCTCCACCCTCCGACTCTGCATCTTCCGAAGATCCCGCATCCTCACGACCCGTGCCTCTTCCTATCCATCCAGGTCTTGTCGCGCGACACCCGAAGCCAAGCGCACATCACCCTCCTGCTCTGACTCTTACTACAAATCCTCTCCCCTCATACGATCCCGCCCCGGGAACCGACACTTGGCACTGTCCAATGGACGGCTGCTCGACACAGTACTATGGCGTTACTTCACAGCCCGGCGTGAAAGAAATGATAAGGCAGCACTATGCTGGCCATGCTGTGGAAGCCCAACGGCAGATAGATCTGATATTCCAGGAAGAGCGGCCTTACTTGCCAGTCGGTAATCTTGTCCGCCACATCCGGGGGCTGGCCCAAGCAGACCAAGCCGAGCGGGTGAGAAACGGGCAAACAGAGGCGAACCAGGACGAGCACAAACCCAAACCCATAAGGCAACGATATTGAGGCATGGTCCGGCGTTCAGGAAACGAGGCGTCAAATTTCTTTTCCATGTGTTATATTCTCGTCTTCAATGGCGACACCCGGAGGGCGGCGTTTAGGGTATCACAATGCTACGACACGGGGCCACCGAGACACGCCCCTCTCTGTTTATTGCAATGCAGACGTCCATCTTCTTTGTTGCTCCACTCTGTCCACATGCATAGTCTCTGCCGTTTACAGACCCTCTCTATCGCGTTCGCAGCCATCCCCACGGACAACCCATTCTATGTCCCCTTCGCCGCGCCTCCGCCGCGCAGACTCGCCTCCAGCTGGTCCAGCCGCCGGCTCATATCGTCCATCTTGCCCAGCATCTCCCGACTAACGTCGCCGTACCGCCGGCGCATCTCCTCGAGCAGGTCGTCCACGGCCTTGGCCAGCTCGTCGCCGCCATTTGTCTTTGTCCCTGGGCCTGCACCGGCGGCGTCTTTGAGGGACCCGTTCGCCGCGGCGGCTGCGGAGGCTTTTGAGCGCGCCGGCGAAGGTGACTTTGTGCGGGGGAGGGGCGGTGGGGCGGGAATGGATGTGTTTATGGGTGGGGGCTGGGGTGGTCCGGTGGGGGCGTCCATTGCGGGGGTGGTGTGTGGGCGATTTGGTCTCGCTTGGTGGACTTAGGGAGGTAGGGGTGAAGCCTGGTGTTTGTGGAGGATCTAAGGCGGCTGTTTAGGTAGGTGGTGTCACCAGCCTGAGGAGAGTAGGAGGGAGAGATGAAGTATTGTTGTTGACACGGCCCGTGTGGAATTATGCGACGTGGAGCTGTTGCGGGTTCGTGGGCGGTGCGCTACATAAAAAGCGTTTCTGTGGCATTAGTCGTGCTACAATGCTTAACGTCCGCAGCCTTAGAACTCACTGCCAGCGAGCTTGAAAGATGAGAGCAAGCAGGCTTAAAGGTACGCAGCCACCCGAATGCGGCCCATTTCAAGAGGCTCGGCCCGGGTCGCGTCCGCCACTTTGCAGGAGGTTAAAGCCACGGCTTCACTTCTACTCGATTACTTCATTGGTATAATGTCCTCCAAGCTCTCTGCTCCTCATTACTCACAGCGACGATGAGTACAACGGGTCAGGAAGCGCGGCAGTCGTCGAAAGGGATGCGTCCTCACGCCGAATATGAGATGTTCATAGTGTTTGGCATCACTCGTTACGGAGAAGTACCTTTGACTCAAAAATGGCATCACGAATCAGACCGGAGTCGGTCATGACTGATTTCTGCGGTCTGTCATTTCTTGGAATCTAGTGCATGGTCAATCAATCATCAAGCAGCTTCGAAAGCTCCCATAAACATCTGATGACGGCCAGCCCACTGGCATGACTTTCCACCGTTCGACCACGGCCGCGATCATTTTGGTCTGGCACTTCATCTCCACCATCACTGTTCGGATTCGTGGACTGAGACGGCTTCTCATGGTGATGACCGCTATTTTGACGTTGGTCTCGCTTAGTATTTCTATTTCCCAACTGGAAATTCTGCTTCTGCCCACTGTAAGAAGACGGTTTGCGCCATCGGTCATTCAGTGGAATGGGCTCGTTTCGTACGTCGACAGCGCTTTCTGGCAGATGTCTTTCATTCTCGTTGTCCTGCTCATCGAGATGATTGGGAACATTCACGCTCCACCATGAGCCCATGATGCCCTTTCCATTTCTTGTTGTCCATGCAGCACGTGCGTTCGTTGCCACCCACTTGGAATATTCCTTGCAGATAGAGCTATGATATTTTGCCGTAAGCGAGCTAGCTTTGTGCGAGATACCAGGAATGAAGTCAAAGTCAGAGCTTTTCGTAGGTAGAGGCCTGCAGAAAGACGTCAAATGATGGAAGAAAATGCCTTTGAAGGTTTGCCCATCTTGGCTGCAGTACCCGGATGGATCACAGAATTCTTCGAGGATGCCTGCACGGCCCAGAGGATGCCATTTGTATCTCCCCGGCTTGCCGCCGTCTGCAGGAACATCTTGATCTCGTTCCCCAATCCATTTCGAGATGTCATCTCTGCTTATTGGCAATTGGTCAGACTGACCCCAGCCCTTGATTCGGTCTCTCCATCCAGTCGCTCTGATGACATTCCCCACCAGTCTGTGTCCGTCAATGAGATAACTCTCGTTTCCTGTGGCTTCCCATAGATTGCGCAAACCGGATAGCACTATGCCCTGGTTGTAAGTATAAAGCATTTCATTTCGGATATCACACTGGTCAGGAGTAGCCGAATGGTTATGTCGGTTCCCGGGCGAAATATGGTAACCGTCAACATAAAGCCCATTTGCGTCAAGTAATTCAACAGCCTGAAGCCAGTTGTACGCCTCGATTGCACGATGGAGTAGCTTAGGATCGTGCGGCTGAAGGACCGGTAAGCCCCAATCCTTCTTGTCAAAACCGGCGGACGGATTGTCACCAGAGAAGAACGGGGAACTATTGGCATCACCAGGGTGTCGCATATACATCTGAACAGCGGCAGAGATGAACTGAGTATTGGTGACCGTATTCTTGTATGTTTCCAGCTGCGGGTCCCACGTTAAGCCGCCACCACAGAGCTCTTTGTCCCAGGCGCGGTGTACAATGTCGTAAAAAACGTGTGCTCGGTGGGCAAGGGCAGATGAAAACTGCGTACCAAACCAAGTTCCACTGTTGTTACCGTACCCATAGAGTGGTTTTTGAATCTGATGATGCAAACGGTCGTGGGTATCGGCCAACTCTATGGCCTCGAGCCAGCCGAGAACTACCCAGAGCATATCGTCATGGGCCTGCTGTCTGATACCGAATGCATCTTGACCAAAATAATATGCTGTTGTCTGCATGAAGAACTTATTTATGTCATTTTCGACAGTAAGAAGAGATGGAGACAGCGGATCCGACACAGAGTAGTTGAACGCATGGGAGATACTTGTCAGGCTTGCCGAGACGTGGGTTTGCATCACTGCTGCTGTCCAGTCTATGGCGTTTGGCCAAGTACCCAACCACAAGGCAAAAAATTGAGACTGCATTGTATCCAGAGCATCTCGGAGATCTCGAAGCGCAGAACCGGGCTGACCATCGATCAAACGTCCTGGTCTCGAGCTTGGCTCTTGTGCATCTACCACCAATGGTTGCTGTGCCTGCTTCTCGAAAGCATGTTGTAGCTTTTGCCCAGAAGATCTTTCTGCGGTAGCCAGCCCCACATCAAGGAATACCCCCGCGAGTAAGATGGAGGCTCGACTGAACATGTTGACTGCAAGCATTACCCTGGACCAAGACCAAAGGTCTTGTGAACTTGCAAGGAATTAACCTGCTGACGCTCTTTTCACATCATCACATCAAGATTCACGCTCTATTTCTTTGAATCAAAGGTGGCGCATACAATACACGTGGTTGGTGGTGAGCGGTGGATGCGGCTCATAGAACCCCACCCATTGGAGCCGCAGGATCATGCACGTGACACACAACATGACTGGCCGCTGAAACCCTAACATTACGCTCAGCATCATCAAGAGATTGAGCGAGTGAGAAGTAATATATGAGCAGGCAGTCGAGGGCTAAGAAAAAATCACTAGAGCTGGCACACGGTGTGGTCGCTCGACTTGCTGAACAGCCTTGGGATCTTCTACCTGGATCGTGGGAAATTAAACAAATTCCAATCAGATGATTCTGCGAGCATTTAAGGGAAAGGAGGTCGAATATGGTGCAGCGCTCACAACGACAATTGACACCATTCACCACTTGAGAGCTCTATACGGAGATCGAAGAAAGTCGAACGAGGCAGAGACACTGTTGCGACGAGAGCGCCACAAGCACACATCAATGCTCATCCTCTGCAGTAGTCTGACTCGCCTTTAACATGGTGAAGAAGTTCTCAACGAAAGTGAGAGCCTACATCTTCCAATACTTCAAGGAAATGAGATAGCGCTGAGGTCTAAAGACCACCCAACGATATTGACCAGTGCCCTCCTTGCGCTTAGGTGAGAACTTTGGGGATCGAGTTACTCAACAATAACGAAATTTACTAGTGGCTCCCAGAAGAATGAGTATATCACGTTCCACGATCATAGACAATGCCAGTTCTTTGCTAGGGACAAGTGTTCTGCAAAGCCTGGCCAACACTACCTTGCACGTTTTAGTAGATGTCAAGCATGTGATGTTTAGTATCATTCATTAACGTAATGACTTGATCCAAACTAGAACCTCATGGTAGTCTCTAGCCCAATATAGGATCCGCGCTGTAGCTTTATCAGGGTCAGATGCATCAGATATGTGTGCAACCTGCAACCCAACCCTCCCACAGATTTCAGCCAGGTCTTTCTGCCCGCTACCCATAGGATCGTCCCTGATACAAATCCCGATATCGGCTTCCAACAAGCACTCTAAGTCCGTGGCTGAGTCACCCACATAGATATTGAGCGCACAGTTTTGCTCACGATTACCTTCCTCTATCACGCATCTCATTTGCTTGACCTTGTCTTCTCCAGTCTTACAGTTGATAGTCGTACCAGTCAGATCCGAGGTTCCAGACTCTTTATCAGTTTTGCTCAGTTCATTTGCGTAGATTCTGATGTTACTCTTTGTCTTCCCGTCAGTGGTCAAAAGTGGGGGGCAGCCATCGCCTCCAAGCTCAAGCATGGCTTGGATCCAGATGCGGCTCCAGTTAACGCTAATAACATGACATATTGGCTGTTGAGACATCGCTTGCTCTTGTCGGACCTGCAAACTTTTCAGAAGCTTGTGTAGACCTGGTCGTCTTGAGACTTGCCAGTGCGCGTCATCTTGTTGACGTAAACATTCTTGTGCAAAGCTCTCAATGTGGGAAGCTGCAACATCTTTGAACAGCCCCGAGGCAACAACTCGGCTCATACTAGCATCTTCAATGGGCCTGAAGCTCCGCAGATACATAATTTCCTGCTCCACAGTGGACCTGTCTTCTTTCACGGGGCGATATCGGCTGACGTGGTCTGAGTAATCGGCCATATACGTATCCACAAAGTGCTCCCACGGTGGAAATTCTTGACTTTGTCCATCGCGCTTTCTCTCTTGCGCTCTGTAGCCAATTCTTGCTACCAAATTCATGGTGTCTTTCCGCGTGATTGTGCCATCGAAGTCTAAAAACAAGCGGATTGGACGAAGAGCACCGGTGGCCATTTTCAGACTAGACGTCATCCTGTTCCTCTCTCTTCCAACAACAACTGGATCTGAAATTTCAGGAACACATCTCACTTCGTCTCTCTTTTTGGGAAATATCTGTAAGGGAGTGGTCGTGGAGACAAGTGTAGAGAGCATCCCAGTGCCCCTCCTTGGCAAACATCAACATGCTATTTCCTCCTGTGTCTTCGCCGTCACATCATCACTATTGCTTGCCCTTGGCGCCGAACTAGCAAACACAAAATCAGAACATACTAGCAATCGATTGACAAAAGGAAGCTTTGATCCAGTCAAAGACCCAGCCGAGCCGGCTCACCGCCTCAGTCGACGTAGGCATCATGCCCAGAACCTGCCACCACATGATTGAACCCCTGATTCACATCCCCCAGGCTCAGCATCCTCCGTAAACCCTCACCACCCATGGATCTAAAGAATTCCCGCTGGGCATCCAGCAAATCCAACACCTACCGCCGCCCCAGTCCAGCACGTGCCCCACCCCCATCGACCACGACCTCCACCGCACCAAACAACACCACCACCCAAACTCAACGCGCCACCGAACTCGCACGCCACCGCCGTCTCCTACGCCGTCTCCGCTGGAAACTGCCCTACCTCGCGACCTCGCACCGCCTGGCCACCACCGTTGACCCCACGCACCACCACTACGCCGACCTCGCCTTCGGCGCCGACCCCGCCGCCGCACGCGCCGAGGCAGAGCTAATGTTCAAACTCGACTGGTTCGAGTACTACTCGCTGTTGGAGCGCGCGCTGCTGCACCTTCTCGGCGTCTTCGGCATCGTCGTGCGAGCGCACGGCAACGCCGACCGCAGCGACGGGGCCGTCGAAGGCGGCAAGGAGCTTGCGGCGGTTGAAGGCGGCAGCGGGGGCGGCATCATCGGCTCCAAGGCGTACGCGGGGCCATTTGCGCATCGCTTCCACGCGAATGTGCTGGCGTCGCTGGACGCCGAGGGGAATCCATTGCATGCGGTGTTGGGGGCGGGCGAGGTGCGGATGTACCTGGGGCAGGCGAAGGATCTGCGGAATCGGTGGAAGGATGCGGATGAGCGGGCGGCGGAGAGGGCTGGAGTGGAGGTGGTGGTGGGTAGCGTCTCTGAGGGGAGGCGGCGGGAGTGGGAGGATCGAGATGTGCCGCCGTTGAGTAGCTTTGACATGGAGCGGATGCTGAGAAGCATCTTTGAGGGGTTTGAGAGAGCGCTGAGTGTTGCTGAGAATGCTGTTCACGACGGTAAGATGGATACGGAAGACAATAATAGCCCGACAGGAGGTGGAGATGAGGATGGGGACATGATGATGGAGGACGCCATGGATTGGCAGAACTGACACTAGATTATTGCTAGACTGGTTCTGCTTTCACGTGAGAGAGCACAGAAAATCACAATAATAAAATGTTTGGCCAGTGTCTGATGAAGCCATTCGTTCTCTCTTCTTTCCTTGAATTCAGCCCTCGAATTCCTTTGAGTAGACCTCGATAGCAACAAGAATCTCATCTACAACTTTGTCTGGCATACTCAAAAAGGGACTATGCCCAGCTTCACAAGTCACCTCTCTAATCCCAGTGATTCCGGCTTCCTTGTTCTTTTGTATCATATACTGCTGCAGTGCTGGCTCACACGTTTTGTCCAGCGAAGTGTGCATGTACGTTGTTGGAAAGTAACGCTGTGCCGCATACGTCGTAGGCTTCGCATGGCCCGTCAGAGTCGCCAGCCTCAGCTCGCCTACCCAATAATCCTGTGCCGCCGGCTCTAAGTCGTTGTAGAAATAATGTGCCCCATTGTGAACGGTCGAATATCCTTTCAGAGGATGAGGGACAACAAAGGTTGGTGGCGAGAACTGCGGGAGCAGAAACCAGGACAGACCAACAACACCCTCGGGTAAGAGAAAGGCACAGATGTAGAACAGGCCAATGACTCCGCCATTTCTCCCTTGCTTCGAACGAGCCGACTTGCCCATTTCTTCACGGATCGCCTCGCTGGTGACTTGGCCGCCATAGGAGTGGGCCACGACGAGCACTTCCTTGCCATCGCTGACGAGTGAGGAAACAGTGTCACGTATGAGCTGAGCGTCGTCATAGCATGTCTTGTCCTTGAAGTCATGCGACTGGTTATCTCCCATTGTGGGAAGAGAGGGACAGACAGAATCATAGCCTTTTGCTTTCAGGTTGTTCGCGACCGGGGCCATGGCCGTGGGAGAATGCCAGGAACCATGGACGAGAACGATGGTAGGTTTGGTGGACATGATATCATAAAACTGCTTGTATGTGTCTCTTTCACTTAGTATGCTCAAAGATCTCTCTGTCCCGAAGCTTCAAATCCGCTGATGCATATGAGGAACACGACGAGCTGCAGCAAAGTCATGACGCCGAGGCTGACAGGCGGGAAAGGGGCACAACCAGTTAGCGCGAGAGTGAGCCCCTAACTTTTACGCGGCTGTACGAAGTCATACGAGCACTCAAGAACAAATTGCCCGGCCTTGTTGGAACAAATAAATGTAATGTTAAATACAGACAGCCATATTAGTATTATGGACAATTTATCTCATGTATCGTATTCGTAACGGCATCACCTGTTCCTGTCGTCTAAGACAGTAGTTCCCTGATATCCTCGATTCTTTGGACCTTCCTCTCCTCCTCGCTCATCATGCCCAAGCTACTTGCGATGAACTTTTTCCGCTCTTGGATCCGTAGCATCTTCTCCTCTATAGTTTCCTCGCACACAAAGCGCGTAACTGTGACCTCTTTGTCCTGACCCATGCGGTGCACACGATCAATGGCTTGCGCTTCCACAGCCCAACTCCACCAAGGATCCATCATGAACACTTGAGAAGCGGCTGTTAGGTTGAGACCGACCCCACCAGCGCGTAGTGATAGCAGGAGAACGGTGCCAGCACGAGTCGCGTCATAGTCTTTTGCCGTGAAGTCCGTCGGCGCTGTGAAATCGGTGAGGACGGAAGCACGCTGCTTCTGCGACATTTTGCCATCGAAACGGAGGAACGGTATGTTTGCTTGAGTGAGTGATGGCTCAATCAGATCCAGGAATGAGGTGAACTGAGAAAATACAACCGTCTTTGTTCCTGGCGCCGTTCTCCGCAAATTTTTCAAGTGGGTGAGCAGAGCCGAAATCTTTGCTGAGCTAGGTTGGTTCAGGCGGCGCAGAGACACGGCGTCTTCATCGCGCACAACTTCAAAAATGTCGCGCTGGTTGATGACTTCGCGGCAGTTGAAACAGCGAGGAAGGTCTCCTTTATCCATCTGGTGCTGAATGTAGTCTGTTAGACATTTCTTGCATGCTGAATGCCAGCAGCTTGTGACCGTCTGTTCAATCATTGGCTCTTCAGAGCATATCGGACATTCATTTTCGGCCTCTTCTTGGATCTGCTTCAACGCATGCGCGCCAAACTTACTAACATCTTGATCACTTTCTTGGTCTGCTTTGAAACGCTCAATCAGGGTTTGTAGGTCCATGTCATCGGCGAGACCGCTTGTTTCATCGGCAGCCGCGGCAGCATCTTCTTCGTCTGCAACAATGTCCTTGTTTCGCGTTAGAACAGGATGACAGCAGGACTGACGCAAACGAAGAATTTGGGCAAAGATGGTGGTGTATGACTTCATGAGGGTTCCCGCTTGGACATTATCGGAAAAGGTGCGCTTTGCCCGGCTGAAAATCAGGCCATAGATTTCGCGCTCATTCTTCGTTAGTTCTACCTTCTGGACGTTGATGGTCCTTGGTGGTAATGGCACAAGCATGGTACCATCGGGCATTTTCATATCCTTCGTCCGACGCAGAACCAGTGGTTCCAAAACTGTCTGCACGACGTCCAGTGCCTTGATGTACTCTCCAGACTCGAAAGGTACGGTGATGAAAGTCTTCCAGAACGAGAAATTCGACCACGGCTCGACACGTAAGAAATGGACGAGGCTGAATAGGTCTTCCAGTCTGTTGACGATGGGTGTGCCCGTGAGCACCCATCTGTGTTTCGCTGTAAGTTCATAGCACGCTTTCGCGGTTTTTGACTGCCGATTTTTGATGTAGTGCGCTTCGTCTAGGATGATACGGAAGTAATCAAGGGAAAAAAGTCCCTTGGTTGCAGCCCGGTTTCCCCCATTTGCGGCAATCTGCCCATATTCTGATAGTACATTGCCATAGCTTGTGATGATGACAGTGGGAGCATTGCTCGCATTTGCTTCACAACAAAGGTCTCGCAGGCTGGTGGAATCTCTGTTGGCCCCATAGTAGACCATAACTTTGGTTGTGCCAGCCCGAGAGGCTTTCTCTGCTTCACTTTGCCACTGCGCCAGAAGTGACATCGGTGCACACACAAGCGTGGTATATGGCGCCGCTGTGACAGTCGCCATTGTTTGAGGCAGCCTCGTTAAATCGTTGACACTGGGTCGGTCGGCAGAGGCACTAAATGCTGGTGGTAACTTGCGATGTGTGTGAATCAAGCTCATCATTTCAATTGTTTTGCCGAGCCCCATCTCATCGGCCAATACACCTCCCAAGCAATTTTGCTCCTGAACAGGAAACTCAAGGGACAGCTCACCAGAGTATGGATTCATGTAGAACGCAGTAACACTTTCAACCGAAGGCAGATCTTTATCGTTGACGTCCTTTTCGGGCCAGAGGTATTCTTCCCATAGCGGGTGCATCGACATCTCTTTGCGCTCTACTTTCTCGTCCTTTTCTTTACCAACCATCCAGTGAAGAGCCTGTTTTTGATACTTGCGCAGATCCATATTGAAGGAATCCGCTGGTTGCAATTCCGGAGTGTCGAAATCGAATGATTGGGCCTTTTTGTACAAGGAGTCTAATTGGTCCTGGTCCAGCTCTTCGCCCTCTTCGGCCTCTTCTGATGGTGGCGAAGAGCCATCAGTTTGACCAGGCGCCGTTGGCTTTGGCGCCGAGTCTTTCTGTTCGAAGTGTTCAGCAACCTCGGCTGCTTTTAGTAAACCTTCTCGTTTGTGCTTTTCCGTCGTTGCATTTGTTTGGGAAGGCAGAAGGTTGATCTCGTTGAAGAGCTTGATGATAGACACTTGGCGAAGGTGAAGATCGCGCTCTTCTTGAGTTTCCTTTGCTTCGTAAATACCCGTTTGCCTGTTGTCTTCCTCAGGCTTTTGGAAAGCTTTTGCTCTGAAGATCGCTTTCGGGAAATAACAATGGAGTTGCAGGTAGATGGTGTCATTGATGCGCACCCTGTCTGGAGCGAAGACACAAAAGGCATCAAACTCGCAGATGGATTGGTCCAGAATCGGAGCAACCCATGCTGCTGCATCTGACTCTAGACGCCCCACCTCCTCATTGCGTGAGTTCAGAAAACGGACAACAGTATCCTGCTTCTTGCTTGCCTGGCCTCTGGCATTCTTCGCTATGCGCTGAGGCTTGGTCCGTTCGATTGTCACCTTCTCTTCATGCTTGATCAAACCAACACCACTCCGTGTGGCCCAGCCAACCGCGCCGAATGCACCTATGTATCGCCGCTCTGGCATGGAATCGAATACATTGGCTCGAGATGATGGCCTTGACTGTTGTGGGGAGCGTCTGGGCTGGGCAGGCTGTGGCGGAGACGGTCGCGGATTTCGTGTTGCAAAGGACGAGATTGTGGAAGGTTGAGGGGGGGGATTTTGTACACTTGGCGATTCGTCTTTCCATGAGCCGTCGAAATATATGTTGATCGCTAAGCATAGGTCAGCAGGAATCAGAAGACTGTATCATATTGTGCAAGGACCTCGTTCTACATTGTCGCCCGACTTTTGGCGAATCTTCTGAAGCACTTCGGGGGAAAGCTTCTCGCCGACAACGCTCTCGAGGAGGCGACTGTCAAAGCCATCTTGTTCTTGTAGTTCAGTGGGTGGCGTGTCGGTGGCGGGCTGCGGTTCGGGGTCTGCTTCTGGAGACTGGCTCTGCTCCTCCTGGAAGAAACGCCTTTTCTTTGCTGGTCTTTCGTCTACCTGTTGCTCACATCCCGCAAAACTCATTGTCAAGAATGATGGCAGCCGGGACAGCTCAGTGAAATGGAAGACGCGGACAAACACGAGGAGCGCGTCGACGCGCAAAGTGGACCCTCCGCAAATCCACCTATCAAACGTCATTGACTGCGGAGCTCTGGTTACTTTTCTGGATACAAGCATCACCACATCCTCCTCCTCGCCATCGATTCACTGAATGCAAGTCAGCAGCTAGCACCTTTGATGAATACGGCCCCGACGCACAGGCTGCTGTTTCAGAATGGCGTTCGCGCCAGGCTGGCTGGTGGATGTCCCCTGCAGCTCCCAAGTCTACGGATTCAAGGCCTCACGCAAAGACGAAACTACACACCTCCTGTGCTTGCTGGAGTGACAGAGGCAGAAGTCAACGCAGCCAGAGAACACTGCGCAAACCTCCTGCGGTATGCGACCATGTACACCCTCCTCTGCTCATCATGCTAACATCTACACAAGCCGCTTCGACGCGCCCGCGCACACCCTCCAAACCTTCATCCCTCCCTCCGCCCGCGATGCCTACCTCGCCCTGCGTGCCTTCAACATCGACGTCGCCCGCGTCGCCGACGTCACCTCCAACGCCGCGGTCGGCGCCATGCGCATGCAATTCTGGCGCGACGCAGTCGACAGCGCCCTCTCCTTCACGCCGCGCAAAGAGCCCGTCGTCGTGCTCCTCTCCGCCGCCGCCGCACAACTGTCCGTCGACACCGACGGCACCAACCGTCTCAGCAAGTCGTGGCTGCACCGCATCGTCACCACACGCGAGAAGTACCTGCACAACGCACCCTACCCGGACATGGCTGCGCTGGAGAGCTACGCGGAGAACACGTACTCGACGCTAATGTACCTGACGTTGGCGGCTGTGCCCGTGCAGAGCGTCGCCGCGGACCATCTGGCCAGCCATATCGGCAAGGCGCAGGGGATTGCCGCGGTGCTGCGCGGCCTGCCGCTGGTTGCGTTTCCGCCGCCGCCGAACCATCATTCCAACCAGCAGGGCATGGGAGGCGCACAGGGAGCAGGCTCGGGTGGTCTGCAGGGCGCCGTCATGCTGCCTCTGGATGTCATGGCAGAGGCAGGAGTTCGTGAGAATGACGTCTTGCGCAAGGGTAGCGAGGCAGCTGGACTTCGGGATGCAGTCTTTGCTGTGGCGACGCGAGCGAACGACCATTTGATCACCGCGCGGGAGATGCTGAAGAGCATGAAGGCCGGACAAGGTGCCGGACATGACTTTGAGCATGCAGGCGAGGCAGAGCACCAGTATTCCGAGGCTGGCGCTGGGCTAAGCACAGCTTCAGGAGATGGACTCGACCGTGGGTTTGGTGTCTTCATGCCTGCGGTGTCAACGCAAGCCTGGCTAGATCAGCTGCAAAAGTGCGACTTTGATGTCTTCAATCCCAAGCTGAGGACGACGGACTGGCGTCTACCTTGGAAAGCATACTGGGCCTTTAAACGGCGGCAGTTATGAAATGTACCACGAAATATGTAATATATAATATCGATTCATGTCAGGGTATCCATGCAGCCCAATGCCCTATTGAACGCCTCGCTAAACAATCATAGTGCTGTCGTGGCGATTCGTTATTCGTGTCATCCAACCTGGGCCTCCTCCTCGCGAATCTGTGCTTCGAGTCTCTTTCTTTCGGCCTCCTTTAGGCGCATCATCGTGATTTCGTAATTGCTCGGTGCCCCAGGGAGTGTTGGACTGCCCGAGATCTGATCCCCCAGCTTCTTCGCGCCACCGAACGAGAAAGACGGACCCTTGCCGTTCGGTGTGAAGGACGTCTTTGGTGGTGTCGCTGCTGCTGCCGAGCCCTGGCCATTTGTTGACAGACCAGGGAATGGACGATGTGGCGTAGATGCTGCCGAGGGTTTCGATCCAGATGCCTCGACAAATGGATCTTCGTCGGCGTCTGCGTGGGCGTTGTCTCGTTCTTTCTGTTTCTCCGATCTTCCATTAGATGAAGATGGCCTGCTCGACGTCGACGATGCAAAGCCCAGGTCAGGTGCCTGGCCACCAGCCCAACCCACAGAGTCCAGAATCGCCCACTCCGGTTCGGCCGCAGCGCCCTCCTTTTGCGCAACAAGTAAAGCATCGTGCACCGCCGCATGAGCAGCCACAATGCTCTCGAACATTACCACTCCACTCGCCATGACTTGCCTCCTCGCCTTCTTCTCCTTCTCTCCAGGCGTCGCCGGCCCAACGCTCGCAGCCAGCGGACTCCCCACGCTTGGCCGCGCCTTCTTGTCCTTCAGCATCGCCGCGCTCTCCACAGCTCCAAACCTCTTGAACAGCCCCCGCAGCGTATCTGAGGTGATAGCGTCCCCAACCGCTGACTCCCGCGGCCAGCGCACCTTCACCGTCCGATCCAGCTCCGGCACCGACGCCTCCTCCTTCGTCTTCAGCGGCGTATCCCGCCCCTCCCCCGCGCCACCTATCTGCGCCTCCGCCGCATCCTCTCGCCTCTGCCTCGCACGCTCCACAAACTCCATCCTCCTCCTCCGTCCTTCCTCCTCCAACCGCCGCAGCTTCGCTGCCTTCTCGTCCCCAGCAGGCGAACCCACATCTCCAAAGCCGCGCTTCGCTCCACTACCGGGCGTCGCCGCGGCCTCTTCGCCGCGGCGCAGCGCCTCCGCCAGCCCGCGCCGACGGCCCTCGAGCGCCTGCTCGCGCTGTCGGCGCTCCGTCTCGGCGCGGCGCTTGCCCTCGTACGCGGCGCGCGCCTCGGGGTCCTTGAGCACCTGCCATGCGCGGCGGGCCTCGTCAAGCTTGTCGGCGGCGGCCTTTTCATCGCCGCGGTTCTTGTCCGGGTGATATTTGAGGGCGGCGCGGCGCCATGCCCTGTTGAGTTGTGCATCGGAGGGACCATTGTCGGATGAAGGGGGTGGGGATGTTGAGGGTTGTGTGAATGGGCTGGGGAGGTCGAGTAGTTCGTAGAGATCGGCTGTGAGTGATTTCGCATATGAAACGAGGTCCCGGTGGGCACGGTCATCTTCCTTCTGCTCCTCGGTGGTTGACGCCATACTGAGCTCTCTGAGGTATGTATGAGCCGCAAGGAAGGGGACACTGGTGTTTGGTATGGCTTATCGACGCCGCATCCTTAACGCTTTGTTTCAAGTTCGAGAAAACAAAAGCAAAGAGAAGGAACTCTTTAAAACCGTCATACGGCCGCGTGCCCTGCAAGGCATCAGCTCACGTGACCCTCGCGATGTTGTCTATATTTTTATTGTTACCATCCATGCGTGGGAAGCTATTTCTGCAAACGAATCTTTTACGAACGCGGTTCACAATGAATTTGTCAATTGTTCCAACATGGAATGAAAACTTTTCAATTGAGAATACACTGGTCGAGCTGATAGTGCCGCCGTATTGCTATCAAGTATTATGCCGGCACGTCCCAACCTTCAAAGCAGTAAAAGAGAATGCGCAGGAGTGGTATCATTGGGAACGAGTCCGGGTAGAGCCCAAAAGACTGGGACCTTGAAACTGAAAATCGCAAGACACAAGGAAATATGGAGACATTAGTGAGTGATCATGGCCGCCCGCGCCATGACATTGCGTTACCCAAACAAAGCGTAGCCTCTGGCATTGGCTCAATTAGCTCTAAGCCGCGGTGCCATTTGTACCTGTGTGGGGTTTGAGAACGGCCTCGGTAGCACTGTGGGGCTTCCTGGTGACGGGAGCGACCGTGGGTAGGCCGGTAGACTCGCTTGCTGAGCCGATGAGGAAGACAGGGGACTCCCACTTGTCGCCCTTGGCGGCGAGAGTCTTGTACTCGGTGGCCTTGGTAGAGATGCCGCCTGGTAGGGAGATGTCCTTGAAGATGGAGTCATGCTGGGTGATGGCAATGTTCGCCGTCTTGTCCTCGGTAGCAGCTTGGGCCTTCTCCTTGCCTTGAGCCAGACGCTGCTGGGCAGCGTTGAAGTAGCGCTGGAAAATATTGACAGCCTCATCAGGGTTGTTCTTGGCCTGCTCAGTGGCTCTATCGGCTTCCTTCTTGACCTCGTAGCAGTAAGCATCAAGTTTGTTGATGTTGTCCTTGATGGCCTTCTGAATAACCTTCTGCAGGATGGGACGCATGACCCTGAGCAGGAGGGGCTTGACAATGCCGAAGAGAAGCTTGTAGTTGGATTTCTTGAGCTTAATCTTGAGGTTCTTGATATCGACAGTGACGGTGTTGACCTTGAAGAAGTGGTTCTTGTCGCTTGAGTCGGCAGTCTCAAGGGCAGCCTTGAAGCTGAAGCCAGAGCCGCCAAGGAAGATGTCCATGACGCCCTTGTCCGTGATGGAGGGGAAGCCCTGCTTCTTCTTGATGTAGTAGCTGACATCCTTGAGATCCATCTGGATACCGCTGGCGGACAACATAACCTTGTTCTTGTTCTTGTTAGCGATCTGCTTGCGGCCCCAGCGCCAGTGGTTGTCGCTGGCGAACTCAAAGACGTTGGGCGCCAAATTGTCGCCCTCAATGACCAGATTCTCAACAATGGCGTCGACCATGGGATCAGAGTACTCGATACGGGGAATGGGCACGTAGCGGACGTTCTCGAAGAATGCGGGCAAGATGACGTTGGTAAGATCAGTGACCAAATGCTTCTTGAAGACGGGCTTGCCGTTCTCGTCCTGGCCAAGGTCCAGGAACAGCTTGTTCATGGCGTCGCCGAAAGCCTTGTTCTGGGGATCTTGCTCGAATTGATCCGCGAGGAACTTGATCTCGTCGCCTACGCGGTCAGTGTGATTGCGGTAACGCTCACGGAGCAGGAAGTTGCCCTTGTCGTAAATCTCGTTCCACTCCTCGGTGGCGGCATCCTGCATGACAAAGCCCTGCTGCTGCAGGCACTTGCGAATGTAAGTGTCAAGGTGGCGGAACCAGTTCTTGAGCTCCGGGTCCTGATCCGCGTCCTTGTAAATTTGATTGACCGAATCAACGAGGTCGTCCATCGAGGTGCTGTTCGCAAAACGCTCGATAAGGACCTTAATATTGGTCAGCAAAGACCGATTAGAAGATGTAAAATCTGGGATAGAAAAACCTTTAAGTCAGCTTCAGCACTTCTCAAACCATCGTCAGTGTGGGCACCTTTCACCGCGCCGGTCGATTGACCGGCGACATCTTTACCATGCGAGGTGTAAGTCTCGGCTAGGCGGAGTAGAGTAGAGATAGCACGTTGGTCTGCGAGGTCAGGTCAGTATGTGGGCTTATGAAGACCACAGGGGAGAGGGTACGCACAATCCTGGTGGCCTTGGATCTCAACAACCATCTTCTTCAGACGCCAGATGGTCTGCTCACGACGCTCCTTGGGCATCTTCTCCTTGAGGAATGCCTGGGTCTTCTCGCGTGCCTCCTTTGCCTTTGCCTTGGCATCCTCCTTTGCCTTTTCGGCCTGAGCCTTGGTGTCATCATCGACGTTGGCGGATGCTTGATTCTGGAGACCAGTAGCGGCGCCGTCGACATCACCGTTGGCGGCTTTGTCAGCGGCATTCTGGAGGTCGGCCTTGTTTCCAGGCTTAACCTTGTTGGCAGTCTCCTTGAGCTGGCTCTTGAGCTTGTCAGCTGATAGATCGGGGGCCTCATGCCAGGTGTTGTCGTCGGCAGGGCGGTCGATCTGCTGCAGGGCCTCCTCATCAGGCTTCAGCTTGCCGGCAGCCTTGGCGGCGGTGTCACCAGCAATGTCGCGCAGCAAAATCACAGCGTCATTCACTGTTGGGAATCAGTACGGGTTATTGGAAACGATGTCAACATGGGAGAAGGGTAACTCACAGAGCTTTCTGAATTGACCGTTGGTGATAAGCAAGGTACCAAGGGTGCGAAGACCGTCTAGGGCCTCATTGCCGTGCTGCTTGGCAGTGTCCTTGTCGACAGGAAGGCCAGGTTTGGAGGCATCACCGCTGGTGATGTGCTGGGACTGCCAGATGAAGTCCTGGAGCAGATTGCCCTCGTTCTTGGTGAGCAGAAGGAGCTTGGCCTTCTCGATGACATCACGCAGGTCGGCAAC
This sequence comes from Carpinus fangiana, assembly GCA_006937295.1. Classification (NCBI taxonomy): domain Eukaryota; kingdom Viridiplantae; phylum Streptophyta; class Magnoliopsida; order Fagales; family Betulaceae; genus Carpinus; species Carpinus fangiana. Next base: position 601,483 of record VIBQ01000017.1, read on the forward strand.
AAGGTGCTTGCCCTCAGCGGAGAGCTTGGCGGAAGGGGCCTTGAGAGGCTTTGAGGCCAGGGCGCTGTTCAGAGCAATGTCAATCTGCTTGTTGGAGGGGGCTTTGCCGTTGGCAAAAGCTGAATGGGGGCTGTTAGCACTTGGCGCTTAGGCACAAGGACCGGGGGTGGCCCGCAGGAGTGGGCTGTGCGAGACATACCAGAGTAGATGCCATATAGCTGGAGCTTCTTGTTGATGTCGGCCTCCTTGATCTTGGGGTTGGTGGGAACGTTGACGGAAGACATAATGGGCAATTGGGTATCAATGGGTATTAAGAAGAGAGCTCGTCGCGTGGAAGCTGGATCGAAAGCAACAGAGAAAAGTGGGAAGGGGGTATCACAGAAAGCACAGAATTAGAGAGGGAGCCCGAATAGTACGAGGCGTGATGAAGATGAAGGTGGATGTGATGAAGAGTGTGTGTGTGCAGGAGGCGAAAGAGAAAGTGGGGAGCGGGCGAGGAGGAATAGTACAGGTACTGATCGTATGCAGCTTCCAAGGAGCTGCTGGCGCCCCGGCCGACCCTGGCAACAGCATTCGTCCACATCGACGTCATCGTTTGCAGCCGCGCGCCCAGATGCACGATGCCAGCACTCGCCTCGCGTCCGCCGCCGTTCAGGCGTGAGAGCACACGACACTTGCAGCGCGTCTGCGGAATTATAACCCCCCTGCATCGCCATCTCACTCCTCTCCCTGCTCGTGGTTGCCGTGCGCAACAACGCAGTCCTGAACTCGCCGCCAGAAAGCGTGCTCCTGGGTGATACTGTCAGCCGCTCAAGCGAGATGGCGCCAACAGCCACCTTCCTCACTGGCAACGGGAGCGCCATGGCCGTTCCCAATGCAGTCCTGCACCAGCTCGATCTGCTTGCATTCTACACGTAATTGCTTGTTAGGTGTTGATCGCGGCTGGGGAGGAAAACGTCATCAGGTACTAGCGTGGCAGGCCAATTTCGTAGAGTTTTCCTCACAGATCTCGCCCGGGTGAGTCCGTCGCCGCGCCTCAGCTCGCCATAGACGCGGCACATGCACTTTGCACGGCCTGAGATCTGATGTTGCGCTTCACTTTCTGCGAACCTCGGGCTGTTCTTCGTGCCCCTGAGCTTTTTGCCAATGACGCCAACATTGAAGGTGAGCTCAATGCGCTGCGATCATCGCCGTATGTGGCAGTGCGCCCGGCTGATCTTCATTACTCTCGGCGCGCTACCTGCTCACAAGCCACCTGTCGCATAGTTTTGGTAGCTCCCGAAATCTGGGGCTCCACCCACTGCACTATGATGCCACACGTGAGTGTGGCGGTGTCGAACCTTCTTGACATTTTTCGTCTGATGGTAAAGGACATTGTGTCGATCTCAGACCTCATCTCGTCCTGTCTTGCTTTCACATGCGATTCGGTTGGTAACGTGACGTTTGGTTCTGTTTACGGTATCCTCAACTACCCATCAATAATCCGTGCTCTTGTATGCAATTAGATGTGATCATGTAGGAACAGAAATGTCTTGGCTGACGCGTGGAAAGCTTGCGCGGGAAGTCGCGCGCCTAGAGGACGACGCGACTCTCTCTCAGCCCTATCAAAATCGCCTCAATTTCTTGTCTCACCTTCTGGTTGCTGTCACCTGACCCGAAGAAGTGTCTCATCGCCAAATGCAGTGATACCCTCAAGAGCAATGCCTATCATATATCAATAGAGTCTTTCCTTGTGTCCTCTGCAGCCGCAGAAATGCCTTCCGCTCGCTCATCTCGGCGCAAGCGGCAAACGCGCCTGACCTTCTCTCCCCTTCCTAACTCCTCGCCTGCAAAGGCCGCCCAACCGGAATCCGTCAGAGATCGAGCTGCCGCGATCGTCATCGATGCATCTCCCAGCCCGGCAAAGAAGCGCAAGACCTCTCACAGCCCTCTGCCTACCCCGGGAGCCTCGTCTTCTCTTGCACCATCTGCCCCGCCCAATGAACCTATGTCTTCGTCGCGCAAGACTCGATCGTTCATGAGTAGTGGGACGCCGGCCTCGCATCGTCTGTCGTCTGTGGCGTCGTCCCCTCTTGGGCAGTCGTCGATTCGTGACGAGCTTCGAGAGCGATTTCCAAGCGACTCGGAGAGCGACGAGCCTGTCGCCTCTGCACGCAGTAGCCGGCGTGCCAAAACATCTTCCGAGGAAGATGACGTCGTAGCTGTGACCCCTCGCCGCCTGAGACGAGTTAAATTGCCTCCAGTCCAGGAAGACGATGACGATGACGATGACGATGACGATGTTATCCTCACCTCGCAACGCCAAAACCGAAGACGGACAACTGCCAGTGTCTCTGGTGAAACAGACATGGATGGTGATGAAAGTGAGGACCTTCCAGTTCCATCCCGCAGGCGTGGACGTCTAGAGACACCGCGGCGAAGCAGTATAGAAGAAGCTGATCTGCAAGAGGATCTGGAATTTTTAGCTCCCTCTGACGGCGAAGGCGCTGTGGTTGACGAGGACACGCCTCGTCCTGGACGACCTCGCTCAGCCGTCAAGACAGCAAAACAAAAGGCGCTAGATATGCTGAAAAGAAAGCGGCAGAAATCAAACACTGGTCTCAGCTCGGATGCCGCCGTTGCCATCTCTGACGACGACGATGAAGATGATGCATATGCGACCGAGGATGAGGAGCCGACTGCAGAAGACTGGAACGACCCTGGAGAACCTGAGGAAGATTGGATTGTGGATGAGGAGGATGCAGAGCCGGTCGAGATGCCGGTCGAATTCAGGCTCCGCACCATGAAGCCGAAGGAGCTCTTCAAGATTGCGGTGGAATGGTACGTGCAGAAGAAGATCAATCCTGGATTCGACCGCGACAACAACGCCTACCACATCGCCTTCCTACGACTTAGCGATTTTGTCACCGGGATGGGTGGGTCTAAATATCGGTCGTCAGTCTGGACTCCAATGTTCCTACGCGCCCTACTCGCCAGACCTATCCTGGAAGAAAGCCACTTTGCCGGAGATGCGATGATGCGAGACCGGTGCGATGCCTGCAACCGGTCAGGTCACCCTGCGACTTACGAAGTGAGATTCCAGGGCAAGCCATATGACAAACACAGCCTCGAAGAATTCTCAGACGATGAAGACGACACTGGTCAGGAGACTGAGCTACCAAGCGCCGGCCAAGTGTACTACATCGGCAAGTTCTGCATGAGGAATGCCCGCGTAGCTCACCAACTGCACCACTGGCAATTCCATCTTGGTGAATGGATATCCGACTATCTGGACGAGCAGGGGCACCTCACGCCGGAGAAGATTCTGAGACGCGACGGGCAGAGCACTCGAAAACGTCATAGAGCTGCAAATAAAATTGTGGAGAAGATGGATGAATCGGGCGAGATTAAGACGCTCTACCGCGACTTCAAGCATGAAATTGATGCTGCCCAGACTGGAGAGGTGCGTCTTGCTCTACCGATTGATTACCGTTCTACTGACACAAGTATTCCAGGGCGCTGGATCTTCACATCTAGGCTTCGACTCAGACTAGGCTTTCGTCGATTAGTCGAATGGGTCGAACCTTTCCACACTGACACGTCAGAAATTTGGGGCCAACCTCGGGTCCACACGGTTAATGAATCAAACCGAAAGCCTTTCGATGTTACCTGAGAATATCTCACATTGGTGAATCACGCACGTGCTCAACGCTGTGCAGCGAGAATCGGAGGGCTGCTGGCATTGCTCCATTACGCGGTTGAAAGCGATATGAGCCGTGGCCGGCTGAGGTGTGGTCACGAGCCGCATGCTCATCGACAACGTGGCAAGTTCCCACGATACCAGACTTTGAAACCGAGGATCCGATCTCGGCCTCCTCGAGGCAGTGCAGACCGCAATGTGACACGGCATCGTGGAGCAGGTGATTTGGAGTTGGATCATGGGATGGATGCTTGATAGCGCCACTACTGCCTTGCAGCTTTACGGAAATGCCTATATCATACCCAGGTCTTCTCTTTGCTGGTCCCTAATCACAATTGAAATTCTGCTTGGATAGAAAAGCATCAAATCATTGAACCTCTACATTACCCTCCAACCCCATTGAAGCCTCACAATGTCGGGTGACAGCTGGGCCAACTTGGCGCCACACTTGTTGATCGATCCAAGCCTTACATTTATGCCCCAGCCATACCCGAACGAGCATGGCCAATGGTACCAGAGCGTACATCCTCAAGAGGTTAGTGTGCACAAGACCTGGCGCAGGCGGAGCTGTGGAAGTTGCATCCGCGGTCTGGCAGCTGCGGCACCGCGGCCCCACGCAGAAGCCCCACGCCAAGTCGTCATCCTCACCCTGGGCCAAGCAGCTTCACTCTACCTCTACCTTGCACAAGCGTCGGATGTGGTGCTGACCAGCTTGAATATGCTAGACCATGGCCAACCCTCCTCCTCTCCCTCAGCTCCCGCAGTCGTCGACCTCCCCGCCGGCCTCCGGTGCCTCCAGGACGCATCAGCGGACCTATCAAGGTACGATACGAGCGCCCCCCCCCCCTCTCCGCGCAAACAATTACAACTGACTCCTTTGCGCTAGCCTGTTTCCCATGTCGTCAACGCAAGGTCAAGTGCGATCTGGGCAAGCCCGATGACCCATCCCCGCCATGCCTTCGCTGCCGTCGAGAGAGCAAGGAATGCACTTTCGCCCTCACTCGCCGCAAGGCCCCAACCCAGAAACGCTCTGCCGACGACGCACTGGACGATGAGGACGACGGCCCCTCCCGACCTCGCAGCGACTCTTTCAAGCGCGTCAAGACCGATCTTCATGGCACCGCCCTCACCGACTCTCCGCGTACTCCGGGCGGCTCTGTTGCTCGTAACACACCCTTACGCCGACCAAGCGACAAGAACAAGACAGAGGAGCCTGAAGAGGAAGAGGACACCGCAATCAACGATGATACCGCCGAGCTCTTGCAGAGAAGTGAGATGCACAACGGTCCAGATGCAATGGCCGCCCTGGCTACGATCGCGGCGGCTCATGGCCGCTCGTCGAGCATCAATGCGAGTGCCCGACCCACAACCGTCAGAGACAGCGCCAATGCTTTTGGGGCAGGCATCTCGACCGCCAGCCCTATATATCGCACAGCAAGCATGGACGGGCCTCACAACATCTCCACGACCAGCCCCTACTCTGACTCGCCTTCCTTCAGTAGTCAGGGCAAGTCCGAAGCCTTGAGAGCTTGGTCGAGAGTCCGTTTCGTGCGCTCCGGCATGTTCACCGCGGCTGAAGGAGTTGCATTTGTCCAAGTAAGTAATACTCTACTCAGCCTCTTACCATTCCCTAACATTCCTGCAGTACTTCTATCGTTATCTCAACCCATTAACTCCTGTGACTGTTCCTCATTACCAGGATCCTAGCACTCACGCCCGACTTTTGACCGATGAACCTGTCTTGGCTGTCACCTTGCTAACAATAGCATCGAGGTACATGAAGTTGACAGGACCCGGGGCCGACACTCGCGCTTTCACCATCCATGAGAAACTCTGGATTCATCTGAAAGCTCAGATACAGCGAGTGTATCTAGGTCAGGAGCAGTTTGGAGGCGGCTTCTGTGGCGCCGGCCGGCCCAATGACTACAAATCTCAGGGTCAGACAAGCCTGCGCACTCTTGGCACCGTCGAGAGTCTGCTTCTCCTCACCGAATGGCACGCTCGAGCGCTCCACTTTCCTCCTGGTGCTGACAGCGAGGAGCTGCTCGACGAGGACTTTCGTACGGCAACGTTCAATGACCACACCTCAAGCAATGAGGAATCCTTCTCGGCTTCAGCTGCTTCTCAGCAGATCGACCACTGGCTTGAGCCTTGTTGGCGAAGCGATCGCATGGTCTGGTCTCTGCTCAGCTCTGCCATCTCCCTCGCAGCTGAGCTCGGTGTCTTCACGCACAGCACGGATGACAGTGCGACCGATGGCAATCCTTATAACCGACGCCGAGAGAATGTCAGAAGACTGATATATATCTACGTCACGCAGACGAGCGGACGTTTGTCACTACCTTCCCTCATACCCGACAGCTTTTCCACTGGACTCTTTGCGAACGGACAGCCACGAATGGAACAAGAGCAAGCTCGTACGCCATTTGCACACCCAGCGGGACCGACGCCGCCACACAACTATATACAGGAGATAAATCTGTATTTCTGGCATGGCATCTGCAAGCTCTTCCAGGAATGCAACACAGTTCTCTTCGCGACTAAGGAGATGCCGCATCGCATCATTAGTGACGGGAGTTATGTCCAACTGTTGCAGCGTTTCGAGAGCTCTGCTCAAGAGTGGCAGAGAGAATTCAGGGCATGCAAAGTGATCCCGACCCATATGTGTCACATCCTCAATATTGAGTACGAGTATGCTCGTGTCTATGCAAATTCACTCGCACTCACTGCTGTTGTTGAGCGCTGCACAGCGAATACTTCGGCAGGGAACAACGGCATAATACCTCCTGGAACACTCTTCAAATCTGTGGAGGGTGACAGGAGGTATCTTCAGATCATCGTCAAGGCGAGCCAGAATCTTCTCCGTTCCGTTGTAGAAGGACTGCTCCCACATGAGTACCTCAAGCACTCCCCGGCCAGGACATATATTCGCATCATAGCAGTCTCTATGATGCTGTTGAAGGTAGTATCCTCCAGTCTCGCAATGACTCCGCATAGCGCTAATTTTCTTTTTCAGACTATAGCCCTTGGAGCTGCCGGAGATGAGGTCGATCAGTGCATTAAGCTTCTTCGTCGCGCTACATCCGCACTACGTACATGCGTTGTTGATGACGTCCATGTCAGCACCTCTGTCGCAGGCCTCATTGAAGTTCTTACTCAACGGGCAAGTGCTCGTTTAGTGCGAATTCGAACCAAGAAGGACGGCGATGACCTCAGGAATGGTAACAACATTGGTGAAGCGGGCGCCAACATCTCCAGAGACGGGCCTGGATCCAGAAGCCAGACCGACAGAATTGCTGCTCGATCGAGGCAACAAAGTGCACAACAAGCCAGCAATAACCTCCCGACTGTGACGTCTCCGACGCTATCCAACTCTGGAGGCTACCAGACCTACGCGCAGCCGTACGCTTTCAACTCCTTTAGTGAAAACATAACGTCGCCAGCCTTTGACCCTCTCAACCCGAATTTTAGCATTATGCCTCCTGCAAGTTACAACGCATCTGAAGGCATTTTCGGCTCGATGTCGTACGAAAACTTCGACGCCAACAATCTCTTCAGCCCAGGAGTCAACAGTGGTCGCAACGGAAGTGCTACGCCTTCTCTAGGACATGCCAATGTCGGCTCTACTCCGAATGGCCAACAATCTGGGAACAGTTTCGATCCAGGAAATGACTGGGTAGCTCTTCCTCTGGATGCTCTGTTCAATCATAGCTTCGGGAACGATGTCACCCAGACTGGCTACGGCCCGGATGTTGGTGGGCGTGACATGCTCAATTTGCTCTTGATGGATGATCCGGTTGACTTTGGCCAGTGAAAGGTAAGAAGTTTGCGATATTGGCAGGTTGCTAGTATATCTATACTTTTCGGGAAGTTGCCTTGTCTTAAAGCCCTGAGAATGGCTGTGACTTGGCCCGTACCAACTGGAACCGGGGGCATCCACCTCAGCCAGCTTGCCGATCTTCCAGTGTGGCGAGATCAGCCACACGAGAGCAAGAAGCGATGATTTATGATACCAAATATTATGCTGTCTATGTCTTGTAGATTCAGCTCTAGGGACGTTGAATGCAGAAACGAACACTAAATATCTGCATCAGCATGCTCGAACCGTCGAACCATGCTGCAATTCCCGAACTATTCGAGTTCCGATACCAAAGAGCAAACATTTGACTGATCCCGATGGCCCCTGCCGTGCAACTCTATCCTCCATTCAAAAGCCTCCTCTCACCGGCAGCATGTCATGCACAACCGATGCCAAAAATACTCTCCTCCGACCGCGCCTGCCCATCCCTCCCCCCACAAGCCTCTCTAAACTGCCCATCCGTCACCACCTGGGCGCCGCCCGGCGCGCCGAAATCCCCGTCTGCACAATGACACTCTGGTGCCGCGGTGATTCCGCCCAGCAAGAGCCCCTGCCGAGTCGGCGCTCTTCAGTCACGATCCTTAAAGAGCAACGCGTACTTTGCAGTGTTGTGGCTAGTGGCGAGACGCGGTGTGCGTCGTGTACGCGGCGGAGTTGAAAGCGGAGGGGCGGCGCCGGCGGTGAAGACCTACGTTGCGTTGCTGCTGGAGTGACCGGGGTGGGAGAGGATGGTGAAGGTCATGGGATGGGGTGGATGGGGTGTCGATAGCGAGGATACGGAGAAGAGAGTCTGCTTTAAAGGTTGTGTTTTGGGTCCGGGTGGGTCCTAGATTTGCTATTTGGCCAGGGTAAAGTTAGGAGGGGAGCTGCTTTTGGGAAAGCTGGTATTCGATGTCTGTCGATAGACTTTGATAAGTTGTTGCGTGCTATGGTAGGCTACGTGGAATTTAGGTCGCTCCGCGTTTACGGATGCGCTTATCGTTGTACTTTGCACACTGTACTGGAGTAGCAGAGATGTCAAAGATCAGGGATATCTGGAGAGAGCCCCTATGCGACTGGACAGTTGATTCGATCAGATCATTCACCAATATCAGCTCCCGCATTGCATTGTTAACGTGAAATGTTTACTCAACATTGATTGTTTTTAATCCTGTGGTGGATTGAAGATAAATACGGAAGACTCAATAAGAGAATCCTCTCAAAGAAAGCAAGAGAATTTCATTGATTCAAACTGACATATGTCATCACAGTGAATGATTATAGAAGCAACTTCTACTGCTAATGATCGAGATTCGCGCTGAAATCAAGGCCTCCAATCCGCTCGCCGCTACCATCGTACATGCCGTACAACACATGCTTCTTGCCCGTGGCGCCTTCAATGCTGGTTGACCTATTTCCGGAAGGAAAAGTCAGACGTGGCGCTCCATAGCACCGGAAGGATTTCATGACTCACGTGATCTTTACGATGTATGGTTTGTATCCAAGGGGCGACGCTGCAATGTAGTTGAGGATCACTTTGGTGATGTCACTCTTCTCCGTATCGGTGAATGTCGAGCCCTGGGGCCACTCGAACGAGGGTTTACCCGAACCAGTGACCGACATATTGTTGTTGTTATTGATTGATATATGTGAGAGAAGTTGGAAAGAATCTTATATTGTATGTGTGAGCTTGGAGTGAAAAAGGAGACAGAGGTCATGAGGATACGTCGCCAGCTTAAATAGCCTAGCCGACATGCTGCACGTGCTCTATCCGTAAGAGAGCGGAGTAGAAACATCGATACAGTTCCACGACAGCACGGTCTGGACACAGAACTATTTTACGCCACCTCAGCTACCATGAGCATCCGTCTCGTGAATTCCTGCCGTAATTTCGACCTGACTAGCTAGTGTCCCCGACTCGTCAGTCCAGATAACTCTGACTTGCTGAAAATTACTCGACTACAACCCAGGATGTTTATCGCCCGACAAGACCTGATCAGGGGAATCGATCTCTTGGCAGGAACAGGTGCCCTTTGCAATGGCTTGCTTGCAGATATCAATTCCTGCGCCACAACCGCTCAGACTGCAAATCGGGAGTCCGCCCCTTGGGCCGCACGTGCAACAGGATTCGCAGGGTTTGATGAGTTGCGAATCTGTATCGCACACATTCGCGTATGCAAGAATGCCAATGTTGCCCCCCAGAAGATACTGCGAAGACTCCGTTGCGTGACTAAAGGAGACTAACTCGTCAAGTATAACCTCTTGAGCTGCGACCGCGACGCTTTTGGGACACTTGCAGCCCATATCGTTGAAGACGTTGCGACACTTGACGTATTTGTCTGGACTGCATTTGTTACAGTCGGCGCCAGCTTCGGTACAGGTGCAGCATGCCTTGCAGTCGGCCCAGCTAGGGAGGCAAATAGGCTTGGCGAATACACCAATCTCAGAGGTAAGCTCGATGCTGGTCTCTTCGATTTCATAAATACGCTCAACCTTGTGAATGCCCATCCCCAGCACTTGCTGGAAGCAGATGAGAGTAATGATAGTCCAGGAGAGTTGCTAAGCTAGCAGTCAGTACTTGAACCATCCTGCTCGTGTAAGTTTGGTGACATGCCATGGTGAATGTCGTCTGTTTGTGTGAGGCTTTGTTGCGATTTGACCTGTGAATTCTGGCTGGCTCAGAGAGAGAGAGAGTGTAGCACATTTGAGGGATCGAACGCATTTTATAGGAGGTGATTGATACCCTGTATCAGCGGGATATCTCGCTTCAAACTACCTTGAAAATACCATGTCACCTTTCGGCGAAGCTAGATGCCAATTCAGGCTAGTCGCTGTGCAAGGCTGACGCACTCTCAGCTGAATAATTGGGCTGAGTTGAAGCGGTTGCCACCGCGCAATGGATTGCTCTGTTCTAGATTGTGGGTGCTTGGACGCCATCGAAGCCATGAGGTCATGTGTGGGGTCCACGACTCTACGTACTGAGTGTCAATGACTCGCAAAATCAATATCACATTCACGATTTTCTCCGTTAGTCTCAGCCTTGCGAGGCTACTGGACGCCTCAAAGGAGTTTGCGGGAGGAAGCTAGCATATGCAAGGGTCCATGCGCAAGCCATAGCCATTGAAGCGGGCACCTTCCCAAACACGAGAACCACTTTCAACTGCTTCAGAGAGAGCTCCCCAAGGATTGTCACGAAGACATTAGCTGAATGTGTCGAGACGAACAAATTGGAGCAGCGGTTGCGAAAAATTGGCAAGCTCACCACTGCTCTGGACCAGTCGAAGCAGAAGGTCGAGCAAGGGCACAAGACGCGTCACAAGAAGACGACGTAGGTGCAAGCGAGGAAAAACTCTCAGGAGCGGCCGCGCCCAGAGCTCCACCGACAAATTTGGCAGCTGAGACTGGTGCCCGCCGAGCGTGGGCTGAGGTAGCGGCATCCAGTGGCGTTCAGGACCTGACCAGATCAAGGCAATCGCCGAGAACGATCTCTAGAAGCAAGTCCTTTGTCCGGAGGCCCAGCCGTACCCTGCATGTCATACCAATGTCACTGTGCTAAAGGTCCATCATGCCAGCCTCCTTGCATGGAAATCTCTGAGCTGGACTGGTGAGGTGTGCAGATGGTAGAGGATTCAGGGGCGGGAGGTCGGCACGGGACGAGGAACGGCGGCTCGCTTCCTTGGGCAGCCCTGCTCAGCCTTGCGCCTTGTGACTACCACTAGCTTGCATCCTTCAACCAATCCAAGCACTGGAAGAGTCTAGCTTTAGCCTGCTACTAAATCCCACAATGAATGCCCAGACAGGGGTGTTGTGATGGCTACAGGTGAAAATGTAATGTGCATTCGCTTCGGACCATCATAGAAGCAACCAAAGAATATGTACCTCCTATGCCTACACCCAAGTGCTGTATGATTATATGTACATTAATGCAGACTGACGCACGAATCCTGCTTGCAATCTGATATCATAAGTCGTCAGAGGTAGGTAGGCGATGCCTACAAATCTGCCATCCCCGCTGGACAGGCAGTCGCTTAATCTGTCTTACGTGCCGTCGGCCCGGCTGAAAGAGCGCTGGAGAGAAGCTTTGACAGGCCACCAGAGCTTCTTGTCGTAGTTGTATCGCTGAACGCCGTCCCTCTTCTCGACGGTGGAACTGCAGGGTCAGGCTCTCCTTCGCCGAATCTAGATCTTCCAGATCGGTTTGAATTGACCCGGCCGACCTCGGCAAAGTGATGAAGCCCATCGTCGCCTTCGGGCAAGCTTACCATGCTGTTGCGTCGCTGCGCGCGCCGCGTTGCTTCTTCCATTTCACTTCGGTGCAAATTCTCGCTTGGCAGTAGAACTGCTTTGTCGAGGGCATAAGGAAGCCCGCGGTGTCGTCCTCTGATTTGCATAGCGATAATGACTAGTTTTGACAGTGTCGCAAACTCGGCGGAAAAAGACGCATTGATTCCAGGGTAGCCCAGTGACAGACCAACGGTCCCGTACGCGGACACGATTTCGAACAAGACAGAAAATAGAGTGAATGCCTACAGACAGAGGGTCAGTTCTGTGCGCAATGTCACGATAGAAATTACTCACGTATTCGTTGGTGTTCTGTAGTCGTCTGCCTTCGACAATGGCGATGATGAAGAGGCCCAAGAACACATACCATAGGTCAAACGACAGCTGCCTCCGCAAATGCGCACTGACATATGACTGATCATTGCTGTCATCGACGTTATCCTGACCCGCGTACACACCAAGACTCTTTTCTTCGTATACATTCGTGCGACGGACAGAGATAGCGATGGGGAAAATCGAAATATACATCATGATGAGGTATGAGACCTGAATCGCCGGATGCAATTCCGCCAGGTTGACCACGGAGAATCCGGCAGTTCTGGTCGACGTCGCCTGGAACCAGCCGTCCAATACTCGAATTCCAGCTGGCAAAGACGTGACAGTCTCATCGTTGAGATCCAAAATGATAAAGAGGATCAAGTCGCATCCGTTGAGCACCACAAGGATCCAGAAAAGCCACCAAGTGGCTTTACTCGGAAAAAGGAGCGTAAAACAGCGACGGGGATGGTCAAGCAAGAACCGGAATTCTTCCCATATTGGGCTACCATGGGGGACGACCAGGGACATTACCCATATGCAGAAGCGCAACATGCACGGAAATCCGGTATTTCCTATAATGATCAGGAAACTGCCACAAAGAAGTGGCCAGACCGCCCTCTGAAACGACAACATCGAGTCCGGCGTTAAAGTGAACCCAAGATCGTTGAAACAAGACGCAGGTGTGAAGATGCCCCACCAGTACTTGCTGATGCCGTCGGTTTGAAGCACGTCTTGGTACCTCGCGCTCGAGTTGGAGATCCAAGGCAGGAATGAGAGCAAGCCAAAAACTTGGAATCCGACGTAGTAGATGCACAAAGTAGAAGCAAGCGTCTTGAGAGCCCGATACTCTACACCCCCTAGCTCTTCCCTTTGCTTTTCATCGAGGTTCACAAATGCCGAATTGCGGTAAACGGTAGGGGCGTAGCTCAGGTAGGGCATTGGATCTCTTTCTTCGGTCCGCGCTGTCATGAAGCTTGCAAATGTCTTTGTACGACCTCTATTCCGCAGGTGCTGCGCGTCCGGATCCTCATTTGCTGCCCCTTGACTTTTGCTTCGATCGCGGCGTACCGTGCCCACAACACCTTCTTTGGCACGCTGCCAAAGCCTACTTCGTCCGTGTTCGCCATCATCTTCGTCCTTCGTTCGGTGATCGTCTCCGTTCAATGATTTCTTCTCCTGCTGATCAAAGCTGGGATCCAGGCCAGGGAAGGTATCTGCAGATCTCGCTGGTTGCAACTTATTTCTCTCGCGCTCAGATTTGAGTTGCTGCGGAGTGTGTCCGCGGTCGAAGTCACGAGGACCCGGAATGAAGAGCACGTCGTCTTTGTCAGTATTTCGTTGCCTCTCCAAGAAAGCAATATGCTGGTCAGCACTTCGCAGAATGGGCATGCGGTCCAGATCCGAGTTCTGTTTGTTTGGCCTGGGAACCTCGTCTGCAAATGTGATTTCACGGCGGGTAATCGGAGGAGGTTGTTCCTGCTCTTTAGCCTTTTCAGAAGTGGTACTGTTGGAGTCGCTGCCGCTCGGGCCAGCGCTATGATCCGACAGTATATGCTCGGCCTTGTCGATGGTTTCTGCTCCTGGGTGCATGACCACAATCTTGCGATGGCCAACCCCACGCTCCTCCAAGTCCTTGTCGTGATCGATCTTTGCTTCACTCTTGGTGTGTGAGCGATCTCTCGTCCGCGTTCTTCGCAAGCTTCGTGCTTCTATCACGACATTCTGGAAGCGCTTTTCGAACCAGTATAGTCGAATGAACACCACAAAGGTATTGATGAAGATGGGATTGCATACGGACGCAATTAGCATGAGCGTGACCTGTGGGATAAGTAAGTATCGAGTGGAAACAGGATGCTTGAAGAGAGTATCACTTGTTGGTAGAGATATATGTTATTAATATCAATCGTATTCAAGCCGCTCTGGGTCGCTGAGCCACTTGCGAAGAAGAGCGCATCAATGTACCTCATATTCTTGGCAGGATAGATGATTACGGAGCCAAGGAGAGTCATCGAGATGAGGTAAATGTCTGCGACAAGTGGAGTCAGTAATTGACCCTCCAAGGATACAAAGAAAAACCGAGAGAAACTGCCTTACAGTGGAGCATGATGAAGTTGAACTTGGGCCGGCGCATGCGCCACCGGCCCTGTGTAGGCCATTTCGGCAGCAAGCCGCGAAGCCATGTGAAAGTCTCGATCCACGGTCCGAATACCATCTTGTGCGAGACGTCGGTGACAGCTCGGATTTGAGTGCGCGAAGGATCGCTGTCGCGACGACGAATAGGTATCGGTCAAAGGAAGCGCGCGGCGCGGTGTTGCTGCTAGGCCTGAGCCATTGTAAAGGGAAGCTGCCAGACGTCGGAGGCGTAAGGCGGAAGAACAAAGCGAATTGGGTGTAGGTTGTCAAGCAGAAACCCGCCCTCACGGACAAATGTATCTGTAGAATCCAAAGGATCGAAGACGGTAAAGATGGGAATGTGGGGAGATCTATGAGGGACAAAGACGTCGGTGAAGATCTTGGCGTGGACACTGCCACCACGTGCGCTTGCAATGGCGAGCTGTCGTGCTCACCCGGGCTTGACCAGCAAGTGGAGCTTCCGAGGATGCCGCTTCAGAATTGGTCAGTTGCCAGCGCAAGATAAGTGTATTATGCACGTCTACCAAATCGATGGGCCTCGCCAAGCCATTGGCGGTTGGGATCTCTGGACATGCAGGGCCACAAACTTTGGCCGGCAATCGCGCGCCAAAACCGGCCACTAGTTTGAGGGATATAAATTGCGCAGAATACACGCCTGCTATCTATGCATGTGACCATGATGCACTCGTTACACGTTTTACACTCATCCCAATCTACTTCTTCTCCCAGTACAGATCGACGTCCTCGCCCTTCATCCACTGATCCATGACCGTGTACATGTGGTGGAATGCCTCGCCTTGAGCGGTGGGCAGACCTTGAAGGATGGGGTGACCTAGCCTTGCCTGAGCAACGGAGAGGTATTGGTAGCCTTATGGAAGTCAGTACTGGGTCGATAAGCGCGTTGCGTGAGGTGGTATACCTTCGGGGTACTTGGCCAGCTCCGCGGGATCAAAGTACGGGGCAGTCTTGCCGTCAACGGCGACAACCTTGTCTTTCTCGTAGAACAGCTTCACCCATCGAGTCTTCCACTCGTCGCATTGCTTCAAGACAAAGAAAATGAAACGGCAATCACACTCGACGTCGCACGGGATGCCGTCAAAGGTGAATCTTTGGGTGATGGTGGCCTTCATCTTGCCGAGGCCGCGACCCTTGGCCAGGTTCACGGTCGACAGGGTACCATTCTCACGGTGCATGATGAAGTCACCTGCCGCGCGGCCCTTCTTGGACACGGCGATGAAGTCGTCAATCTGGAGTCCTCCAGACCATGCTATAGGTGGTGGTGGTTAGCTTTCTTTGCGTTCGAAATGTCATGTGACGCAGCTTACTCGTGAAAACAGAGGCATCGTCAGTGAAGAGATCGCGGTAGTTGTTCCACTCTGAGGCATCGCGGTACACGGGCCAACCTTTAGCAAGCTCCTGAATAGCAAAACGGGCAAGAAGCTCTTCTTGCGTGCCGTTGATGTGATTGAATTGGGTGGGGACAGTCTCTTCCGGGGGTACGTTGTACATCTTGGTGGTGCCGTTTACGGTTCCGTTGGTTGCAGTCATGTTGTATCTACGAGATTTGAGAGACGAGGTTGATTATGCCAAAAGGGCGCAAGAAGCTATCATATATACATTGCGCCGCTGTGGCCAGTAGCACTGCCGGGACTCGGGGCGGCGTAAAAAGGGAGGGACCCCCTCATTCTCGGATGATGGAAACGGCTGAGGATATCGGCATGCAGCTGGCAGGTGGTCCCAGGAATCTCGCGCAGGCCGGCCGCACACAAGAAAACGCGAGTCTGGCCACGGCGAGTCCCTTCGCCTTAGCCGGGCACGGTTCTGGGTGCGGCAGACGCCACGGCATTGTCTCGGCCGAAGACTGCCCGCAGCCTCACCACATGATGAAGCATGCTCGCATTGATTCCAGCCCTACCAACTTAAACATCCATTGCATTCTCTGTTGTAGCAGAAGCCTGTCAATCGCAAGATGTTCGATCATGGTGTATCATTCGTCGAACAATACTAAACGTTCATCCATCATGTTACCGCATCACGAAATTATCTGAATACAAAAGCGAAAGTCGGAACACGTTAATCCACTATAGATGAAAATATTCTGGGAAGTTATGCAGCCCAGCAAAGAGATGCAATTTCATCGAAGTGGCTAAGAATTTGGCATATCCGCTCTATCCTGAAGAGGTGCTCTATTATGGTCTATGACCATGTCAATATATACCAAAATCGAGTAGTCCTAGGCGCTGGCTATCTCTTGTATCGTTTTTACAAACTGCTGCGGATCGTGTGCAAACCTCCCCAAAAAAAGTCCATCGACCCCGTCTACCAGCTTCTCAAACAGCCCCGGCCCAGCGCTGCCACCGTACAAGATCCTCACCGTGCCCTTGCGCCCCTCGCACATCCGCCGCAGCTCCTTCGTGACGCCCACCACGTGCTCCGCGCCCGCCGGCTCGCTCGCGCCAATCGCCCACACGGGCTCGTATGCCAGAATCACCTCAGCCTCGTCCTCCACGGCGTTCATAACCGCCTCGACCTGCACGCGGCACTCGTCCACCGCCGTCGCCACCGCACCCTTTGTCTTCTCGCCGATGCACACGAGCGGGATCATGCCGTTGCGCGTCGCGGCGGCAGCCTTCTTGCTCGCCTCGACGTCCGTCTCGCCGAACAGGCGGCGCCGCTCGGCGTGGCCCAGCTCGACGATGCGCGTGCCCAGCTCGGCGAGCACCGTCGGTGCGACCTCGCCCGTGTAGGCGCCGCGGTCCTCGTAGAAGCAGTCTTGCGCGCCGACGGAGATCTTCTTGCCGCGGAGTGTCTGGATAGTGCTGGACAGTGTGATGAAGTCGGGGATGATGAAGACGTCGACTTGGTCGAGCACTGGGTTGTTCGGGCCGAGGGCGGCAAGGAGATTGGCGACGTATGTTTCGGTCTGGGCTGCGGAGAAGTACATCTTGGTCGAGACGCCAACGATGCGCTTGGGGCGGGCGGGAGCAGCCATTGTGTCTATTGTGGATGTTTGAGCGGATACGAGCAGCAAGCGGATGTGGGTTCGTCGAGATTGAGCACAGGACTCGAAAGAGGAATTGCTAAGTTTGCAGTGCAAGAATCACAACAGATGCTCCTCAACGCAATGGAAAGATCAAAAGCGGAAACAACAAATACAAGTTTCCGCAGCAAACATCCTCCCCACAGACTAGCGACGCCGTGACTTTTCTGCTCTTCCGTACGCCTCGCGAGTGGTGGGGAGGGAAGATGGACACGCCACCATGAGATCAGGGTCTTTTGGCCAGGGGCAAGTTTCCCGATTCTTGCCCCGCGATGCGAGATGAAAAAAAGTCTGGGGCATGTGAAACAACTAGGACGCTTGGGGCACAGGGAGCTTCCATAGGCAAAGATATTGTCCTTCTAGATTGCAGGATGGTACTGTCTATGGTCGTATTCGTTTATTTCTAATAATCCAGGCCTAGAGAAGCCCTGTAAAGCCCAATGCATGCGAGGAGAAGCAGCAAGATCAGCGAATCCGTAGATCCGCCGTCACATGTCCTTCTCATACTCGCCGATTGCGGCGACCTTTGCCGCCGATGCAGACTTGGTATCGAACACGTAGCCCAGCCACTCCTTTGCTAGACGGCGTGCGAGCTCGAGACCAATGACGCGCTCGCCCATGCACAAGACCTGTGCGTCGTTGCTGAGAACAGCGCGCTCGACGGAGAAAGAGTCGTGTGCAGTGACGGCGCGGATGCCTCTGACTTTGTTGGCGGAGATGGCGACGCCCAAACCGGTGCCGCAGATGATGAGAGCTCGGTCGGCTTTGCCTTCTGCGACAAGACGAGCGGCGGCGACGGCCTTGTGGGGGTATGCAGTCGTCTCGCCCTCGCCAACTCCAACGTCGGTGACAGATACGACGCGCGGGTCCTTTTCGAAATCTGCCTTTATCTTGTTCTTGTAGGAAAGGCCAGCATCCTGTAGCAATCAAACTGTCAGTCACTTGCAAGGACGCATCTTCAGGCGTGCATGGTGGGGATGACGTACATCGCAGCCCACGGCAATGCGCCACTTTGGTGCGTCTGCAGACATTTTTTAGATTGTGGCTGATGGGTAATGAACTGGCGTGGTCGGTGGCGTGAAGAATAAATGCAAACTTGGGTGTAATTATTGAGGCAGGGACAGCCAACTTTAAAGATCCCAAGACAGCTTCTCACACCTCCAGACAGCAATACGTCGAGAGGCGAAAATCGCAGGGTTCCAGAAAGGCCGATGAGCATTGATAATCCCACGACCTACTCGATGAAGCGGGCGGGTCGGTCGACTTGCCTGCGGGATGGCGGGGTTGACGTGGAGGGGCACGCGGAAGGCGTTCAGGGTCTCGGGTGTCTTGTGCCATTGGGGATTGGGGATTGTTTTCGTACTCCAGACCATAGAGGGAGCAGCAGATTGCCCTTGGGCCGTGTTACCGATGGAGATCTCTTTTATCTAAGGGCCCCCTCCCCCATCCTTCACACTTTCCTCCACTTTCTTCTTTTTGAAACTTGCATACACCCGTCTCTCTAATCATGTCCAAACGCCATATCTTCGAGTCCCATGAGGGTCTGGTCAACAGATCCCTCAAGGGATTCGTTGCGTACAATCCCTCACTGGCACTTATTGATGACATGAGGGTTGTATACGACACGACATACGACAAGAACCAGGTGGCAATCCTGTCCGGTGGCGGCTCCGGCCACGAGCCCGCATGGGCCGGCTATGTTGGCAAGAACATGTTGACTGCCAGCGTCAGCGGCGACATCTTTGCTAGCCCGAGCACGAAGCAGATTCTAGCTGGCGTACAAGCTGTACCTTCAACCAAGGGTTCGATCTTGGTCGTGACCAATTACACCGGTACGAGCTGCAGCGAATGTACCACGCAACTTTTTCACTGACTATACTAGGCGACTGCCTGCACTTCGGTCTAGCAGCAGAGAAAACAAATGCTTTGGGTGGCGCACCCTGCAAGATGATCATCTGCGGCGACGACGTATCAATTGGCCGCACAAAGGGCAACTTAGTCGGCCGTCGGGGCCTCGCTGGCCAGATTGGCGGTAAGCTACAGCTCCCCTCCCTTTCCGAAGCTCAACAACGCTGATCACGCGACCTCTAGTCTTGAAGGTTATGGGCGGCGCCTCAGGTGCAGGTGGCTCTTTGGATGAAGTCTACAACCTCGGCGTTGCTTTCTCACAGCAAATTGTCTCGATTGCGGCAACTCTTGACCACTGCCACGTACCTGGTCGTGCAGAGCATGCTACACTTGCAGAAGACGAGGTCGAGATCGGCACTGGACCTCACAATGAGCCTGGATACAAGAAGATATCTCCACAGCCGACAGCAGCGTCTCTAGTTGGGACCATTCTGGATTACTGCCTGAGGGAGAATGACCCCGACCGCAGCTACGTCAAGTTCAACAGCGGTGATGAAGCTGCGCTACTTGTTAGCAACTTCGGTGGTATCTCCTATCTCGAAATGGGTGCCGTCGTCGATGAACTCCTCAACCAACTTGCGGCTACCTACAAGATCGAGCCTACCCGCGTCTACTTTGGACAGCTCGAGACCTCTCTGAACGCCCCCGCCTTTTCCACGTCTGTCATCAACCTGTCTCAAGCAGCCAAAAATTGCAGCTATTCCCTCGAACAAATCAAGGGTTTCCTCGACGTCAGGACCACCACCCACTGGGAATCCGCGGCAGGTTTCCAGTCCACACAGCGCAAGCGCGCTGAGCAGATCGTAAAATCTGCTCCCGAGCCTGAGAAGAAGTTGGATGCTGCAACCGACCTTGCAGTGGAGCCGAAATTGCTGGAGTCGGCGTTGCGATCCGCCTGCAATGCTGTCATTGAGCGCGAACCCGACCTTACCAAGTGGGACACCGTCATGGGCGATGGTGACTGTGGTGAGACGCTCAAGACCGGTGCCACATCTCTCCTGGAAGCACTAGACCACGGACTTGCTCAGAAGGGATCATGTGTTGCCGTGCTTCACGAGCTTGAGGACATTGTTGAGTCCAAGATGGGTGGCACCCTCGGCGGTATCCTAGGAATCTTTTTCGTCTCCCTCACCAACGCGCTGCAAGCGCACGTAGCTCTGTCCAAGAGCGAGGGAGATGTGAAGCGATGGGCTGCAGCTGTGCACCAGGCACTCACCAATCTGCGACAATACACCCCAGCTGCGGTCGGTGATCGCACCGTCATGGATGTCTTCATTCCCTTTGCCGATGCCTTGCAGAAGACCGGCTCGTTCGCGGCCGGCGTCGACGAAGCGGTGCGCGCTGCTGAGGAGACAAAGAAGATGACACCGAAGCTAGGTCGGGCCACTTATGTAGGAGGAAAGGACACTGGCGAGTTGCTGCCGCCAGATCCAGGCGCATGGGGTATTATGGAAGCCATTCGCGGATTGAAGAATGGCATGTAAAATGTGAGAGTTATGGACAATTACGACCTAGCACAGAATGCATCTAATAATCTTGTTTGTGTTGAGTTCGGAGAAATGGACGTGTTCAAGTCCTCAGAAAATAGCCTTGTGTGGTTATGAATCGCTTGTCGCTTCGTATGATATATGACAAAGTATGCTTGTAGCTTGGTGGTATATTCTACACTCATTCCACCTCTCCTCCTAAATCACGTCACAAACGCCAACCCAATGCAGTCAATGTACAATGTGCTTTCGACAACCGGTGTCTCACAGCCTTTCCTCTTCTCGGCCAGTCCACTCGGCCCGACCTCCCACGTCTTTGATGTCCTCCAAAGTTCTGCCCATGCGAACAACGCTGTATCGTATCAGACGCGGATCGAGGGATAGGGTGCGTTTCACGGCATGTTGTGCGCGCGCAGAGGCGTCGAAGCGCATGAGGAAATAGTGGCCGGTGTGATGTAGAGTGCCGTGTTTGCGGAGCGGTCGAGGGAGGAGAAAGGTACCCCAATTTGTGAGGCCTCGCACCACACCTGCGCGGGAAAGGATGAGTTTGCCGGCGGTTGAGGCGATTCTGGGGGTCATTGGATTAGTCCACGCCTCGACGGAGCAATGCTTAGAGTCCTAGGCGGCTCACTCTTTGACTTCATTGAGGCGCCCGGGCCGCACGACGGCAATCATTTCGTAAAGCATCGTCGCAGAGGTGGGGACGAATGCCTAGGGTCGATGTGTTCGCACCGGAGTGATGGTAAATGTGCTGGAGAAGACTTGCGGAGGACTCGTTCACATTCTCAGAAATCGCCAAGCTTAGCATAAATTGAACTATGCAACATAAATTACTGAGTTGTGCCCGCTTAAGCCCGCTTAGGCCTACAGGGTCTCGCTAGTGCCAGACCTCGAAGATTAGATGAAGCAGTCGCTCTCCGGACAAGCCACGCTTGACAACCACCGAGCAAGTAGCAAGTGCATAGCTCAGCAACATGTCGCAGTCTTCGGCCGCTGTGGAGCCATTCCCATCGGTCGATGGGACGAGGCCGTCCTACTCGCGCACCATCTCCCACAGCTCCGCCAATGCTGATGCCAATGCCGCGAGACGACGGAGGAAGTCCAGCAACTTGGGTGCAGACCCGAGGGGTGACACCGGTGCGCCCTCTCTTGCTGCCTATACCACCGTGAACCCTCCCGAATCACCCTCTACACCGACTTCGCCTGCCGGAACAGTATGCATGACATTTCCTTGCCTCCCAAACGCCTTCGTCCCTCTTACATGAGTGGCCCCGCAGCTAACACCGAGTGCTCTAGCGATCACACCCCGACCGCGGCCGCAAGCGTAGAAAGGCAAAGTCCGTCTTCCGGCGGTGGAAGAGCATATCTCTGCGTCACACCTGGCTTAATCCGCTCATCGTTATTCTCGTTGTTCTTGCCGCGTACTACATCAACCCCGGAACTCAGAATGCCCTCCACTCCGCCATCTTCATCTCCTACCCCATCAAAAGAAGCATTCTAGATCCCAGCGACAAGCCAATTCAATATGGCAAAGGTGGCAAGGACTTTGCCTTTGTTGCCTTCTACACCGTCGTCTTCTCCTTCACGCGCGAGTTCCTCATGCAGCGTCTCATCAAGCCGCTCGCCATCCACTTCGGCATCAAGTCGCGCGCAAAGCAGGCGCGCTTCATGGAGCAATTCTACACGGCAATCTACTTTGGCATCTTGGGTCCGTACGGTCTTTACGTCATGTATCGTAGCCCAGTGTGGTATTTCAACACCGACGCCATGTTCCTGGGCTTCCCTCACCGCACCCACGAAGCCCTGTTCAAGGCCTATTATCTCTTGCAGGCCAGCTACTGGAGCCAGCAGGCCATTGTATTGCTCCTGCAGCAAGAAGCGCCTCGCAAAGACTTCAAAGAGCTGGTCGGCCATCACATTGTCACCATTGCGCTGATCTGGCTGAGCTACCGCTTCCACTTCACGTATATGGGTATTGCCGTGTACATCACGCACGACGTCTCCGACTTCTTTCTAGCTGTATGTGTCCCATTGACTGATGCAGACCACGAATACGCAAGACTGACAGCAGCATAGACATCTAAAGTCCTTAATTAC
Organism: Carpinus fangiana; assembly: GCA_006937295.1. NCBI lineage: Eukaryota > Viridiplantae > Streptophyta > Magnoliopsida > Fagales > Betulaceae > Carpinus > Carpinus fangiana. Next base: position 624,264 of record VIBQ01000017.1, read on the forward strand.
CTTGACTCACCTATTGTCGGCCCCTACTTCGCCTTCTTCATCGCAGTCTGGGCTTACTGCCGGCACTATCTCAACCTGCGCATCCTCTGGTCCGTGCTAACCACCTTCGCCACCATCGGCCCCTTTGAGCTCAACTGGGAGACGCAGCAGTACAAGTGCAGGCTCTCGCAGTGGATCACCTTCTCGCTGCTTGCCTCGCTGCAGCTCGTCAATCTCTTCTGGTTCTTCCTCATCCTGCGCATCGCGAAGAATTACGTCTGGTACAACATCCACGAGGACGAGCGCAGCCAGAACGGGGATGACGAAGACGAGGAGGAGGAGGGCAGCACGGAGCGTAAGCGCGAGCTGCTGCGCGAAAAGATCGAGGAGAAGACGGGCATGGCTGTTGACAGCCCTAAGGTGCTGCTCAATGGCAGCCCGCTCGAGGAGAGCTCCAGCACCGAGAGCGCCGGGCGGACTACCCGCAGCAGCGTGCGGCGGCGGAAAGCCTAGCGAGGCTGTCTCGTTAAACGCTTCTCATACAGTGGCTGACCATCGCATTGGCTTGGTCGCAGGTGACAAGCGACAGCCGCATGACTTTCGCTTGGGAGTATGGTGGACTTTGTGTGACTAGTGCAGTACACACTTGTGCAAGTAGGGGTGGTAGCTGTGGTTGATTGTGTGGTGTAATGTGGGTAATGCCACCAGTGGGGTCCGGTGTGAAAAGTAGCCGCTGGAGACATTCGCTTCAGACGCATGTTCATTAGGTTCGGGATACAGAGCTTGTAATTGGAATTGGGACGATGAGAAGACAACAACCGACACATATCTAGCCCGAGTGATCCTCCGTGCCCATTATTTTGAACCCATTTATCCGTAGCCAGTCCCCCAACTGCACACCAGCATCTACTTCGCCGAAAGAACACCAACAGCATCTAGACGCGCACCGCACCATTCTCACCCATGCGTCCCTTGCCCTTCCACCCCAGCGCCGCCTCTCTCGCATGACTGAGCCCCTCGTCGCGACTCATGCTACTCTCCCTGCTATCATCGCGGCTCCTGTCGAGTCCCCGCAACCCCGCGAGGTGGCCCGACAGGCCTCTGACGACGCCGCCGCGAACCCGCGCCGGAAGCTCGATGCGCTCGCCGCCCGCGAGGCCGAACAGCAGCACGCCGAGGTTCGGCAGCGTCTGGCGGATATCGACGAGGCGGCGGGCGTCGGCGTCGCGCCCGTCGGCGCGCAGCACGAGCGCCTCGATGTCCTTGTTGAGCAGGAACACGGCGTACTCGAAGCGGTAGAAGCTGGAGCTGCCGAGGGTGCCGCTGGTGAGGCTCAGCGGGAAGGTGCGCTGGGTGGCGGAGGAGGATGATGTGGGCGGCATCAGGCTGATGAGGTCCTGCACAGCGGAGGCAGATGAGCGCGTGATGAGTGGGTAGGGGAGGGCCACGCTCAAATAGAAGGATAGAAGGCGGGTGACTTGAGCGGCGTGGCCTAGCGCCGCGCTGATGCGATTAATGTCTGAGGATGGGGTTGTGTTGTAGTCCGAACTGGACGGCAATGCGAGGCCGCGAATGGTAAAGGCGAGGCCGTTGGAGGACTGTTGCGTTCCTTTCGGGTCGAAAGGCATTGGCTCAACGGGAAAGATCGATTGCAGATCTGCAGCAATGCGACGGCGCTGGGCGGTGGTATCGGCAAGCGTCTGGGCGTGACGGGCTTGACATTGGGTCATGGAGATGGCAGCAGAGGTAATTTGGGTTTCTGCGTGAGCTTGAGAGCTTCGCATGGAGGCCATTGAAGCACGGCGAGCGGCGAGGGAGATGCGTTGGGAGTCGAGAGATGCATGAGATGTGCGAATGGAGCGGCGGCACGACTCGAGAGCCCGTTTTGTTGCAAGGTTGGAGTCATGGGCAGTGGCGAGGTAGATGGGTGTGTCGAAACGGTCGGCTGTAGATGGAGAGCTGACCAAGGTAGTGATGTCTTGGATCAGGGTATCGCGGGTGTGCAGGGCGTCACGGATGCAGGCGTCGAGGGTGGAGAGGCGCATCAGCGCGTCATATGAGGAAGTCGGCTCGGTCGGCAAAGGGTATGAGGATGAAGCGGGCAAAGGAGCAGAGGGCCTGAGAGGCGGCAGTGGGGCGCCATCAAGATACATGTAAAGGCCATCCGATAGGTGAAGAAGAATGGTGTTCTCGGCCAATGCTTCGTCGAAAGCTTCCAAGGACCTGCCCATGTAATGAAGATGTCGAAGATTCAAGGTATAGTCAACCAGGTACTGCCAATGCTTGTCGGACGAGTGCTTAGTCCAAAGCTTGACTGTAAGAGTGTCGTTGCGTGTGATGGAGGCATGGCAGACGTTGAGGTCGAAGAACCGAAAATCAACATTCATGACGTTCTGGGCCGTCTCGCTGATGTACACTGGCTCGTCAAGGCCAGAGACGTGCAATGAGAAGAAGACATCGGCTGTGTGCTGCGCTATTGCACTGTTGTAACGATGTTGGCGCTCGCTCGAAGGGCCGCTGGTCCAGTCCAAGGTAGATCGCCTACGAAGCTTTGCGGTCTGGGGGCGTTTTGGACTTGATCCAACCTGGGGAGGCTGCTCTTCCAGGGCGCCATGCGACGGTCTGCGCTCCCTCAAGTTTCCAGATGAGCGGGCATGTGTCAATTCCTTCTCTTCCCCTAGAGCGCGAAGCTTTCTGGGAGACGCAAAGGTCTGTGGAAGGGCCTCATCGTCGAAAGTCCTGCCGCGCGGTCGGTTGGTGGCCGGACTCAATGCGAGATTGCGGAGGGTAATACCATGGAGGTGCCTTAGTCTACGGTTCTACACAGTCTTGGGTAAGCATCATGCCTTCTTCCCAGAAGGAAACATCGCCATACATACGTGTGGAAGAAGACGAGCACGGTCTGCCCTCGCAGAGGTGGTAGGAGCTGTGCGGCTCACAGCATCCTCAGTCATACTGGGCCGTCGGTCAGGCCAGACTTGAGCTTGGGCACTACACGCGATTCGAACGGAGCGGTTGCAGCTGCCAGCAACATCTTGAGGTCCAGTGCTCGACTCAGCAGTTCGGCGCGAGGTACAATGAGAGGGAGCGCAAGTGCAAGTCAATGGTAGCTAGGTTGTTAGCGATTCCGCGGCTGCCTGCTGATGCGGGACTCAGAATATCAGATGCCCCCCAGACGCGTCCACTGCTTGTTTACTGCGACGCACTCCCCCGCAACGCACCACCAGGCGAGGCCATGCACTGGCTATCCGGCCGCAGCAAGCCCCCATGGAACATTTCCTGCGCGAATGGCGCGACGCCGCGCAGAGTCGGAGCCAGTTCGAGACGGCCATCTTTGTAGGCGACAAGGTCCTTGCCCTGACCAGCAGCGACGACGATGCAATTAGGCTAGCCAACCTGCAATTTTCCTCTGCGAACTACTCTCGGGCCTACAGCATTCTAGCCAGCCAGAACCTCATCCCCCGCTTCCCCGAGTGCAAATATCTGGCGGCACACTGTCAAGTGAAGCAGGGACGCTTCGACGAGGCTCTCACCATCCTAGGAGACAAAACCCCTAGTGCTCTGCTCTCAGGCACTGGCGACAGCCGAAGGAAACTAGCTCGCACAAATGGTGCAACAAGAGGGGGCAAGGGTCACGTACCCAGCCACGGTGCCTCACCCAGCCCAGACGCGCACGAGCAGGCCAATACACGCTTCTACGCTGCCATGTGCTACCTGCGTGGCATCTGCTACGCAAAGCAAAATGCATTCGACCGAGCAAAGGAGTGCTACAAGGACGCGGTGCGCATTGACGTTCAGTGCTTTGAGGCATTTGACCAGCTCATGAAGAATGCTCTCATGTCACCACAGGAAGAGTGGGACTTTCTCGACTCTTTGGAATTTGACTCAACGTCTGCCGAGAGCAACTCTTCTTCTCAGCAGGCTGGTGAAATGATCAAAATGCTCTACACCACCCGCCTGTCCAAGTACAACAACCCAAAAGAGTTCACGGCTGCTGTCGAGACCTTATCTACGCATTACAAGCTTGCCTCGAACCCCGATTTGCTTCTCGCAAGAGCAGAACTCTTCTTCACGCAGTGCAAATTCCGTGAAGCCTTGTCTCTGACCGAGTCGATCCTTGAAAACGATCACTACAATTTCGCAGCTCTCCCTGTGCACCTAGCATGTCTTCACGAATTAAATGAACGGAATGCCTTATTTCTCATCGCCCACGATTTTGCCGACCGTCATCCAGAAGAGCCTGCGACCTGGCTCGCTGTTGGCGTGTACTACCTTACTATCAACAAAGTCACCGAAGCACGCCGATACTTTTCAAAGGCCTCGATGATGGATCCGCACTTTGGGCCCGCCTGGATTGGATTTGCCCATACTTTCGCCGCAGAGGGCGAACACGATCAAGCCATATCGGCATACTCAACCGCGGCCCGTCTCTTCCAAGGCACCCATCTCCCACAGCTCTTCCTCGGCATGCAGAACCTGCAGCTCAACAACATGCCGCTCGCTCGTGAGTACCTCGGCACAGCGTACTCGCTGTGCAAGTCTGACCCACTCCTTCTCAATGAGATGGGTGTCGTTTTCTACCATGAGGAACGGCTTGAAGAAGCCGTCAACGCCTTCAACGCGGCATTGAATATTGCCGACAATACAGACGCAGACCCCCGCGCCTGGGTGTTCACCCGAGCCAACCTTGGACATGCGTATCGTCGGCTGCAGCAGTGGGATGGTGCACTGCAACAGTTTGAGGAAGTCTTACGCTTAGGTGGCTCTCGAGATGCGGGGACATTTTGTGCGAAAGGCATGGTGCTTCTCGAGAAGGGAAAGGCTCTTGAGGCCGTAAGCGTTCTGCATGAAGCGCTGGCCATCAACCCCCAGGACCCCATCGCCAGTGAACTACTAAGCAAAGCCCTCGAGGAGAGCGTAGAAGGGAGCATGTTCATTGGGTCGGACGACTTGGATGACGGCGACGAAGGCCAGGCTGAGACGATGTTCGCCGCAAAGAAAAGGGCGGCGAAGGAGAGGCCGCCCTCCAATAAATCAAGGAAGCAGATCTTTACCAAGATAAAAGGGATCGGCTACGTACCTAAAACGGGAGAAACAAGCACTCCGCAGATGGGTAGCACCAATGACATGGATGTTCACGAGGTAGCATGATCCTGGAGTATGGCGTTTTAGAGGCAGGTAATATCAGGTCTGGCACGCAGCCAGCTACATTGGATACCTATGTTCAGCATTTCTCGGAGTCGGGCAATGACAATTACACGCCGTATGTATAATAAGCACATATTCATACATAGCTTTTCGTCAGACAGGGAAAGCAATGCAGAGCAAACTATCATCAGTCATGGTATACCACCCCTGGAGACCATCTTGTCGCGCGCTCACGGCCGGACGTACTCCCTGGTCCAACACCTTCCGCTGAAGGTTTACGATAAGGGTTAAATGCCACCCTCATTGTCACTGGCTTCCATTCTGATCTTATTATGGGCTTCTAGCACCGCGAATGATATGATGATAATGTCAGCTTGCCCACCCGGATACGAGCGCTGGTGGCTGACTCACGTACTCTAATAATCCTAACACACCAAGGATATAAATTGGCTAATGGCACATTTGCATATGTTACATCGTTGAAAAAATCAATAGAGCATAAAAATACGTTCAGCTACTAGCTGTAAAGGACAACTTTCACCATGGCTGCCAAAGACACAAAACACGAATTTCCCCTCGTATCAGGCAACCCAAGATGGCAAGGCGAGCAAGCCACCGGCGTATACATGGATGCATTTGGAAGCGACGCCCTCTCACTCTCATGCTTCCCTCGCACAGATGCCGTGAGGAAGTGGTGGACGAAGATGCTCGAGGAGGAAGTGCAGGACCCCAACGCCTCCTTCTCCGCAACGATAGCACAAGATGCAGACGGGTCCAGCTTCAGCGCGTTCGCAAAATGGGTGATGCCCAACCCCATCGACGAGAACCAAAATGCACATACCGCGGCCGAAGCTGCTTCTGCACATGCGGGCATCGGCCCATTGCATCGCTCGCAGGACAATCCGCGGTGGCACGTCAGCCAGACCACGGGCAATGCGTTTGCGCTGCCGTACTTGAAGGAGCTGCCACAGTGGCCGGACGAGCCGACGTCGAACCACGAGGCTGCCGCTTCGTTCTTCAGTCGTCTGCTGGACATACGCAAGGAGTGGGAGACCACGTTGGCGCCGCAGTTCCGGAGTCGAGGATACTACTACCTCGAGTTGATTGCCGTGCGCTCAGGCCATCAAGGTGAGGGTCTTGGGAAGAGGCATCTTCGCTGGGGCTTGGAACGGGCGGCCACCGAGGGCTTGCCCGTCTACTTGGAGGCCAGTCCTAAGAGTGTAGGCTTCTATGCCAGCGAGGGGTTTCAGATACACAGCACAGTTTGGGTGAACCTGGGCGAGAGGGGCGAATTCTTCAATCATTGCATGGTTAAGATGCCAGCATCAGCTGTATGAGACATGTTCCGAGTCTCTATGTACTCTCTCAGCTTTCTCGGCTCCTGCACGAGCTGGACTCTTGCATGTGAGCATCCATCACTCCGTTGTCGAAGTGGAGTGCACCTCGCACAAAGGCGATTGCGAGATGCTTGACTTTAGGTCCTGTAGAGATACTCACGAAAACGGCCCTGATGTTGCAGAAGAGCAACACCATAGACTGCGGTGCTGATGTTGTCCACTCTACTACTATGACCAAGAAGAGCAAGGACTTCTACGTGTCGAGTTTGAGGTTCTGTAACAACACTCGAGAGGAATAAGCATAGCGTTGGGTATTCAGCAGTATCTAATCTCTAAACAATTCTCCGAAATAGCGATTGTTATTCTGCTCATCCTCGTTCACGAGCCAAGCAGCAAATCTCCACTACTTCAGTCACCTATGTGAAGAGCCTAGGCCGTTGCGCTTGTTCCTTGTTGTCATCGTCATCCTGTATAAATGCGTTAGCAATCATTTCCGGAACCACGTAAGAAGAGGCAATCATATGTCTATCAGGAAAACTCACATCCAGGAACCCACTCGCGCTCATCAGGATCGTAAATGTGTCCACGAGCCCTCCCAATAACTCCTCATTCACCGCAGACTTGTCGCTTGAACCAATCCGAGCGCTTCGTTTAAAGACAGACACAATCGACGGCCGATACTGCTGCAGGAAACCTCGCGCCGCTACAATAGTCTGCTCATTCTCGGCGCCCGAGCTGAGCACGATTGTGGTGACAATGCGCAGCATCCCCAGCATGAGGCGAAAGTAGGTCGTGAGCGCCTGCGGGTCGCTGTCCACCGCAAATCCAATGTCTGGATCTGCGCTGAAAAGCTCCGACTCCTTGATGGCGGAGAAAAGCCCAGCGTTCAGCACTTGCGCGGCTCCGTATCGCGTCTGAGCGAGGCAGAGCAGCAGCGACATGGCGGCTTCTTGGTATGCGATCAAGGAGGAAGCCGATGATATGCTCGACTCTGCGATTTGCTGCAGTTCTGCGGGAAGAGTCTTGATGCCTTCCACTACGACGTGGATGAAATTGATGCGGCTGAGGTTGTCGACTATGGCCTTTGAGCCTTGCTTGTTTGCGAGAACGATACTAGAGATGAGGACCATTAGGGAGGAGATTCTGCTCGTGCCTTCGCCATTGTATGCTTCATCACAGAGGATCTCAACAAGGCGAGACCCGGCGGCTTTGATGGCGCCGAGAGCTTGACGTCGTTGAGGGTTTGTGCCGAGGGTGCCTAATAGGCGTGAAAGATAGCCATGACAGATCTGGCAGCAGATTTCGCGCAGCTCGGTCCTTGCTTGGACCTCAACTATGCCGTTCAGCGCGACACGAAACATTTGGGAAAGACGATCATTGACGGCCTCAGAGCCTGCTGATGCTTCACCTGGAATTGATCCAGAGTCAAGGTTTTGCAGTAGCGTCTTGACAAGCTGCCCAAGAACGACAGCAGAAGTTTGATCCGATTGGAGAGCCAGCTCAAGTCGAGGTAGAATCAACTGTAACAGTTGCAAAACAAAGGAGCTGCGTTGGGTCGCATCGAACTCGCACACCTCGAGAGCGACAGTCACAAGCTGTGTCCATGAATTCAGCGCCGCCTGACGAGCGTTACGAATCCGTGACAAACGATTGTTTGCAATGACACAAGCCAGCATATTCTCCGCGTCAGCTTGAAGAAGATCATTCTCCGTGGCTGGAAATTGCGGCTGCGCACGAACCTCGTGTTGGCGCAAGATCAAAAGTTGCTCCACCCAGCCAAGCTCATATTCGGAGCTATCCACAGGTTTGCAGATATCAAAATCAGCAGGATTGAAAAACGTTGACTCTGGTAAAGGTATGCCATCCGCCGTCTCTAGTTCTAGGAAATCCAAGAAATCTGTGAGGCTCGGATTCTGTACTCGTTCTCCGTTAGAAAGGACAGTCACGCCCAGCAGCGTTGACTTGATACGGGCCACGAGAGAAGTGGATCCCAACTCTTTAGCAGCTCGACACTCGCTTGCAACATACTCAAGCAGTGCACTGCGTCCAGTCAGAAAGGATGCATATGCGTCTGCCGACTCGGTAAGGAAGAATTCGTCCTCTCCCATGACTCGACCGTCCCATGGCGTGTCGGGGCGTACAATATTTTGGTGCGTCATTTGTGCAAATAGGAATTCGCTCGATCGCAGCTCTTGCAAGGTAATACGGGCAGACAGTGGGCTTCGCCATAATTTCTGCAGGATTTGCATTGCTTCGGTTCGCGTGGTCACAAGCCACGCCAGCAGGCCGGAGGCATCTCCTTCTGGACAGTCCCGAAGGAATGCGATGATTGCATGAATCAAGGCACATCCATTGTCCATCAGGCTGTCCGAGGAAATATCCAGATCTTTTGATCCACAAGAGAATCCAAGCAGCAAATGAGCGACAGTGGGCCGATCGGGGGCGTTGCCAATGCAGTGATTCAAAAAACGGAGCAGATGTGTTTTGATTGCCCAGCCAGAAGAAAACGGCCCTTGCTCGTGTTCGCGTTCATCCACCCGCATCTCAAGAATAAGGGACCGAGATATGCTATCAGCCTCATCATTGACCTCCAATGAGGTCAATAACCTGCTCTTCTCCAGCTTTTGGCCTCTTGCAAGAGTTGTGGGGACGTTTAGCTTCCTTGAAGCAGACAGTCGTTCCATGAGCTTCAGCGAAACTTCAACGAGGCGTTGATGGCCCGAACCGCAGTAAAGTCCAAGAGCGCTAACGAAAGACAGATTGTTCAGAATAGCATCCTCGAAAGATGCGAGGGCTGAGTTCGCAACCACGGCCCTGCGATTGTTGGACTCGATTTTGATGGTAGGCCGTACGATATTCAAATACGTCGATTGCAATGACAAGATTAGAATAATAGCTTCGATGCTTTGAACGAGGCTCATCACTAGGGGGGAGTCAGCAGCCGCCATATTCACTTCCGTTACGTCCTGTTTCGCAGCCTCAAAAAGTGCTTTGATCACACGGTCGTTGTAAAGCCACTCCATGACACGTGCAAAGGGATGCAACTTAACATAAGCTGATATGTTTGAGGTTTGTATTGCTGCATCCACATTGACTTTTGTAGTGTTGGCAAACACGACCAGATTCTCGTTGAAGCTCTGTAGGCAGGAACTGACGAATAGGAGGCATTCGAGTCGCGTAATACGCAACTGAGTAGCATCAGCAAGCTCGTGCGTCTGTCCTACAAACACACCATCCATGACGAAATCAATGTACCCATCAATACCGGACAGTCTGTAAGCAGCTCCTAGAGTCTCAGGAAAAGGCAAGGAGTCGTGTAGCAAGTCGTCGTCCAAACAGGATCCTAAGAGTGTACGAACAAGCCGAACGAATGATGCTGGTAGCTCGAACCCATCGATCAGAGACTTTAAGAACATTTGCTCGGCAACATGAGGAGATATTTGCATGTTCGCTGGACGACTGGAGACGCTGAAGCGGCCACAGACTGTTTCATCGATAGCAGCCCAGAGCGAATCCCTCCTTTCACGATCTTTGTCATTGAGGAGCGCAGTGAGTGCGTTGAATGCGCAAGCACGTAATCGGGGTTCGCCAGGAATATGACACATCCACAGCAGATCCTCGGCAGCATGATGATCAGGACTGCTGATGAGCCAGTTTCGAGCCTCTGGAGAATTGACAGCAACATGAGCCATGAGACGAAGGTAGCTTTCGAGCATCATGGGACTTTCTTTCTCTACTAGGCCCTCTCCGTCGGCGCGAAAGCCTTGCGACGCGTTTGATTGGGCGGACAGGCGATCGCGTATGCGACTGGCATAGAAATCGACTTCCGTAAAAATGTGGTGCCAGCTCAATGGGCTATTCCTCCGAAGTCTTGCATTCGTTTGTGGAGAATCCGCTAGGAGAAAACGATGTGCTGGGCCAGCACATTCCTCCCCCTCGGATAGAGCGATCAGAGCCTCACAAAATGCAGCCGCTCGAGGAGTTGTCAACCGCTGCGAAGCCCATTGAAGAAATCCAGAGAGATTACCATCAGGATCCAGCCAAAATGCTTCTGAAGCTTCCGGAAAGCCCTCAAAGGCATAAGATGCCAAGACAAGAAACTGTTCCAAATGCAGGCTTTCTTCAGACTGTCTAGATTGTATCTGGCTGTGGAGGAGCCGTCTCTGCTCGTCTTCTTCATTTTTGAGCCGTCGTATGGTATCGGGCATGTTGGAAATAAAACTTTCCACAAATTGCTGCAAACGTTCCATCACGGCTTTCTTGAAAAAGTCTTGAGCTTGCAGGGGCTCAACTTGAATTGCCGGGGAGTCTCTGGTCAGGAAGTCGGTCAGACCATGGCGCGCCGGAACAAACCAATTATCTCGCTTCAGCTCGCGGCTCACAATCAGAAGGAAGTGGAAAGCACCATCCCTCAACGCTTCCATGAACTGTGCAGAGCGAGCATCTGCTTCGGCATCGAGATCCACATTGGGAAGCGACTCTGCCCCAGGGTTATCCATGTAGCGTCCGCTATATTCGGCAAGCCATATGACAATGGCGCTAGCTTGAAGATTTCTCATCGTCCACACTTCATTGTCCTTGGTGGAGGTGATCAATGTGTGTAATGACCTCGCCTCGCTGAGGCTACACGCCGATTCGTTGAGAGCGAACTGGTGTATGAGGCCAGTCAAGGATGGGAGATAATGAACGGTAATAATGTCGCATCGGTCCAATCTCCTGAGGCGGGGAACCAGCTGCCGCAGATCTTCGACTTTGGTGTGGTTGAGCTTTATGAGGTCAGCCATGATGGAAGCCAGAGCTTCATGTTGAAATAGTAGACTTTTCTGCTGCATCTCCATGATCTCCACGGCTTCATTGGATACACCGGGGTTCGTCATCGCAAATGCAGACAAGCGATCGGAGATGCGATGCAACCAATCTTCGATATCTGTCATTGACGACAAGCATTTGTGCCAGTAGGTGGATCCGGACATGGGCTGTGCACCTTGATGGAGGATCAGCGAGATCAGCTCTCGCATAGGTTCCGTGATCTTATCATCTTCATCTTGATTGGCAGCGCCGTGGGTGCAGAGTCGGAGGCAGTCGAGGAGAAACTGGCGTCGAGTGTGGAACAGGAGGATGCTGGCATGGATGGGAGAGCGGTCAAAAGAATCGGCATGGGTTTGAGCGCGATAGTAGAGCTCGGCAGCTTCCAATTCGTCAAGGCTGAGCTCCTCGGAGACTTGAAGGACACGGTTTTTGAACTCATCATTGATCGACAATTGTTCATCGTCGACAGTCAATGTGCCTACCGTTTGGGTCAGTCGCGTTCGAATGGGGAGTTGGAACTGCTTGCGAAGGAGGGCGCACCGTCTTGGAGCTTCTTGAAGCTTGCATCATTCTTGGGCTTCTTGTCCAGCAGACTCTGGAACTCTGCAGCGCGAGATTCCAGCTCTAGCAGCAGGCGGTCGATGGTGGGAAGCTTGGATTCGTACAACGCGATCAGATCGTGGTGCAAGCCCTGCAGCCTTTCCAGGCCATCGTCCGCAAGGAACGACATGGCCGACGGCTGTGAGAGATCCTGGCGCCGAATGTAAGAATCAAGCTGCAACTTTCCGGGCCGTGGCAATAGAAGCTATTGTTGCACAGAGAGCAACGTCCAACGCGTCGTCCAAATCTTGGCACCAGCACTGAGCGCCCCCCCGCAGCTGCCCACCCCAATGCTCTGCTGTACTTTCGTTTCCGCTTGCTGAACAATACGTACTCCGCGGATCCTTATTTGTACTGTACCGCAGGACAACTTTGCCACACCAGGAGTACTGAGCTTTGCTCCCAGACTGTTGTTACGGCGTTTGGACGATCGGCCACGCGCCACGCTCCGTTCTGAGCCTCGTCCAGTGTTTCGTGCCACCACTCCTGTTTCGTGCTGTGCCAAATCTGCAAATGATCAAGAAATCAATTGGATGAACTTTCTCGTCATCGATACCGAAATCTCACCAGGTCCACAGTCCCAAACTCACATATGAAATCCCAAACAGCCAGCCAATATGGTGAGAGAGCTTGGCTTGGCGGAGATCCTAGGTACACCCACGCTCGCTCTTGAGAGGAGCAAACACTCTTTACTAACTGTTTCGGCAGACTCTGTCCAATCTGATAGCGTCAAGGAACGTGAGAGTGGCTTGGCTGACCTTCGATATGCATTGGACTACCATCGCAAGAAGAACGGCCTTCAAGACATCAGAGACAAGTCAGTGCACCATGTCTTTGAGGTCCTCTTCCAGGTTGCGTCCAAAGAGCGTGTATCCTATGCCAAAGCCGCAAAACCCACGGTGAAGTCGGCGTCAGCTTCACGCTTGGCCAGTTGTGCTACCGCTCTCAGATCGACCACTACTATCTTAGTTCATCGAATTCGTTTAAAGACGCTCCGATCATTCCTCGGCCACGTTGTCCAAGTCCTCCCATATGCAGAGGAGGGGCTATGCGTTCCTCTGAGTAGCGATTATATCAAAGCTTTGATGACTGTCCTGGGATATCAGCCTCATGTCGAGCACCTCTCGCGCGAAGATTGGACGAACATTGCCGATTTCTGCCTGGAAGCCGTTGCCGCTTTGGACGAGAGCCTGACCCAATCTGCGAGCAACGCCGATAGTCTTTTTGCTTCCAGGGCCTCCGATGTGCCTAGTCAGCGTAATTCTGGCCGCGTTCCCAGCTCCCAACATTCGCATGGGAAATCTGCCCAGAGCAGAGAGAACATATACGGTCTTGTGCACTGTCTAAGGCACCTCACACTTATCCCTAGTGCGCCAATCCCGCAGTGTGCACCGCGTATGTACACTGGCATCTTCAATTTCCTCGACTCGTGCACCACAACAACAAGCGCCCATGTTGCAGCTTTTGGTACAATCAACGCAGTACTCGCCCGAATGTCGTTGAACGATGCATCCTTCATCGCCAACGCCATGCACCAAATGCTGCCTTTGACACGCAACTTGTGGCACTTCAGAGACTCAGCACTGCGAGACCAGCTATTGACAACGATGATCATCCTGATGCCTCACCTTGATCGCGCAAAAGGTAGCGAAAAGGAAATGGACGCTTCGTTCGGTCTGATTGAAGCTCTTCTCGATGAGATGCGCATTGACTATCTTCAGAACGAACAAAGGGATCGAAGGCGGCTTATCATTGATGACGTTTGTTTCACCGATCGTACAGCTTTGGGTGATCAAAGCAAGGTCATGAGTCTCAATACTTTCAGTCTTCGATTGGGAAATCTACCCGCGGAACATGGATGGACGCTTGTCTCAGTCATGGGATATTTGGTGTCATGGCTGGACGAGCGCACCATACGCTCGCGACAAGCAAGACACGAAGTTGATAATCTTGAAATACCTCGGAAACGCACCAAACCAGCGCCCTTGCGACTCGAAGACCTCCTTGAGCATGCAAGAGTCGGACCGGTGGCAGAACGAATGCAGACACTGCAGGTTATCTTATTTGCCACCTATCATCGTCGGTGCTCCGACAGCGAGATTCAAAATTACGTGCAAGCCGTTGCTCACCTCACCGAGGATGCCGTAAGAGCTGTTTCATCTTGGGCTTCTTTGGTCATCGCAGAGTGAGTCATGTTCTGACTAGGTAAGTTGTGTGGTACTGACTACTACAGGTTCACAGCACAAGCATATTCATGTTCCCCCTACCTTCGCTCTGTCTGGTCCGATGTTTGGCAGTCAACATGGAAGCACATTGTGTCCGCTCCTCAATGTCGAATCGCTTGCCACGTGCTCTCATGTCTCCTCCGAAATGGCTGCGTTTCAAATGAGAGCGTTTCTTCATTCCTAGAGAACATGTTCGTATCCACAAGTTTGCACGGCCCAGCACTTGTCTGCGATTCCAGCATTGCGCTGTGGGTCAACATGGCCACCTTTGTGTCAAAAAGTAAGAATGGGCTCAGCTCGAGCCAACAAGCCTTTCTGGAATGGCTCTTGACCAAGTGGCAGCCTAGTAAGTCGAGCAATATCGTGGGATACCCCGGTCTAACGTTACCAGGTAATTTTGAGAATCGAGGATATGCTCACCAACTGTCCTCCACGACTTCAATCGTAGACATGTTAGAAGCTGTATCTCATATCCTGGGATCCAAAATAGAAGCCAAAAGTCGTTGCGGCTACTTCATGCTCGGTGATCTCGGACAATCTTGGAAACTTATTCACGATCAAAATCCTCTTTACAATTACCTGTTCCTTCTCCAACACGACATTGGTCTCATGCCACTGCAAGATGGAAGTCTAGATGAAGAGGCTGTCCAATCAAATGCCCCTCATCCTAAGCTCACACCAAAGGATGGCTCAAGACTTCTCTCATTCTTCAGCTCCGAGCTGGATCGCATCGTAGAATACCTTCCCTCAACAGTCAACTCGCACCCACAGAGCTTAAACACAGATATGATTCAGATTCTCAGCGTTTTCTGTCACCTTGGCTGCATCATTGCAGCCGCAACCAGCTCGCTCCGTCCGGACAGCTCCTCATCCTTTCTCAGGAATCTAAAGTTGGCAATGAGGTCACTCTGTGATTATACTGCGCGTTCACAGACTCCTCAATCAACTATAGAAGATTTACTGGCAAATGTAATGCCAATGTTGCCGAAAGTTTCTGATGCGACCGCATCGGGCACATTCAAAACTCTACCGCCCGATTTTCTCGACTTCACTGCTATGCTCTCTTTGGCTTTACAGACTAGAAAGATTAGAGTTGAGGCTACTATGGATGCTGATGTAACCCAATATGATGAATTTGAGGCTGAACAAGACTCGCAAACTGTCCGCGTTCGACGAAAGGAATTTCAAGCGTTACAGCGGCACGATTCTGGGAATTCAACGAGCAAAGTTTCGTTCTGTGCTTCTGTGGAGGCTTATATCAACCTGATTGCTTTTGACCAGAGATTCGACATCATGGTGCCTTCTACAGGCTCTTCTGCTCTAAGTTTTGTCGATTATTTGACAAAACAAACTGCTCCCGCCTTTCTCGCAACCAAACCTTTCTTACAGCAATTTGTCAGTTCTAGCTACGGATTTTCTGTCGAAGACGCCACTAGATTACTTGACTTTGTGAAAGCAAATTACCTTGCGGACTACGATTTTGAACGCGGAGAAGTCTCAATTGATCTCAGCCTGCGACTCATGCGTGGATTTCTTGCACTATGGTCCGATTCAAGCGTACCTATCATCTCAGATGATGGTGCAGATTTGTACGATTGGTTCATTGACAAGTATCCAGCGTGCTCGCCGCGAGTGCAAGCTTCCTTTTCAGACTTGCTGTCTGATCTACTGGATTCATCACCAGACTACGGACGGGACACTACGAGACCTTCTGTTCGCACAATCCTCCTCAATGTTCTTCGAGGAAGTGAGTTGCCAGTGCAGTACCACATTGCGCAGGAAATACCCAAAATCTTCGGGAAATTTGTGCTCGGTCGTCATGAGATGATATTTGATGATGTTCATGATGCTTTACCACGAGATGAGACCAAGTCCGAAGGTATAGCCTTGCGTCTTTTTATTCTCGCAAAGCTAGGCTCATCGTGGAGAACGCTCCTGCGGAGATGCGTGTATCACATTTTTGAAACAGCAGGATCTGTACCATCCGCTGCAGGGCATGCAAAACGTTGCATGAACGACATCTCAAGTGCTTACCATTTAAGCAATCCAAGAGATTTGCTGATGCTGTTCAAAGGGCAATTGCTGTTCACTTGGCTCGAGAAAGATCAGGCAAATCAAAACCTTGACACCATACCCTACACAATATTTGACTACACAAGCCTGAAGACACTATTGGAAAGTGTGAGATCTGAAGTCGTGAGCCAGATTGCCATGCGCGGAGATCCGCGACAAGTCACTCAACTAGAAAATATCTTGGGGTATAAATTTTCTCAGCTAGTATGTGCCTCATTCGGACAAACCATGGCATATGTGTTTGCAAAAGATGCAAGTAACAAGGAACCCAGCCAGTCTCGCCGGTTCGAGACTTCCATCAGGGATCTGATTGGCCAAGATAAATATGTCAACTTGCTGCAGCAAGAGTTGGCCACCATCATTGCGCACTCCATGGACCATTTACGAAACGAAGATCAGATTGGAAAACATTTTGCGAAGCGCGAGGGATACGAGAACACGGCCATAATTTTAGCCAAGATCAAAAGCTTAGGTGCTTCAACGGCAGATTTACCTTTGGCGCAGCAGCCATCTTTCAAGGCCAGGTATTTACCAGAAACTTTGAGTAGGTTAGGCCGGCGCCTTCACAAAGATGCTAAAAGCATGTGGACTACTCAAAATGTCATCGTCATTGTGAGACTGCTCCTAAATGGCATATCCACTACCATAGGGTCACTTCACGCACGAAGAGTAATTGCAAGGCTGGCAGTCATGGTTAGTCTTGCACCTCATGTAACAAACCAAGGATATCCGTTACAGCAGCTCGTGCATGGTCTCAGACCGCTTGTTGTGGATCAACACTGCGCTGCAGACGCTGTCTGCCTCATGCAACACCTTTTCATTCTTGGCCAAGACAGCTTGAAGAAATCGGCGCAATTCTCGCTTGGATCAATACTTGCCTTGCAACTCTCTCTTAAGACCTTTGCGAAACGTCCGCAAGAAGCAACCACGCAAGAGAGTGAGCATTTGGCCACAACATTAAGGGTGGAAAATTTCCAATCGTGGCTCAACGAATTTAGTCAGCATCTCATACCTGAGACCACCGCCGATTTCCCAGATACGTTGGTCAGATCTTTCAGGAATATACTGAAGGCAGCCAAGACTGTTGGCCCAGAGGCAAATGCTTCTCCAGAATCCAGTGAAGGTACATTATTGAAGCTGCTTCTTACTGACATCAGGAGTGGTCGACAGTTATTGAGCTCCTCCTTTCGCAAATTATGCTTTGAATCCTTCTGCAAAGTGTTTGCTCCTCCTCTTTTGTACCATGATGACATGTTTGGAGTGGATGCGAATTCCGAACGATATATGTCTCAACTCTGGGAATCTTGCAAACAGTACCGTCTGTCTGATGCATACATCCGATGGGCAGGCAAGGCTTTAGGGCGCTCCTTTGGGTGTAATGGTCGCATTTTATCCTCAATGGCTTCCGAGTCTCATTTGAGACACAACCGCCGGTTGTCGAAAAGCTCGCATGATGATTGGTCATCCGAAGCAGCTATTGTTCGTTGTCTTGTTGATGGGTTAGAAGGCAAAGACTCGTTGGAAGTTGGTGCAGCTGAATGCACGCTTCGGCGCATATTCAACACGGCATGGCAAACAGACAAAGGACATCTACTGAGCAGCACGGTCTCAGAACACTTGACAATAGGCTTTTCTGGGACCAGTTTCGCCATGGACTTTCAGGAAGCAAAAGTCATGGAGGGCACGAGCATTTTCAACATCTTCTTGAATGCTTCCGACTTTGCCTTCGATGATTGGGTACAGCATCTTGTCGTTGCAATATGCTATTCAGCACCAAGCAGCAACTTATTAAGTGCACTTGTCCCAGCAGTAGAAACAATCACCCTTTTGTCAAAGTCCATACTTCCATTTGTACTACATCTAGCATTATCAGCATCCTTGGACGAGTCAAGCTATTCCATAGACGATCCTGTTTCTAAAGGCATCACTCATCTCTTCGGCAACGCGTTCAGCACCACTTTCCCGCATGTTGAGGCTATGCTTAATTGCATACTATATCTACGGACACAGCCATTTCCCGGCGAACTGACGAGGTTGGAGAGAGCTCATTGGATTAGTGATCTTGATCTTGAGCTTTGTGCTAAAGCAGCAGCCAATTGCCGTATGTTCAAGACAGCGGCACTTCTATTAGAAATTTCACGTACTCGCTCCGAAGTTTCCAATGCTAAAGTTCCAAAACATGAGCCAGCCCAAGCACCCGTTCCAGCCAATCTACTGCTGGCCGTATTCAAGCAAATCGACGAACCCGACTCTTACTATGGTATCGAACAACCATCCACTTTGGATTCCATTGCATCGAGGCTTGATTTTGAGGGCAGTTCAATCGAGTCACTAATGCTTCATGGAGCCGAGGCGGATAGCCTTGCTCGAACGCATCAAGATCATGTAATCGCTTCTAGCAAAGTACTCGTGTCTTTATCACGCATGAATCTCAACTGCCTTACTCAACAGCTCGGTTTAGAAGTTGAATCATCAGGAATGTCCAGTGCGGCGGTCAGCATTGGCATGATGAAATCTGCTATGAAGCTCCGGAAATGGGACGTCCCGTCAGAATCCGCAAATTTCTCATCTAGTGGTATTCTGTACAAAACTATGCAGTCTATTGCTACGGCCAGTTCTTTGAGCGAGATAACCGGAGCAGTGGATCAAGGACTACAGGACGCAGTTTCTCTTGCGAAGTCTGGCAAGTCGAGGGTTGCAGAACCACTGAGGCACTCCTTTGCGGCCTTGAGTGCTCTAACAGAGGTGAACGATCTTTTGACCTCACGTTACACATCAAACATTGCAGAGATTCGCCAAATTTTGCAGACTAGGGAGAGATGGATGATACACAGCTCGTAAGTCTTTCTCTTCTCCGCAATCACTACATTAAATAGCTAACTGATTTGGGATAGCGCTGAAGAAGTTTCAACTATACTTTCGTTCCGAGAAAGTTTCTTCGGAACAGTGACAAGTGATGTAAATTTGCAGAACCATCTCCACCTGACCACCAAGGGTAAATGGCTAAACGAAGTGCAAACAAATCTTCATTCCTCAAGGGTATACAGGTCTCTCGGTGCTACTCAAGATGCTTTGGCAAATGTGGTGCACTTATCCAACATTACCAAACAGTGCAATACTGCCGGAGTTTTTGTTGATAGCGCTGTAAAACTTGAGACTGCACGAGTATTGTGGGATCGCGGTGAAAGGGTCCCTTCTATCAAGATGCTACAAGACCTCAATGAGCAATCGTCCACCTCATCTGATGCAATCGAGCTTGGTAGAGCCGGCCTTCTAGCTACTCTAGTAAGTCTTTCAAGAAGATACCAATGCGGCTCGCTAACTAAATTTGATAGGCGCATTCTATTTCTGAAGCCAGGTTAGAAAAGCCAGGCGAAGTAATGAAAAAGTACCTTCAAGAGGCCCTACTTGAACTTGGAGGCACTACTTTTGGTCACGAAGCTGGCCAGGTTTTCCATGAATTTGCATCTTACTGTCACAATCAACTCACGAGTCCAGATTTCTTGAGCGAATTTGAGCGGAGTGAAAAGTTCAGACGTGGGAAACGAAAGGAACTTGAAGACCTTGAAGGATTAAGTAGAAGCAAGATGACAGATCAAGAGAAGCACAAACTGCGAGGAGATAAAGCCAGGGTTAAGAAATGGCTTTCTATCGACGAGCAAGATTACAAGAGACTGAAAGAGACGCGCGATCAACTCCTACGACAAAGCCTGGAAAACTATCTCAGGTCACTCACGGCTTGGAACGATCAGGACCATGACATGCTTCGATTTTTCTCCTTGTGGCTTCAGCATGCGAACGAGGATGCAGCCAATGAAACCATCGGAGCTCACATCAATCTCGTTCCAAGTCGCAAGTTTATAAGATTGATGAATCAACTGGCTTCTCGGCTCCAGGATTCAAAGACTCAATTTCAAGCTATCATGGGAGGTCTGGTCAGTCGTATTTGTCACGAACATCCATATCATGGAATGAAGTATGTCTTTGCTGGTAGCAAGACAGAAGGTGGAAATGATCTCTCGGCAAGATCCAGGCACGCTGCCGCAAGTAAGATTGCGAAGAACCTGACAGCGGACAAAGCGACATCTCAAGTATGGTCCGCCATAACAAAGTCCAACGAGCTTTTCATCAAAGCGGCTTCTGTCAAGACAGAAGAAATGAAGCAAGGCGCGAAGCTTCGATTGAAGAATTTTAACGCCACAAAAGCTGTGGAGCTCGAAATACCGGCACTAAAGGTGCCACCTATCACCATGAGCATCGACGTAAGGGAGGATCTCGATTACTCTGGAACACCAACAATTGCAAGTTTCCACCCGCAAATGTCAATCGCTGGTGGCATAAGCACGCCGAAGATCTTAACGGCGATTTCCTCAAACGGAACTCGTCACGTACAGCTATACAAAGGAGGCTCAGATGATCTGCGGCAGGATGCCATAATGGAGCAAGTTTTTGAACAAGTTAGCGCTCTCTTGAAAACCAACAAGGCCACCCGACAACGCAACCTTCGGATCAGGACCTACAACGTTGTGCCGCTCAATGCGAATACCGGTGCCATTGAGTTCGTTAGCAATACGATGTCATTCAATGAGTACTTGAACGAGGCACACATAAAATACAACCCCTCTGATCTCAAATGGAACGCTGCGCGCAGAAAGATAGATGCAGCCAAGGAACTCAAGCTTCCTGGGAGAGTGCAAGTCTACAAAGAAGTCACTGAAAAGTTTTCGCCGGTCTTGCGACACTTTTTCTTTGAGAATTTCGAAGATCCAGATGAATGGTTTGCGACCCGCCTTGCCTACACTCGCAGTACAGCCACGATCTCAATGCTAGGTCATATTCTAGGTCTCGGTGATCGCCACTGCCAGAACATTTTACTTGACAAGACAACTGGCGAAGTTGTTCACATTGATCTTGGAGTAGCTTTCGAGGCCGGCCGCATCCTCAATATCCCAGAAGTTGTCCCTTTCCGACTTACGAGAGATGTTGTGGATGGTTTTGGCATCACTAAAACAGAAGGTGTGTTCCGCCGGTGTTGCGAATTCACCTTGGAGGCTCTGCGGAAGAATAAAGACGCCATCATGACCTTGTTGAATGTTTTGCGCTACGACCCACTCTACAGCTGGTCTGTTTCGCCTTTGCGTGCGAAGAAACTGCAACAAGAGCAAGAGCGCGAGATGGCGGCCGCGCCTGATCCGTCAGCATCTGCTGCTGTAGCTGCGTCCATGACCAGTCGAACGCGGAACACAAGGGCGAGCGCTGGACAGGAAGAGCTCAGGGTGGCACAATTCGAAGAAGATATCCAGAAGGGACCGGCTGGCGTTCATATCCCTGTAGGTGATGATGATGGCGGTGAAGCCGATAGAGCGCTCAGTGTGGTTGAGAAGAAGCTTGCGACTGGCTTGAGTGTGGAAGCCACAGTACATGAACTCATACAGCAAGCAACCGATGAGCGGAACTTGGCAGTCTTGTTTTGTGGCTGGGCTGCGTTTGCATAACATCATGGGGTCGTGGACGGGTGGAATAAAAGTAGTGACCATCTAAAACGTTTTAGGCACAACTTTACAAATTGATTGCTCATAATCTGTCAAAGCCAGTCTTCAAAGATGTCTGGATCAATCGTTGTGGAAACCCATGGGTCCCAGCTGTCCTAAATACATTGATTGATGTCTCAGAAATTAGGCCTCAAAAACATTTCACCAGCCATTAAAAACTTGGTCCTCATCAAGGTTCGAACTCTTGACTAGACCTCACTTCAAAGAGAATCTCTCCAAAAGTCAAAAAGTATCAGTCAGCCTGAGGCTGATTCTGATACCTTAGGGAAGCCAATTGGCACCCAGCGTTATTAGTCCAGGCGCGCTGGATAGGTCATGTTCGCCAGCACACGCCTGTTTTTTTTTGTTTTGGTTTTTCGGAATGATAGACAATACTCGTACAGGGCCTTTACCGACCGCACCAGCGAACTGGATGCAGCCGGTAGGCAAGATTCAGGTGGGACTTTCATAATATATATCAACAATCCTGCGTTCCTGTCCATCGGTGCTTAGCGGAATTATCTCGCCAGTCTCTTATCACAACAATTTGCGAACGAGAGCTCAGTTTGGTTTCATTGTAGGCACTGGAGTGATTTCAACCCCCTACATAACATTGTTCTTCAAGGCTTGTATGTTCAGGGGATTCTACAGCCAGACGTTCCTATGTGCTTCTGTCGGGCTTTTCTGCTACAAATTCTCAGTCGGCGTTCAGGACGTCATTTTGCAGGTATGGACTTGAGCTTACCTCCGTCATTGCCTTGGTCAAATGGATTACTCTTTGTACCTTTGCCTTGAACGCCAGCTTTGGGCTCCTCCCCATCTTTTGCTGTGTTCTGCTCTGATATAAATTTTCAGTTGAGGTTTGCAATGGAATGCGTGGCTAAAGACCCACCTTCTTGGTTACCCGCATCAAATGGCTGTGACTTTGTACCCGCTCCACTCTCTCCAGATGTTGGCTCCTGTCCGCTCTTTGTGTATTTGTTCACGGCTGCTTGAGCATAGTTCTCTGCCTTGTTTGCAGCATCCATATTTTGCGGGTTCTAGACTGTTTTTGAAAGCGAAGATGGGAGACAAACTGTTGTTCGTAGTTGGACAACATGGGATTCGCAACAACGGTGCCAAGTACATGTAGCTAGAGCTGATGATGTCAGTTTCCCCCCACAATGCACCTCGACGCCCACCCCGCGCTACCCTTACAAAGGCCTTGACGACTTACCGTGTCCTTAATTTATGCTGATACTCAATCTTATAAAAGATGGCACCGACGGGTCATACAGCAGACATTCCTCGACCGGGCGAAATGTCAACTTCGAATTCTGGAAGTGTGGTGGTGTTCTCAGGAGGCAGCGCCGCCAACAGCTTGGTCGATGTGTTCAACCATGTGGTCAACACCCGAAGCTGCAAGCTCAGTTACATAATTCCCATTAGTGATAATGGTGGTAGCACAAGTGAGCTTATCAGAGTCTTTGGAGGGCCTGGTACGTCCATTGATCCGCACTTTCCGCAAACCTTGTCTGCTGACGTTGGCCTCGATCAGGGATCGGTGATCTTCGCAGTACGTGACTTAGCAGACCCCGTTAATGTGGCACGGAATGCCACAGCCCTCGCCGGGCAGTATCCAGCTCAGACGGCTCACAGGGTCGCATAGGTCGCCTCGTTCGCTTGATTCCAGATAACGGGCCGTACGATCCAGAGAAGCATGCTATCAAGACATTCTTCAATCATCGTCTTTCTTCAGACTCCCAGGCCGCTCGACTTGAATGGCTCGATATCGTGGAGGCACGACATGAGTTATGGAAAGACATATCCTCGGCCAAGAAAGAACTGATCCGGGGTTTCCTTAATTTACTAAACCTTGAGATTGTCAAGAGAGCTCGACCCTCTAGTGTTTTCACCTTTTCAAGCGCAAGCGTCGGTAATTTGTTTTTGACAGGGTGAGTCCATCTTCGGCTGTTTCACGAGTCACATTCATATTCATACTGACCAAGAAAAACAATTCAGCGCACGGCTCTTTTCCGGCTCTCTTGAATCCGCCATCTACTTGTTATCTTCCATCTGTACCATACCTTCCCACGTCTCTGTTCTGCCTGCGATAAATACCAACTTCTCACATCACATCTGCGCAGGTCTAGCTGATGGCTCGTGCATCCCGGGCCAGAATAGCATCTCGCATCCGAGCGATCCCGTTGCTGCTCCAACATCGTCTGCTCCCGGGTCACGAGATACACTATCAGGTCACCCGACTCCGTATCACAATAACAATCCAGCACTCATGACACCCGTGAACGGCAATACCCCCTTTGACTTTTCACCGAGTCCAAATCTATCCACGCCTCACAATGAGACAGTGGAAAATGCAGACGCCATCGAGGATGCAAATCTGCCCGGTTCTCTCCCTACCCTGCGCAAGCAATACATTGCGTTCTCAAAAGCTCCTACTCACCCTGGATCTGACGACCTTCCTGCTCGTATCGAGCGCATCTGGTACATCAATCCCTACGGTCAAGAGATACGTCCACCGCCGAACCCTAAGATCGTCGAGGCAACCAAATCAGCGCAAGCAATCGTCTACAGCATTGGCTCTCTCTACACCTCACTGGCACCATGCCTGATTCTCCGAGGAGTCGGCACCGCCATACGAGAAGGTTCAGCCAAACAGAAGATCCTGATCCTGAACGGGAGCGTAGACAGAGAAACCGGGCCTGCCGCAGACCCTTACGAGGCAATCGACTTTGTGATTGCGGTGGTCCGAGCAGCCCGGGAAAGCCAAGGGCTCACGTCCGAAGTGGGCGATGAAGAGCTGCGCGAGTATGTCACGCATGTGATCTACGTGGAGGGCGAGGGTACGCCGGTGGTCGACAGGGAAGTCTTTGCCGCGGCCGGGATCGAGACTGTCAGGGTCTACGGGCGGCGGATGAAGGACGGAAAGGGCTGCTTGTATGACGAGAATGCGCTGGCGCAGGCGTTGAGCGCCATCATCGGTAGACACGGGGAAAAGGGTAGAAGAAACACCGTCACGGATTTGTCTTAGATTGAAGAGCTTGGGAGGCTCACTCTATCATTGGTCGCCAGCCCTACATATCACGATCAAAGCATTACCTTGAATGGTTCAGGTTTGGTTCATGCTACCTTTCAGTCTGCCAAGCCGCAAGTCTTGTTCTATAGATGCCGTCCTTGCCGAATGAATACGTATTGACGGGTCTGCACAAGAAGTTCGGCCCCAGCCAAGCGAGTCGTTTTAAGGGTTCCTAACAATTCCCCGCAATGATAAACATCCCGAGAGTGGTTTGGCCCCAACGTGCCGTCCCACGCGACCTGCAAGCCACGTCCGTTCGATTTGCACTGCTGGGCTTCCGTCATGTGGCGTTCTTTCGGTTCATGCTGCTGTTTTTATGCGGCAGTTGCAGTATGCACCGTTGTTTCATTCAATACCAGATCGTAGCCGAGTGTAACCCTATACGGCATCCTCTGTAACTACCAGCTTGGCTGACGCTGCTTCTCGCGAGCAGTGAACAGCCAAGGATGCCTAACATCATAGATTCAGCCTTGTTTCGAGAAGATCATAGTATATAAGGCCCAGGACAGTCATTGCATCAAATTCAGTCATCAGGCCTTTAGTCAGAATCTAAATAGCCAACTCCACCTTCCATCTTGCAATTACGATGGGTCTGAAGAGCCTTCTTTTCGTTCTGGCGCCAGCCGTGGTGCTAGCCGATTTCCATATCTACAGCGGCGGCCGGAATTCAGTTGATGGCCAGGGAACTTGGGATGCATGGCTTACCGCTCAACCTGCATCATGCGATGACATTGGAAATAGCATCGCCATGGTCAATTATGACAATGATGCAGTCAGTTCAGTCATACATGCTCAATGATCTTCATGGAGCTGACGTTTGCCGATAGACCCAAGGCGGATTTGCTTGCGATGGATGCTTTGTCCCTCCAGACGAGGTTGGCGGTCTCGGTGACCCAGAGCAGTGGGTAATCACAAGGTTCGAGATTGCCGACCAAGGCAATGGCGAGAATCCTTCAACCTCCGATGGCGGCCCTGATGGCTACATGAGTAAGTTTTTGACTTCCGCCAACCTTACGGATCGACTTTGTCCCTAACTCGAATCCAGCATTGTACGACACCGGAGACGGGATCAACTTTGACATGGTCACATCAAACTCGGCAACGAATGAAGAACTGAACCATGGTCCCGTGTGCCAGCGCATCAAGGGAGACGAGGCCGATGACCATGTGTGCTTGGATTTGTTTGGTGGCGCTTCGCTCACCCGTATTTTCTTCTGCGTAAGTCTTACAACTGGGTTGCAATGCAAACATTCTGACATAAATCCAGTCCACACCGATTGTCTCGGTCATCTCAGGTAATTGAGGCTTGATCCTTGCTCCTGAGGTTGCATCGTAGGTGGGTCAATATTCAGCGTTGTACATAGCGAGCATGTTCATCTACGAACATTCATATCTTGAAAGCGAATCATTAAATCATTGATCGTGCACTGCTTTTGTTTAACGTCAGTGTGAGCTGTACTGTTTTGTGAAATGACATCCGAGGTAAGAGTATCGTCGCGCAATCAGTAGTCCTGTAGATGGCTTCATAAACGCTCAGATACTCAAATGATGAGCGAGGTAGCAGACACCGTTTAGGAATAGCAAATGAATCGTGATACATCTTCATACTTTATGCCATCACTTATTTCTTGTTCCGCTTCGCAGCCCTCTTAAGGCCGCGCGTGTCCTTCTTCATCCGGCTGTCCACCATCTTGTACTTACCCTTTGTTCCCTTCGGTCGCCCACTAATACCCCGATTGCCACCACGTGCAACAACGACACTGACTTGCTGCCGCGGCTTCTTCTTCGCCGCCTTGGCCATCAGACCCTGAATGGCCTGTGCCTTGTCCTTCTCCGTCATATCGCCGTCCTCAATGAGCAGCGCCGACTTCTTCTTCAGCTTCTCAAGGCGCTGCGCCGCCTTGAACTTCTTACGCATCTTGGCCTCGCGCACTTTCTTGATCGGCCGGGCGTTGAGAGCGCGCAGCTTCTCCTTGATGGCATCGGCCGCTGCCTTGGTAGTCGGGCGCTGCAGCTTCGAGTGCTGGTTCTCGTCGTCCAGGAACCACTCCGGTAGACCGTCGACATCGCGCAGTGTATACTTGTTGAAGTTGTCATCTTGCAACTGCGCGCGAGTGATCTGGCCAGAGGCGAGTTGGTGGGCGAGGGTCATGGCTTCAGCAGTGATGATGTCAATGTCGGGTTTGCGCTGATTTGATGCGACAGAGTTAGAGTTTGGCTCCTCGGACCAGTCTTCTTGCTCAGCGGCCGTTTTGACGACTTCGAAGCCGTCTTCTTCAGACTCTTCGCCAGATTGGGCGACGGCTTGCGCGGACTGTTTCTTTGCGATCTTCTTGTTTGTTGCCGTTGCAGGGACGGGCTCATCGCTGGAGTCTTCCAGCTCAATACCGCTATCATTGTCGTTCTCTTCGGGAAGATCGATACCCTTGAACATGTCCTGGTCAAAGAAGAAAGCTGCTCGCTTGGAAAGGCCGTTTGGGGCTTGGCCTTGCATTGTGGGATCGTGAAAGATGGGCTTCCCTTGTGTTTCTTCATCCTCTTCATCAGAAGTATCGCTTTCCTCGTCTTGAACAATGTCCTCTTCCTCACTGCTCTCATTCTCATCACGATCGGAGAATCCTTCAAAGTCATCGTGCTCCTTCCGAGCCTTCTTGGCACGATATTTGGCGTCACGATCTGCTCGGTTCTCTCGATATTCATCGTACATCTCATCTAGGAGACCTTCAAGATCATCACCGGCATCATCGCTTTCGGCGTCACTGTCTGGTTCGTCTTCCTCGTCCTCTTCCTTTTTTTGGATTGAATGCATCTTGCCGCTAGCAATCTTGCTGGCAGCACCTGCTCTGTCAACAGGCTTGAGATTGAAGACAGCATCTTCGCCGTGTAAGCCGTGTTGTTCCAGTCCAATTTCGTTGGGTGTCGTCATGTTCATCTGCATGCGCACGATTTCTTTGTTTTTTCTCTCGTTCTCCCGTCGTTTCTCTTTCTTCTTGCGTTTGTCTGACAAGTCTTTCAGGTTTTGCATTTCTTCCTGCTCCTTCATTTCATCATCCATGTCCTCGATTGCGGTGACTTCTTCACCGGCTTCCTTTTCTGTAGTCTCTCTCTTCTTCGAGAAACCAAACATATCTCTGACTTTCAATCTATAACGGAGCAGCATCTTGAACTCCTTCCTCCCGAGTACTCTCAGATCGTTGCAACATATCCTGATCTCTTCGGTTGTCTCAGGTAACCGGTCGAGGGTAGCAAGGGCTAAGTCCCCATTGGTCTTATGTTCAAAGCTAAGCTTATTTAGGCTTCCAAGCATTGCGATCGGATCTGTGGTCTGGATAAAGTCACTGATGGGAGCCTCCTTGAACTGCAGGTATTCGCCTTCCTCGTAACCTTCACGTTTGCGTTTCTTCTTCTCTGGATTGAAAACTTTGGCTTCATTATTGGGAGTGGGAGTTGGTAGCTCGGCAAAGACGGTCTTTGGATCCAAGAAGCGTGGATCGATGTGCTTTGGCGCTTTGTAATTTAGACAGACGACAAAAATTTCCGCCGAAACGTTCCTCGAAGAAGGTGGCTTCGTGGCTTCAACCTTGCCGAATAGTTGATTAAAGACCCACAATAGAGAATTGTAATCCTTGGAACGGAAGATCTTAGTAATAAAAGATCCCCCCGGAGCAAGAAAGTCTGTAGCGAGGCGAAGAGATTCGAGCACTAGTTCTGCTTGGTTGAAAGAGTCTTGCACCCAGGCAGTACCAACGTTGGGTGCGCCGTCATGCAGTACAGTATCTGCCTTCCACGTTTTAAGATGTTGGCGGATCGTGGACCTGCATTTGTCTGTTGTAATATCACTCTGGAAGGTAATGACACGAGGAATGGGCTTGATGGGTGCAAGATCGACACCAACGATGAGGGAGTTTACTGGCATGACCTCGGCGGCAACCTGACACCAGCCCTATATTTACGTCAGTATCAGGACTCTTTGGGGAAGTGCTGCATCTCTTACTCCTGGCGCAGCGCAAAGATCCAATAGAACCTTGCTCTTCTCGAGCACATGGTACTTTTTGTTTAACTGGATGATCTTGAAGGCAGCACGCGAGCGGTAGCCCTTCTCCTTTGCGAGCTTGTAGTACTTGTCAAGACGGCCCTTGCCAGTCTTCTTCTGGAACACCATGTTGACCGGCAGGTGACTAGCAGCATGTGCAAAGTAACTGAATGCTACCGAGAGAAATGTTGCGATGCAGAAGGGTCTTCGCGGAAAATCTATGCCAAGCCACGATGGATCCGATTAGATAGATCGCCAGGTGTCGACCGGTCAGCGCCTCGGGAACGTCATGTTCACGATTGCCATGTGTATCCCTTCCTGCATTCCTTATTGAGCCCGTGGTTGGGCGCTGGTCTGGAATACCTCGTTTCCTATTCTGACAAATCCTAGCCCCTTGCAAGCATGGGAAAGCGAAAACCAGCCCCAAGTCCGCCCGGTACTGCAGCCTTGCCGCCTGATGCGCCGACTCCCCAGCACGCGGCTGGAGACGTTCAAGCCGAGACCAGTGCCCAACATGCTTCTTCGGTCGCCGACAAGCAACAAAGTGGATCATCCAAGCGCCCAAACCTCTCGGCCGGTAGCTGGCGTGGGAAAGCCACTGCGGTGGCCGAGATAGCCCGCGAGAGTATCACAGCTGCTGCCAGCTCCGCCTCCGAGACCGTCCATTCGAAGGCTGGCACGTCCAGTCCCACCAATAGGAGATCCTCTAATATCCTCAGTCCAACGAGATCAAGGCCAAGCATTGCTTCCGTTTCCAAGGTCACCGCCACATGTGGGGTCCCTGACGCGGATGGAAGTGCAAGCACCAAGGAGCACAATGACGAGTCAAACGAGCTTGCCCTTTCTGATAACACAGAGAAGGCAGCTACGGCTACTGGAAGCAAACCGAATGACGAAGCTCAGGAGAGGCCTCTTCCTGCAGCCAAGTGGCGTGGATGGTGGACTCGTGGACAAGATGAAAAAGGTGCAAGTGGTCCTGAAGCTCAAGGTAGCCGAGATACGGGGCCACACGCCGACGATGTTATTCAACCACAAGACACAAGTGCAACCAAATCCCCCAATATGACGCAAAACAGCACTTCTGAATCTGCCGACAAGGCGGGGGAGGCAAAAGAAGATGAATTGCTCAGAGGAGCAAGTCAAATGCAACGATCATCGTGGTTTGGACTGTGGGGTCCTTCAGCGGAATCTACAGGAGAATCTGGTCTCCCATCGATGGCGCGAAAAGGCGATTCTTTGGAGCCATCGCAATCCAACGACGAAGCAGCGGCCGAGCCGATCATATCACCACCAAAGCGAGAATCGACAGAGACAGCCAACCTTAATGCCAGACCATCCTCTGGCAGCTGGGCCTTTTGGTCCAAAGACAATGGGACTGGCCAAAGCGGAGCGGGCGAGCTCGCCGTAGCGGACGCCACCTCTGTGTCGAAGCCGCAGTCGACTACCTTGGAGGCTCCCAAGCTGTCCAAAGACACGGCTACCCAAAAATCAAATCCGAATGCCACAGAAGCAAAGGAATCTACCTCAGAACCCGACCCAAAAAAGACGCAGAGATCGGGTGCAAACAAAGCTGCCCTAAAAGCATCGGAAAATCAAACCCCAGAAACTTCACGCCCCGCGTCCCTCGCCGAAGCTGGAAAGGATAGCCAGCCCACGGAAAGGACGCAAGACAAAAAAGCCGGCAAGGCCATGCCACCAAACCTTCTAATTCCAGCTTTTCACAAGACCTATCACCTTGCTCAGACCCCTTCTTATTGGCAGCAACTGATTCGCATGTTTGGTCGCCACAACCCGGAAGAACAGCGCCATCTCTCTATCGCCACATCCGTTCCGCGTATCAAGAATGCCTTGGCCATTGGCGTTCACGGCTACTTCCCATCGCCCATTGTTCAAAAGGTCCTGGGACCCCCAACCGGCACATCTATACGATTTGCGAAAAGTGCAGCTACTTCAATCAAGAAATGGGCTGACGCACATGGCCAACCCTGCGATATTGAAATGTGCGCACTTGAGGGTGAGGGCATGGTCGCCAATCGCCTTGATACACTATGGAAGCTCTTGCTCAATTGGATAGACCAGATTCGCAAAGCGGACTTTATTCTGATTGCATGCCATTCGCAAGGAGTGCCAGTTGCTTGTCTATTGCTGGAGAAGTTAATCAACTTTGGAGTCCTCAGTCCGACCGTGCGCATCGGAGTGTGCGCGATGGCTGGTGTGAACCTGGGCCCTTTTGCTTCGTATCGTAGCCGCTTTCTTGATGCATCTGCGAGCGAGCTGTTCGCGTTCTCTTTACCGGGCTCTACGGTCTCCAAGCTGTATGCATCCGCGCTTGAGACGCTGTTGGCTCATCACGTCCGCATGACGTACATCGGCAGTATTGATGACCAACTTGTCTCCATGGAGTCGTCTACATTCAGCAACATTTCTCACCCGTACATCTATCGTGCTGTGTTTGTCGATGGCAGGATTCACGCTCCAGATTTCCTGACTCACCTCGTCGGCTTCGCACTGAAACTTCGCAACCTCGGTATTGCCGACCACGGACTCGTGCGAGAGCTCAGTGGCCCTTTGGCTGGTTCTCTTTATGGCGGAGAAGGCCATAGTCGCATCTATCAGGAGCCTGGCGTGTATGACTTGGCCGTCGAGTTCGCACTGGAGACTACAACTTTATCGTCCGTCTCTGAGGGCAAAGGCAAAGGCCCAATCAAATTAGAGCGCGTTTCATATGAGCCACCAGCGGCAACTCCCAATCCGTATATCTTACCATGGGCGGTGCGCGGACTGCTAGAGGAAGAGTTTGTGCGAACGGAGTTGAAGGGTGAGACGGCAGAGCTACTGAAGCAGTTTGAGAGCTGGAAACCGTCTAGCAAGGTGTTGCTTGATGTCAAGTACAGACTTGAAGCGGTAAAGAGTAAACTTTAGACTTCTTAACAATGAAATGAGTTCATAATACAGACATGGATGATGCTTTCAGTTCCCTCAGCCAGTACTTCCACCTTACACATCAAGTGCGCCAACCAAAAGTTTTGCAGATGAACATCTATCTCCAGCAATTCTTAAATGTGTGGGAGATATTTTGACCAATCCACTGTATCATATGTGCTAGCGGGCGAGGCACGCAGTGAAATGAAGTCTTCTATAATGATGAAAGCGCGGCTCATGCAATAGACGATGCAAGCCAGGGTAGTGGGTACGAGAAATCGAAGAGGGATGGTGAGAGTCGGATCCTGGTTTGGGGAGATGTTGCGAATTCTATCGAGCGCTCTGTCCCACTTCGTGCGGGCTGTGGGTGAACTTGAGGATTTGAGTGTTGGTTGAGGTTGTGATACTCCCATCTGGTTCGTTGCACAAGAACTTCGTGGCAATACAAGCGGGAGCTCGTGTAGCTCCCCGGTTCCTCGTGTTTTGAAAGGATTACGAATTTTGTCACACCATTGTCGTATAAGTTGCTTTGCATCTGCGCCACGATGATGGAGACCGGCCAGTAGCACCCCAACAACACAGTAAGTCAGGTTGGCGACGCTGGCATATCGCCATAGTATGGTTTCAGTGGAACTGGGAAAGGTATAGTTCCAAGCTCCCATAAACACTGTGCCATAAGCAATGATGAAAAGTGACGCAACAATCTCGGCACGGATGCCAACTGGTGGGAAATTAACTGTGGGAATGCGTCTTGGGGGATAGTGTATGTCATCTAGCGGGCAGAGATGAATGTTGCGTAAGATCTGGACGTAATACAGCCAAAATTGGCTACAGAACCATTCTTCACGCTCCTTGAATACTGGGGGCCCAGGCGACGATTGACTGCTACCGGGTCTCAGACCAATCTAACCACATGATTAGTAGGTGAACTCAGCATGAAAGTTACTCTGACATCGAATACTTACTTCTTCAAGTAAGACGTCCGGGGGAGACTCAGAGTCTAACATGATGGGCATGGACACGTCCATTGGCTTGTAGTGCCAGCAGTGCGAAGTTGCTAACATCAGTACCACAAAAGCTAGGGTTGTGAGTTCAAGGGTGGTCACAGATAGTCCTTGTATCAGACGACCAATAATAGAAGAAGTGAACCACACCACTTGAAACGCAGTGATGAGCCTGAACAGTTTAGCAGCTGACTATCGACGATGATGGGCTTGAAGGGGGACTACCTGGCAACACCATCGCGTTTGTTCCTGTCTGTGATGTCTTCCTTTGAGATCTTCGGACAATTCAAGTGACGATTCGCAACAAGTTTGTACAACTGCCTGCCATTAACGACGACACTGGTGGACTCGCCATTTTGCCAGTCATGGAGTCGGATGTGGAATCCACCCATGTCGGCGAAGAACGCATGAGTCAAAGTCCGGTGATCACAATCAGGGAGAGCTGAGAAGTCCTGGAATATTGTTAGGAAGCGTGTCATATCGCGTTGAGCTTCCAGCATACTTCAAGAACTGCTTTGGCGGATTGCCATTGACCAACAGCCAGCATGAATATGAACTCAGGACCTAGTAATGCTAGCAAGAAGAGGCTCAATTTGTGTCGAAGTTTCAGCCAGGTAGTATCGGATGGCGCAGCGACATTAGGACAGACGGAAGACCAGCATAATAGCCAGATAGTGATCAGGCAGGCCTGGAGGATGTCGAGGGTGCCTCGTCCCGTCGGCTGATCTTGCCAGCCGTAGCTCAAAGCCGTCGAATTGTCGCTCATTTGTGTGGCGGGCTGTAAATGGCTTCAAAGTTGTCGACATAGAAGAGAAGACTTTACAGCATGATCAAAGCAGAAGCAGTAGGCAAGGCAGTATCATGAAAGGGCACTCAACGAAGACACTGTCTTAAGCGCTGAGGACGTGCACCATGCCAAGACCGGTGTCTCACAGAATGCAATGCCAGCTGGGGCGAAGATTGACAAACAAAATTACGTTTTGAGATATCAGTTGCAAGTTGACGCCGGAGGTCTTGATCAATTGTTTGAAAAGGGTGCGTTGGTCCTGAGAACTAGCGCGGGCGCTTAACTTGCCATGCATCTTGTTTCAGAAGGCTGCTAAGAACTTCGTGATCAAGAACCACTAGTCTCCTCAAATATCGATTTGGAAGTCAAGCTGACAGTGAGGGGTTTCGGCAACCTAAAAGAAAATGACTTGACTTCATAGAGCGGCTGTCCTTTCCGGGCATAGGCATACACCATCAGACCCTGCTCTGGTCTGGTATAGTTTTAGAACCCCTGGGAGGACAATGGTATTCATATGGAGACAACTTGTGGCGACTGACCTGACAAATAAAAACGCAAAGGGCGTTCCCATTCCCGCTTCTTCCATGGGCCAAGATTTATATCTCACTCGCATGGCCTGGCGCTGGTCTGATGAGGCTTAAGCACCAAGCTTTGTTCCTGCGTTTCTTTGATGGAACTCAGATGGAGGACCAGGGTAGAGACTGTGAGCACGCAAAGGCCTGGAATTATGCGACGAATAGATTTTGGTGTTGCCAGAGGGGTTTACCTACCGCCAGCACGTGGCAAAGATCTGTGGCCGGGTGTGATCAACGTGAAGAACCGATACAGGGTCGTGTATTTAACAGCTCCAGCACGCCTCCCTTGCCTCGATGATCGACATCTGCGGCAGGCAAATCAACGCCCTAGCAGGCTCTTAGATCACTTGTGTTGTGCCCCGCACCCTTCAACTCGATACTTCGTTGACCCT
This sequence comes from Carpinus fangiana, assembly GCA_006937295.1. Lineage (NCBI taxonomy): Eukaryota > Viridiplantae > Streptophyta > Magnoliopsida > Fagales > Betulaceae > Carpinus > Carpinus fangiana. Next base: position 658,755 of record VIBQ01000017.1, read on the forward strand.
GACCCAATGTCAGAGAAGCTGTGGAAGCTGAGCTCACTTGTGTCTTTCTATCACTGTAGCGCGGCGTCGTAACGCCTGGGCTATGTCTGCTGTCAACCACCGTGTCAATCGCAGCGTCACTCTAGCGCGGAGCTTGAGATCAGGGAGCCCCGTAATGAATTACATGCTTCCATCACTTCTATTGACTGGCATCGCATTATTCACGGCAGTCTGGTGGCGTTACCGCCGCACCCCCACTCTTGGTTATACCCAAAACGTGTCAGGTGAGAAGCGCTTCCTTACCACATACATGCAAGACCTTCAATTGATGTTAGTAGATGCGGCCTCAACTGATCCTGGGCTCTTGAAGAAACACTCTACAACAGAGAGCTTCCATGTACCTGCCACAGGGTACACATACTCTATCAGGACCTTTTATCGTGACCATCCCCAAGCATCAAAACTTCCATCTACCCCTACACCACTACCGCTGCTCGTTTTCGTCCATGGTCTGGGTGGATCTGCGGCGCAATTCAGTCCCCTGTTGACCAGCCTCGTGAATGCTGGGCCATGTCTATGTATCGACCTCCCAGGATGCGGGCTGTCACCGTTTCTGCCCACAGATTGGAATGCTTACACAACAGATGCTCTCGCTGAGGTTCTTGCTGTCATCATAAGTAAATATAGAGACGCCGAACACGGCCAAGGTGTCGTCCTGGTGGGTCACTCAATGGGTTGCTCTCTCGCAGTCTCTCTGGCTTCGTCTTCGCCAAAAGCAAATAGCGCGTTGGCAGAGCATACTCTTGGTGTCATTGCGATCTGTCCTCGCGCCACCCCTCTATCTTCTAAGCAAGAGTCAAGTCTGCGGAAGCTCGTCCAAGTCCCCACGCCTCTCTTCAACCTGTGGCGTCGATTTGATCGCAAAGGAGGGAGAGAAAGCACCTCGGTGCGGCGTCACGTTGGAGAGGATGCAGACGACGAGACCAAGAAGTTGCAACTACGATTCAACGAACAAAGTCAGACAAATGTCTGGAGACGCATGGTACATGGCATGCTCCCACGCGTCTCGCACAACGGTACTGTCAGGGGACTTCCGGGTCTGGACGTCTGGACCGACCTCCAAATTCCTGTCATGCTTGTGGCTGGAGAAGCAGACACTATCACATCCCCGGAAGAGGTACAGAAGATCTCGAGAGCTTTGAAACAAACATGGCATATAACAAAAAGCTCAACACCAGATGCAGAGGGTTTGTCAGAAGTCGTGCAACATATCTCTTCATCCAGTGCTGCTGTCAGTTCTAAGCCGCAAAAGGCTTTGAAAGTGTCAATACTTCCGAGTCCAGCCTCGCATGCACTGTTATATGCGCCTGAAACTTGCCGAATTCTTTGCGGGCTTATCGAAGCATTCATTACAGATCACGTCGATCAGAGGCTGTCCTTGGGTTGGCAACTGGCATATTTGAGCACGGAAGGGAAATGGGATGTCAAGAATTTCGAGAAATGGCGCAAGATCCAGCCAGTTTCAGAGCCCATTGGCAACATCTTTCGGGCCATGAAGACCATGAGAGAAGTCGACGATCACCACAACCCTTCAGAGTTCTGTCACCAGTGGAAGGACAAGATTTGGACTGTGGTTGACATCAGCCATGAAAGCCCAGTATACGATCCGCGCAATCTGGAGAATGGAGGCATCGCCTATAACAAATTTCCTACCGTGTCCAAACTGCCGCCATCTGAAGACGAGGTTGAGAGTTTCTGTTCGTTGATTGACAGACTTCGTGACAAATGGAATAAAGAAGAATGGGCCAAGCCTGGTCGTGGCTCGACAGATCCTTTGATTGCAGTCCATTGCCATTATGGTTTCAACCGTACTGGTTTCTTCATCGTGTCATACCTCGTGTCTCGCGAACGATGGAGGCTACAAGATGCATTGGACGAATTCGAAAAGAGAAGGTCGCCTGGCATCAAACACAACCACTTTGTCGATGCTCTATTTGTTCGTTATTGTGCTGGTCTCGATAGAGCCCCAACATTCTGATATGGTAGTCTTTGCGCAACGCTGGGCGTTAGGTGCACTGGCGATAACACGGTATACGCTGCCTTGAATGAGATCATCGTTTTCGCTCTAGAAACCCATCTACTATGGATGGACTGTTCAATTACAAATAAATAGTCTTTAGATGTCGACTACTTGGCCTTAGCATGCTTGCTCCAAACTTAGGGCTTTGTAATTAGGGCTTGGGTGTGCCGCACAACGGAATTGCTTTCCGCGCTTTTCGCGAACAGCCATTCTGCATCCCTGGAGGCTTCAAACAACGAATTCTCATCGGAATCTACCTCATTGTCCACCACACATCACCGCAATCATGCCTGGTGTATCCGTTCGCGATGTCGAGGTACGCAAGTGACTGCATGACTGCGCCATGCGCTGGCGCCATGCTGCGCAACTACGGGCAACACTCACTAACGTGCTTTTTCCACAGGCCGGCAAGTTCATCGACGCCTATGCTGCGTTCCTGAAGCGCCAGGGCAAACTCCCCATTCCAGGTTAGACGATATCCCTATAAGCCTAGACCCTTCATGGGCTGGGTCCCACCCTGAATCCCAAGAAATTGGGGGATATCGTCAGCATGAAAGACTGACGCGGCATATCTACAGGCTGGGTCGACACTGTCAAGACCTCCCACGCAAAAGAACTTCCTCCTCAGGGCATTGACTGGTAAGAATCTTGCTCCCGATGTACTGCCTGGCTCGTTGAGTTGAAGCTGACAATGTGAATAGGTACTACGTCCGCGCTGCCGCCGTCGCCCGTCACATCTACATGCGCAAGACCGTCGGTGTTGGCCGTCTACGGAAAGTGCACGGTAGCCAAAAGAACCGCGGCTCGCGCCCTTCCCACCACGTTGATGCGTCCGGATCTGTTGACCGCAAGGTTCTTCAGTCGCTTGAGAAGATCGGTATCGTGGAGATCGACGAGGACAAGGGCGGCCGCAGGATCACACAGTCTGGCCAGCGTGACTTGGACCGTATTGCCATGTCGACCTTGGAGGCAGAGGAGGAAGAGGATGACGAGTAAATTGATCATCATTGGCTGAGCACGGAGAAGAATGATGGTTATGAAAATGCATACTGGCGCTCCACCGCGTTGATGTCACGGAGGGTTCTATTGTAGTGGCTTATGATTGAGAAATATCAGGCTGCTATTCAACTACATGATATGGTGGACTGTTGCGCGTCCCCAGCTGCTGAATCACTGTGAAAAAAGACTGCACAACTTATGGCGCCAAGCTTCTGTGTTTCCGATTCCACGGCTGTCCACTTTGTCTCGAGCTTGTGGTCGCAAGTTCCCCAGTATTCATGTTGATTCCAAACTATGTTTTAAGTTGTGGCAACGTTCTACTCCCATAGACGGCATCTCCTTCATATTCCTCGTGTATCCACGCATAGTCGCTGCGCTCCCCGCGCCCCCTTTCACCATGGCCGACGCCGAACAAATGGAAGTCGACCAGCCCGCCGCGGCGAGCGACGCGCCAGCAGACTCCACCAACGCCGATGCAGAGCCAATGGCGAGTGATGGTATCGATGCTCCCGCAAACAAAGATGGCTCAGGGGCCAAGACGCACACAGGTGCTTCCGCAGTCCGAAGTATTGAGGGTTGGATTATCATCGTCTTGAACGTACACGAGGAAGCGTCTGAAGAGGACTTGGTGGATATGTTTGGCGAATATGGCGAGATCAAGAACCATCACATGAACTTGGACCGGAGAACTGGATATGTCAAGGTATGCGCTTGCCTCTCACTGCCTGTGGACGCTGCGGGCTTCCCCCGCGGACTGGCTCCGCGGGATGCTATGGTTCCCCAGGATTTTGTAGCTGACACGTGTTTCACGTTATCAGGGATATGCTCTCATCGAGTACCCAACAGTCGACGAGGCCCGGGCTGCTGTCGAAGGCGCCAACGGCCAGAAGCTTCTGGAGCAGACAATCGAGGTCGACTATGCGTTTGTGAGGCCGCCGCCGACGCAAGGTGGTGGAAAGGCACAGGCAAACAAGGGTGGCAAAGGCGGGACAAGGCAGAGAAGTCGAAGTCCGGCGATGAAAGACGCCGTCGAGTGAGATCATTCTGGAAAATGAGATGTGATCTGCCGCCGGAGAAGACTGGCCACCAGAGGGGCGCAGAGAAGATCGTTCTGTTGCCTTGCGAATTCCGACCGCTCCAAAACGTTGACTATAACATCCGCCTAGGCAAGAACAATGCACGCGCCAGCTTCGATGCTGGCGGTTCCTTGCGAAACTCAGGTATGTTTACTTTTATTGCCCTACTTTATCATTATGAGCCTGGCTGACATCGTAGGACAGCTACGTGACTGACCCAGAACCTACATTTGCGATCTACTCCGTGATTCTTTTCGAGTGTGTTCGATCCCAAGATATTCGCTTCGCTTACGCGTTGCGCACTGCATCTTGCACCGGGCCTATGGGCTCTAACGCCTGGTGACACAGCTTCCATTTGGCCAACGATGCTGGACAACAGAACTTTGTCGTCGTTAGGGAAACATCGCATTCGAAGGAAGACGGCCGACTTTGCAAGTAGTTCTTGATTGTGACATGACGTATTGATAATATGGCTACAAATGGCTATTTTGAACGTCTAGCATCAACAGTAGCGCCTGTACTGACAGGTACGAGAGCGTGAAAGCAATGCAAAATAGCTAATTAGCCTGAGGAACTTGTCAAGAGAAACTTTACGTAGGGGCAGCGTTCAAATAAGCGCAAGGCTGGTAGAAACATGTGCTTCGAACAGTCACGCCTGCCATGATCAAATGGCAGAAACAGTGCTGTCGTACTCGTAGCTGGTAACTTATGTATCAAAACGAAGCACCTAAAACCAATAGATTCGATTTTTGGATTCAATCGGAACTAAAAAGCTAGGCTGCTTGAGTGTGCACATAATATCTGAGAAGGATGAAGCCCAAAAAAATATGGATGTTGATCAGAGTGGGACTCGACTGAACACACGTTAATATCTATGCACACTCTAGAGAGTAAGGCGAAGCTTACACCCACGAGGATTTCTCCACTAGTAAAGTACCAGCCTGAAACTAGCGCCTAGTTCAGGTGTTAACACTCTTGTTGGACAAGATAGGGATATTTGCAAAGACTAACCATAACCACTCGGCCATCTGACCTTGAATTCGCATTCTGTGGTGGAAAGCTATGACGTTGCATTGAACCAAAAATAATATATCCATGAATGTGTGGGAAGCTGAGTTTGCGATTTCATTGGGCGAGGATTTTCAAGGGTGTCCAAAACAGTCACAAGAACACACCGGAGCATTTCTTGCAGCAGATGTGGATGTTGAAATGCGACACTGCATCGTTACAGGCCGGCTACATGGACGCATTGGTCCCTCACCGACGCAAAAATCCATGCCATGCATTTTTGGGGCGCGCATCATCCCTGTGATGGCAGAGCCCAATGCGTGAAGCTGTACATTGCATTGCTGTCACCCACGCACATGCCTCAATGTCGCCAGTGCCGGCAGCGCTGGCAGCGCCGGGTACCTGCAGACGTAAATGCATCGATGCGCATTGTGACTTGGTCCTATGAGAATCAGTGCTTTGGCATCGTGTGCGCCTCAACAGCATTTCTAGTCTCCTAATCAAGCTGAGTGACTCACGATCTTACCCACAGCTGGCAATCGTCGCCACAACAGTGCAACCCGGGATCCACGTAGTACTCCCGGCTGCGGCAAGCTAGCACCGTCTTCCGCGGCGCTGGTCCTCGTCTGGGCTGAAGTGCCCGGCGCGAGGGTTCGTGTGGGTGAGAAGCCGGACATCGAGGGACTCGGCGCTTTCGTGTTGCCGCTGACCGCCTCGACACTGGCCAGGGGTAAGATTGCGGCTCGTTGCTGGTCGCATTGCCGAAGCCTTAGTCTTGCAATTGCCTGGGTATTTCCGCGTCTAAGATTCGCCTGAGAAAGTTTCCCACGGGCCCGTTCAGCTCGTGCCGGCTCGGGGCGCGTGCCTGCGTCGCACCCGGATCCTTGCCCGTGATCTGGTGCGCACGCATGCGGCTGTGCACAGTCCAGCGCAACAAGCATTTGTCCATTGCGTGCAGGCTTCGATGAGGCGTACCGTGCGACAGGAGGCCGTCTGCCTATCTGATATGGCGTTATTGATAATGAGTAGTGTGCTCGCCTTATTTCCTACAAAGGAGTCACGGTTGACTCTTGCCTCTCCTGACTCCTTCCTCGTACCATTGAACCTGCTTCCTGAAGCTGCTACTCCAGATTCTCCATTGTCTCTCCCTCGGTCCACACCACATCCCACAAATATCGAATCCCAACAGGAATCCAATTGCTTGCTCGGAATGAACTCGACGCTACTTCAAGCCCGCAAGATGGCAGTCTACGAACACGTGAACTACTCGAGAGACCCAACTGCACCTCCTAAACCTCCTCCCCCGAGTCCCGCTGGGGATGACTGAGCAGCTGCAGTCCAGCCATGTACAGTTACCTTCCAGCGACTTGAAGCTACAAACCCTAACAGATATTACTCAGGACATCTCTGTCTGCCATTTCAATTTGCACGGCATCGAGGTGCGACTGCGAAAAAAAAGTCCTAGACGCACATGTACCGAGGTACCATCATGTCTGCATCGCGCGCCACGACATCCAGCTAACTTCAAAAGGCACTCGGCTCTCAACGTCGTTCAGCCCTAGGATGTGATGCATGGATGCCCGACCCTTCGCATCGCATTCCGAGAAAACGTGGCTGATGGATCGGCTTTTGATGTGCAGTCATAAGTTGCTCGGATGTCTTCCGAAGGGGCGGTCAGGTATTGATTGAGGCTCTGACGCAGATCACAACTCGCTGCCCCTTTTTGTTTCCTTTTTTGTTCGGAGTCCATGGGGTATCCCGGTAGACTACAAAAGTGCTTTCCACAGCTTTCCTTAGCGATCATAACTAGAATTTCCGTTCCAACTTGTTGCCAAATTATCCTTTGCATGACCTCGAGCCTGTGGTCGCGCGCAAGCGCGGCTCTGCCGCTCGGAGAAGGCTTTCCCGTGATAGTGTGGATCGCCTGTCACCACGACAGGGGGGTACGGCGGCCACTTCGCATTTCGATGACATCTGGATTCTCATAATCCTAGCATGTTCTTAGTGACTACGCTCTATTGAAATCGTTGAGAGTGGTATATTCGATCTACCACATAATGGCTCGCACGATTGGCGGTGAACCTCACCGCTTCTCACGCAATCAGGGTGTACTGTCGCCACCAAAAGACCCGTCACATCATCCATCATGGGTCTTTGAGACCAAAAGAATGCTAAATGAAATTTACAAATTCGTATCCATCCTGGAAACAGGTTAGCTCGTTAGAGGCCCGTCATCCAGCTCTGCACGTCTATGTGACAGCGTCTCAACGGCGGACCTACTCCTATATGGGTCATGCAGGCCTACCAAATTCAGGCTATTTTCCTTTTGACATCCATAAGGCTACAACCAGAGTCCTGGTTAGCAAATGCCTTTGAAAATCTCCCCGTCAATCGAGTTGACAAGGACGCTGAAACCCTTCGCCTCCTTGGCCCAGGATGGTCACTGCGAAAGATGCCACCCTAAAGATGGACTTCAATCTAGCCTCAAAATGAAGCCATGACAAGGGTGTTTCATCCCTGCACTATGTCTGACATTTAGTCGCCACTCAGCAGGCGTGCCCCACTATCGCTTACGGGAGTAAAGCTGACAGCATCTACGCCGTTGAAAGTGCCAGTTGCTTCACACAATATGTCTCAACTTTAAGTGAGTGGTCGCCAGAGCACGACAAATTCTGTGAGAAGGGCCTTTTATAGGAGGACTCTGCATACAGTGGCGCTAACACAGACGCCCCGCCGGTAATGAGTATTGTGCCGAGCCAACTTCATGAACCGGGGCCCACAGCTGAAGACCGGAGGAACTGCGGGAATCTGCTCAAGCATTGAAACGAAGGATGGATAGAGCAGCTGTGTTTGATGTTTACCGAGGGCCATAACCTGATTGGAAGTACACACCCAGTGCCGCGGCGGCGAAAGACTCGTCAATCGTAGGACGCCATACCCGTTCTGAGTGAGTCATGACAATGAAATCATGCTAGCACATTGGGATACTTCGCGCCAGATGCGTTGCTTTTAAGGTTTCCGAGGGCGAACTGAGCAACGCACTCAGGCGACAGCGATGGTGTCGGGCAAGTGAATGTGTTCTATCAAGGCCAAGATAACAATAATTAGTGTAGGGGCCATAAGATGACAGATATAGTTGGGCCGTCATACAGAAATCGCTCATACATAACTTTACCAGTCACAGGGGCGATAGTCTTCCTTGGCTTGAATTCTTTCAACTACTCGCGGAGAAGATCCCTGCGCGTGGCCTTGCACAAGTGTCGCGGATACTTCTCTTCTGACGCCGGACAGATTAGTTGTGTCGATAGGGAACATTTCAGGATCGACAGAAGGAACGGGGGAGCGTAGAACGAGTCAAAGGGGCTGTTCGTGGAGAAAATGAACAGCCTGGTCAACTTTCGCTAGTACAATACATGCTACTCTCTCCTGTGCACGGATCTCCTCACTTCAGCAGCCACGCTTGCAGCGATCTGCTGCTTCCAAGTTCGCTCGCTGACCTCAACCTCCTCACCCGGCTCTCGGTGCGCCGCCTTGCGCGCGCATACATGCGCAAGCTGCGCCCCCGGTATAACTAAGTTCTTCGCTAGCCAGTACGTGCGTAACTTAATATTACGTCGGTCCAGCGTGTCCATTGCCGCAAGCGCACGTTCCAAAGGCTCGCGGCCTAAGCCATTCGACTCCGCCCAGACCTTGCGATTGAGGTCCACGGTGCCCTGCGCGTCGCAAAAGACGGCAACGCGCTGGCCGTCTGCGGCGTGCGTGGCTGCAGCTTCCAGTGCCAGGACAACTCCAAAAAGCTCAGTCGCGGCGCTCGACACTTCGTCGCGGTACATTTCGTCGTATCCGGCCATGAAGGTGCTTGCACGAGTCACGCGCTTGAGGAAGCTGTACCGCAGCGCTGGCACGACAACTGCGGCACCAGCACCCCATGGAAACTTAGCTCCGTCGCAGTACATGCTTAGTGTGTGAGGATCCGCGGTGACCTGGTTATGCTGGGCGATGGAACGGATGGCGAAGCGGATGGCGGGGCCGCGTGAGGTTCTGTACGGATGGTCGGTGTGCCAGAAGAGATTCTGCATAGCCAGTAGATCGATGTCGCTTGAGTTTGGTCCGTCAAAAGGATCGACTGCATCGTAGCTGGTTGAGAAGCGGGTTTGGATCCTGTCGAGGGTTGCGTAGTGCAGCTCGCGAGCCTTGAGGCGGGCCTGCTTCATAGCACGTTCCAGCTGTTCCAAGCGATCTGGGCCATGTTCAATCTTGCGCGGAAGACGATCAGAGAGATTTGCATTGCCAGTGAAGTACTGGTTGCGCGGTCTCTGTTTCAAGTCTTCATTTGTCCCGCTATTGGCTTCTCCTTCAGTGTGCTTTGTAACTTCTTGGGCGAGTTCGAAGATATGCGGCGGAGCTTTGGAATGGGTAAAACGGGTACTGCGGGCGGACGTCTTGGACCATGTTCGCAACAATGGCATCTAAGCCAGCTATCTTAAGCACCGTGTTGCTTGAAGAGACCTTTGGAGCGAGGACGTGTTGCAACAATGGTCACTATAGTTCAGCTCAAGCTCTCCGCAGTTTGAGCTATCCACGTCTTGGCATCACTCCCACCACCCACGTCAGCGTTCGCAAAGACGTAAATCTCAGATGATAGACACTCGTCATATGCTTCCATGGTCTGCAAGTAGGTTCAAGTGGAAAAACCTGGTAATAAGAGAGCAATTCATGCCACACATAGTTTCATGCACTGTCGTCTTGTGCCTGATATCTGTACAATTGACTCCACCCAATGACCACGCTTTTAATTTTCATTCGCCGTCGCTGGATCCTTCCAAGCGAGTCTTTCGTGACTACAGCCCGACTGTGACTGACTAGCTCTACCACTTGAAACCTCTTCTCTTCGACAGCTTATTTGCGCATTTACACAAAGCCCTTTCTTGCACCAGTGAAGAAGAATCTCACGACAAACACCTGCAACGCCGCCATGCCGACTATGAAACCACTCTCGATGAGAGAAAAGCGGAAGATGCGGCCCTCGGTGCTGCGGACGGTACTGAAGTTGCGGTTCTCGCGGGTGCGGAAGTACTTCTGCTGGCGAGTGATGGTACTGAGCTGGCCGGACAGCTTGTAAATAGACTCGGAGAGCAGTGAAGTTTGCTCTGCTGGAGCGCCCTGCTTCGAGGGTAGTTGTGCGCGGGATTCGTTTTCGACCTTTCAAGAATTAGTATGTGTTCCGTCTGCGACCATCGGAGTATGATGGAATGGCAAGGTGCAAACAAACAGAAATCTCGAAATCGACAGTCTTCTCTGCCGTTGTGCTCATGCTGTTATCAAAACAGAAGCGGTACTCTCCAACATCGTTTGCGGTGAAGACAAAATCCCCTTGGCGCTCCTTGTCGCCGTCCAGCACAAGTCGCTCCTTCGGACCATAGACTGAATAGTCAATGTCGAAGGAGCCTCCAGATTGAACGGCAAAGTAGAAAGCAACCTTAGAACCTGCCGTCTCGGCCCAGGCGTAGAAGCAAGCCTTCTCGCCAGCGGAGAACTTGTAGGTGAGGGAGGTTGCGGAAACGAGAGAAGTGAGGAGCGCGGTGATCAGGATGGAGACGCGCATCGTGGGGAAAGAGCACTCCTGTGCGTGCAGCGCGGTGCAGGACAATGGACGGCGTGACGTGCGATGGACAGGTAAGGAGTGAATGTGGGGGGAAGCATGTGTCGCGCGAGCCAGGAGTTGGCGCTGTGATGTTCAGGGTCAGCGACACGTGGAAGTGCACACGCGCTCTGGGACAATGGGCACACCTCCGCATTTCATGGGAGCTTCTACTTTCAACACTCGCATAGTTCTACATTACCTCTAGAATGTCTTGACTTCGCTTGTATTAAGCCTCTTATTTTCAGCACACCTTGTCACTTGCCCATTCCCCCAGCAATGGAACAGGACCCCTTCTCCACCGCCGAGCGAGACATCCTTGCGCTCCTGGCCTCCACTCGTCCTCTCCTGTCCTCCTACCTCCGCATTCGCAGCACTTCTTCGACGCACACATCCCCAGAGCTGACAGAATCGCGGCAAGACCTCGAGTCCGCGCTTTCAGACCTGTCCAACGACCTCCAAGACCTCGTAGATTCCGTCCGTGCCGTCGAGGGCGATCCCTACAAGTACGGCCTTGATGTCGACGAAGTTGGCCGTCGAAGGGAGCTTGTTGCGGATGTGGGACGCGAGGTCGAGGGCATGAGAGCACAGGTGCTGGAGACGGTGGATTCGCGCACAGCAAAAGGTGCGGGTCCAAGCGGGCTACCTGACCCCAACGCGTTTGACGACCCGGAAGACGATCAGCATGACGATGCGTATGGCGAGTTCGAGCAGCAGCGGCAACAAGAAATGCTGGCTGAGCAGGACGAAGCGCTCGACGGTGTCTTCCGTACTGTTGGCAACATTCGGGCGCAGGCCGACGAGATGGGACGCGAACTTGAAGAGCAGGGCATACTCCTCGATGATGTAGATACTCTCGCAGACCGCGTGGGGGGAAAGCTGCAAACTGGAATCAAGAAGATTGGGTGGATGGTACAAAATAACGAGGGTAAGATTTTTCTCTACCTGGCGCAGTATCGGATTTCTTACCAACATACTAACCCCTAACAGATCGATGGAGTGGGTGCTGCATAGGGGTGTTGATCTTTGTACTGATCCTTCTGTTGGTCCTTGTTCTCATCCTATGAAATGATTTCGGACATCATGATCAACACAAAGAAGAACTACTTTAAGCCCCCAGAGCTTTCAAGGCGCAAAGGCTTTCTTGTTGTCCATCTGGTATGGGCTTATGCCCTCCTCGACAACGTCTATGGCATGTTTGGCCATGTAACTCCTACCCTTGAAAAGCCAAACCAACAAGCTGGGCAGATGATGGCCCAGCAGTATGCCGACACCGCCAGGTCTGCGGCCTCCGATCGGCACCAGTTGGCTAATTCGGCGATCTCTGGTAAAAACCGCATCGCGACGCCGTAGCTCAGCGATGTCTTCGGCGTTTCCGCCGTAAGGATTGTTGGCATGCAGCTGGTAGGCCAAGAGGTCATTCTTCATGTTGCGGACGAGCACTGGCATGGAAGCATAGATATCTCCCACGCAACCGGTACTGTAGCTGGCGCAGTCACCAATGGCATAAAGGCGGGGGTCAATGTCGCCGGACAAATTGCTCGAGCCGGTTGTGGACGAGGAGAATCTTGAGCCTGGTACGTTGGAGGTGGTCAAAGTGGCTTCCCCCTTCATTGGTAGAAGATGGTCCGGGACTTCTACTCGTAACGTGGTGGGCATAGCGGTGGTTTTGATGTATCCATCTTCGAGAAGAGGACTAGCCGGAGGTAGATATTGCGTGTTCGGTGCGACCCCGGTGCAGGGCGCATATAGATCGCATGATATGAGCTCACCAGAATCAAGCTGGACTGTTGTCAATCCCGTGGTGCTATCTGCACTTGCTTGTCGAACCGTAATTCCGATGCGGACGTGGACGCCGAGATTCTTCAATTGGCGGGCAGCTTTCTCGCCCAGAGTCTTGTCAAGCTTGGGAAGCAGACGCGCGGAAGAGGATACAAGAACAATTTGCCTCGGCCTAAATTTCTTGCCACTCCATTGTGGAAGTGGTATGAATGGCCCCGTTTCTACCATAGATCCATCACTCTCTCGCCGTTTATTGCCCAGGCCTTGGTTATCCGGGATTCTCAGAGGTCCGTCTTTCTTATTGCTGTAATATGCGATTTGGCCTGCGAGCTCAACACCAGAAGGCCCTCCTCCAGCAACAACAATAGTTTTCGCGCTGATCAATCGACTGCGAAAAGCGTCCAAAGCATCTCTAGTATTGACATGAGGCCCACGTAGAGACATCAGTGAAGAATGCGAGGTTGAACCCGTTGCGAAAATAAGAGCGTGATAATTGAGCCTGATCTCGGCATTTCGAGCATCGTCTGCTACGCTTTCATGCCAACCAAATGGCACGCCGTCATGAATGTCCTTTTCAAAGCTCGACTTTGACAGATGGTGGCCAATTGAACGCTTCTTGCTATTTTTCCCATCTCCTCCCCCAATGGTCGTTATCGTGATTGTTCTTGTGGTAGGATCAAGATCCGTGGCTACCCCAAGGAGCCATGTAAGGACTTGGCTGGAGTACTGCTGGAAAGCATTCTGAATTGGTATGAACGACTCGTCGTGCGTGACGAGGTCATTCGAAACAGCCGCGCGCGGAGCAGAAATGTTCCAGTATAGGTGAGATGATGGCGATATCACAATTACTCGATATGCCAACGTCTTGGACTTTGAGGTTATGGCTGGAATTACCTGTCGTATGAGATGATGCACGACGGAAAGTCCAGCAAAAGAAGCACCCAACACTACAATGTTCAGCTTTTCGTCTGCCATGACTGCCGATGCTCAAGGCCTGACGAGAAGGAAATGGCAAGGAGGGGACGATAACGAGAAGTCACTATGACCTATTCAGCATCAACAACAAAGCAGAGCTTCCTTCACCCCAGGACTACAAGCCGGAAATGGAAGATGACAAAGAACCAAGTTGTCGTAAACAGCTGCATAGAGTATACACACCGAACATGTTCTTGGTCATCGTGTGTAACGGCGTGCTCTGCATTGCAAGTATCGAGACTTGTGATTGGGCATCAACGCGCGCTGGACGACGCGACGAGCACCAGGTCGCCGCGCAAAGCATCAGCAACCATCATCATCTGAATTGTCGGCATAGGTACACCGCCCATTGTGGGCCTTGTTTCTATGTGGCCATGACGTAGAGGTAGAAAAGAAGCTGAGATGTGTAGATTCACGGCTTGGACAAGGTGGCAGGCGCGGGGCACACGCATGTTCGTCATGGCTCTCGGCGCAAATTCAAGACAGACGAAGGAACCCGTCTCGTCTGACCAGAGCATTCCATCTGAACCAGCTCATCCTTGCGCGCTGGCTGCCTGCTCCATTCCGCTTGTCAGTGGTCGCTGCGCGTGCTCTACTTCCCGCGCAAGCTCGAGTCTTTTGCTCGACGAGCTTGCCCTTCCATCTACCTGCCTGCCGCCCCCCGCCACCTGCGCTTCCATCCACGCACCGCTATACCTCCCTGTGCTGCTGCGAACGAATCCTATCCCACCAAACCTCCTGAGCAGCCGGCCTCTCTCACCATCGTCATGAATCCCATGATCTCAAGCGATCTAGATATCGCTGGTACCGACCCCGAGCAGGACCTCGATGAGAAGCAACAGGATGAGGTCACAGATATTACTCCAGAGTCATTAGACGCGGATGTATCAGACTCTGTCTCCAAGCAGGGCATACGCGCAGATGACATTGAAGCCATGAAGGAAGAGTACTTCAAACCTCTGCCCGAGCTGGAGATTGAACACGAGTGTGAGTACACCTGGGACATCGAGGAGTGGTCGAAACTTGGGCGACGCGTCCACAGCCCTGCTTTTGAAGTCGGTGGAGCTCCTTGGAAGGTTCTTTTCTTTCCTGCCGGCAATCAGCCCGACCATGCCTCCTTCTATCTGGAACAAGGCTTTGAGGACAAGCCTCCCGAGGACTGGTACGCCTGCGTCCATTTCATGCTCGTCCTCTGGAACCCAAACGACCCCACGATCCAGATCAGACATATTGCACAGCATAGATATAACATCGATGAGAGTGACTGGGGTTTCACCCGATTCGGAGAGCTTAGGAAGCTCTTTCATGGTAGATTCAATGACACCAATCGACCTCTCGTGGAAAACGATGGAGCCAAATTGACGGCTTTTGTGCGCATCATGAAGGACCCCACAGGTGTGTTATGGCATACATTCATCAAGTAAGTCGCAACACAGCAGTCTTACAACGAGCCTCCTCTGACCTTCCTGAAGCTATGACTCGAAGAAACAGACTGGCATGGTAGGCCTCAAAAACCAAGGTGCTACCTGCTACCTGAATTCCCTCATACAATCATTATACTTTACCAATCTATTCCGCAAAGCAATCTTCCAAATACCCACCGAGTCGGAGACGGAACCGTCCAAAAACAGCGCATACGCTCTCCAGCGGCTCTTCTTCAACCTTCAATCACACAACGCTGCGATATCAACTAGCGAGCTCACAACCGCCTTCGGCTGGGATAGCAGCGCGATATTCCAGCAACAAGACGTTCAAGAGCTTACACGTATTCTGATGGACAAGATGGAGGAACGTATGAAGGGAACGCCATATGACAACGCTCTGAAGGACATGTTTCGTGGCTACTTCCGCACGTATATTGACTGCATCAACGTCGATTTTACATCTGAACGGACTGAGGAATTTTGGGATCTTCAATTAGATGTGCGAGGCAATCCCACGCTGGCCGATAGCTTCAAGAGCTACATCCAAGTGGAAACTCTGGATGGCGACAACAAATATCAGGCCGAGGGATTTGGACTACAAGATGCCAGAAAAGGTGTCATCTTCGAAGCGTTTCCACCTGTTCTTCACCTGCAGCTTAAAAGATACGAGTTCGATCTCAACACTCTTCAGCAGACCAAAGTTCACGATCGCATAGAATTTGCTGAAGAAATGGATCTTGCACCGTATCTCTCCGAGAAGGCTGACAAGTCCGAAGACTGGACCTACCAGCTTCATGGAGTGTTAGTGCACAGTGGCGACCTTGACGCGGGCCACTACTATGCATTCATCAAGCCTACAAAAGACGGCATCTTCTACAAATTCGATGATGATCGAGTCACGCCGGCTACGCAACGAGAAGCCATGGAAGAAAACTTCGGAGGTGACTTTGCTGTGTCAGCTAACGGCATCACAACGCAACGGAACCCCTACACGAAATCACTCTCAAAGCAGAGGCAGATGAGTGCTTACATGTTGGTGTACATACGAAAGAGCCGCGTTGATCGGGTTTTGCAAGATATAGCCCCAACAGATGTACCCACACATCTGGAGGAGAAGATCCTCGAAGAAAAGGCCGAATTGGATCGCAAACGCAAGGAAAGGGAAGAAGCTCATCTATACCAGCAGGTATACTTTGGAACGGATGAAGAATTCAATGCTCATCAGGGTCACGACATATTTCCCATGGTCACCGCACAGACCATTGCCAACCCATTGCCTGGTTCACCAAGATTTCATCGGGTGCTGAAGACTATGGAAGTCTCAGATCTGACGAAGTTGATCGCTACTGAGATCGGCGTTGACGAGGATCTTGTGCGGCCTTGGGCAATGGTTGGTAGGCAGAATCTGACACTGCGACCTGATACGCCATTAGTAGCTCCCGACTTGAGGCTGGAAGATACCCCTAGTAGATTTCAGGCCAAGATTCCATTGCGATACTGGGTGGAAGTGACGCAACGGCGACCCGATGGAACACCCGATTTTCACCCTATCGAGACGCTTAGCACGGACAAAAACATTGACGCACCCATCCTTCTGTTTCTAAAACAATTCGATCCCCTCAAGCAGAATCTCAGCGGCCATGGCCATGTCTTCATCTCTAGGACGAAGAAGATACAGGATCTTGGACCGATTATTTTGGAGCGGATGGGCTGGCCTGAGGGAACCAAAATCCAGCTCTTCGAGGTAAAAGTCCACACGCATCATCAAGTATGCACACAGCTAACACAGCCTAGGAAATCAAAGCCAAAATGATCGAACGCATGACAAGTACTACCACATTTGCTCAAGCTGAGGTGGGTCACGGCGACATCGTCTGCTTCCAAAAAGAGCTTCCCGAAGACGAGTTGTTGGCTCTCCAGCAAGCTGGCAAATACATCGATCCTCCATCCTTTTACGAATACCTCCATCACCGGGTGAAGATGAACTTCGGTAACCGGAATGCTATTGACGAAGACTCAGTCTTTCAACTGGAGCTGAGCAAGATCATGTCGTACGATCAAGTGGCAACTAGAGTTGCAGAACATCTCCGTGTTGAACCCACACACCTCCGATTCTCTACTGTACAGCAGAATGGCAAACCTAGGACATTTGTCAAGCGTGGTGGGGGCACAGCGAGCCTATCGAACATGTTGGCACCGTCTTTCACCAATTATTCCGGTGGTATGACCAGCCAAAGGACCGACTGGCTTCTCTACGAGATCCTCGACATGAGTTTGACAGAGTATGAAACGAAAAAATTGGTCAAGGTGACTCTACTCAGCGAGGGCATCACCAAAGAAGAGACATATGACATTCTCGTGTCGAAAACAGGACGGATCTCCGACCTTATACCTCTTGTCCAGGAGAAGGCGAGACTGTCAGAAGAAGAGGCTTACACGCTCCGACTAATGGAGGTCCACGGCAACAAAATTTGGAAGGAGCTCATAAGCGAAGACACAGTGGCGCCGTTCAACGAATACGTAAGCATCTACGCCGAACAGGTGCCCAAGGAAGAAATCGAAGCGGACGAGAGTACAACGCGAGCAGTGTACGCTTTCCACTTCGACAAGGAGCCCACACGGGTGCACGGCGTTCCATTCAAGTTCATGGTTCATCAGGGAGAAGTGTTTTCAGACACGAAGAAACGCTTGGCCGAGAGGACTGGCTTCAAAGACAAGGCGCTCGAAAAGGTCAAGTTTGCCGTCATCACTCGGTCGACGTTTGCACGGCCCGAGTATCTACAGGACGACGACATTCTAGCTGACAAGCTGTTGAGTGCCGACGATTGCCTTGGTCTGGATCACTACAACAAATCACGGGCCAACAAGCAGGACGTTATGATGATCCGATGAATGTATGATGTTACTCTCTGTGTGTGTGCATAGCGTGCGGAGAATGGCCATTGCTTGGGACCCCTCGGCTCGCTCGTGGTTGCATGTTGGAGAGCCCTGCGGACTGGTACATATCCTTTTGTTTGGCGGCGTGCTGGGTGTTGACTGGTGCTTTGTAGATAGTCCGGTGAGAAGGCTGTCCAAAAAAGGTCTTCAAAGGTATATCCTGTCTCTATGTGCGCTTCATTAAGCTTCCATTGCCCCGCCATTTCGCCCCGCAATAGTCATGCATGGCGTGTTAATAAACCCAAACTCTATTTCTACCTGCAGCTCGGGCTTGACATAGATGTTCACGAGGGGATCAAGGAGTCACCCACAGCAAGGAGAAATAGGGGCAGTTGTCAAAGCTAGTGGGGCATTGTGATATGAAGCAATACGGACAAGCTAGAATTCTCAGGGCTGCGTTCGCACATCGATTGCCTGCTACCTCTCTCTCCTGAAGAAAGTATATGTGAATCACCTCGGCCTCACTTGAAGTCTGACTTGACTGCCGAGACCGGACATTGTTCAATATTTTTTCGGTGGGCGTTTCCCGTATGCTGTAGCGTACTGATGGGCCCCCGACTCCGCGTTGTGGTGAACAAGCGGGATGCTGGTACCTACGGCTTGCATGTGGGGTTGCTTCTTGAAAAACTTGTTGACCTTGTCGAGGTTCACGTTTGCATGCTGATGATCTGCTCTCGCCAGCAGCGTGGCAAGCGCGCCGGCAAATTGCTGACAGTTGTTGTTCCACTGGTCGTACATGTTCTCCGTTGCTTGGGGGCTCTGCCTCAGCCACATGAGCGCCTCGCTGGCTAAGGTCGCAAACAAAGAGCAGGTCAGCCGGTGTGATTTACGGCATTTCACGATGGCGAGGAATGCTTACCGAGTCGCTGGATCTGCGCGTCAGACAGGGCGGTGCCAAAATCGATGGACGACCGCTTCATTTCCAGCGTATCTCCGTGTCGCGGCTCCCAGTGTCGGCCCCCAACAAGGATGTGGCCATTGCCATCAGTGACCAGGTCCCAGATGTAGCCGTCGTCGGCGCCATGGTTAGCAACCTCGATACCCCAGTGACTTAGACGCTGCACCTTGTTTAGACCAGGCGCTTTGTCCAACATGCGGATCGCACGCCAGACGAGGTTGACATGGCGCAGGTGATGGGAAGGGTTCAGATCTGCTGGGATTCCTGCTTTCAAGGGATCGATCGTGTGATGTTCCACATGCACCGACTGATGTATCTGGCCTTGGTGAGGGGCCTGGGCCGGTCCCTTACCCTTGTGATTCTTTTGACTTGAGTGAGAGTTCCCCATACTGAAAAGCTGTCTGTTGTGAAAGTGTAAGATCAATGCAAGCAGACAATAATTCGAGGCCAACAGAGAGCAGCTGGTGTCTTATTATGTACCGGTTTTGAGCACGGGCACAACCCATGTTCCAGGGCTAGGACCTTCATGCTGACGGCGGCAGTCAAAACAGACGTATCACATCAGACTTCTGTCAGACTTGTCGTTAAGCAGCCCCCAAAGCAGAAGGCGCCATGAAACCAGTGGTCTGTGTTGTGGCGCTTGGCCCCCTCGGCAGGCCACATCTAGACCGGATTAGAGTAAGCAGGAGGCTGAGGATCTATCCTTGCTCGCTCACTCCTGTCACAGCCAAGCTAGTGTCTCCGGGTGTGCAACGCGCAATGGATCCCTAATAAACCAGCCGTGGGTCTCAAGCATCACCTGATCAGCTCGGCGTATTGCGCGCACCGGACAGGCTCACGGTTGAGCTTCATTCCTTGCACAATTGCATAAGTACAAAGGCAGTCAGACGGCTCATTTGTGAGCGTCTACGTATGTGATGACAGCCCCAGATCGCGCTATGCCCCTGGGCGTGTCAGACGGCGAATTATCATTGCGGATTGCAATATGCGGGGTCTCGGAAACGCCTGAGGACAGGCGACACTGTCATTCGGTGTCGCCGACGGCATAACTTTTCTCGAAATTGCCGTGGAACATTCTGTCGTCAGGGTGGATCTTCGATTGTGAGAGAAGTCCAGCCTCCACTGCAGTCGTGCCACGGTCCTTTTAGCAGGTCCTCCAGGTCGTCACTGGATTGGGAACCACGTGTGCAGGATCCAGTCTTCCATGTAGGCTTCGACGGGTTGTGAAGCGGCAACGCCAGTTCGACAATAAACATGGCCGAATACAGCAATGAGCTGGGCAGCACACTGGCAAGCATAGAAACTAAGCACTTGAAAAGCCGGAGGAGCACAAGTACTAGGACCCCCAGCAGTGTGGACCACGCGGCCGTACGGAAGCAGCAAGAGACGTAATGTATGTACCCCACACAGTGGGGCAAGCACGATCGATATAGGCCCAGCAAGATAAAGCAAACAACCAGCAATGCGCAGCACCACCGCTCCTCCACCGCACCTATGGTGACTCCTCCTCCAGAACCCACCCTCTCCTCCACAGGCCACCCCTCCCCTCACCTCTCAGACGACGAGGCCGCCGCCCCCATCCCCGACCCATCCATCTTCCACCCCTCCCAGCGCACCTCCTTCCTCGCCCTCCCCGCCGAGCTGCGCGCCCTCATCTACACCCTCGCCCTCACGCCCCCCGCGCCCACCGCCCTGCCCCCCACCCCCGCCCTGCTGCGCGTCTGCCGCCTCTGCTACGCCGAAGCCTGCCCCGTCCTCTACGCCCGCTCCACCTTCCTGCTGCACGACTCGCTGCTCACCGCCCTGCCGCGCCCCTACGCCGCCCCCGCCTTCCTGCTTGTCCACCTCGCGCCTCCCGCCCGCGCCGCCATCCGCTCCTGGCGCCTGCGCATCCGCCTCGACTGCGGCCTGCGTTTTGCCCCCGAGCGCGCCCGCGACGAGCTCAGCGGCGTGCCGGAGCTGCGCGTCGAGGCCTGGACCGCGGCGTTTGGCGTCGTCGGCGCCTTGAACCTCGTGCATGGGCTGGCGCTTGTGAGGGGGGTGGGGCGGTGTGTCGTCGAGGGGAGTTTGCGCAGCAGTGCGGTCGAGGACGAGGATGAGGGGTGCGTGGAGTGGGTTGAGGGGATTGTGGTGGCGCGGCCGGGGGAGAGGGAGGGGGAGGTGTGGGTTGGGAAGCGGGGGAGGCGCGCGAAGGGGATGGGGTGGGTTGATCGTGGGTAGACTGTGGGATACTGTGGAAGGAAGACAATTGATTGTGCATGCTGGCTATGAACGAAAAGGTGTTTGAGTCTTTGCGCATGGCTAGATGGCACGGGATGGTCAGCCGCGGCTGGGTCTCTCTGGCCATTTCTCCAGCACCTGCATGGCCCCGGTCAGAGTGAACTCTACGCAGGCCAAGGCTGGAGTAGTGTCAATGGTCACTGTGTAAGTTCCTGGATACAGGATTCTTCGGCCTGCATCGTCCCATCTGGCCAGACTTCCCAGCGTCAATGGAAGTTCGGCACCTTTCGTTTCGCCCATGGTGATGTTGTGGAGTCTCGTGTACGCAACCAACTCCTTCGTGGGATATGGAGCAGGCCCCGCATCAGTTGTACTCAGGAAAGCCAGGACGGAGTAGTCAGAGGTGATGTTTCTGTTGCCAGCATTCGTGGCTCTAACAGAGACGTTCGCAAATGGACATTGATCCAAGTAGGCCACTCCAGAGCAGGACGAGACGAGCGTCTCGGTGTTCATGGCTTTCTGGTTGTCAAGAGATGCCGATGCAGTAAAGTTGACATAGTGCATGCCGAATCCGAACGGACGGACAGCAGTCCCATTGAACCATTTGTATGTGCGTCCTGGATTCAAATTTCCGTCGGGCCGGATATTCATATCAGTCATCGGCACACTGGTGAAGTTGGCAGGATACTGCGTCACTGGAAGTCGCCCGGCAGGGGCTGCACCATTGAGATTGAAAATGAGATCTGCCAAAGCATCACCACCTGCTTGGCCGGGATATCCACCCCACATGATCGCGCTTATGTTGGGATTCTGCAGAAGGGGTGTATTGTCAAGCATCGTGCCAAATTGTAGCACCGCCGAGGGTTTGCCCATGGCCGCAAGCGACGCGATCAAATCGAGTTGAATATCTGTCCAAGCTATGGGTTCGCGATCCATACCTTCTGCTTCCACGGAGTTGTCCAAACCGCCGGCATACAGAAAGATGTCGGACGCATTGACAGCCTGGAACGCAGGGATCCAACTGTTTGTTGTTGGATCGCCTTGCCCACCAAGACCCGTGGCAAATTTGATTCCAACTCCGGGAAGATTGGAGAGAGCGTATAGCGGAGAATGCAGGTACGGCGCAACACCATGGTAATTACCTTGCATTTGAGAAGTTGCATTGGCCCAATCACCGATTAAAGCAATTGTCAGGTTCTTACCGGCTTCTCGACCATATGGTAATGAGTCAGGAGGTGGGAGGGAAAGTGGAAAGAGTCCGTCATTCTTGATAAGAGTCATGCCTTCGACAGCGGCCTTGTAAGCCAATTGTTGGGCTTGTGGTGTGTTGACGGCAGAGAAGGTAAGAGATCGGTATGGCTGATTCGCAGGAGGGTCAAAGTAGCCGAGGCTTACGAGGGCCGTATATTGTCTGACAAGAGCCTTGTCGATATCTGACTCTTCGACTAATCCTTGGTCGTGAGCAGTGGGGAGGTGCAGTTGGTAGTATTGGCCACAATCCAAGTCTGTTCCAGCTTTGAGGGCAGCTGCTACGGCGGCAGCTGGGGTTTCCGCAAAGTGATGAGGAGCATAGATATTCTGGATGCTGTCACAATCCGATGTGACGTACTTCTCAGGAGATGTCCAATTCCAGTGTTCGCGTAAGAGAGACTGGAGTAGCCAAGGGTCCGCACAGGTTGGCACCCCACTAAGAGCCGAATAGGTGCACATAAAGGAGCCTACGTTAGAGTCTCTAGCACAGGCTTCAAAGGATGGAGTATAGTATGCAGCAAGGTCTTGAGTATTGATTTCTGCGTCAAATTCGTAGCGAAGATTACCATGCCAGCTCTCCAGGTCGTATCCCGCAAAGTGTTTGCAGGTTGCAACAACACGCTTGTACTTGGGATCGTAACCGCCCTGAAGGCCGTCAATGAGCGCTTTCACGTAGGACGACAGGTGGAACGGGTCTTCTCCTGGGGTTTCCTGTCCTCTGCCCCAGCGTGGATCTCGATAGGGATTGATATTGGGTGTCCAATAGTCAAGCCCAGCGCGACCATAGTTGTTGAATGCTCTTGCTTCTATGCTGACGATGCTTGCCACTTCGTTGATGAGTGTATCATCAAAAGCTGCACCCATCAAGATGGGCTGAGGAAACGACGTAGCATGACTGAAATCGCCATTGTTAGAGAAATTCACACCAGGACTTTCTGCAACTCCATGTAGGGCCTCTTGCCACCACTAGCTTTGATTAGTCTTGTAGCCTCAATACTAGCTTCATCACCATAGGCCTACATTGTACGGAGGCACGCCTAGTCGAGGTACTCCAGGTGCAACATTTCCGGTGTTGTTTATCTTCTCTTGGAGCGTGAAAAGATTGATCAATGCTGACGCACGATCCTGGGGAGCTTAGAGGAATGTGAGTCGGGTTTGAGAAGCGGGAGACCAATATATATTCGTACATGCAGAAGTATCACAAACTTTGTTGTGTTTCAATGGCTCACTCGTACAATCAGGAAACGAGCCTGTCGCCAGAGCAGTACCGGTGAGCAGAAACGCTAAATAAGCATAAGCAGGTGACATTGTAAGTGTACCAAGTGGGATTGCTACTTACATCCATCGATTTTGTTGGGTATTTATATGCTGGACCAACACATTGGCATCTGATCGTTCAATGCTCTGTGCATACTTCCGAACACGAATAGCCGGAATGCTGTAAAGCCTCGTGCTACTCCACACTTTCTCCACATTTTGTCCCGCATCTGGAAATGCTCAGTGACGATCCTTAGCAAGCTCCGGTGCATCACTTTGACTTTAGCCTAAACTCTCTTCTCTCAGCTGATAGCCTCTCCACGCAAGATGATGATGATTATTTTATTTTAAAGACATCTCGTAATCTGTGTCGTGGCCAGTATTCATCAAGTGTTACCTGGCAAGTTTCCCGATGCTGCAGGGTCGCATCAAGGTTGCGCACATGCATCTCCACACGAGCAGCTCATGAGGATAGTACACAGTAAAAATTCAGTTCTCATTCAATCTCGACCTTTACTGTTAAGATCGGGGGTATGTTTAGAATGCGTTACTCCGGCCCAGCAGGCTCTAAGGGTTTAAATTACAAGCGGAAGCTCCGCTCTTCGACAATGTCTTACGTCTACTTCTTGATGAAGGACACGAGCCTGCCGTGAGTAAGCTCAAACTCGAGCTGGCCCTCGGTTCCGGGACCCATCAATTCCTTCCAGTCCTCCAGTGTGCGCTCCTTGGCGCTCAGTGCAATCAGCATCTGCAAGTCGAAACCACGGGTCATCTTCTCCTCGAACATGCTCTCCTGCCCCGGAGGCTTAACAACCCAGTCGCTGACGATCAGACGGGAACCCTTCTTCATGCTGGGAATAGTGTTATCAAGAATCTTCTTGCAGTCGTGGTCAGGCCAGTCGTGGAAGATGTGCCTGAAGTAGTAGACATCTGCGTCCTTGATTGGCTGTTGCTCGGTGAAGAAATTTGCCTCCTCGAAGCTGAGACGTCCAGTCAGATCTGAAGGAACCTCTCCCTGGGCAACGGTCTCAGGACGATCCTGGACAATTGCAGTGAGCTCAGGGCAGTGGCGAAGGAGGGCAATTGACACGTGACCGCGGCTTCCACCGACGTCAACAATCTTTGCCTTGCCGAGAGCCTTCCAGTCAAAGCTGTTGAGGGTAGCAGAGTTATTGACAAAGCCACCTCCCATGCTGATGGACTTCATGGCACCACCAAAGCGGACTGCACGGTCCTTGTTCTCGCCGTACCATTCAAATACGGTCTTACCCTCGGACACCTCATCAGGGAAAGCCAGGTGGAAGGCCGTCTCCGTAGCCTTGGTGGAACCGGGCCACTTCTTCTGGCTCTCGGACAAGAAAGGCATGCAAGGGAACATATCCTCGGTGCTGTGGCCAAGCATGTCCCACATATCGGACTCCTTGGCTAGCAGGTACGAGAAGTTTGTATGAGCAACATGGTCCGGGGTGGGCTCCGAGAACAAGCGGAGCGTGTAGGCGAAACGGGTAACACGTCGAAGAATATCAACGTCGGCACCAACCTTCTTGGCCAATTCATCAAACGAGATAGATCCCTCGAATGGAACGTTGTGGGGTACATCAAAGCGATACATGAAACGCAAAACGGCTGCATTTTGTTGCTGTGGGGGGTATGAGCATCAAGACGTTTCATTCACGGTACGCAACGAGCGTTGCAACTTACTGAGAGGACCATGTGCTCCATGCTCAGGCGCATGGAACCAGCGGCGTAGTCTGCAATGCGCCTTGAGGCATCCACAAGCTCGGCTCTGATCTTCTGTAGCTCTGGCTCATCATCGGGAATAATGTCCAGAGGCGCACCAGGAGCAAAGGTGGGCTGGGGCTTGCCCGCCTTTTGGAAGTAGTCATTGAGCGTCTTGGTGCGAGCAGAGACGATCTCTGCCAGCTCGGTGAAAGATGCTTCCTTGCTCATGATGGCTTTTTGGTATGGGATGTATGGGGTAAACTTGGGAAGGGTGGTCGAACACGGACTAGTGGTGCGGCGGGCATCAAGTCATACTTATAATCGGGATCCAGACATTCAGCCCAAGCGAACCGGCGGGTTATCTTCACATGCTCCGTATCATACTCCGTACTTCACGGGTACCAAAGGATAGCTAGGGGCCAATACAGGAGACTGACGCCGCACTAGCGACAGCACCTCCCGCGCTTGCCACGCCGCTGGGCTGAAAACGCATGGTAGGATGCTGACGGGCGTTTCAACGAGATCCTCGGACCCAATTGTAAGGGCTCGCCATTGGGCGTCCGGGTCGGGCAACTGTTGAGACAACATGGTCGTCCGCCGGTTTTTGCAGAAGATCAATAGTTCCACCAATCGCTTTGCGCTGTATGCAGGAGCGTGAGCCGGGGGGCCAGATTCTCCCGAGCACGGGTCGGGTCAAGTCACGGTAAACCTAAAAAGTGGCCGACGTTGGACGGCGATCGGCCTCTGCCAGGCTGAGCCAGTGAGCATGCAGCAATGTTCGCCGCGAAAGGGGCTCTGAACCAGTCGCCTTACGACGTGAACGCGGATCTACCGCACTAGCCTCGATACTGAGTAGCGCCACATGGAGCATTGCTGGGGGTTTTGCGACACCACTTACGTCAATCAAGAATAAGATCTGACCGTCTGTGTAATCACCAAGGCAAACCCGCGTCAGACAGCATACAAAATGCCCTGATCTGATACTGTTTTTGACATGTGCTGTGGTGAGAATGTGGTGTGACATTGCAGAGTAGCACCATTGTAGACAAGTATGGGTCTGCTTAGGCCCTCGAACACTATGCATCTGGCAGTGGACGTTCGTAAAGCGTAAGCTTATGTTCAAGAGAGCTGAAATTATCTCCTTGTAGGGGCACACGCCGACTGTAATCAATCGTCAGATGCTGTTAAGCCTTCTTCGCAATCGGTAGCACTCTCTGCGCGCTACTGTTCCTTCTACCTATAATGATTCCTCAAGCATAGATCACGACAAGTAGATATTGAGCGTACATTCAGAGTGCGGCTGAAACTCTTGACCACGTGGCCATGCATTAAATCATCGGCTGTCGATCTTCTAGGCTAGCGTTTCAGCATCTTCCCTGTACTCTTTAGAAAGCCATCTGACCCACGAACACTTCGAAGAGATGGGGAATGAGTTTTATCACCACCAAATAAGTAGTATGATCTCCTTCACAGCTTACTTACACGATTTTGGATCGTTTGGACACAGTCCAGAGCTCTCTGGTCAGATTTCTCACTCTGACATCGAGATCATGGCTTGGATCAAGCCTTGGTCGTGCTGAAAGTCATAAAATAAGACGACTAAACCGCCACTGTCGCTTCTTGACAACCACCAAGCTAAGCCGCTTGCATAAGCTTACTTTTATTCTCGCGACAAAACACACTGAGAATGTTGAGTCCCATGTCGTTAAAATACCCATTGCAGCGGGCTCACAGACGGGCGGGCTGACGGCTCGTAGTACGAGTCACGAAAAAATATGTAGCATCTGTGATTCTTAACGATTTTTGCCTCGACCTGGAGGTGAGTTGTTGTGAAAAGCCATCAGATGTTTAGTGCATTTCTCAAGCAAAGCACGCACCAACCTGACAGCACATGCTGTCGATGCAACCTTCTTAGCGCACAAATATTCGTAAGGACGGCGAGGTGGTCGTTCATTGCAGATTTCCAGTATCCATACAAACTTACGATGGTATCATCAACATCATCATCGTTGGTGGCAGTAAGTTGAGAGGATGGCGAGAGGAAGTGCACGTGATGCTCAGCGATGATGGCTGCCAAGCCTTGATACGACCCGAGTCCCCTCCTCCAACTTTCTTGGATATGCTCGTAGGGTCGGATCGATTCAGAAGTGAGCCTGCTTCGGCCACGAGATGTCATTAATTTAGACTTCTTATTGCCCATCGAAGCCCAAGCTCCGACGATGAGCGGCCGCCTCCTCATCTCTGGCGTGTTACCCCTAGCGCGGAGGGTGGCATACCAGCCCGCGCGCCGTGGCCTCACGACCCATGCTACTGCTCGCATAAGCGGTCTACTCCGCACAGGAGCTGGTCCTCGATTTCCTGCTGGACGCTCATGGCCCTTTGGCACATCCTCGATCCACAATGTTCCAGCCGTTAGGTCCATATCTATCGTCCGCATCATCCCGAATCTCTTCTTCAAACTCCTACGCCTACCGGCTCTGCTAGGCGCGTCGGGCATTGCTGGCATTGCATACATCCAATACCAAGCAAATCAGGCCGGAACGTATGCTATCGATGTACTAGGACGTGCGCGCGACTCGGCAGCGGCCACGGCTACTGGCCTCTTCGAAGGCGCGGGCAGCATTGCTGAACAGACGCGACGGGGATGGCAAAAGACTAGAGACGACATCGAAATACCAGAATGGCTACGCAACATAATGGAAAAGAGAGAGACATCCAATGAGGGCGGTAATGGGGGTCCAGGTGGCAACCGCAACCACAAGGAAAGCTCTACAAGTAGTAGTAGTACTACTGCTGCTGCAGGTGGAGCCACTGCTGCGGCTTTCTATGGTTCAGAGACCGAAGAAGATGATCGTACGGCCGCAGGTGCAGCCAAAGATGATCAGATGATGATGTTGACGAAGAAGATGATTGAAATTCGAGGGCTACTTCAGCAAGTCGACCAGTCTGACACTCTGACCTTACCGTCAATCGTCGTGGTCGGCTCACAATCTTCCGGCAAGAGCTCTGTGCTGGAAGCCATTGTTGGTCACGAATTTCTGCCCAAAGGCTCGAACATGGTCACGCGTCGACCGATCGAGCTGACGCTTGTCAACACACCCGATGCAACCGTAGAGTATGGAGAATTCCCAGCCCTCGGCCTCGGACGAGTGACGGACTTTCAACAGATTCAGCGCACGCTTACGGACCTGAATCTGGCAGTTCCGGAGAAGGACTGCGTGTCTGACGATCCTATCCAACTCCGCATTTACTCGCCGAAGGTGCCTGACCTATCACTTATCGATCTGCCCGGATACATTCAGGTCTCGGGATACGATCAGCCAACGGAGCTGAAGCAGAAGATTGCCGACCTTTGCGAAAAGTACATCAAACCTCCAAATATCATTCTTGCCATATCTGCGGCCGATGTGGATCTTGCGAACTCCACTGCCCTCCGTGCCAGCCGGAGGGTCGATCCACGTGGCGAAAGAACCATTGGTGTCATCACCAAGATGGACTTGGTGGATCCTCAGCGAGGACAAGACCTGCTTACTGACCGAAAGTACCCTCTGCGATTGGGGTATGTTGGTGTAGTCTGCAAACTTCCGCAAAGTACGGGCTTTTTCAATCGTGGCAATGGGAATATCACGAGCACGATCGTCAAAACGGAAAATGCTTATTTTGGCGCCCATCCAGCCGAGTTTGGACACGGTTCGGATGTCACAGTTGGCACGACCAACTTACGGCAAAAGCTTATGCATGTGCTGGAGACGACTTTAGCGTCTAGTCTAGGCAGCACCAGCGAAGCAATCCGACAGGAGCTAGCCGAGACAAGCTATGAGTTCAAAGTCCAGTACAATGATCGATCCATGAGCGCCGAGTCGTACCTGGCTGAGAGCCTCGATGCCTTCAAGCACTCATTCAAGGGATTCAGCGAACAATTCGGCAGAGTGGAAATTAGGGATTTACTCAAGCACGAAATCGACCAGCAAGTGCTGAACCAGCTTGCGCATCGCTATTGGAATAAGCCTATCAGTGACCTGGTGCCTGTATCACTCGAGCCTGGACAACTGGCAGATCTTCCCAAAGCGGACTCAGACGATCCGGTGTGGCAGCACAAGTTGGAATCCGCCCAGTCTGCCCTGACAAAATTGGGAATCGGCCGATTAGCGACGACGGTCATTGCGACAGCCCTGCAGAACCGGGTCGACTTCCTTGTCGAGCATTCCACGTTCGCATCGCATCCGTTTGCAAGACAGGCAATTACGGATGCATCCACAACGATACTGCGAGACCTTTCATTTGACACGAGCGATGAGCTAGAAATCTGCATCAAGCCATACAAGTTCCGCATTGAGCTTGAGGATAATGAGTGGAACAAGGGACGTGACAATGTTACACGAGTACTGAAAGAGGAACTCAAGACCGTGGACGAGGCATTCGGCGGCGTCGAGCAGGAAGTTGGCGGCAAGAAGAAGCTCAAGGACGTGATCGGTTTCATTGACCGGGTACGAAAGGGCGAGATTGTCCTGGAAGGCGACGGAGCGGGCGGTGCTGGAGGGTTCAGTGCCGCCCTGCTGCGAAGAGGTGAGTCACTTGGCACCCTTGCTTCTGATCTGGAAGCAATTGCTAACACGCAGACGCAGGACGAGAAGCAACATTCTTGCGTGACCGCAGCGAGATTCTGAAGCTACGCATCAAGGCGGTGCAGTCACGACAGTGCAAGGACCGGAAGAACAAGTATCAATGTCCCGAGGTCTTCTTGGACGCGGTGGCTGATAAGCTCACGACCACTGCGGATCTCTTTCTGGATGCTGAACTGCTTGAAAAGTTCAAGTATCTATTCCCTCGTGAACTTGACGCCAAGCTTGGTCGCAACCTGTCGGCGACGGACATGGAGCGATTTGCCCGCGAGGACCCCAAGGTGCGGCGGCATCTGGACGTGGTCAAGCGCAAGGACATGCTGGAATTTGTGCTGAAGGAGATCGAGAGTCTGCGGCAGCTCGAGGGTCGAGAACGGAAGCAGTCTGGCAGGAATCAGAGTGGCAATGGCGCCGGGCGAGGATGGAGTCTGTTCTGAGTGAGAAAGAATCGACATCGCTGGCCGAGGGTACACTGGCGTTGGAGTTTGGGCGTTGCAAAGCACAGAAGATACCAGGTGGAAAGGCCAGTTGGCTGGGGCGCCGTTCAGTTTATATGTCACCATAGGGAATCATCACTCTTTCTCCGTGCGTAGAATAAACATGCAGGAATGGTGAATGAACAGCGGGGAGGGGCCGAGAAAGGGGGGGGGGAGGCTGCATGTCGGCGTTGAGAGACTGACGACATGCGTTTGCCGGAACTCCGACCAAAGAGCACGAGCGAGAGGCAACTTAAGCCCAACGTCCTCACGGCTGATCTCTTTCTCCACTCCCGCCGGCATACCTACCGGTTGTCCTTTTCCTTCGTGTTCCACATGGCTCGCCGCCGCAGTTAAATGGCACCGTCCAGAGCAGCCGAAGTCGCCCAAGAACACAAGCATCAGCACGGCCAGACGAAGCTGGAGATAGCAGCCTCAGCAAACAAGCAGCAGCAAAAGCTGAGCTTCCAATCCTCCTCTCCAGGGTCTTTCGCGCGTGACTGCACCACCCTGGACGTCTCATCCAGCTCCAAGCGTCGCAAGCTCGACACTCCTCCTCTCGTCGACCTGGCCGACGCACCCTCGCGCCCCGCCGCCATCGACAGCATGTACAACTTCTCCACACCTGGTTCCTCGGCTGCCAATGCCATTGACCTTGGCGCATCCCCTACGAACGGCCACAGACGACGTGTGAGTAGCGTGTCGCGGGTCGAGATTCCCTCGGGCAAGACTGGTGCGAAGAAGCTGGTCGTGAAGAACTTCCGCACCACGCCCAAGTCAGATCCCACCCAGTACTGCGACCTCACCATCAAGCAGCTCGACGAAGCTCTCACCGCCATCTTCGCTGATCGACGTCCGACGCTATCGAACGAAGAGCTGTACAGAGGCTGCGAGAACGTCTGCAAGTTGGGCAAGCCGGACCAGCTGGCCAAGAAGCTGCTGCAGCGCATCAAGCAGCATGTCTCGGGAGACCTCAAGGCCACGCCATCTGCCGCGGCAGGCGGTAGTAACGTCCAAGTCTTGAACGCTGTGATCACAGCGTGGAAGAAGTGGCGGAGACAACTGGTACGCTACCCACATACTGTGCTGAATAGCGCTTGTACTAAACCTTGTCATAGAACACCATACGACAAATCTTCGCTTTTCTTGATCGCTCCTACCTCCTACACACAAGCCAAAGTCTAGAAAAACATGGATTTCAATGCTTCAACACCAACATCTGTGACGTCTTCAAGTCGCAGATACTAGGCGGCGCTGCAGACCTCCTGATGGCAGGCCGGGTCGGACTTCCTCAATGGAGTGCGACCCTGTTCGATGCTACTGTCAAGATGTGCTATGACTTGTCCATTTACACCCATGGTTTCGAGGAGCGCATGCTCGCCGACTCGCAATCATTCATCGCTGAGTGGGCCGACGACAACTGCGCCAAACTTAGTCTTGCCGACTATGTGGATGCGGCAAACACGTTGATCGCCACCGAAGAGACTCGATGCGAGGAGTTCAACTTGTCGACGTCAACGAGAAGCTCCCTCCTCACCGTTCTTGAGCATCAGCTTGTGGAGCGACGAGAAGCAGAATTGACGAACCAAGATTCCGTCGCTGACCTTTTAGACGAGAACAAGGTCGACAACCTTTCGAGATTGTTTGCACTGCTACAGCGGCGACGTCTAGGCATAAAGGTCAAAGCAGCGTTTGGAAAGTGGATCGAGGACACGGGAACGACCATCATTTTCAATGAAAAAGAGCAAGATCAGATGGTCGTTCGTCTGCTCGACCTCAAACGAAGCCTCGACCACATTTGGCGTTACGCGTTTCAGAAGAACGACGAGTTGGGCATACAACTGCGCGAATCCTTTGCAAACTTTATGAACAAAACCAAGAAGTCGAGCATCACCTGGAATACAGACAACTCTAAGCCTGGCGAAATGATTGCCAAGTATGTGGACCAACTCCTCCGAGCCGGCGCCAAAGCCATTCCCGCATCTCTCACGACCAAGCCCGGTTTGATCATTCGCTCCGACATCGCCAAGGATGAGGACGAAGAGCAACAAGACGAAGAAGTCGACGAAGATTCTGAGCTCAACAGTCAACTTGACCAAGTTCTTGACCTGTTCCGCTTTCTCCAGGGCAAAGCGGTGTTTGAGGCTTTCTACAAGAAGGACCTTGCTAGACGTCTACTTTTAGGCCGCAGCGCCGACGCAGATGCCGAGCGAGGTATGCTTACGCGTCTTAAGAATGAATGCGGTGCTGGCTTCACCCAGAATCTCGAGCAGATGTTCAAAGACATTGAACTGGGTCGTGACGAAATGTCTTCCTACAAATCACGCTTGGAGGCCACAGGCTCCCGTCCACCCATCGACCTCTCCGTCAATATTTTGTCTGCTGCTGCATGGCCCACATATCCTGACATACCCATCATCATCCCACCGACTCTAAAGAAAACAATTGAAGGATTTGAGCAACATTACCAGATGAAGCACACGGGCCGCAAGCTTCAATGGAAGCACGCTCTCGCTCACTGCCAGCTGCGTGCCTCGTTTCCCAAAGGCAAGAAGGAAATCGTCGTCTCGGCCTTTCAAGCCATCATCATGCTCATGTTCAACACCGTCGCCGCCGGTGCCACTCTTCCCTATACCCAGATCAAGGACCAGTCCGGCCTACCTGAAGCTGACGTCAAGCGCACCCTGCAGTCACTCGCTTGTGCCAAACTGCGTCCACTGACCAAGCACCCACGCGGCAAGGAAGTCGGTGACAATGACACCTTCTCCGTAAATGAGGATTTCAGCCATGACCGTTTCCGCGTCAAGATCAATCAGCTGCAAGCCAAAGAGACGCGCGAGGAGAACCGTGCGACGCACGAGCAGGTTGCTGCTGACCGCAAGTACGAGACACAGGCCGCTATTGTGCGCATCATGAAGACACGCAAGACTATTGGCCATGCGGAGCTCATTGCCGAGACCATCAATGCGACCAAGCAACGCGGCACATTGCAGCCGGGCGAGATTAAGCGGCAGATTGACGCGTAAGTTTTCCTTTTCTTTTGGCTTTGATCTCATTCCTGTCTATTCCGGCCACAACCTTGACGGCAAGATGCTAATTTACGGTTTCAGGCTCATTGAGAAGGAGTACATGGAACGTGGTGACGGCAACACGTATGCGTATCTCGCGTAGATGGCGACAGCATTCAAGATTGATAGGTATAGTAAGAGGAATGAACACTTAATGACTAGCATTTCCGGTGCCGGCGTGGCTGTGCAGATTCAGCATTGGATCCAAATGGCTCTCGCTTGTGTATGTAATTTCCCTCCGCAACTTCATGAGGTCGACTTTTCCAAAGTTTCTCCGCCTGCACCAATTGTAACTGCTTCTCGACGTGAGACGAGTCCACTCACGTCTTCGCCTTCTTCCTCACCAGCCCCGCATTAAGCATATTCACACCTGCAGCAGCAGCAGCAGCAGCAGCAGCAGCGGCGGCATGCTCCTCCCCACCCGCAGCTTCCTCCGTCTTAGGCTTCTTCCGCACCAACATCCCCCCCTGCAACACATTCACGCCCACCCCTTCCGCCTTCCTCTTCACCCCAACCAGCACATTCACCCCCTCCCCTCCCCCTCCACCACTCCCGCCCACACCTCCTCCCTCCACAGCACCGCCACCCATCCCCGCCCGCCCCACAACCACAACCCCCCAATCCCCCGCCCCACTCACCACGCCCGCCTCGCGCACCCACTTGGCTGTACTCGCCGCCGCGACCCCCGCGCGCGCAAAGTCCAGCCGCAGCAGCACGTCGTGCACCTTGGCGTACGCGTGCGGCGCCAGCGCCAGCATGCCGGGCTGCGTGCGCCGCGCGCTCGGCGGCGCCTTGATGCGCGGCGCGCGCGCGACGATCAGGCCCGTCAGGCGGCCGCGGCGTTTCTTGAGACGCGGCTTGGGCGCTTTGGCGAGGTGCCGCTTGCGCGGCTTTTTTTTGAGGGCGGGGGTGGGTGGGGGGGCTGTGGTGGAGGTGGAGGGTGTGGGGATGGGTTTTCGGGGGGTGGTGGAGGCGGAGAGTTTGGAGGAGGGTAGTTTGGGTGGCGCGTGGGAGGGAGTGTCGGAGGCTGGGGCATGGAGCGTGGGTGCAGTGGGCAAAGTGGTGGAAGGACGTGCAGGCGCGTCGTCTACGGCGGCGGCGTCGAGGCCGTCGGGCGTGAAGACGATCCAGAGGAAGCCGACGAGGCGGCCGGAGCTGCATTCCTGGCGGAAGGCCATCATCTCCCAGAACTGCTCGAGGGTCTTGATACTCTTCCAGTGGCCTTTGCCGCGCTTGCTGGGGCTTTCTTGCGGGTTCAGCAGCTTCGTCTGCGAGCTCTGTTGCGGTTGGGACTGGGACTGCGACTGCGCGGCTGGAGCATCGGAGAGCTCGTCGTCCAGCTCGAGCAGGAAGCGGCTCTTGGGGTCGTCGGGGAAGTGCGGGACTAAGCATCTAGGCGGTGCGTTTGGGTATGACGATAGATCGCGTAGAGGGTGGCCAAAATGCCATCGTTTGTTCTCTGACGCATCGGTGCGAGCTGATGCAGGGAAGAAGGCAGTTGTCTCGTAGCGATCGTGGCCGGGGACTATTAGGTACGACCTTGATCGGATCCTGGGGTTTTTGTCATCCTGATTCTCGAGCTTTACACCTGTGTTAACCTCGTCTGCAGGAGGGACTTCCTCTTCGCCATCATACTCGCGCAGTACTGGATCAAGAGTTCGGCACCACCATTTGACCAGTTGTCTGTCGTCTAGGATGTGCTTCTTCGAATTCTCATCGCTGCCAGGATACAAATATTGGGACTGCGCACGGGCAAAGAGGGAGAGCACGAGGCGGCGATCAGGACGATGACGGTTGCGTATAAGGTATGAGATGAAGGTAGAGCTGAGCGTCTTGACAACAGAAGGAAAGCCCTTTGGTAGATCAAGAAGTGAAACCCAGCCGGTCGAGTCTGCTTTGGAAACGAAAAGAGTGGTAAGGTTCTTGGTTGAATAGATGTAGACTTCGATCGCAAATATCGCCACAGCATCTTTCTGAAAATCTTTGCTTGGACTTATAGAGACGTTGAGGAGGTGGGACTCGCAAGTAGTCCTCTCAGGCTTATGGCCCGGCGGTGGAGCGTAGAGAGCTGGGCAGCTGCTCGGACGGGTCGAGACATGGTGGAACTTGAACGATTGGTCGCATGGAAGGGCCTCAGAGAGTATATCTTCTAAAGTAAGAGATACTGGAGGCATTTTGCCTAAGGCACTAGGACTGTCCTATGCGCATGGAAATGTAGTGTCTTACACGCGAAGTGGGAGACGCGGAGAACAACGCGGCTGTGGCGGACGCGACACCCAATGGGCCCCGCATTCCATGCGCTTATTACATGTCTCACGTTCACAACTCGTCACTGCATGCGCCAGGGAACTAGACAAAGTCGCTCAATCATATAACATCTTTCATTGATGCCGCTTTTTGCGGCGTACAGCTCTACAAGCCCGCTGCCCAGCCGTCGAAAATCACAAAAGCTCCATGAACGCGGACCCCTCAGTTCTCGTGCAGGAGAGTGGTGAACTCCTTGCCCACCCGGGTCGGCTTGCTCTCCTTCAGTTTCAGCTGACCCAACTTGGATTCGGAGAAGGCCTTGGCGTAGGGGTTGAGGCGGAGCAACACCTGGCGGTTGCGCAGGGGGTTCTTCTTCTGTACAACGGTACGCTTGGTGATGGCACCGCCACGGACTGGTCGTAGCACAGACTGCACCTCGGAAGAGTTGATGAGCTTAGCAATGTCGGGCTGGCTCATGACATTGGAGGGGAGGAGGAAGTCCTTCTTCAGAGGGGAAGGCTCGGTGGTGGAGCCGTAGATCTTCTCAAGGGCGGCGAAAGCAGCAGACGTCCACACGATGAAGCGGCCAAGGTGACCACCGGGCGCGAGCTGGAGGAGGTTGAGGGCGTAGACAGATGAAGTCTCGACGCCGGAGATGTTGCGGAAAGCCTTGACAAGATCCTTGCCGTCGGTCTCGGGGTCGTAGACGACCAGAGGGCCGCGGCGCTGGGTGTAGCGGCGTCCTCGCAGTTTACCCTTGCCAGCGCGCAGCTTCCTGCTGTTGGCGACCTTCTCGAGATCGGGACCAGCACCAACGGCCCTCAGCAGAGCCACGGCCTTGGAGGTCTTTGTGATGGCGGCGCCCTTGAACGCATCGGAGGAGACGACGAGTGGGACTTCGGGAACGTGGGAGACGGAGTGGCCGCGGGCAAAGAGAAGGGCGGGGACGGAAGAGGCAGCCAAGGCAGAGGTGGTAGCGAAGCGCTTCTGGCCCAGGTTGATCTTGACGTGCCACTTCCTCCAGACCTTGGTGGGAGCGAACATGCGACCGGAGCGGCACATGTTACCGAAGGCAGCCTGACCGGCACGGTGGGTACCGCCACCAGAGACACGGGGAATACGGGCGACAGCGCGACCTGAGAGATGTTTGTGAGCCGTTCATTCTCCTCATGGATTGGGTTCGGCAGTTGTACGTACCAGTACCCCAGGACTCAGCAGAGGTCTGGTGACCAGCTTTCTCGCTCACAGCGTAAGGCTGACGCTTGTTCTTGGCCATACCGGTGTGGACTTGCCTGCTCAAGGTGTCAGTGGTGTTCTAGAGGGAAACTTGTGTAGCCCCTTCAAATTGAAGCGTCGCGTGTGCGATACTTGGAAGGACATCACATACTGGACAATGTCCGTGCGGATGGGGGCCTTGAAGACCGCAGGGAGCGGGAGCGTCTGCGATGAGGCAGCGCCATCGGCGGAGATGATGGTGACGGTAGGGCGGGTCGTCATCTTGTCGGCTGTGGTGGTTAGTATGGGAGTGAAGCTCTCGTCGTCGCTGGGCTTCACTGTGCTTTTTCGACTTCATTGTGGGCTTGGCAGAAATTGTCGGAATAGTATTTTTCCGCGCCGAGCCCACCCACCCATTGCGGCAGATCCGCATCGAGGAGGGATTAGCCATAATAGAAGATCAACTGAAGAATATAGATAAAGTTGCATCGTCTCACATTATTCTATCTGTGGGGTATACGGATGCCACCAATGAATATCCGTCTGACCACCACCCTCTACCACGTTTGTGTAGAGCCCTGCTGCCAACGCCTTGCAACTGCACTGAACCCAGCGTACATGCACTCCCAGGACACGCGTTTGAGGAAGAACAATTGTTAGTTTACTCATTGCACTTGGGACACAATTTCTTGCGCGCGTGACAGGCTCTCCACCATCTGCGCGCATTCCTTGCGGCGGCGCACAGTGTAGTCACTCTCCTTGAGCAGGTCGTCCAGCTCGTTCGATCGGTACATCTGCTCGAGCAACTCGCGCTGCATCTCCTCTTTGGTAAATTGAACGAGCGTGAGCATAATGGCCTTCGGGATCATGTCGATCATTGTGCGCCTGACGATGTTGAAGTAAGAGGTGATGAGCAGTTCTAGTTTAGAATGTCAGGTTCCGCCTCCAATAAGCAAGCTTGATTAGTCGGTAGACTTACTGATGACTTCAACCTCTCCCGCCTCCTTCTCGCTCAGCGTTCCGCTGGCTTTGAGCGTCGGCGGGGGGGCCTCCATAGCGGCCAGCTTCTTCTTGTTCTTGCTCGCGAAGAAGCTGCCGAAGAAGCCCCCGTTTGCACCATTGGCATCCAAATCCATAGACGGGCTGTTAGATCGAGGTGGCATAGCAGATGCTGGCAAAGGCTTGCCCGTCTTTGGGTCTACCTGAGTTGGCTTTGCCGCCATGTGTCGCTCGTTGACAATGGCCATGGCGCGCGAACCGTTGATGAAGTCTGGGTGGCCGGTGTTGACGTAGCAGGCCTCCATCGCAACCAAATCGCGGACGAGTTTGTTGGTGGGCTCAATGGTCTTTTTGAAGAAACTCACGACAACCTGGTAGACTTTCTCCTTGAGCTGCGGATAGCGGCGGAAGAGTTGCTTATTGAGGAGACCAGTGAGAATGCGAACCAACTCGTCATAGACGAGCGAAACACACTTCAGGCTTGGCTCCTCGAGTCGCTTGATCTGCTGTTTGACGATGAGCTCAAAAGCAGCCGTGCCGACAAAAAGAGCAGGAGATGAACCGGAGGAGTTGTAAAGAATGGTGCGTATGTCGATATCCTTGACCTGATCGAATGGATCCACAGCTTTGATACCATTTGAATACAGCTCGTGGAAGACGAAGCTGATACGGGCGCCACCGGAAAGCTCCAGACTGGACAATTCAGCACTCTGTCCTTCCAGGACTGTTCGGTACTCGTTGGAGAATTCTGTGATGATGTTGAGGACGATGTTGGAACTATTGCCCAGCATTGAGTCTCCAAGCTGGCCCAGCTCAGCGGAATACTTTTGCAATGAGCTAGAGATGCGTGCTTTGATGTCGGGTAAAGTTTGCTTAATGTGCATCATCAAGATAAGATTGAGTTTCCTGGCCAAGTACGGAGTACCGCAGTAAGAAGATTTGTTCTTGTACGCCCGGTGGTTCTCAAAGAATGATTTCTCGGCGTCGAGAGCTGTAGAAATGGCCTTCTTGTTCTCGATGTCACGCTGACCTCTGTTGACGACGGGCACGTAGCCCAAACGCAGTGGGATGATACGACCAGCCAGAATATCGACGACATCTGTTCCGTCATCCATCAAGTCGACCTTTGTGAGGACACCAATCGTCCGTTGACCTTCGGGGTCAACCTCACGGGCGAGCTTGAGACCATCCGAGTTGGCCAGATCGGTGTTGGCTGCAGTGACGGCGAGGATGATGGCATTCGGCTTCGTAATCTGCTTCAAGAGCATCTCCCTGATCAGGCGCTCGATATCTCGGGGCTGGTCACCAACGGGAACCTTTGTGAGACCTGGCAAATCGACCAGCGTGAGGGTGAGGACATTAGGGGAGTAGATGCGGAGGTTGATGGGGGCGGGCGAAATGCCAGCATTCTTGCCGGTCTTGGAGTCCGTCTCTCGCACAATCTCGTCCCTGATCTTGTTGAAGTCGTGGAACTTCTGACCAGGGATGTGCAGGAACTCGCCCCACTCATCGACGTTGGATTCCTTATCGGAGGTTTGGAGCGACTCGGACTCGGCGGTACCGTTTGCCTGCGGCTTCGCAGTGGAGGGTCGGTTAATGAGCTGGAGGATGAGAGGCCTCCTGGTGACAATGCCAGTGCCTCTAGGCAGGCTGTTGCGAGGAGTCAGCAAACCGACGTGTCGAAATGCGCCTAGAGAGATGCCACTCACAAATCTCTCCCCACAATGTTCTCTAGCACCGAGCTCTTTCCACTGGACTGAGAGCCCACGACTGCGATTTGAGGGAGATCTATAGGGTTTTGCACCTAGATGTACGAAAGTCAGTGGCTGGGGTGTCTCAGGCGGCCGCGCAGGCTAAAGGGGGGAACAATGCGTACGCCGACAGTGGTGAAAACATCCTGCAGCTTGTTGACGAGGGTGATCAGCCCTGGGTCGTTGACATTGATGCTAGCAGGAAATAGTCAGTATGATGGCGCAGCCAGT
Organism: Carpinus fangiana; assembly: GCA_006937295.1. NCBI lineage: Eukaryota > Viridiplantae > Streptophyta > Magnoliopsida > Fagales > Betulaceae > Carpinus > Carpinus fangiana. The sequence goes on from VIBQ01000017.1 coordinate 698,613, forward strand.
GTGGGGGAGGGTGGTGCGACTCACGAGGGGGTTGCTGCGGTGGCCATGATGGGCCTGGCGGAGGATTGCGGACGATGGAGGAGTTGACGCGAGTCGCAAGTCTAGAGAGAAGGAAGAAGGCTCCCACGAGGACTGCGACGAGGGACAAGTCACGCGTGGCGACAGTGGTTGTGGTGGGAAGACAGCTTCTGCGTTGGTGGGTTATTATTTGGGCCCGCGCCCCAGAGCGTCAGGCATGGGCTTCGCCTGGGCCGCGAGGGGGCTTGGCGCATGCAATATCCCACCATGCGGCGACGCGTGGTGCCTGCCAGGCTGCACTATTATTTACTAACATGGCATGCATTCTCTACCAAATCAAAAGTGTCAGCGCGCCACCACCAGCCTTGCCTAAGCCGTCTACTCGTCCGTGACCGACGCGAACTGCTCCTGCATCTTCTGCAACAACTCCTCGTACTGTTGGGGACGGTGTTAGCACGGGCATCGAGTAATGTTGGTAGCCGGCAGGCTCTCACCTTCTTGGTAATCTTGTCTTCGCCGTCTCCCGGAATCTCAAATTTCATGTCGCGCAGAGCTTTCTGGATGTCCGCTGTCGCTTCACGGACCTTGACCCACGTTTGGCCCTGCGAGACGGCCTTTTGCGACTCATCGTAGAAGGCGACCATGTTCTTCATCATCCAAAACGTCTTCCAGAGCGGGCAGAACTGGTCGTACTCACTGTAGCCATTCTGCTGCAAGAAATCTTCCTTGAGTAGCGTGGCCACATCCAGTGTAATCTTGTCGGCATCACCTAGTGCAGATTTACCCACGAGTTGCACAACCTGATCCAGCTCTTCTGAATTTGTCAGTAGCTCCTTGATGCGGTTGCGGAGCTTTGGAAACTCGGGGTTGTTGTCATCGTAATACTTTTGCAGAGACGTTGTGTACTTGCTGTAGCTCGCAGATGTGTTGATCGATGGGAAATGCTTGCGCTGTGCCAGCTTCTTGTCCAGACCCCAGAATACCTGCACAATACCAAGCGTACTGCTGGTGACTGGGTCCGAGAAGTCACCGCCCGGCGGGCTCACGGCTCCGACAATGCTGACGCTGCCTTGCCTGTCCGGAGCACCTAGACACTGCACGCGGCCGGCGCGCTCGTAGAAGGACGCCAGCTTCGCGCCCAGGTAGGCCGGGAAACCCTGATCAGCAGGCATCTCTCCCAGGCGACCGGAAATCTCACGCAGAGCTTCGGCCCACCGAGAGGAAGAGTCTGCCATCATCGCGACGGCCTTACCTTGGTCGCGGAAGTATTCGGCAACGGTGATACCAGTGTAGATGGAGGCTTCACGGGCCGCCACGGGCATGTTGGACGTGTTGGCAATGAGAGACGTGCGCTTCATGATGGGTTCTTTCCTGCCATCAATATCAATCGATAGCTCGGGAAAGTCCATCAAGACTTCAGCCATTTCATTTCCTCGCTCGCCACCTGTGATAACAATGTCAGCAACGGCTACGTCTTTGCAATACGCTCATTGTAACTTCTTCGCGACACTTACATCCCACGTAGACAATGATATCACTGTTGGAAAACTTTGACACCGACTGAGAAATGACAGTCTTGCCGCATCCAAAAGCCCCTGGAATACACACCGTACCACCCTGGACACCCGGGAAAAGAGCGTCAAGCACTCTCTGACCGACGATGAAAGGCTGGTCTGACGCAAGCTTGTCGGCGCTCGGACGGGGTACACGCACAGGCCAGGTGTGCATCATGCTGTGCTCAGTCTTCTTGCCGTCAAACTCAATCTCGAGGATCTTCTCGTCGACGGTGTACGAGCCGGCTTCGGCAATGCGCGTGATGGTGCCCCGAGCACGTGGGGGAAGGAGAATCTTGTGATCCGAGAGCAGTGAGTTTTCCCAGACAGAGCCAAACACATCACCCCCAGTGATGTGGTCACCCTTCTTGAAGCCTGCAGGCTTGAAATCCCACTTCTTGGTTCGGTCCAGGGAAGGTAAATCGATACCGCGGGGAATATAGATGCTGCCTGACGCATCGGAAATGCCTTTTAGGGGACGCTGGATGCCGTCATAGATAGTCTCCATGATACCTGGGCCAAGCTCGACGGACAACGGTTTCTGCGTTCGCTCAACGGGGTCACCAACGGTGACACCAGCTATAGAGATTTAGCTGTGTTTCTCCAGTGAGCATTGGAAGCACATACCAGTCTCCTCGTACACCTGAATGGTGGCCTTGTCTGCCTCTATCCGAATAACTTCTCCGACGAGCTTATCGTACCCCACACGAACCTGTGACAGTATATCAGCTGCTAAACTTTGCTGTTCCATTGATTTAAACCTACCAATTCGTACATGGCAATACCGATCATGTTCTCTGCGACAATAACGGGTCTGCAAGTCGTTAGCTGACGAATGCCCAGATTGTGCTGAGATGTAATACCCGGAGACTGAGTAGACCGTTCCTGTAGTGATGTCAGTATCTGCTTTGAAGTCCAATGGGTAGTTGGCCTAGCATACCCCATAGCTCAGGATCGCGGTCCTCCTTGTTCTGCGACTTCTTCTGTTGATTGCATCAGCGAATGGTCCAAAGCCAAGACAGGTGAGAAGGTCATACGGGAGGCATCGTGTACTGCGGTACCAGCGGGGCTGATTGGACTTGCAGAGGCCGTGGGCGAGCTTCAGGCTCGTCTTCGCGAATGGAACGAGGTTGAGAGGGCAAGGACGCAGATGCTGTCGCTGGTCTGTGAAGAGTGACTGAACCCTGTTCGAGGTGATAGCGGCTGAGGACCTCGAGTAGCGAAGGACGGGAGGTAAGGCGAGGTCGTGGTTGGATTCCGAGCATCCAACGAGCACTGCTGAAGGTGCTTTGCAGTTGGCGCAGGCAGCTCCAGCCAGCTCCATGGCGGGCGGGTCATTCAGATTTCTTGGCTCCGCGATAAGTGGATGGGTTTTGCAGGGTAGCGACTAGTGCGCCTTTCGCCAACATTTTGGCCAAGAGTATTGCACTACGGCTGACAACTCCCCTGTACACGAACAGTCGTGACACCTTTTGCAGCAGTAAGAGAAATTGCGAGTACGATCAAGATCAATACAAAGTTCACTCATATTTTCGCTTTTGTCGTTTCACATTGAGTCTCTGAGATCAATAGGGGCGGAATAGACTGAGATATCGGAGCCCCTGACAAGTTTCCCCAAGATTTGAACGCTTGTGTATTGTACAAAACAACGACTGAGCAGCACAACGTCGAAACTAGAGTCGATGAAATTTGGAGACCATTTTGATCTTGCTGAATATGTGAACAGCGCGCTCTACGTGACAGACGTCGGCTGAATCCACCGGCTGCACATCCACGCGAATTCCAGCTACTCCTTCTCGAATCCACCACACAAGAGCCGTGAGGATGAGAGAATTGTGTTCAAAAACCACACTTGAATGTTACGTACAGGTGTTAACTCAACAATCTATTGAGAAGCTACATGTCGAAATAATGATGCAGACAGTGTTCTCGAACAGGGTTTATTGTTGCCCGCACAACTAAGCCGTGCCATAGTAACGGCTATATTGACACAACACAATACGCGTCATGTTATGCCGCAAGAGACTATATAAACCGCCCCGTGCCTGTGAAGCTAGCGTTCTGCATACATCCATCCTGATCTCCACAACCATCTCCCACTTCTTCAACATCACACAAACACAACTACTTCACACATCTTCACACCTCTTCCGCAATGGATACCAGCCAGAATCCTTTCCTCTGCACCTGTGCATTCGACCAGGACATTCCCAACTCACCCAACACTCCCTGCAACTACTGTCACATCAAGGTAATGGTCGACTCTTTCACCATTAGCAAGATCATCGACTGCCTCGAAGAGTTTGACAGCCCGATGGAGGGTATTGATTGCTCCGATTTTGTTTTCGATTGCGCTACCAACAGAACAAAGACTGACTATCACAAGTTCATCCAGCTGGCTCTGGATTACCTTCGCGACGAAAGACGCCTCGACCGGGTCAATGCGAACCTCTTCGCATGGACCCTCAACACCTTCAACTCGCCATGGATGGTGCTTCCACCATCAACTATTCATGCGAACGGTGTGGTCCCTCCGAACATTCAGCAGGACGAAAACGAAGTAGAGGACATCCTCGAGGAGGTGGGTACCGGTGGTCAGGCGATGAGGGAGCTGCTGCTGGCCAGAGCTTTCGCTGAGGATGCTGCGGCCAGACTCGTTGGAATCCTTCTGAACATTGACAACGCGTCTGAGCTGCAGCAGGTACTGGCTCAATTGCGAGCTCTCTGAGCTTCACTGGTGTTAGGCCAGGAGCAGGGAAAGAGAGAGGGTGGATAAACAAATTACAGTACGGTGAGTTGGCATTTCCTTTAGCGAATACAATCAGCATTATTTAATTCTCTCTTGAAGCAGTTTTACAAATGATTATCGTAATGTGGTCAGATTCTGAAAGTAAAATCTTGTGCGCAATTCCCTTTGTTGTACTGAACTAACCCTTTGTTCTCGCCACAACTACTTGCATTTTATCTGTTAACCGCACAGTGTCTTTCATCGTCTTCCAGGAGGAAGTATACATAAGCATCCCCAGGATCGTCTTCTTTAACAAAAGTTCAAAACACTCAATCTATCTCCTCGCCATTCTAGATATCACCATTGAAGGATACTCTATCAATCGATCGCCTGCTGACCTTACCATTGTAGATCTGAGTCGAATTTCTGGACTACAGCAATGTCTGACTCTTCACACTCATTACCACAGTACCCCCCGAGCATCAGCGGTGCCCTCCCATGTGACGGACCTCACAAATGCCATTCCAATGGCGATTACCACTGTCGTTACTGTGCTCTCAGTCACGGGATCAGCTTCCTCACACCATCACAGATGCTTGCCGGCGTTCTGGCATTCGACCATATCGTAATGATTGACAAACGCTGGCGCAAATTCCTCGAGCTGTTGGATTTCACACGAGGGGAGATTACGACCACGCTTGACAAGATCAATTGCATATATCCGCCCACCGAAACTACTGCAAGCGAAGCACTTGACGTCGACTTAGCTGAACGGATTGATAACCTATGTCTCGAAAATGCCAGCGTCCAGCCAATTCCATCTGGAGCTGTTGTAGGTTCTATGCTCGGCATCTCCAAGAGCGTTGAGGAGCCGGAGTGGCGTATTGAGCTTGGTAACTATCTTGACGTGATTGAGCCTAACTTGTTTCGCAAGATACTGACGATATGGCGGAAGCAGGTGAGGTACTACGAGGAGCTCCTCTTGAGCACAGTACTATATGCAATTCCGAGCATGGGGTTTGAGAATGCATGCGCGCACTTAGTGAAATGCACAGAGCATGCCGATGGGCGAGAGCACTCCGTCAAGAAATGCTTGGAAGCCGCAAAACATGCGCCTGATTACCACACGGAGGATGACAAGGACTATCCTAACGAAAAGTTGTGAGCGCGAGTTTTCGGTATACGAGGATACTCTTCAGATGTCATGAGGTAAGTTTCTCATTTGTTTCTCTGCACTAATGCTCTTGGGCGGGAAGGGTCGTTTGAAGAGGTGTGTCAAAGGAAAGATATTTGAATTACTTGTCCTTGGGTTTCGGACTCAACTGAGAGCGGGTGTTTTCTTTGATGTTTACTGGAGTTTGAAGGTGTGACAATCGTAGATCTGCGCACCATAGTAATACTGCAATGTACCACCGCTTTTGTTTCTGCGTCTATTGTATGGCAAAATGTTTGTCGTTTTCGAGTTCATTATTCATAAATGTAAGTTACCGCGTTGTAATCTTCCCGTCCGTCCAAGGCCCCGTACCCAGTGGAGCGAACAAAGACAAAATATTTAACAAAGAATAGTGGAAAAGCACCCATCAAACTTGCATATTACCATCGCCCACTGGAGCCGCCATAGCTGCTTCCGCCGTGGTGACTGCCGTTGTGGCTACCAGAATGCTTCTTCTTGTGCTTCATAGCGTCCTCGGCTTTGCTACCCAGAACAGCACCCGCAAGGGTGCCAATGATGCCATGGCCCAGCTTGTGACCGCCGTACCCTCCAGCGAGACCACCACCAATCGCGCCTAGTAGACCGCGCTCGCCCTCTGCCCCCTGTGCGCCGGGCTGTCCTTGCTGGTATTGTGAGTTCGGGTCGCCCGGATACGGGCTAGAGCCGTAAGCGCCTTGTTGTGGAAACTGTCCTTGAGCCGGAGCAGAGTTGTGATAGTCTTGGTTATGTTGTTGGCCGTAGGGTTGTTGTTGGTGCTGACCGTAGCCGTGCTGTTGATTGTAATCGGGTTGGCCGTATTGAGGCTGGGGAGGAGGGGCTTGGCCGTGCTGGAAACCGCCTGTGGGTGGTGGGCCGTAGCCTCCAGGCTGTTGCTGGTAGCCTTGCTGTTGATAACCCTGATCACCGTAGGAAGGTTGAGGAGGCGGGGCGTAGCCCTGCTGGGGGTAGCCCTGTTGGGGCGGGTAGCCGCCTTGGGGTGGGTAGCCGTTATTGTAAGACATGGATTGATGAAGATAGGATGAGTTTGTAGAAGTGAGGAAATGTGGGAGGTTGCAGGAAATCGTTCGAAAATGATGGGAGATCAGAAGCATGCGAAGGATTACATATATACTTCCTGTCAAAGTCAGCGCGCATGACGAATAGTGGGGTCGTGGCAAAAGCGAGCGATCGGCCAAGCCACCAGCCTTGTGGAAGAACGTGGCGTGACGCTGCTATTTCGGGGCTGTGCAGAGCGGCTGTTCGTGCGTACGCTCGGGGCGCAGCTCCCGTACTCTCCACGTCTTTTCTTCGTGCCTAAGCCACGAATCATAATATTAGTTCAGCGATACCTAGCATGGCCTCACGGATCTCGGTGCAGCTACGATGGGTTGCACATCCGATCTCCCGACCAGCATTGTGCGTTGCATTGTGTTTCGCATTGTGGATCACTGTCGCAGACCTTTCAGGGCGCACGTCCTCTTTTGATCTTTCTGAAACGTTGGCACTACGCGCCATTCTCAGTAACGGCCAAGTCATGCTTGTGAACATTCCAGATTGTCTCTCCTGGACTTTCCGAGACGCATGAGCCATTTCGAGCAGTGTCATGTCTTAGAACTGCTCAAGCTTGTAGGCTTGCTTGACCGAGCTCAATGGCTATTGATGCAGCATTAGACCAGTGAATAGGCTTCCGATGTATTGTGTAGTAAGACAGGAGTATGGTTGTGTCCAACATGGATTTTGCATCCATTGTGAGTATCCTTTTTAAGGCCTCTACTTCCTAACCCATGGCCCTCACTACCATTCGCATTCCATTCTTTATCCCGCACCAGCAGCTGGTCTGCATGCGATCGTTATCATCATTATTTTCATCTCAGCATCCAACCTTTCAGCTCTTTCAATCATGTCTCAAGCTGCTTCAGATTCCAATGGCTACACTATCCCAAGCCCTTCTCACTCCAAACCGTCTGCTTTCATTTATGTTGGAATCGCCATTGGGGGCATCCTGGTACTCTTTGCTTGCGTGCTGTTGATTCTTGCGTACTACGATGACGGTCAGCTCGCAAGGCTCTTACCTTGTTTGAGCCGTGTGCGTCGTCCTGTGCCCTTGCGTCATGGTCATCATCAAAGCCATCGCCGTAGCATCAACTCCCGTGGGTTCTGGGATACTGTGCGAGAAACAGATGATAGGTCAACTAGGACAGTTGATCTAGAGTGGGACTTGGCTACGTCAGCTTCGTCTCAGTCCACTTCAGATCATTCTTCGCATCTCCCAGGTACTTTTCGGGACGCTCCACAACCTTTCCTGTTTGATGATCTCTACCGTCATCAAAACTATATAGGCATTCCAATAGTGCCGCATGGTTCAATAGAATTGGAGTCTGATCACCAGTCGAATGTTCGAACGCCTCGACCCGATGAACAACCTCCACTCCTGTCAGTTGTCAACGCTGATGTTTCACCATCTTCCAAGCTATCCACCCCCAGCCTCGATGCCTCCGACTCCTCATGCAAATTTAGAAATTTCAGTCTAGATCCAAAGAGCCCACAAACTTCAACTTCCACTTTCAAGTCTATAGCGCCAGCTTCGTTTCGACCATATCGTTACGGGAATGCCGCTCTTGCGAGCGTTACCGAGCTTGTATCTTCAGACTCTTGCTCACAAACCCATGAAATCAGACGGACTAGAAAGGAAAAGATGTTCTCCTTTGCTTGCGTGGGAGAAGACCTTGGCGCGTCAAGAAACTGCCCTGACCAGTATCCTCCCATGCCTCAACCAATCCTAAAAAAATCCCGCCCATCGTCCATACCTGGCCCTGCTCTGTCTTTGGCGAACGTTGGCAAGAATTTACCGTTCCCAACATCGTCTTCACATAAAGTTCTATGGAGTAAAGTCCAGAATGCTACACTGGCTTCTGGTCCGTCAAACATTATGTTCACGAAATCTCCAGGCCTCAACTTTGGTCGCATTTCGGCTCCCCTTGCCAGCACGCATTTGACAGCTGAGTTACAAGAGCGCTATAAACTGACTGGGCGAGACACAGTTGATCCAAATGGCAGAGCTGTCAATTCAAAAACACCTCTCACGCCTATCGCACCCATTACACCAGGCCTGGGCATGCCCAAGCTGGAGGAGTGGCCTCTCACCAGCGCTGGTAACGCGATTCACACCCCCGAAGGGCAGAGTAATGAGAATTACAAACATGACCATTGACGATGAATACTACTTGATCAGTTCCTCAAAGCTACCTGAACGAGAATATTCGTCGGCTTGATCGCCGCGCTATGTGAGGAACTACATACAGAAGGCATATACTTTAGCTTTGCATCCTCTATGCTTTTAGTGTAGTAACAGAATCGGATCCTCTATCAGAGTTGTTCCAGTCTTCACCGCTGTGCTCCATATGCTTTTCGTGATAGGTGTTCGCAGATGCCCACGGAAAAACCGGCCAATGGCGAGCCCTGGTTTCACTACCCCACCCTTGAAGTCAGCCTTGCCAACACATCCCACAACCTCCCCATCGGTGGCAATAGTGAGCGAAGAATGCCAGTCTCCGCTAAGACCATATCAAAACACATCTTGTCCTTAAAAATATGCCGCAGCAATGGAAGTGGCTCCGTCGTTCAAAAGTCAAAGATGGAGAGCCCGGGTCATCCGTGGACCACTCATCCCAATCTCAGGCTATTCCAATTGACGTAACGCATGTAGAGAAGAAACGCATATCACCAAAACCTGAGGGAGATGTCGAGACATTAATGAAAATCCCGAGTTTGTGGCTTGAAGCTTACGAGAACCTCCGCCAAACAAACCCAGATCTACTCTTGCGGTTCGAACAAATCTTGCAAAGAGAATCAATACACACTTCTGGCATTTTGAACGATTCAAAGAACTTGAAATACTTTCAGGAAGGTATTTCAGGGGAAAATGCACTTCTTCTCTTAGACCGGAAAATACAAGCTATTGAAAACAAACACAAGTATTCCACTTACTATGACCGGGCCATAAACGTAGTGTTGGCTTCCAAAGACTTCATTTCTTCCATTGCATCGCAAGAGCCACACGCGGCTTTGGCATGGGCGGGAGTCAGTATTATACTACCCCTGCTCTTGAACCCTAGCCAACAGCGATCCGATGTACTTTCCGGTGCGCAAGAAGTCAATGATGTTCTCTGCCGTTACCGATTGCGTCATGCCACAATATCAAAATCGAACGACGCGAAGGCGCAGGAAGCATGGGTGGCATATTTTAAGAACGCCGTTAAACTGTACACGCTGATACTTGAGTTTCAAGCTCGTGCAGTGTGCCAGTTTTCACGCCATCGAATTGCTCAATACGGAAGAGACGTGTTCAAGGCCGATGATTGGAGTGGGCTCTCAAGCAGCATAACAACTATGGACGGAAGCTGCACTAGGCTTTGGGAGCAGCTTGCCGATTCCAGGGTTATACAAGCTGAAGCTCAAATGAAAGCAGATCTGCGAGTCCTTCTTGATGATATTCAAACTCGTAAGACTGACAGTCTGAAGAAAGAGGAGCAGGTTTGCCTTCAAGCTTTCTTTTTCGACTACGCCGAGCAGAAAGACCGCAACCCTTCTCGCGTTTCAAACACTTGTGAATGGTTTCTCCAGAATAGAAATTTCTTGGACTGGCGAGATGAGAACTCCTCCCAATTGTTGTGGGTTTCCGCAGATCCAGGTTGCGGTAAATCTGTATTATCCAAGACTCTTGTCGATGAGCAATTACTTGGCGCTGATTCTGCGACGACCAATCTATGCTATTTCTTCTTCAAGGACAACTCGAAAGATAACAGAAGCATCACTAGGGCTTTATCTTCCTTGCTACACCAAGCTTTCAATCATAATGGCAAGCTTCTCCGGCATGCGATCGATGAGTTTCAGAAATCTGGACCAGAGATCTCATCTTCGTTTAGCTTATTGTGGCAAATATTCGAGAATGTCCTCTCAGATGACGACGCCAAAGACTTTGTATTTCTTTTGGACGCTTTCGACGAGTGTGAAGAATCTGGTCGAGCGCTTTTGATCAACAAAATGTCAAGAATGTTCAGCACAGCTAATCTCAGCAACAAAATCGATCAGCCTGGGCCAAAGTTTCTCATTACGAGTCGTCCATACATTGATATTGGTCGAGACTTCACACTGTTCCTGGAGGATAAGGTCATGATTGAACTTTCAGGAATGAATAATACCAAGGCAATCACCGATGAGATATGTCTAGTTATCGAAGAACGGGTAACTAAGGTCACCAAGGAGCTCAGACTCGACTTCAAAGCAAGTTCTGCGCTCAAACATGGATTACTACAACCTATGAACAAGACATATCTCTGGTTGAGTTTAGTGTTTGAGGCCTTGGAGAAGTCCATTGGAATCTCAACGAAACATGCCATTGAAAGATTTGTATCTCAAATTCCTAAGAGTGTTGATGAAGCGTATGATGCTTTACTCAATCGGAGTGTCAATAAGCAAAAAGCTGCTCGACTGTTGAGCATTGTAGTTGCAGCCTATAGGCCTTTGACAGTTCGAGAATTGAACATTGCAATGGAAATGGACAATACTGTAGAATCCGAGGAAGAGCTTGAAGACAGATTAGAGACTGAAGAAAACTTTCGTCTCACAGCTACAAATCTTTGCGGGCTTTTCATTAGCATTGTTGATTCCAGAGTTCTCCTCATTCACCAAACAGCCAAGGAGTGAGTTTCAGATATTTCTTTTGGTTACAATCCAGGTGCCTAATCTCTAATCTGCTATCTTGGGCACATGTTTCCTGGCGGTCTCTAACTGACTGTAGGTTTCTCATAGGCAAGAAGTCTTCACTTCCTAATACCAAGACTTGGAAGGACTCATTGACTTTAGAAGACGCCAATATTGTAGTTGGTGAGGCTTGCGTGCGCTATCTACTCGTAATTGGCGCGGACAAACCAGTCAAGCATGAGCATCCAACGCCGGGAATACGCGCCAACCCGAATAGCAAGGTGCAATTTTACAATAATACAGACCATTTCTACGAAACTACTTTCTTTGCGTATGCAGGATCTAACTGGGGTGAACACATCTTTGGCAAAGGCGAGGTCGAACTCGTAAATTTGGTCAATCAGCTTCTTCTTTTCCGGGAATCTCACACAAAATACCCGAGGCTCCAATTAAACTATGGCTCATCTCCGAATGATGAGAGCTTTAGTGGTCTACATGTCATAGCATACTTTGGCCTTGTTCGTATATTGTCCAAATGTGTCGCAAACGGGATCGTTCAACACAGCCAGCTAGATGCTGTAGACATTCAAGGAGATACACCACTAATCATTGCTGCACGTGAAGGACGGGAAGACATTGTCCGATTTCTTCTCAAACTACATCGTACGCCAGTAGATGGTAGTCTTATGAGGTTGGCGGGAGGAAAGCAAGATACAGCTACTTCGCTCCTACCACAATCCTGGATTGATGTCAACCATCAGAATCTCTACTCTGAAGCAGCATTACATGTTGCTGTCAGGTTTTCTCACCTTGAAATAGTAAAGATCCTGCTTGCCAATGATGACATTGATTCTAACATCAGAAACGAGCGCGGCCATACCCCTTTGTATTTGGCGGCATACTTGGACAAGACCGAATTACTGTCGGTATTAATTACAGATAAAGATGTTGACATCAATTGTGAAGCGATCAATGAGTACACCCCTTTGATGGTGGCCTCAGAGCATGGAGATTTGGAGGTGGTGACGTTGCTCCTGTCCCGGCCAGCACTCGACATTCACAAGACAAATTCGTCGCAAAACATTTCTGCGATAGCCTGTGCGGAATACAATGGCCACGAAGATATCGTCGATCTTCTTGTGAAACATGGCGCCGATAGGAGCTCCGTCAAACCCATGACCGACGATGTTGCGCTGTATTATGCATGTTGCAGGAGGCAGTGGGATGAAGCTGGCGCACTCATCACTGCAATGGATGGATCCATTGACATCAATCAACGTCATGGCACAAACGACGATTCCACACTCGCAATACTGGCAATAGAGCTGTTCACAGGTTCTCCCGACGACCCAGATGACTGCACGAAAGTTTTGGAACTTCTCGAGCGTCTGATGCCGCATGTAGCACATCTTCCTACCGAGTTTGGAATCAGCCCAAATACTCTTCTGTTGATCGCTGCGATGTACGGTAGCCTGGTCACGGCTGAGTGTGCGGTCATGGCCGAGTGTGCGATCCGCCTCGGCCCACGCGCGAATCCCGCGAGCATTAGTGGAAAACTTCTGCATGACGCAGAAGACACGGCGCGATACTGGGAAACTCGCGAGCCGTGCGCCAGCAGGCCTCGCAACAAGACTGTGGATGGGAAGGATGCGGTACTATCGCTGATCCAGAGTGTTCTGGATGGAACATGGGCAGGGCTTAAAGTCGACGAGGCAAATGGGGATGAGGATAGCGGGCAGAATATAGACAAGCCGGTTAATAATGTTCTGGAAGAAAAGGTTCCGTAGAAACAGTCTCAGCCTTAAAACATTAATGCCAGTTGTTTATCCTTGCATCGAAGTCTGGCTGCGTTTGAGTTACTTTTACCAACCATTTCTTCCATTCGACGTGCAATACGTGGTGATCACATACACAAACAATCAATGGATGAATAAGAAGCGAAGAGCAAAGCACGCTTGTGATTGCGCAAATAAACAAAAATCCTGAATATGCAGCGCAGGCCCTAGAAACACAGAACGAGGCAGAAAGAATGTCCAATGATCACAAGTCCCTGGTTCTCACATCTCACAAAAGACACCAACAAAGAACTACTTTCAGCAAGCCTCGCCCAGCCTCGGCGCGCCACCCTTCCAGTCCAAGCGCTCATAGTACCGAAACACAAGATCATACCCGTCAAGGTCATGCACGATACGATCAACCCGACGGTATCCCTTGATAGCATCCATCTTGCTAGACTTGCTCTCAGCGCCCTGCGAAGACACCACGCCGCCCGCAGGCTTCGCTTCAAACAGCGTGACGCTGAAGCGGCCCGGGCGAAAGATATCCACAACCTGAGCGACGACCTCTGCGGTCTCGCGGCCGGACTGCGCGGCGGGGACGTTGGTCTCAAAGGACGCGTAGGAGCACTGCGGCTCGGGCGTGACGTGGACGGTGAAGTAGTGCGTCGACGTCGCGGCCGGGGGCGGCGCGGCGCCGTCGGCAGGCGCAGGCGCGGGCACGACGCCGTTGGCGGAGAAGCCGCAGGGCGTGAAGAGGTAGGCGTCGATGCGGGCGTCGGGGTACTTGCTCGCCGGATAGACGTCGGAGAGGCCGCAGGCGTCGGAGACGACGGAGCCCAGGGCATGGCCTTCGGTCGTCAACTCGGCGGGGAGCTCTTCGTCAGAGTCGGACGACAGCTCGGCGTTGTCGGACGAGGTCTGCTGGAAGACGTCGAAGTCATCGTTGGTCGTGATCTTTTTGATGATGGGAGGCTCGCTGCCGTTGAGGATATCTTCCTCGGTGATGGTGCCAAGGGCATTGCTCATGCTGCGGCGAGCTTTGTGGAGCCTCTGGAAGAAACGACCTTCTGCGACTGCGCTGGCGTGCTCGAGATAGAACTGCTTGGCATTTTCTTCATCGAGGTCAGTCATCAGAACTTCAAGCGTCTCATCTTGGACTTCGTCGCTCTTGAGACCATTGACCGCCATGGCAGCCATCTTCTCAGGCAGGTCGATCACACGAGTTTCGGTCTCCTCTGACTCGATCTTCTCATGCTCGGGCGTCAATGGTGGAGTAATGGCCTGCTCGGGTTCGGTGATGTAAAGATACCAGTGCTCCCCATTCATCTTCCCAATCATGTAGGCACTCCCACGATGGAAGAGCCGATCGAGAGCGCGCACCTCATCACGCCAGCTGCGATGGGGTCCACGTTGCTGGTGTGGGAACAAAAAGTTCTTACGGCTGTAGAAGACGCGGTGCGTAGTCGCAGCTGCTGCAATACCCTTCTCCGGGTGCGCTGCAATGTGAGGAAAACCTGCGGAGAGGGCGGCAATCTCGAGGATGCGTGGGAGCCCTGACAGCAGGGTAGTGATGCCACAAGTCTTGAGAACCAGCTTGTGGGGAAAGACAAACATGCTCGACTCGGACAGCAGATAGGCGTCGACATATTCAGATTCGACAACCGAGAGGACCTTGCAGTGGACTAGGTCAAGCATCTCCACCCATTTGGCGGCTGGGACAGCTTTGAGGCCATTGGGGCCAGCAGATGGTGGAATAGCGTCGGAGGTTGATGCAAACCAGACTTCTAGGAGCTTCTCAGGGCCTTCGAATGCATTGCTCGAATCGAGGTCAAGGGTGGCCTCACGATTGATTGTCAAATGCGGTGTTCCTGTGTACGAGGAGGGCGAAGCGGTGTAGTTCTTGGGAATGTCAGTGCTGACCATCTCCAGTCGAAGCTTTTGCGCAAGCTATGCGTAACCTGACAGCGTCAACGTTGTCGTCGAGACGTTCTGGCTGGGCAGTTGATGCAACTGTGAAGCACAATCTGCCACGCAAACGAACGTTGCGAAGTTCGCTCGGTGAGAGAAGGCCCACGGGAAGTGGGTGTATGGAGGAGGCTGGCTTAAGCCAGCAGCAAGCAGGGTTTGAAAGTAGGAATCCCGAGGGGATATTATGGGGGTCGGGCGGAGAGGGGAATGAAAGCCTTCTGCCGCGAAATGTTGACGATCAAAACAATCCTCGATCTGACAGATTCCGATACCCAGACGAAGTATCGGGTCCAGCAGAAGAGGAAATCTGCTTTAGTTTTGTTTGGGAGTGGTTGAGGAAGGGCGCTGGGAGCAAGTAGCTTGTGCTACCTAGGCCTGCCAATGTGTCAGTATTACGGTTGCTTGTGCGATGTGCCAGGATCAAAACCCAACGGCGTGTATGTAGCATACTTAGCAGGCTTGGAGAGGAACCTTATAAGATCTTCTGGGCGCATAGAATAACTGAGGAGCACGTGAACGAGTCAAGGTCTACAGGCCACTGTGCGAGCCTGAGGACGAATCAAATTGGGTGTGTGTGGGATGCGCCAGTGGGATTGGCAGCGTAGTGCTGCTAGAGGAACAGTGACAAGCGAGGATGAAGGTGCAGGGCGGTTGGACGTGTTGTCCACGCAGTCGCGATTGGTGAAGATTTGGTGGGGTAGAGAGCACGGCCGAAGCAATGAGGCAGTGTGGCGTGCCGCTCTCTTGGTGGACTGAGCACTGGCTCAGGCGGTGGTGAGCGTTGGGGGACCTCGACGGGCCAAGGTTCTCGGGCAAGTGTGCTGTGTGCAGCTAAGATGCTCAAAGAGCAGACTGGAAGTGCTTGCAGGGAGGAAGAGGGGAGAAAGCACGCGCATGCAGGCAAAATCTCGCAGCACTATTTTGTGCCAAGCGTCTGGCCGGGCGGTGGCTGTGGCTGAAGGAATGACGCCGCGGCCTGGCACAGATGCAGCTCAGGGGCAGCGAGGCTCCCTCCTTTTATTTCAGGAAGGTTCTTTCTCCACTATCAAACACCTCACAGCCTCAGCAAGAGTCGTTGTGTTGGTGAACAAGAGACGCGAATACTAATTGTGTTAGATCAGTGTCCCCTGCACACGATCACCCGTGAATCATGTATGATATCGTGTTTCATTAACTAGTGACCTTTCCCTTTCCTTTCCCCTTCCATTTCGACCTAGACGATTCCTTGCCGGGAGAACCAGTGGCCATGTCCTTTGTCTCCTCAGACATCCCGTATAACTCCTCCACTGTTGTTTCTCTGCAAGGCCGGGGCTGCTGCTCCTCCAAAGTTGAGGCTTCCGATTCGCTGCACAAGGTTGCTGCCCACTGCGTCCACTGCGCCTCTTGGAGCCATTAGAGACGGCCCCTGGGCTGCAGTCTCCTGTACGCGGAACAAGCGCACATTTGTGCCCTTCCATACACTGGGAGCCCCCTTGAACATTGCCATCTCGCTGGAGAAGATGAGACCCCAAAGCAGCGATTCATACCATCCTAATGACAGCGGAGACCATTCAAAGATCTGCACTCGCACCGGCGCGGCTTCAAGCCCTGTGATCTCCGTCCGCCGGATGACGGTCAATGACTGGCTGCTGGTCGAAGATGCAATCTGCGGTGGCAGGTGAGGCACCAGCTGCTCAATGATTGTTAAGCTTGTCTGTACTGGTAGTCCGGGCAGCCATGACTGCATCCACTCGCTCGACGGCTCGAAGCGACTACCAGGTGGACCCATGGCCAAGCTGATGCTGCCCAGACTAGCCGTGCTACCGTGTCGTCGAAATGCAGGGGATCCCGCCGGCAGCTTTCCCCGTGCTTTCTCCGACATTCCTCGTTGAGCTGGTACTGCATCCTCGACCGAACCGGAGATCGAGCCTGCTCTAGAAGTTTGCTGCGACTGCGAAGAAGACCGCACCGGCGTGGCAGTCGGTTCGTCTTCGTCTTCATCTTCGTCATCACCTATGGTAAACGCCTCATTCGGATCCGCTGCCGGCGCTGGTGCCGTTGTTGGTGGCCTTCCGTTTGGTCTACGCATATCTTCAAAAGAAGTGTCTCGAGCGAGAATCGTCGACGGCTCGGCCGTGGCCGCAGCCTCTTTTCGTAAATGTGCAAGACGCTCAAGGGCGCTCTCCCCTCCGCCGATTATCAGATCCCGCAGGGCAAAGAAGCGCTTCTGCGATCGAAGGATGGCGAAGACGAGATATGCGTTCTTGGCGTACTGATTTTCTAGAATTGCATTGATCGCCTCTAAGAGGGATTGGAGTAGCTCATGATTGCTTTCGTTTGTTACAAGAAAATCTGGAGCAGACATGATTGCAAACAGCTGTATCAGCTTTGAACTGGCCGCTGCGCTGAGGTCGGTGACATGAGGGGCGATGTTATTGATGATGGCGAGAAGTGCAGGGTAGATGGCTTCGAGCTTCGACTTTGATGTAGAGGTAATGAGGGAGTGGATGGACATGATGAGAAAGTCGCTGTTGGTGCCGTGGAAGTTGGGAATACGCATGATTTGCGGCAGTGTGTCTTGCCCTGGGAAGGCCTTGTTGAGCCGCGCTCCAAACGAGGGCTCCACGCTCAGCGTCTGCAGGACAAAAACGCACATCCGCACGATGCCTTGCTTAGAGGCATCATTCTTATACTCGATGGCATAGAACAGAACCAGAACAACAAGATCATGAGCCCGGTCTGTGTCAATGATAAAGGAGCGGAAGCGTTTGTTGCACTGCAGCACTTCCCAAAACATCATGATCATCTCGGGCGCCCAGGCAAGTGACTTCTGGCTTCCCGGCAGCAACGAGTTGGTCGCTTGTAACTAGAGGAATGTCAATTTCTGCGTCCTACATGAGCGGGTGGACCGACCTACTGGCTGGCTCAGGATGCGCGTCATGCCATCCACGACAAATTGGAAGTCTTGAGGCCTGTGCAGCTTGCCCAGGAAATGCCTGAATGAATTCTTCGGTGGTGTTCCGGTGTCCAATTCAGGTACAGGATACAGAACCAAGACTAGCAGAAGTTGTAGACAATACGTCACGAATACCTGCTTCGGCTCCTTGAAGACAACGTGATCGTAGGGAACGCGCCATGCGGCTGGGTTATATTTCAATGTCTGTTTGACACACATCAGAATCAATGAGCAGCCAATCTCTGGAGACTCCTTACCGTATTGAGCAATGAGCAGAGCACAGTTAGGACAAGTGTTTTGTCCTGTATAGTTGTCATGTAAGAGATAGCGCGAATACCCTTTACTGGCAAAATACCTTGTGAAGGAGATCAGTAACATATATGCAGAACCGGAAAAGGCACTCTTACTAGCAGATGTGTACATCGACTTGCTCGTTAGTGTTAGCAAGAGCCTCAAGATCTCCATGCGATTGCTCTCCAGCTCTTTGGTCGAGCCAACTGGATTGTTGCATCCCACGCCGCTCTGCCAAATAGCAAGCCGCACCTTGTCGCCGTTGTCATTGTCATTACTGTTCGGTGGGATTGTAAATCCTGCATAGAATAGCAGGTCAATGAGCGTGTCGATTAACTCTTCGCCGAGAGGACGACCGGGATCCTCTTGAATGGTGTTGCCATGCGGTTGAGGTGTCTGATCTTGCACGTGTCCATCGAAAAGTACTTCCTGGCGAATGCTGGGCTGTTTCCGCGGTCTCTGGTGTATCGTCTCCCAAAAGAAGTTCTCCTCCCATTGCTCGAGATGCTCGGCTTCATAGATATATGGTAGCAGGCGTGTCAAAACGCGGATGCAATTCAAGGCATCACGCTCCAGTAAAGTCTCGGCAGTGGGAAAGCGTCGGCTGTGTCTCAGGTAATATAATCTGTGGCAGACGGCCAAGACGAGAGTTTCCAGGTTCTCGCGCGAGACGTCTCGAATGCGGCGGATGTCTGCGGCGGTGAAGAGCGAGAATACATCTTCGGCCGACTCAGGGAGCTCCCAGAACTGAACCAGATTGTCAGTACCTTGAATCAAATGGAGCTGTCGAGGTGGAGAGCTACCGAAGCCCAGTAAGCATCATCGGCGGCAATGCGCTTCTCAGAAAGGCGGAAGATGCCCTGTTTAAAGACAAGCTTCGAGTCAGATGCGCCCATGACGCGCTAGCAAGAAGCTCATGGGCGTGTGAAAGGGAGATCCTGGGTCACAGCAGCTGTGCAGGCGATATGATCACCTTAAAACTTGGGGTCAGCTTGGGCAGCGAGAAGCCAACGAGGGTGCTTGAAACAACTAAGTTTATGGCGGCACTCTTGGAGGTGCCTCCGCCCCCCGCGCGTGCACGTCCGCGCCGTACACCGACCATACTTTAATCTGTGATTTGTATTTAATGATATTCCAAACGCCTAGCTATATGCCTTTGCTAATATACGCAGTCATTGTCATTCCGCCAAAGAGGGCAACCGCCTGCTTGCTATGCAATTCAAGAGTAAATACTTCTGCTCATGGAGCTTGTCCTGCCCTTCTCATAGAGCCATCTACTGGTCAAGCCCACGCCTGTTGCCTGGCCTGTCTTTGGGCTAGGGGTACTGGACCCAATTCTCAGGGAGTCCGCCCCGAACTTGCCAGAGGCGAAGGACTGAAGCGGGCTTCCCCCTCCCCCAAAACTAAGGCGGCGTTCGACGTCCCTATTCATTGCTTTCTGGAACAAGGGGCTGGGTGAATATGCTGTGGTTCCAATTGGAGACGCCCCCCTACTTCCAGAGTAAGGCGAGCCTGATCGACTGCTAGCATCACTACGAGGCGTAGCGGATCTGGAGTATCGCGGAGGCGTGATGTATGTGGAGCCAGGCGTCGCTGGCTTCGAGCTAGGTGGAAGCCCTAGAAGCATGCGCTGCTTTGGTGTCAAGGGAATGTCGGAGAGGTCATCCTTGACCCGCCACAAGGGGTAGAGGTCGATGCCAATTAAGAGCAGAGGAGCGAGTCGACAAGCAAGCAGTAGATAGGTCGACCACGGGGTGGCAGCTCGTGCCAGTTGTCCGAATGGAAGAGGTCTAAGCGTGTGAGTATTCCAAATCAAAGCGGTTGCAAACGAAGAAACTTACAAGAGCGCGGCGATGCGAGGAAGCAGCATGGCAACGAAAAAGGCTAATGCATTCACGGCAATGGAGTGGACATTGCGCTCTCCAAATGTTGAAGCCCTAACCCTGCGGTTGATTTCATCCATGCGTGGATGCGTCCATGTCCCAGCCGGGTCGGATGAAACCACTGTTCTGCTGACGACAGGTGTAGAAGTGGTTGGAGTGGACGGAGCTGCCATGGCGCGCTCCGTGTGAGTCGATGGTCTTTATTGTGCCGGGCAATGGACCTCCTGAAAGCCCGGAGACGATGCTGTGCTACAGGTTAGTGTTAGTAGAGATTCTCAGCGATAGGCTAGGACCACATCATAAAGTCATCACTGCGATCGGGCGACATCAAGCTTGTTGTGTCAAGCTTAATACTGCAAACACTGGTGAAAGGGCAGCTGTTGACAGGTGCACGCGGCGGCCCGTGCCCTCGCGGTTGCCATTCCGCGCTTGGCCAGCGTCATTCGAACGAGTGACATGCCAGCTTGCAGCCTTGAACTGATTCAATATCATACGAAAGTAGAGGAAGGCTCGTGTAGACGCCACAATGGCTAATTTACTCGAGACACTAGATGCACAGCTGGATCAGCTCTTCAGGAGTTGGAATATCTGGAGCACTATCCTTGCCGTCATCCTCCTGGTACTGCTCCTCTACCCACTCTTCACAGGGTCCGAACCCGACACTCACCCCCTTCTACTTACCCGGCAAGCCAATATTGCCCCGGTACGCCAATCAGGAGGTTCGGCCGTATATCGCTCCCTTGAGATTCCGCACAGCTATCCTCTGAGAACAGGCTTGAATGTTAAACAGCCGGGCCAGTCCAAATGGGCCATGGGCAAGAATGGTGATCTTCGTGATGTCTGGCGCCGAGCCTCTGGCGGTGGTGTCGATGATGAAGGACAGCCTACAGGTGCAAAGGGAAAGCTTCTGACCATCTACGGGAAAGATATCGAAGAGCACAACTTTGATGACGTATCACGTGAGATCAATGCGATCGGCACATACATTCAGCAAAAGCAGGCAAAAGCCGTTGCAATCTACCTGCCAAACTGCATTGAGCTTCTGGCAACTGTTTTCGGTCAGTATCATCACAACTCTTGAGATTGACTCGACTAATACGCAATAGCCGCTGCGTATCACGGATTTACTCCAGTCCTTATACCTTTCAATCAACCAGACGATGTAGCCATGCAGCTGTTGAAACTTTCTCAAGCAGACTTCCTGGTCTCGGCCGCGGGCTCTATTCCCGCTCAGAGGCTCAAGCAGAAGTGCCCCAACATCGTTGAAACCATTTCCGTCGTGGAAAAGACAAGCCGCCATATGGACTGGGACCAGGAAGGTGCCTCAACATGGCACGAAATTGTGGATCAAGCCAGCAGTACTGTGACAAGTGACCTGCCGACTGTTGAGAATGCTGAATTGAAAGACATTGTCACCATCTGGCAGAATGACACACCCAATTCGGGAGAGATTGTGTCTTTCACTCAAGGAAATCTTGTTTCGGCTATTGGAGCGCAAATTTCAGCTCTACCTGCAAAGCATCGCATGAGCCCCTCGGACCTATTCCTTCCTGCTGATGCACTCACTAGCATCTACATTCTAGTGCAGACCTTGGCAGCTCTTTATAGCAATGCTTCCGTGGCCTTGAATTCCGTTGCCGGCAAAGAAGTCGAGCTTCCTGCTGCAGTGATGGGCGTGGCGCCTACCATCATTGCTGCGTCAGCTGAGACGGCGCTCAAACTACATCGCGACTCAACTACAAACGTAAAGACTGCTGCAAAGAAGCTAGCCCATCGCGCACAGTCTCAAGCACTTGCCGCTGGTTATATGCCTACCACATCCCTGGCTACAAAGTTCAACGAGCCTCATCGCGCAAGCATCGGTACGCCTCCAGGAAAGCTCCGTCTTCTTTACATCTTCGAGAGGGCGCACGCTGGAACGCCACCTGTGAGCTCAGAAGAACTGTCTGACCTACGAGTATTCACCGGAGCACGTGTGATATATGCACTCACAGCCTCCAAAGTTGCTGGCACTGTTACGCAGACCAGTTACTACGATTACAGAATCGATGCTGCAACCAAAGGCAAACACAGCCATTTCGGCTCTCCTGTTAGCTCGCTTGAGCTTAAATTGGTCGATAGTGACACCCACAAGACCACTGATCAAAAAGTTCAGGGCGAAGTAAGATTCACCCTACCGATATACCCTGCTAGCTTTGCTAACATTGAGAAGATTGTCGCCTCCGGCCCGTCCGTTCAACATGGATCCGCCAGTTTGGGCGTGTCTGGAACCTTCAGACAAGACGGCACGCTGGCCTACGTATAACTCCTCAACTCCTTATGAAGACATGACACAAAATGGATTGCTGCTGCGACATTGGCTTTAGCGATTTCAGCGTGGCTTTTCACTAGGTAATATTGTACATATTCTATCTTCCTATATCATTACACCGTGATGCTTAGGCGTCCAGACTGTCAAACCACTGTGCTCCTCTTCTCCTCTCCTCCGATTTAGGGCTGTGCTTTTCTATCGTAGACCTCCACTGCTGCGCCTTCTCCTTGAGCTCTTGTATCTTCAGATCAACCACAGCTGGCTGCGGTGTTGCTTCCTTCAGAACATTATTGGCAGCCTGCAACCCGCTCAGCACCGGCACCCATCTCTCCAGCTGATAGTCTGCCTCTGCAGCTTTCGCCTTTTCGCTCTCTGGGTTGCCAGTCTTGCTCACGTGCGGATCACGGTCAATATTCACCACCAGCCTCTCTGCCAACTTAGCCACAAGCCCTCCCTCGTCCCGCCCCTCAAGGTGTCTCTCCGCACGCACAGCCGCAAGCTCCAACACAGCGCCGATGATGTCCGGCTGCCGCCTTGGGTCGCCGTGAGTCTCAAACAGCGCAGCGTTCTGCCCAGCGCGCCCACCGCAGTGCGCAGCCTCCTCAAGCAGACTAGAAATCTGCACTGCGTACCGCAGCGCCTTCTCGCTGCTGGCGTCATCCCATGTGCCGCGCACTGCCGTTGCCCGGCACGCCCACATGACTTCGCGCGCCACGCGCACATCGCGCATGCGCAGGCCTGTGCGCTCTGCGGCGCGCACGCCGTCGAGCACAATGTGTGCCATGCCGCTGTTGGCTGCGGTCTTGATGACGACAATCTGCTGCCAGTCTTTGAGGTCTTTGCCATTGCGGGACGCCTTGATGCCTTCGAGGAGGGGGAGCAGGTTCTGCCAGTCTTGCGGGGAGTCGGCCATGAGCTTCATTGCTTGGCTGATGCTCTTCCATGTGTTTGGAATGTCCTTGGTCTTGTCTAGGGGCAAGATTTGGACGGAGTCGTCGCCGATGTCGACGTAAAAGGGTTCGTTGAGCAGCATGGCGTGGTTCTTGGTTTTGAAGACTAGTTTCCGCTGAGCTTCTTTCAGGTAGCCGGGGACAAATATCTTGGAGCGGACGTCTGAGAGGAGGGCGTTCAGTTCGGGTTCGTTAGAGGATTCGATGAATTGAGGTAATTGGCCTTCAATTGTCGTTAGCATGTAATCGGAACAGCTATTGCAGTAGCATGTGATAAAACGTACCAGCGCGCCGTCGCGATGAGCTGGTGCTGAACGCTCGACGAACAGCCACTGCAGATTGGCCAAGCCGTATAGCCTGACGGGACTGAATAACTGCTGCATCGAAGGACTTGGCTGCCATGACGACCGGCGACTTCATCGGCAGAACGAAGTGTAAATGCAATAGACGCAAGCTGAGACGAAGACAGTCCACGAAAGGAGCATGAACATTTCGACATCTGCGGCCGGAAGTTGCCGCACTCCCCAAGCCGCTGTTGTACATTTCCTGGCGACCACCATTGACTTTACCATCAACCAACACAACCCAATGGTCGTCCATCACCTCGCGAGGAGGCCTTTTGGCCGGATACGGCTGCCGTATAGGCCAATCCAGGATGCTATCAACGCAAAATGCAGAGGACTTAGCTCAAGCTCGCGACTCCAGGGTGTCTTGGGCGTCGACCGCATTGACCTTCGCGAGCAGCGCAAGGTGGAGGAGGCAGCTCGTCAGGGCAAGAAGATCCACAAGTCAATTGCAAATTTCAACAAACCTCCACGTAAGAACATTCATCTTCAGCTGTTGGACCGAGCACAGTGCGCTGACAGACGATGATGAAACAGTGAAAGGTCCACCTCCGGTATATAGAGCACCTCCATCTGCTCGCGCATATTGCAAGGACCCCATTGCCACCCTTACAGCAATGCAGCTGGCTGAACTTGACCCCAATGGCTCCAGGCAGCGCCTCTTCGCTGAATCTAACCCTGAATCCGCAAAGGTTGGTGATATTCTGCTCGTGCGCCAGCGCAACGGCGACCCCTTCGCGGGTGTATGCCTGAATATCAAAAAGAATGGCATTGATACAGCCATATTGCTCCGAAATCAACTCACGCGAGTGGGCGTTGAAATGTGGTACAAGATCTACAGCCCGAACGTAACGGGCGTTGAGGTAGTGCAGAGGCGGCAGAAGAGGGCGAGGAGAGCACGCCTGTACTACATGCGGTATGGTTTTCTCATTTCCATCTCTTCGAGACGATTCGCAAGATCGTTCGCGCAAGCACATCCGACTAATCCATTAATAGGAAACCGAAGCACGACCTTGGTTCTGTTGAAAACATTGTCAATCAATACGTGCGGCAAAGGCAAGCATTGCGTTCTGGACGAGAAGGAAAGGGAAGAGATGCCAATGCAGGCAAGAGAAAACACGCGAAAAGCAAGTGATAATTCTGCATTCACAATTGTACTATATTCCATATGCTGGACATGGCGCTGTGAGAATATGATATTGGTTGAAGTCCACCGACCCTCGAGGTCGTCTTCTGGAGTGAAGAGGAAGCATTCTCATGCAGATCTGGTCGTTGACCAGCCAGCACCCTCCATCGCGACGCGCTCTATTGTTGTTGTTTTCTTCACCTGCAGGTCCCCACGTCTCTTTGCTTGTGACTGTTCGCCTAACATCAACACCGCATTCGGTCCCCAGAACCGTCCAGGTGGTCTTGCTCGGAGCAAAGGTTTGTATCTGAACCAGTGCTATGACTGACAGCATGGTCACCCCGCCCTCTTCTTCGCGAAGTTCACTTAAGAACGAGCGTGAATTTGGCAACCCTCTTGGACCCGACACGAGAATCGAGCCTCTTCGCTACGATAGCACAGGCCTCACGTCATCACGAGAATCTTCGATTCATCTGAACGAAAGCTCTCAGACAATCGAGATCGTCTCGCCAGCTTCCAAAGCCTCATCCGATCTCTCAGACCCCCCATCGGACTTGAGCCACCTAGATCATGAGCCTGCCATCAGCATCGAGCACCAAGACATTGACGACAGCCACATCAGCTCCAGCTCCAGCTCCTCTAGGTCAGCACCATCCAGGTCGTCCATGGGATCCACACTGTATCTGCCTCAACACAGCCCACTAACATCGCTGTCCCCCTCGCGCAGCACGCGTACGATCTCACCTCCCAGCCCAACCCAAGGCATCTTAGCCAACGCTCATCACAGCGGTGTCGTCAATCCTTTCACCTACCAACATCCACGTCTTCCCATCTCGAGCAACTCGCGTACCGGCGCGCCCCCAGCCCCCCCACCCGTCCGCACCACAGTGCCCCATCCGCAACAGCCGATCCCCGCGGAATTCTACTACACCGACGCAGCGATCCCCTCACGCGAGATGCTCCGCCGCCGCACCGCTGCCGCCGCCACTGCTGCCGTCGAGCAGACCACCATCGCCCCCACCGCAACCATGGCTACGCCGGATCTCGCCACCATCACGGAGCGCATGAAGGTGGTCACTGATGCACTTCACGACCGCCGCTCCCGCATGGAGTTCCGCGACTTGCCCGAAGACGACGACAATCCCAAGGATGAAAACGAGAGACCCAGAAATCTGCTACTTACATCGCGCCGGGCGCCTCGCGTGGTCAAACCGCTTAGGAGCACGGTGGGGGCCAGCATGTCACTTTGCGGCGGGCGCGGTCTGCCAAGTGAACGAGGCTCGTTTCTGAAGAATCCCAAGACTGGTTTCACGAAGATGAAGATCAAGGTTGAGCATGTCGGGAGTGTCGACGATGACTTCGTGCTCGGTGACTTGCTGAGGGAGTATGACTATCGCCTGCGCGAGGTGGAGGGGATGATGTTTGGGGCCGGAAAGAAGGTCGATCTCACTTTTCTTGATGAAGTTGTAGGGAGGATTGAAGAAGCTCTTGAGATGCATCTAGGGCAAGATTCTGACTGTCTTCGAGGTTCTGCGAAGCACAACGCGGAGAGTGTTCATTCGGCTGCCGAAGATGACAGGAATGATGGCGGTCATGCGATGGCACAAGGGGGTTCGATTGAAGATCATGATATGCTTTGAAGACATGCAAGATAATAGTTTCACGCAAACTATCACGTCGCAGCGGAGGAACCAGTGGACAGAGACATAGCATTCATTAAGTAAGTCAATCATAACCACGGTTCATCCAAAGTTTTCCACCAGCAAGCAACATCGTCTTCTGCGATGTGCTTCCTCCTATCACATGTCTCATGTTGGACAATTTGCACTCTCAGTTCTTTTCCTTCCGCAGTCTGCCCTCCAAGATTGTTAACGTGATGTTGTACCAAGATCTATCCTCCACAGCCGTGGAATATTTTGTATGTCCTAAAATATTGAGAGAACCAATATTCCATCAAAACGAATAATTTGCTGCTTTCAAGGTGTCTCCGGTGCCGGCAATGGGCAATCCGCCACTAGATGGTCCGTCTGTTTGCATCGAAAGCAATGCACAATTGTGCGGCGCCGCTGGCGCTTCCTCTTCGGTCTTGATTGCTCGTCATGAGGCTCTGTGTGCTTGAGTGAATCATCTTCTCCATCGGACCATGAATCCGAGCCTGTGTTCACAGATTTTTCATTATCTGTGTTGTTCCCGAAAGCTGTATTACATGAACGAGTGGCTTGTGTGCAGTGCTCGCAATTGCTCGAGATCAAGATGAAATAATGCTCCATGCCTGTGCAAGCGCCATGAAAGTGCTGCGCAAGACAGTATGAGACATCGAAATTGTCTGCTGGTTCAAAGTGTCCGCAACCCAAATAGACGAAGTTGTTCGTAAAGCACATAATAATCTGTACTGCTGAATGAGTTAACGATTTAAGGATTTGACGGTGTACAGGAGTAAAATATTGACCTGTATGTGTGTAATAACTCTTTTGGTTCGTCTGCCTATGATATTTTTTGGTTTGTCTTGAAATCTTTGATGCTGGTGAGATGTGGTTGTACAATCTTGGAGAGGAAGGAGACAGAGCTCTGGGCACTGTGGAAGGTGGAAGTGAACTGAAAAGTGTCATGGTGAATCAATGAGCTAGTATCACCTGCACACATCTAAGCAAGACATACTTGTCCTCACCACTTTGCTGCAAGACAACTTCATGGTCGTGAAAGAAGCACCAACGAAGGCAGACTTGGCTTGTGTCATACGTGGTATTTGAGCACTTGAACGGACATTTGTTTTGATATTCTGCTTTGAACATGTTGCAAACTATCCACATGAGTGATGCCTTCCGTGATTTGACCTGCATTAATAAGCGGGGTAGGACCAAACAATCACAGTCTCGTGGTGTCCGAGACACCAGCGACTCAGGTGTTTGGAGCGCAGTCCTACCCTGCTGAACGAAACCAGATTGTAAGGGGGGTTTATGGACTTCCGAAACATATTTATAACATATGAAAAAGATTTGAGAACCTATCGGTGGATGTAAACTTGGACCAATCTGGGCATCAGTCGGGAATGCTCCAAAATGTTGAATACCCAAGGGGTTTTAAAACAGCCCAAACGAAACGCAATGCGTCTTCACTCGTGTTCGGTCCTATGCCACGATTTCTTCTTCCGTAAGTCCTCTTCGATCCCAAGGAGCCGGGTCTCGCTGCACATTGGACATCCTGAGTTGATATATCGTTGATGATTGGGAGCAAATCTCAGGCATGAACCGGTTGACTCTTCTTTAGTGCAAGGCACCGCAGTCATTTGTTCATCGAAATGACCACACAGTAAAAAATGTAGCTGCTCATAATGACACATAGGGAGCCACGTGTCTCATATGGTAACCTTGATGTATCTGGTGACGCGGATGCCAGAGCTGGAGATGCGTTAGACCCTCTGAAATTTCTCGAACTTGCGTGAGGACTAGCAACCAAGCTTACTATCGTAGATGTTGATCGTTTTGAGCGACCACGAAATCCATCTCATTCAAGAAGGAGGTGGCGATATATGGCCATGGGTCACATAAGATAGATCCGCTTCACGATGCATACTTCCGGGACTTGCAGATGCAACTTGTCGGTGGTTGCCGTGAATTATACTAAAGAGCCACACTAAACATTTACTGGCGGCAAGAAAATCTGCTTTGTTCCATTTACAGCATTCACATCAGATACCATGCTGTTGACTTTGTCGTCAGTACAGTGCCGTCTACAGACAAGCCAAGGCGTAATGCGTTTCTAGTAGCAAAACTAACCATAGTCAAACAATCTTAAGGATAGATGGAGAGCTACCTGGTATCGGGGTCTTCCTGGTGTAGGGATTACCTGGTAATAAGAGGAGGTTGCGATATCCTGCCATGTCCTGCGACACGACTGAGTATCCAAGTTTATGACCGTACCCATTCATTTGTCATACAACTATCACGTGTGAAGTATAGCCAAACTCCACGGCTTTACACTAGGGGTCGACTCGCTCCATAAGCTGGCTACAATTCACCAGAATGGAAAGTATCCGACGACAAGACCCCACCAATGATGCCACGACTTCAAAAGAAATCAGTTATCTCGTATGAGACATCTATTGTGCATGTGTGCAAAGCGTGGTGGCACAACAGGTGCAATAGCGTACATGACAGACAGCCAGTCTGACAGAAGGGTAGATCGCCGGAACAACGGCCGCCATGGAATAAGGTTGACACCAGGGCCTGTGAGATGAAGTACCAAAGTATATCGCATAGGGGAAGGGAAGCGGTGCGGTGCGGAAGATGATGCTAGCATCTCCGCTGCCGTGCTAGCTATCTTGCATCCATGCACGTGCCTATGATTCGCCGTCCCCGGGGAACCGAGTGGGGCTCATGCTCTGAACAGCAAGAAAGTCGTAAAGAGCTGGCCGCGGCGGAGAGACAGTCGGCGGATTAGTGAGCGGATCCGACGTCAGAGCCGATCATGTGCTTACCGAGGTGCCGCCCAAAATGTGGGGTGGAACGGCCTCTACGCACGTCAACCGCCAGTTCATGCCTTTACGCACGTAGATATCTCTTTTACCGAATACTCATCTTCTTGCGAGACGCGTGCAGCTTGAGTTTGGTCTTCTTGCGTCCGACCGCAGCCTCCTCCCTGCACGTAGCCGAGTGCCCCCTCCCTTTTAATAGACACACGAGCGCCGTCCTTCACCTTGTTCTATACATCCACAACTACAGGCACAGTGCACACAATAAATCCTGCAACATGCCCTCATTCAACACTGCGCTCACGCGCGCACTAGGGATCAAGGGTATGGCATGCTCTGTGGCAGATGGGTGGGCAATTGGCTGACTCCTCTCACAGTTCCTGTTGTCCAGGGTGGCATGCAGTGGGTTGGGTACGCGGAGATGGCCAGCGCGGTCAGCAACGCAGGTGGCCTCGGTATAGTTAGTGCCCTACTTGCAGTCTCGCATGCTCCAATCTCTAATCCATTCACCAGCTCACTGGCCTCACTCAACCTACGCCCGACGACCTACGCAAAGAAATCCGCCGCTGCAAGTCCATGACCTCCAAGCCTTTTGGCGTGAATTTGACTCTCCTTCCCTCCATCAACCCTCCGGACTACGGCGCATACGCACAAGCAATTATTGACGAGGGTATCCGCATTGTCGAGACGGCCGGCTATTCCCCTGGCGAGGTCATCAAGAAGTTCAAAAGCGTTGGTTGCATCGTCCTACACAAGTGCACAACCATCAAGCACGCCAAGTCGGCCGTCAAGCTGGGCGTCGACTTTCTCTCCATTGACGGATTCGAGTGTGCCGGCCACGTTGGTGAGACGGATATTACCAACTTCATTCTGTTGAGCCGCGCGAGGCAAGACCTCAAGGTACCGTTTATTGCCTCAGGCGGGTTCGCAGACGGTCAAGGCCTGGCCGCTGCTCTCGCCCTGGGCGCCGAAGGTATCAACATGGGCACTCGCTTCATGTGCACCGTTGAGGCACCCATTCACAACAACATCAAGCAAGCAATCGTCGATGCACAGGAGACTGATACGGCTTTGGTCCTGAGAAGGTGGCAAAATACCAGCAGATTGTTCAAGAACAAGGTAACAAATGATGCACTGAAAATCGAGAGGGAGAGCACAACGGGCAAGTTTGAGGAGGTGCAACCGTTCGTTAGTGGACAGCGGGGACGACAGGTCTTCCTCAACGGCGACAAGGACCACGGTGTAAGTTCAGCATGCGTTCACATGGTCCAGAAACGCAACTAACATGCGTTACTAGGTATGGACAGCAGGCCAGGTTATAGGTCTCATCCACGACATTCCCACCTGCGAAGACCTTGTGCGACGGATCGAGCACGAGGCCGTGGATGTTATGCGTAGGAATGCTAGCCTCATCGTCGAGGACAGCCCTTCATCGAAGCTATAAAGATATGTTTGTAAGGTCTAGAAGCACGCTTGTTATCGAATTACGAACAGGAACTCCTAAATTTGACACGATATACAGACAAATAGAGAGATCAAAATCTTGTCCCTCATTCCGAGCTTGATGTCCTGTCCTGTGCTACCGTGTGACAGTTTTAGAGTTTGGACCAACAAACCATTGGTCAATGGGATTAATGCAGAATGGGTATGTATAACACCTCTGCATCTGCGATTGCTTGTGCAGGCTGCATCATGTTCTTTGATGAGGTCTTTTTCTGTGGTGATCTGCACTTCGTACCGATACCTGACCAACGACGACCTTGAAACGTAAGGGGGACATCAGCATGCAGGATACCTCCGGATATGTCTTTGTTGCGATCTACTTGTACTACACGTCCACCCAATCATAGCTTTCCCGAACGATTCAGCGCTCGCATATCCGTCTGCGGACCGCCGAAGCTGTCTGCCGCCCATCACGTCACTAGCATCCATTCATTTGGGATTATACACCGTACACACACTGTCAGCTGCCTTCCCCGCCTCGTGACAAACACCGCAACATTCTAGCTTCTTCCACGCGGCCACCTAGGTTCCTCCTGTACCACCTAAGCTGCCTATCCAATCACATTCCCTCAAATATCTCGCTTGTCCTTGAAACACCCCACGCCAGCGGTTCCCTTGTGGCCTTGAAATCCT
The DNA here is from genome assembly GCA_006937295.1 of Carpinus fangiana. Taxonomy (NCBI): domain Eukaryota; kingdom Viridiplantae; phylum Streptophyta; class Magnoliopsida; order Fagales; family Betulaceae; genus Carpinus; species Carpinus fangiana. The sequence continues at coordinate 730,000 of VIBQ01000017.1, forward strand.
CTTGCAATCCTTCAAAGAACTTACCCGCCAGGATTTTGTTCCTGAAAGACTCCTTTCATCGATCCCTCACAAAAGGATAATTCTCGCCCCTTCCCCGAGCATCAGCAAAGATCAATCTCTGGAAGCCCTTCATCAAGCACTACACCAAAAGACCCTAGTGCACATTTCACATCTCGATCTTCAATTTCCCGTTCAGTCCATCTCCAACATTACCTCGCTTTCAATCCAACGCAGAGACAAATAACCCAGCAATGCCCAACGCAACTTCCATCCCCAGCCTCGACGGCAGCTCTGAGAGCAAATCCGACACAAGCACCAGCACCGTCGAGAAGCGGACTTCAAACTCCTCAAGCACGACTGTCGACACCAACAGCAGCATCTCTAACCACGGTAGCACGACGAAAGTGCCAACGACGCCACCTCGCTCCGAGCCGATCGCCATCCCCAAGCGCAAGGAGAGCGTGACTCGCATCGAGGAGGGCTACGGCACGCTCGTAGGCGTCTGGTCGCCTCCACGTCGGTAGTGTGACACGGAGAGGACACCGCAAGTACTCGCACATGCCAGACGGACGGAGGAATGTGGCGAGGCACGAGCCCTGACACTTCGAGGCAACTTGCTACCCATCGTGAAACAAACCACTTCAAGACGAAGCAGTAGAGGGAACAGCACCCTAAGCATACAGAGCGGCGCATCTGCAATAGTAGTCTACCATAGCCCCACAAAACGAACACCACTCACTCCTTCCATCAACCCACCGTGTCTTTCCCCCCGGGTTATCCACCCCTAGAACTTCTTCCACGCCGCCGGATTCAACCGCCCCTCCCTCGTCTCCTCCCCCACCCCTCCAGCCCCACCCTCACTTCTCCGCGCATACCCCCTCACCCTAACGCCCGCCCCCTCACCCAACTCCAGCAGTGCCTCATACCGCGCCGCAAACGCCGCAGCATCAGCCTCAAACGCGCCGCACGCAATCGACGCACGCACACCACTGAAAAACCTTACCACGGCATGGTGGTTGTGCAGCGCGAGCAGCACCCAGGCGAGCATCTCGCGCGTCGAGAGCAGGTGGTGCAGGTACGCGCGGTGGTGCGTGGCGCAGGCGTAGCACGCGCAGGCCGGGGTGAGCGGGGCAAGGTCCGTGGCGAGGGCGGGGTCGAGGCAGGGGAAGCCCAGGGGGAGAAGGGTGGGTTCTGACGTTGAAGTTGGTGAGGTGGGGGGTGGGGGAGGGAAGGCGAAGGAGAGGGCGATGCCGGCGTCGGTGGCCTGGACGATGAAGGGGATTGTGAAGAGGTCGATGCCGAGGGAGATGGAGGTGAGGATGGCGTGGGGGGATGCGGGTTCGGCGAGGGAGAGGCGGGGGAGGTGCGACAGAGATGGGGGGAGGTCGGGGGTGGTGGATGGGTCGTAGAGTGCGACGCCGGCGAGGTGTGGCAAGATTTCGTCGGATGTGATGGCGTCCAGATACCAGGATTGCGTTTCCCGGGCTATGGGAAGGATCGGGGCAAATATTGCAGGTGCTGTCTCCGGGTGTAACGAGGGTGTCACTCCTGTCGCTGTGGCAGTCGATGACAGAGACCGAACCAACTCTTTGACCCACCGCTCTGTGCGTCCGGCCATCTTCTCCAGTCGCCGCGACCCTGGCTTTGAATCAAGGGGAAATGGTACGTCCGCCAACGCCACGACTACGTCTGGGCGTAAGGACTGGACAGTCTCAACGAAGTAGGTAGTCTTCATCTGATGGAAGCCCACGGATGTGCAAATAGCGACTGCGTCGTTTGCATTCGTCATTGGTGCCACTACTGGCGGTGTCCTGCGAGCACCTAAAACTAAGAGGTGGCTATCTGGCAAGCTCGTGAAACCTCTCAGTCCGGATTGGCGACGCAAATCATTCGCTCCTGATGCTGTAACTTGTGGATCGCCAGAGGTTGAACTGCTTCCTTTGGACTGCAGCAGAGCAGGGACCAAGCTAGCCGGCGCCCTTTCGACAAAATCCTCTAGGGCCATGTATACTCCTTGCACATCTGGTTCTTTTGCAAGAACATCTTGGGATATATGTGGGACAACGCCACGGGAAGTGGTCGCAATGAAGTTGGGTGTCTGTATGGATTTGAGATTGCCGGTACGGTGTAAGATGCCTGTTCTATAGCTAGTGTCCGCGATATGCTTCTCTGTACCGAGTGAAAAGGACAGTGCCGCCTTCTCTAGACCATTCATAATGTTTCGCATCCAGTGTCACAAATAACAGGAGAATTGCCAGCTCAGAGTCACAGGACGTACAGGAGGTTTTAATTTTGCCAAGACCATACATGAAGTTGAATGGAGGCCGGGGTGGTTCGGCCAGCAAGCGTACCAACCCATAACCCCAATTGTCTCGCCTGAGTAAGATTTAGTGACATTATGTATATACCAGCACTAGACATAGTCATTTTTGCCAGTCCTAACATAATAGTGGAGTATCCTCTAAAGTGTTGGTGAATTACTTTTGTCATCTTGTAAGCAGTTGAAGCGCTCGGTGAGGCCTCCATCTTCTTATCTATGGGTCGGGTTGCATTGATGCATGTATGAATATTACATAGATGAAATAGTACATGGTGCTGGTCTTTGCCGCACGCACAGCAACGGGCTGTATACCTTGTCGTAGCACATCAAAGGACCTGCCTGCCACCCAAGGAAATCCATAAAACACCCAAACACCAACTGCCTCCTCTAGTCGTACATTCGTGCTTTTCATCTGTCTGCGGCCCACTGCGCCTTGCCAAGTAATCGCATTGGCACCGCTGCGATAGCCGCAGGAACCAGCATCAACTCTCGAACAGCCGGTCCCCTAGCAGAGCAGGGTCGACCATGCCCCTCTCGGCTTTGATTTCATCGTGCTTGGGCTGCACGGGCGACGAATCGTGCTCATCGTGGTTCGTGAGATCCGCAAACATGCTGTCAAAATTTGTCGTTGTTTCTCCAGCGCTTTGCTGGCCGGGATCAAACATTATATCTCCCGGTGCACTGTTCCCGCTGAGGTTGCGCCGGTGCGGCGATACACTCGGTCGAGCTTCGTCGTCGTGGAAGCGATCCTCTAGGCCATGCGAGTTAAATAACCCAGGGTCTAGATTACCTTCCCGCGCGCTCTCTGGCGATGCTGCAAAGGGCGAGGCCAGTCGAGGCAATTCACTCCCGGGGCTGGCATACGCCGACGTGCCGGGCACTACAGAAGGCTGGGAAAACAGGGGAGATTCGTGGCGAGTCTGCGCAGCTTGCTTGTGGGGAAATGTGCTTGCCGTGAGCGGTTGGCGAAAGTTCAGCGTTTGCGTCTTGCCAGGCGCAGATCCTTGGGCAGAGGAGCCGCGAGACATGGCAGGCTGCGACTCCTGGTTCTTGGAATCGTCTCTCGACTTCCGTTGCAGTTGCTTCGTGCGCAATTCTGGAGGGAGGTCGTCAGGATTGTCCACACCATGGGCCGCCATTAGCTTCTGTTGCTTTGTCGGACGCGGTTTACGGGTGCTCTTCGACTTCTCGATGATTGGTGGCGGTTCTGGCGCGATTGGCCACAGCCGATGTAGCTCCTGACGGAAGAAATTGGTCTCTTCGGAGAGAAGGAGGTCTGCGCCTTCGATTTTGCGCAGATGGAATCGCATCAAGGGTATCTCCTCCACGGTTGCCATGATGGGATTAACAAATTGCTGGACGTGATCGCGGAATTTTTGAGCCGTATCGATGATGCTCTCGAGAGTATCTTCTTCATCAGGTTGGAATGGCAGTCCTGGGATCTGGGATTGCAAGTCCATTAGCTCTTCGAGCTTTGGGCGCTCGGCGTCGCGCGGGATCTTGACTCGATAGTCACAGATAGGACAAGTGAAATCATCTTCATCCTTTATTTTACCGCGAGCGATTTTGAGGCATTTGCTATGGTACCTGCTCCATGTTAGCTTGTCTACGTGTCGTAGGTATGGATTCTCGTCACTCACCATTCATGGCACACGGCACACTCAATCATCATTCCTGCTTCAGGCTTGCGGCAAAGACAGAACACGTTCCTCTGCGATCCAGAGTGGCGTTCTTCGAGATCTTCTGGCGTGTTGGCCCGGGACGAGGGTTCCACCGGCAAGGACGGCCTGTCGTCCAAGTCGAAGCAGCCCTTGTTGCGATTGTCGATGAGCTGGAGGTGCTGGTGGAGAATGTGAAGCGGCGCGTTAGATTTGCCGAAAAGCTTCTTTCCCCGCCGCATCCAGTCCTCATGGCGCTTCTGTTCTTTCTCAAGGTCGATGGTGCCAGGCGGTTTGCTGTTGAGCTCTCCAAGAGCTTCCATGACCTGGTTGACTTCGGCATACTTCGGCCGTTGGCTGAAGTCGGGGTTCTTGCAGCGTTCCACAAGGGACATGATCTGATCTTGAGCCTCGCGCTGCTTCTTCAAAATGGCATCAATGGCAGCCAGTGTTTCGCGTGACACCGGAAGGTCCGCAGCTTGCTTGGAAAAGGAATCAAGTTGTACAAAATGCACATTCTCGACCGACATCAGCTCCTTTGCCTTTTCTTCCCAAATCTCACCTCGGTGCTTCTGGTCCTGAAGATAGAGCAGATTTTCATTATGTTCTGGAACACCAAGTTCTGTTGCTTCCTTCAAAAGTCCACCTACATCTTGCAGCGTTTTTGGGGTTTTGCGGTCTTTGGCGCGTTCCTGCCACTTGATCTGCTTGGCCAGCTTTTCGAGAACTTCTACTTCTGGAATTTCGAGATAGAAGCCCTTGCCGATCTGAATAAGCTCCTCGATCTCTTCACTTGTGCGCTTGGTGATGTCCAGGAGCGCTTTCCGTGCATCCTGTTGGAACTGCACAATCTCCTCGGCTCTCTCCTGTAGAGTTGCTATCTCAGGACAATCAAATCCAATCAAATCGGCCTCATCCAGTAGTTTCTTGATGTTCTTGATATTTCGCGGGTCCTCTTCTGTCTTTGCATTGTTGCCACCCTTGCTCTTGCGTCGATTTTGCTGCTTCCGGGTAATATAACTCGTGGCTTCGTCCACCCAGTCATTGCACCTGTCAACAAATGCTTTTAATCCAGCCAAGCTAGGCATATCCCACGGAATGCGCTCGCCCTCCGCAAGTAGCCCACGCAGAACTTTGAGCTGCGGCTTGCTAGTATCAGCAATGGTCTCGTCAAACTTTTGCTGCCATGCATCTGGAAGAGAGGCCTTTTCGGTGATTCTTTGCAGCGTGCTGTCGAGTTTGTAGTCCGTGACGCGCATGTGGACTTCGTGGTACTCTTGCTCGTTGCAGCATTCGATCTGTTCGATGTGGTCGAGACACGCAATCTTGCCGGTCTTCTCACACCAGAACCGGGAAAGGTATGCATAACCTTTGCAGTAGGCACATGTATACTCCTCTTCTGGGTAGTCGTCGGTGTCAAGAACATTTTCAAACTGGTAGACTTGCTCGCCTTCCCTGACTTTAATATATTTCTTGCTCTCAATCTTTGCATGGAACGCTTCGCGATGTGCTTTTTCGCGCACAGTGACCCGCTGCAGAGCGGGTGCGAGCCATCTCGCGGTCTTTATCGGAACATCCTTTTGGGATGCCGCTGTCATGAGCAGCATATCGTGCGAGAAACAAGGTTGCCGTCGAAAGTCTCCAAGTCGTTGAACGCCCTCTTCGCCCCAGGGCTCCCAGTCGGCAGGTGCAAAGTTGACAGCCTCGTTGAAATTGAATCCATGGTTGAATCCAGCATGGTATGCCTTGGGAAACGTGATTATATATTCACCAGCGCGCTGGTCGCATGCATAGACAGGCACTCGAGCCTTCTCCAACTGATCTGGTGACAACAGTGTCACCAGTTGGAACAATAGGTCGGGTTGCGATTCGAACAACTCCGGCACTGCCTCCTTCATGGCGTTCTCAAACGCATCCGCAGACGCGCCAGGGATGCCGTACCACGTCTTCGTGGCGCCAAAATGCTGGTAGTTAGCAGAATAGGCATAGTGATCCTCATTGTGCCAGCAGAATGTTGAGAATACCATACCAACGTACAGCCAAGGCACGGTCATGCCAGAGATGTCAGACTTGATGTAGCGAAAGAGCGATTCTTGGTGCAGTGGGAGAACATTGAGATTCCAAGGGTCTGCTGTATAGGGATTACGAGGATTCCTTTCCATCGTAGGGAAGCCGCTGCCATGCGTTGTGGAATGTATGTCGGCACCATACTCGACCTCAACGGTCTCTGTCTTGAGTGTGACCAGTCGCCAGAACTCACGTTCAACGTCATCCTCTGTAACGGGCTTCGGCCGGTCGAGAATGGGATCGTAGGCAACTTTTGACATGAAGTGATGCTCCTTGAATACGCTGGATTTCTCCTGGAAATTCTTCAGGGAGTAGATTCCGCCCTCTTCAAACCCGAACTCGCCGGTACCCACCAGACACTTGGGGCAATGCCAATCTTCAGGAGCAGTTCGTAAAGGAGGATCCAGACATCGCATGTGATACCAGTCATCGCAGCCGCTACATTCCAGGAGGTTTCGACGCTCGTCAGGTCGTTCGCACTTTTCGCAGAAGTCTCCCGACTTCATACTTCCACGCTCGCGGGTGGTCAAGGACCTTGGAGTTGACGAACGTGGTTGCAACATTTGAGACCCTACAACATTGGGTGCATCGCCTCGAGCATGTCTGGCACGCTTGTTCTGGCGTCCGTTGGAAGTGGATCTCGGCTGAGCATCGCTTCTAGCGTCACTTGCATCAGAGAGGCGCCGCTTAGCGCTCAGGTTATGCGGAGCATAACCATCTGGGACGAGAGGCGCCATTGGGACGGGGGTCACTGCGGCCGAACCGGTGGGAGTGCCCTGTCGTGACTCTGACTCGTGCTTGACACGTTGATTGACGGCAGTGAACGAAGAGCTAGCTGGCTGTGAGTTCACGGCCGTAAAACCAGACCCTGCATTCACAGCGGTGAAGCCAGATGAGGGCCGTTCGGGCTCACTCGATTTCTTCGCCGGAACATCGCCCTCGCTTATGGAGCCATTCAGGGCGAATGAAGCTCGCATAGCAGGTGCTTCTTTATTCAAGGATGAAGGTGTAGCTTGAGCCGACTTGCGCATGGGAGACTGACCCGGAGACGGAGTATTGTAGGGTCCGCCGCGTTCTTGCTCTGTCTGCATCCGCACGTTTGGAGCATAGTAGGCCAGATAGCGTTCGTACGGCTCGAGCCATTTTCCATACGAGTTTTTGAGCGAGGTGGAGAGCGACGACATGATCTTGCCACTGTAGCCAAGGATGCGACCGATTTCTGCCCACTTTTTACCTTTGCAAACCTTCTCGAAGCCGCCGCGGCTTTCGACGGCCTTCTTGAGCTCGTACAGGTCGAGCGGCCGCTTGTCGACGGAAGGGAAGCGGGTGAAGTTGATGCCTAGTGATTTGTGGAATTTTCCGAGCTTGTCAAGGTAATCTAGGTTGGTGCGGCTACCTGCAGCAGATGTCAGTATGAGAAGCAATTGCAGGAATGGAGGAGGCAAATAACATACCACCCTCAACAAAGTTGAGCTCCTGCTTTCTGGTCTTGAAGTGGAATTTCTAAAAGAAATGATCAGCGTCATGGAAAATTGAGTTCGTGAAGCGCGAAAGTCTTACGGTTGTGTCTATGGCAAAATCGGGATCCCATCCGTCGGGAGGGACGATTTTGCAAATTCCATACTTGCTACCTTCGGGAGCAATTTTGCGCATGTATTCCATTGGATCACGCCAGTCATCAGCAGTGGGACGAAATGTAGGTGCTTCCTTGATGCCAGCAAAGTGCTGACGCGAGGTAGGCTCACGCCAGCCCGGCAGCGGCTTGTTCCTGCGCTCGACGGTATTGAGATCCAGAGGCTCGGCGCGACGAGCGCTGAGGGGAATTCCGCCATTCGGAGTTATGGAGGAAGGAGCACCATTGAGCTTCAAGCGCGAGGCAGAGGCGGAGGCATTTGTGGCAGAGGTTGCGCGAGCCTGGCCTGGTGCGGCGGCCGAAGGACCAGCACTCGGAACGTTGACCATGGCGGAGGAGGGAGAGTGTTGAAGGCGGCTGGGCCACCGGGAGGACGATTGCGATCAAAATGGATGGAGTGCTGCGGGTGGAATGGTTGTCGCGAGCAATCTCAGGGCAGGCGTAGCGGAGGGATATAAGCAATGTCTAGGACAGCGATGCAGCTGTGCCAAGCTCCGAGGGCGGACACGAGACCAGCGTGAGCGACATCTAACGGTGAGATCGATGGCGACACCAGACGGTGGGCGTGGAGGGGTCCGCAGTGGCGCTGTGGTCGATGGAGCGTCAGAAGGGAAGAGGGAGGGAGGGAAGCGAGAAAGGTGGCTCTGGATAGGAATTCCTAGGAAGCTACGAAGCGGGAAGCCCGAGCGGGTAGAGTATCGCCCACGGCCAGCACGCTAGTCCGCAACCGGCGTCTGCACTGCTCTCCCAACTGTGGCCGAGAAGTGCCTCTGCGCAATGTCAGAGTCGCGAGGGAATGAGCGAACTGTCTACAATGGACATCAACGGCCCAGCAGATTGCATCGACGTCAATAGTACCGCCGTAAGCTGAGGTGGTTGTGGTCAGACCAAGCCCACGCGCCGCCTGAATGGGTTGGCCAATCACTGCGCGCCGTTGCGGCCGTTCTTCTTCGCACTGCACCTGTCTACGCTCGCGACTTCTACTTCTACGTGTGAAAATGCATGAGTAGAATGATCCGGGTCCTTAGTTGACAACTGAGTATGAGATAAATTGAGTTATTTGCGTACTTCTATCTCTCGCTAGCCTTCCTTCTACCGGCTTTAGCTATCCTGAGATATCGGACGCCCTAAGAATCACGTGATCATCCACGTTACGCGACTTCTAGTCTGATGAACAAACACATACTCACGCGCGTCGCTTCAACACCAGGCGGTATGGACAGGCCTATTCCTGCCTTCTACTGCGTGTATCTGCTGCGATCGACGGTCAGCAAGCTTGCCCACGTTTACGTCGGGTCCACGCCCAACCCGAAGCGGCGTCTGCGGCAACACAATGGCGAAATCCAAGGTGGTGCCACCAAAACGTCATGGGACAGAAATCGGCCATGGGAGATGGCTGTCATGGTGACCGGCTTCCCAAGCAAGATTGCTGCCCTCCAATTCGAATGGTCTTGGCAAAACACGTACAAGACGCGCCACGTCGACGGCCAGGACAGGGAAGAGCTCCATTCCAAGGACAAGTTGCCCAGCAGCGGTAAAGCTCCTGCTGCGACTCTCAGGAGGAGGCTCAAGGATCTTCACACTCTACTGCGTGCCAACAGTTTTGCAAGATGGCCTCTCGACGTTCGCTTCTTCTCGCCGGAAGCTTACACACACTGGCAGACCAAAGTCGTACCTAGTACTTCATATCAGCTCCCGCAATACACTTCCGTGGCTTTTGTGGGCGGCGACAGCACTGGTCTGGGGCCTGAGATGGACACCTCAACCACCAACGTGACCGGCATCAATGCTATTGATGTGAGCTATCGTTCTATGCTGCCCCACGTGGCCAAATGTCAAGCTCATCTGAGGGCCACCAGCAAGATCCAGTGCGCAATTTGCAACGTCCAAATGCATCCTGATAAAGATCTCGTTGCTTTCTGCACAAGAAGCACGTGCACCACTGCGTCACACCTTACCTGTCTCCCGTCGCTCTTTTCACACGGCACTGTGGCGCAGAGTCCCCTGCTCCCCGTCAATGGCACTTGCCCAACCTGCAACTCACCGCTGTCTTGGACGACAGTAGCCAAAGAGACTAGCCTGAGAGCCCGCGGTCGTGCGGAAATTGACAAACTACTCAAACCTGCGCGAATCAAAAAGGCTAGTGCCTCCACTCATGGTCCAGCATCGACAGCCCTGGGCCGGGAGGACTCGGATGCGGAGAGCGAAGATAGTCTCGTTGTACGAGACGACATCATGGCCGGGCCTGTGATGGAGGAGCAGACCGCTCTCCCGATCAACAACGGATCATTAGCACATCATTCACCTACAAGGAGTCATGACCCTCTAGCGGCCGTTATACCAGACAGTGACTGGGATGATATTGAGGAGGTATTGACCTGAGTCGCACTGTTCAGAAATATCTGCCTGGAGATAGACGTCTGTATTAATATGGGCGAAGATTACTATGTAGACTTAGCAAGCCTTTGTGTGGACGAGCTACTCGTACTCCCACCAATTCTTCTCGGTGGTCTTCCTGTTCCCCATGCCGTCGCCCTGGATCTTGATGCGCCTGCCATCGGAGCTGGGAGTCTCGTAGTCGGGACCCCACTGCGGCTTCAGAGATCTCTTTTCCAGCGTGCCGCTGGCAGCCTTTGCAGGCTCTGGCGTTGAGAAGCCATTCTTGGGGGTGGCAGCGGCTTTGCTCACTGCACCAGCAACCACCCTGCTCTCTCCGCCGGCGGCCTTGACAGACTCGGCCGACCATGGCTCGACAACGCGGAGTGCTTCGCCATGCAAGTCAACGCGCTTGAAGACCTTCTGGACGGCCTCCCAGACATCCTCGGCGACCTCTTCAAGGTCCTGGCCAGCGTCGATCCTGACAAAGTCCTGCTTCTCCGGCTCGACACTCTGAAGCTGCACGAACAGCTCGCGGACACGATCCTGTATGGCCTTGGTCTCGTACTTTTCACCGCCCCATCCGCCCCGCTTGGCGGCCTCCTCCTGGGAAATGCCCAAGAAGATGACGGCGTCTGGACGAGGCAGACCCTCATCGGGCTTCCTGGCCCACGCAAGACCGAGAGAGTCGCTGTTCTTGGCGGCGGAGTAGACGCAGCCAGAGTAGTAGTAGCGGTCGATGACAACATTGATGCCGGCGTCGATGTCGGCGCGGATCTTGGCGGCAACCTCCCAGCGGTTGGCCGAGAACAGGAGGTGGATTGCATGGTCGTCCTGCTGGTCATCGCCCTTGAGATAGGCGTCAATCATCCTGCCAATCGGCGTTGTCCGGTCTATTGGTTTGTCAATTAGGCCAAGCACAGGGCGACGACGACTTGAGGGTGAGTAGACACAGTAAAAATGTAGCGTAAATCCAAAACAAAGATGCACCTACCAGGGAAACTTATGGCGTTGACCTTGAGGCCCTGGGCAGCAAGTTTCGCCGCCAGCTGCTTGCATTGTGAGGACTTTCCAGCCTTGTCGAGGCCCTCGAGGACGATGAGCTTGCCGCGTGCAGGCATGATTTCGGGCGATGTATCTTGGCGAAGGCACGAAACGACAAAGGGGGCTTGCTTGTTCTTCCTGTTGATTTAACTTGAAACACTGTTTCGATATGCGCCGCCCAGCTATCTGGAAAGAGAATGTAGGTCCTGCATGGGCATTGTTCAGGGGAGGCCAATTTAAAGGCCATTGGCGCCAAAGGTGGTTTGAGTTGCGCCACGGACCGCATGCTGAGCCCTGCGCTCAGGACTGGACGCTGCGCGGAAGCCCCTCCGCCCAGCACGCATGTGACGTATTGGGCACGGCCCTCGCTTGCATTGCACTGCAAATGTGAGATAGCACATCTGAGATTTCCCTGGAACAGCTTGAGGCAAGATCGTTTCACACGTGAATCTAGTAAGCAGCACAAAGGAACAAGAACAAAAGGAAGAAGAAGAAGCAGTAGAAGAAGAGGTACACGCAAGGAAACCATGGCTTCCTCCGAGCAAGAGCAGACTAGAATCAGCCTGACCAGCCTTCCCCTCGATGTGCTCCTCCTCATCGTTCCGTATTTGACCGCCCAGGAGTTTCTTTCTCTGTCTAGCACCTGCCACACCTTCCGTGACGACCTGGAGCTGCGCTACTCTGCTACCTACTGGAGCTCCCTGACTCGACGGACCTTCCGCGTGCCCAACCAGCCCGTCGTCCAGGCCGATGGCCAGCGCTGGATGCGTCTGTACCGCCGCATGCGCACGCATTCCAAGATCTACGCATGGGGCAACAACGACGGCGGCTGCTTTGGGGGCACCGAGCTCCAAGAAGTGACTGCGCCTGCCATCCGCCGTGTCCTTCGCGGGAGGGCACCCCGCAGAATGGTCAGCGTGCACCTCCGCACCAATCACGAGGGGTGGCCACTCGAATGCTCCACCGCTGGCGTCGGCGTTGTCTCTGATCTGCAGTGTGGCGGCTGGTCCCTTGTCATGCTCAACTCTAAGGGTTGTCTCTACATGAACGGCAAACTGTTCGGTTTGGCAAGTCCTTCACAGCAGCATACGCAGGGTGATCCAATTCCTTTGTCCTATCCACATGGCTTTGTAGCCCCTTCTGAAAGACACGATCCGTCTACAGCCATTGAGCAGTTTTCTGTTGGCAGAGCTCACGTCCTCGGCCTGGCTGACAGCGGGCGCATTTGGACCTGGAATGATGCCAATGCCCACGCCTTACAGGTCAAGTTTCTTACAATCGACCTTCGTGAGCGCGCAGATGGTGAATCAGCTGGCAAAGAAGGACTTGTCACCAAAGTCGTTGCCGGTTGGGACAAATCATCTGCATATGTTCGCGGCAAAGGCATCGTCGTGTGGGGAATTGTTGACAATGACAGCGTGATACTTGGGGCAAATGAGGGCGTAGACACTACACTCGCAGAAGATGTACAGATTATCCCAGACACTGCTTTTCGCAGAACGAAGAAGCGCTCAAGAGACGAGGCCAATGAACTGGGCTCCCGCGTAGGCGAAGTCCGGAACTGGATCGTCTTGGGCCATACTGTTGTTTTCGTGACAGACTTGGGGAGGGTTTTTGCCTTTCCATTTTCTGCTGCGGAAACCGCCGTTACAACCCTAACTGAGATCCCCTTCGGGAGAGGTGCATCAGATACGGAAGCTGTAGATGTGCAAGGATCCCACCAGAACTTTGCCATCCTCCTGCGGAATGGTGAGGTCCTCACTTGCGACGAAGACAAGTTGCAACATCTGCGGACCTCTCCCTCGAATTTTGAACTCAGCCGCGTCCCCTCTCTGCAGCACACCAATGTCATCTCTCTGGCCTTTGGCGACTACCACTACCACGCGCTTCACGCAAATGGCACAATCACCTCCCACGGCAAGGAAGCGGGTCTCAGAGGCGCGCTCGGCTTGGGCGGCCACATCATCAACATGCTCAGAGGCATTGCCGGCGCGACTGATGGCGAATTCGATCTGGACGGCCGCCTGTTGCCAGAATGCGAGACGACCGGCCGCGTTGTCTGCTTTGAGGATGAGAAACTCGAATGGCTGCAGGGACTGCGGGGACTACAGGGAGCTTCACACAGTGAAGAACGGGCCCGCTTTAAGGCCGTCGTGGATCGCCTCGATGTCCGCGCTGCCGTCAGCGAATGGGCGGAGTCTAGACTCAGAAGCTGGGATAATCTAGAAGCGAATGCGCTCGGTGCAGACGATGATGGGCTTCCACCATACTTTGCTCTGAGTGTTGCGGCTGCAGGCTGGCATTCCGGCGCCATTGTGTTGGTCAATGACAAAAAGTCAGATCGAGGACCGCTGTCGGCACACCCTGATATTACCGATGAGACTGGATATGCCGCTACAGGTACTTCTCATTCTCTACAACGGCCGTTGGACGCAGCAGCTCAATGGTTTCTAGGCACGCCTTCCTCTAGGCCAACGCCTGGGGAGACACTCCCCCGGCTTCGACTGCCCGATGGACAAGTCATGCCGGGCGAGGGCCCCGTGGAGGACTGGGTATGTCCGGAGTGGAAGTCGTGGTAGTCCTTCATCTCTGTTCAAGCCGGCTCGTCGCTCGTAGTTGGAGCCTTCGGGTGTGAATACTGCGACGAAGACCTAATAATGCCCAGCCCTTGCAATGCAGCCAGCCCTCTTTCAATGCCATCCTCTTCTATCCCAATCTCACGTCCCAGGCCCTGTAGGCAGCTCTCCCCCACCCTCCAGAATCTCCCTCGCAATCCGGTCAAATATCGGATACAGCCTACAATCCGTATACTTATCCGCCATATCCCCTGGATCCCTCTGTCGCGGCCCTTCCCCACCCCCTTGCCCCTCCCTCTCCTCACCCACCGCCCCCTGCGGCACATACACCGGCCTCCGCCCCTCCTCCACCAACATCCCCCACCCCTCCCCATCCAACGGCACGCTGCCCAGAAACCGCAACCCCCACTCCCTCGCCATCGCCGCCCCGCCCCCGGCCCGCTCCCCCTCCTTCTCCCCCGCCCCCAGCGCGCGAAAGATCTGCGTCGTCTCCCCGCAGCACGGACACACAAAACCGGCCATGTTCTCGACGACGCCGCGCACGCGCAGCCCGACGGTGCGGCAGAAGGACAGCTCCTTGCGGACGTCGGCGACGGCGACGCGCTGGGGCGTCGTGACGACGACGGCGCCCAGCGTCTGCCGCGGCGCCGCCAGGCCGAGCAGGTGCGTGAGCAGCGCGATGTGCTCGTCGCTCGTGCCCGGCGGCGTGTCGATCAGCAGGTGCGTTGTGGCGGGCGGCCACAGCGTGTCGGTCAGGAGCTGCTTGACCATGGCGGTTTTCCTGGGGCCGCGCCAGATGACGGCGTCGCCGCGGTCGCGCAGCAGGAAGCCCAGGCTCATGCAGTGGAGGCTGCCTTTGCGGTGGGTGGTGGAGGTGGAGGAGGTCGCTGGTGTGGAGGGGGAGGGGGAGGGGGTGGGGGTGTGGACGGCGACGGGGAGCCAACCGCCGGGTGCTTGAGTGATTTTGGCCGTCTCGATGCCGAAGAGACGTGGGATGGACGGGCCTGTCAGGTCGATGTCGAGGACGCCGACGTTGTGGCCGGCTAGGGTAAGGGCGAGCGCGAGCTGGACGGTAACGGAAGATTTGCCGACGCCGCCTTTGCCAGAGAGAATGGGGATTATTTGGGGTATCGCAGAGAGGGATGCCGCTGAGGAAGACATGGTGGTTGTGGTAGGTGTGTTGATAGCAAGAGGAGTAGATGAGGAGGACGGTTTGGTGGGGGCGGGGAAGGGATAGTCGAAAGCGCTTTAGTCAAGTGGTGGTGAGGAGCAATTAAATGTATCAGAGCTTGAGTGAAGAAGACTGGGAGAACACCAATCCCATTCCTACCGCGACGAGAAATTCATGTATGGTATCTGCTTAGAAATTCTGTGGTCGCAACGAGGCGAAAGTTGAGACGCGGCGCCGATGACGGAAGAAGGGTCCACCGCAAAGCCATTCAGCATGTGAGAGACATGGTTCCACCCTACGCTCTTCCAGATGCAACAGCAGGACGACAGCTTCAATCTGTATGTAGATCATAATCGTATGTAGTGGTTTCTACAAGTTTCGCCCGCTGCCATCGCACGCTCATGCGTAAGATTGTCTGCTTCATGAGGACATCTCCAGAGGCCGCTTCACCCAATGCACAAGGCCAATCGCTGTGTAGGAACATCCCAAATCATTCCATTTCCATGGCACCGCCATCCGCTCTTCTCTGCTTGACCCAGTCCACAAACTCGTCAATGACGCCAGGCCACGCGGCCTCTTCGCTCCACCAAGCTAGCGACTCGTCCTTCATCGTTTCCTGCGAGAAACGCAGCGTCTGTTCCCAGAGATCCTTGTTGACCGCTTTCTTCCATTTTTCGTTCAAGAACTCCAACCACCAGTCCAGCCAAGGTGTAGTTGCTGACTTCCACTCTAGCCCCGTTTGTGGCCCAAGTACCAGCTTCCAGTATTCGGCAGCCATCTCCAAGGGTATTGCTCGTGTCCCTGCCGGGAGCGCGATTCGAAATGTGGTTTTGTATGTTCGGCGGAAGAGACTGTCGGATGAGGTGTGGTCGTCTAGTTTTGCTTTCTCCAATTGCCTCGTTAGAGAGTCGAGGACTTTCTCCTGCGCTGCAGCGGTTGTCGCTCCGTGCTGTGACCACCCGCTTATAAACCCTTCCCGCGTTATTTCTCCCATGGTGGGTGAGCTGACGAGATCGGAGAATATGAGGACCGTGATAGATTCGAGGGAAACGGAGAGATCTTCCAGGTAGGTCATGGTGCTTTCAATCTGCATCCTATCAGGCTCATCGTTTGCGCCTAGGTATAGTTAGAACCAGACAAAACAATACACCAAACAAGTCTCGTCACCTCTATACTGATCGAACAACTTGTTCAGGGCCGGCGCATGGGTATCTGCGGCAGATCCTCCCCGTGATCCACTGTAGTAACTGGATTGCTGTCAGTTGTGAAACGTATTGGTGCATATCAAATCGACTTACGCATCGACTGCAAGTTGGACATTCCAATTGTTTGCTCGGAGAGTCTAGCTTGCTATCAGCATAGTGTTTGCTGACTTGCTAGAAGGGCTCTTCCCACCTTCTCCGCAATCTTCTTGTCCGACGATGTGAACGTGACAAAATGCGACACAGCAGATTTTTGCGAAGTGGAAAGCGGCATGATCGTGGCCAGTTACCCGCAATGTCGTGCTTTGGCGAGGTAGGAGACAGGATAAACGCGCAGCGCGGCCAGTCGTGACCAGGACCCAATACGGCAGGGAAGCTGGACTAGGTTTCTATGCGTGCGTTGCCACTCTGATCGCTGGCACTGAGAGGCAACCCAAAATGTCTGACAAGCAAAGACCGAAGTGGAGCACGCGGGAGACAGGCGGAAGTGGGGTTTTGGGGAGCAGCTGCAGACATCATCAGGGTCCAAGTGTGCCGCCCGGGTCAAGGGGTCGTGGCCCCTTTAGCATTCACGCCGAAACAAGAAACCTCGAACCTTGTCTTCTTCTATATCACTCTCAGCTGCGATTTCTTGATGATTTTGCGTGTTTAAGTTGTTCATTCCTATCGCCAAATTCCGGAACGCGAACATGTCACGCACCCCACACACATATTTCATCATCAAATTAGGATTTAAGTACCTCACAATGGCATGCATTTATGATATGGTTTCTGATTGAAGGTAGCAACCCATAATCAAGATTGGTGATAACACTGCAGACACACTTTGCCATGAGTTCGTATACGTGAATTTTCAAAGGGTATCAAACGTCGCTTAGACGACTTTCGAGGGCACCTCAAAGTGAGAGGCACTGACCTTCTCCCCCCGCTCCGAGGAAAAGCCATCAGACTTGCTAAGGGCACGGGGCACCATAGAAGAAGCAAAGCCAGTGGTCTCGATATCGCGCGCCTTGCGGTAGCTACCATGGGTCCTCCAAGCAGGTGTGCCGATGTACTTGATGCCGTTGGGATCCTCGAAGATCTCGCTGACCTCCTCGAGAGTCTTCCCAGCAGTCTCGGGGAAGAAGAAGAAGACGTGGATCCACATTGCAACACAGAACACGCCAAAGACAACGTACGTCTGCCACTTGATGTTCTCGAATGAAGCGGGGACGAAGGCGCCGAGCGCGGTGTTGAAAGCCCAGTTGCCCGAAGTCGAGAAGGCCACAGCCTTTCCACGCACACGCATGGGGTAAAGCTCAGGAGGGTAAATCCAGGAGACAGGACCCCAGGTAGGGGCATAAGACGCAACAAACAGGTAGGTGCAGGCGATGAGGCCCTTACCGGCGGCACCCTCGACGAACCAGCTGGCGGCTTTCTGGCCCTTGACGCCTTCCGGACCAGCCCAGTGACCATATGTTGCCATTATGCCGGCATTGGCGAACAGCCAAGTCATCATCAGGGCGGCGCCGATGAGGAGCGTAGGTCGGCGACCCCAGCGATCGACGTATAGCAGAGCGGGGATAGTCATAACGACGTTGATGACGTACTGAATGGAAGAGGCGAGGAGGTTGGCGCTCACGTCATCCTTGCCTGCCATCAAGAAGATGTAGTTGATGTAGTACCTGTGTGTCGCGTCAGTAATTGTGAATTTCCAAGTCAAAGCGAAGAGTTTCATACATCATAACGTTCATGCCGGTCAATTGAGACCAGATTTGCATGAAAAGACCAATGTGGGTTCGGTGGATCATGTTGGGCTTGAAAAGATCCAAGTAGGTCACGTCGGAATTGGCCTTCTCAAACTCGACCATTTCCTTGATTTCATTCATCTCATACTCAACGACAGGTGCACTTGGGTCGCCCTTGCCGTGCACCAGAACGATAATGGCCTTGACCTCTTCCCAGCGACCTTTGCGAGCAAGCCAGCGAGGAGACTCAGGCACGAAGAATAGGCCGAAAAACAGGATGATGGCAGGAATCATCTGCAGACCCCAGGGAATGCGGAAAGCAGCGACTCCATCAATGAAGGAGGTTCCGTAGGAGATGTAAAACATGATGAGAATACCCCAAGTAATGGCCCATTGCTGGGCGCCCACGAGGCGACCACGCTTTGTAGGGGGAGCAAGCTCGGAGATGTAGACTGGGACTTGAGCGGAGGCAATGCCGACGCAGAGGCCGTTGATGAGACGGCCAGCAACGAGCATGCCAATGTTTTGAGAGGCACACACTATGATTGAACCGATGACCCAGAGGGTGCAAGCAACTTGCACGGCCTTCTTACGGCCCAGGCGGTCGGTGAGGATACCAGAGATAAGTGATCCGAGCCACGAGCCACCAGGCATAGCAGCCGTGATGCCACCCTGGGGACCAGGATTTGGGCCTTGGCAAGGTATCTCGCCTTGATTGAAGTAGCACTTGTACTGATTGGTGCCGATGATGGCAGACATGGAGGAAATGTCAAAACCAAAGAGCCCCCCACCGATACTGTCAGATGTCAGCCTTCAGGTCCGCTTTTCAAGCATCATCTAGGCAGATTCGCAACTCGCTCAAAGACATCTTTGTGGAGACCATGATCGAAGAGTCGTTGAAGCTCATGCGAATAAACAGCCACAGACAACATTGGGAGGGTTTAGTGAAGGGAAAGGGTCACACTTACACGGCGAGGGCCGTGATGAAGTAGATGTTGCCAATCTGATACATGGCGGCGGCAGTTTCTACTTCAACTCGTCGCAACAACAGGAGAGTTGCAGACCAGTCGACCCACGCAGCGGGCAGAATGGGGTAATATATGCGGAGAGGCTCGCAGGAGCGTGCTGCACGATGCGGGCCAGCATTTCACGCCATCCAGCCGCGTCTGGGGCACGAGGGCACCAATGGGGGGCCAGCGACCAGGTAGCTGAAGCGCTAATAGGAGCTGCATCACGCGGGCTGCCACCGGTAAATGTAACCCTACCATTACAATGGCACCGCTGCTGGTCTGCTTTAGATGGCGCTGTGCCGGGTTGTCCGTGGCACAGACAAGGGTTTTGGAACATTATTGGTTATACTGCCAGCGCATTCCTTTGCCCACCTCGGGCAACGCCCACCAACAACGGTCGCTGTGGAGGCAGTCAGCAATGTTCTGTAGCCGGCTAGTCACTCCGCCGTGCAGCAGTCATCTGATCTGCCCATCTCTGTTGGCAGGCCACGAATCACTGCGCGGTCGAAGCTCGAGCAAGCTTTCTCACAAGGCGAGATTAGCGGGTGCATGAGGCTGAAGGCGCTGGGCACGCTCCAGAGGCTGACGCCGCAACCGTCATCTTTGCTCGTGCAAGGCGCAGAACCGCCGTGCAAGCCGTGCCGCAACTTACTTGTCCAGGACCACGAGCGCCTCCGCACGGGGACTCCACCCTTTGTCTCCACTCCGCCTCGCGTGCGCCGGCCCCGCCTCGCCTGTCACTCTTCAGCGCACACGAATCCTGCCGCGCTGCATCGGTTCCACATTACACCAGGAATCCGAATCCGTTACGACACAGCTTGTGACTCGTCGTGCTTTTTCTTGTCTTGCGACGGCCATTGTGCCACAAGCGATGTCGCGATGAATATGCAATTTGGTTCACGTGCCCTTCGAAGCATTTTAGTCATGCTCGTCTAAGCTCGGCCAAATATGGATGTCCTCCGACTCGCCTAGTTATCGCCAGATCCTGGGTGGTGAACAATTACAAGCAACATGCCAGAAGCGTTGCCACAGTCGCACCAGACCAGCGGAGCCAAATCACCAACGATTCCTTCTTGCTGCGAAGAACTCGTGCGGTCATGCGACTACGCAAATATCACGGACCAAGCATTGACGGTGCGAATCTCCCGAGCACGGAGCCAGGACACGAGGCGATTGCGTTATGCCCTGCATTAGGTCGCACTTATGCTTCTCGAAGACTGCGGCCTGCTTTGTTCGCGGGACCCTTGCTGCTCGAGGCACGCGGCGCGGTACTTACAGCGCTGATCTTGTAACCCTCCTCCTGAAAAATGCTGACCCACCCCTCCAGACGTGTGAGGATTGGCGCACTGGCGTGTTAATGCCGTGCAGCCCGCGCGCGGGGTGTTGGACCGTGGGGGTTATCCTGCGCACTCGGAGGTTTATGCAGCAGGGCGAGCCGTGCTTGTCACTTGTCATGAACCACATGCATTGCCGTTCCGCGCTCTTTGGCTCGACTGGCGCGGTGTTGGAGGCGTCAGCGGCGAAGGCTTGTTATGCGCCAGCCCCAATGCAAAGTCGCGGCGGTGCCGCTTGTTCCGCGACGGAGGTCTGCTACGGCGTTCTGCTGGTTCCAGCTATATTGCACCCTGGGCCGCTTTTTGGGGGCCGAGCGGGCATCGAGGCATTTATTCTGCTCTGCAGGTGGGTGACATGGCGGGGCGAGCGTATGCTGAATTCGGGACTGGGATCCTGAACCTGCCTTTTTCCCATAGGAGCGTTAGCATTCACACTTGGCGCCCGTGGCGGACTAGTCAGCTTCGCGCTGATGTCTGCATGTCTAAATTCAATTGCTTCAATCTATTATGAGACCTCCGCAAATGCCGTTTCGATTGATATACAAGTTTTCCACGCGGCAGAGATACTGCGCACCCGCTATGATAAGAGTCGCTCCACTCACTTGCAAGAAACTTCCAGCTCGCCTGCGTTGCTGAACATAACCTAGTCCTTGGGCTTGCCCCTCGATGGGTCAACGGTGCCTGAGAGCTTGGCAGTATCGGGCGCTCCCTCCGGCTTCTTGCTGTGTTCAGAGTTCATCAAATCAGAAGAGTGCTTGGTGTCTGTATTGCTAACGCCCTTTTGGCTGTCCTTGACTGTCCCTGCCACAGGTGTAACCTTCTTAGTTTCCTATGGGAAGATCTTGTTAGCAATTGATTCTTTAGCTGTCATCATCGCTCTGTCATCAAAAGCGAAAAAGGCAGAAGCAAGGTTACGCGGCAAAGGCAGTAGCAGTAGCAGTAGCAGAAGGGGCGACAGCGCTGTTAGCAAGACGTACATCGCCTGCGTCACTCTCGGCTGCACCTTGCTTGATGCTATTGGGGCTCTCAATGCGGCGCTTGGCGCCGCCCTTAGCATCTGGCTTGTGTATTTTGCGCGAGGCGCTGCCGTCCTCGATTTCGTATTCCTGGTCGCCGCCGCCATTGGCTACTTGTTCATCAGTGGCCGTTGTTGACAGAGCTGCTGTCAGTTTCTTCCGATGGCTGCTCGGCCGCTTGCTTGCCCATTTCGATTGCACCATCAGAAGAATGGAATGAATTGCTCTTACCGTCCTTCTTGCCAGTATCGGCTTTGCCCTTCTTTTCAGAGGCTTCGGTCTTCTCATCATCACCAGCATCTTCCTTGTCTTCCTTCTTATCATCGCCAGCATCTTCCTTCTCGTCGGACTTCTCCTCGTCACCTCCGTCTTCCTTGGCTTCCGCCTTGTCCTCGCCCTCGTCCTTCTCCTCGGGCTCTTCGGCATCTTCGTGTTCGTCATCACCGTGTTCCTCGCCATGATGGTGGCTGCCAGGACGAGGGTACGATAGGGGGTTGTCGAGCTTGCCGTTGGCGAGGATGAAGTACGTGGGTACAACAGCCGCAACAACGGATCCGACTAGCCTGTGGGCGCTGTTAGAGTCCCTCCTAGTAGCCAAAGGAATAGCTTGCAGCGCTCTTAAAAAGCTTGGAAAGTGCTCAGGCAGAGCAATCTCCATATGCATTGGTTCTTACCAGGGCATATCAGATCCGATTTGCTGCTTAGCCTCCTCACCTGCGGCCTTGGCCGAAGCATAACCGCGGCGGCCGGCATTGCGCAAGCTGCTGGAGCGCAAAGAGGCTCGGGTAGAGCCTGCACGGGCTAAGCCCCGGAGAGGAAGGGTCTTCAAGAGAGACATCTGGTGTATGCAGGGAGTACAACAAGGGCTGGCGAGATGTGGAGCGGTACAGACAAGGTCAATGGCGATTCTCTTGAGGTCGGGAAGCTAGGGAAGAGCTGTGATGCCGGAGTGCTACATTGCGGAAATGATGGCATCCAGCACTGGAAGCACTATCTTGGCGTTGGCAATGCATAACGTCAGGATAGTGAACCTTGTTGGCAACGAGTCCAAAATATAAATTTCGCCTCAGTATATACTCCAGTCAGGCGAAGTCATTCTTTACTGTTCGAAAAGATTTGTAGGGCAAACGTTCGAGAAATGACCCACATAAGTAGGCTTATGGAAAGTTCAGTCACCGTACTGAAGTCTCTGAATGCAATATCGAGATTCCACATAATTGCTAGCAGGAACGAAAATGCTATATTTACCGCAGTTCATGCAAATTTGCTAAGCCCTGCGGCGTTTCATGAAAAACACACGCTGTGAAGTAGCTCCACTAAAGAAGACTGTAGGCGGGGCGATGCTGCAGCGGTGCCACGAGTTCTCCGCGATGTCTCTACCCTGGATTACCCGCGCGGCGTTACCGCCGCGGCTGGTGCATCAAGCAAGCTTTCTAAATCAACTCATTTCACTTTGGGCACAGTATTCGATTCGCCACATAATCCTGCTGGTGCCTGAATTCGGGCAGCTTGATCCAATCTGGTACCGCTTTCGTCTGCAGACGATTGAGAAAAAAGATAGTCTTCAGTGGCGTTCTGCGTGGCGTTCTGCTGCCTATATCGCACCGCTTGACTGCCGTCTGCGAACAAGGCCGTCACCTGTTCATGACTAACCGCCAACCGCCTTTTCATTGTCTGCAAGGCTCTCGACTCGCAAACCTTCGCAGGCGTCAGTATGGCGACCACCATCAACCCCTCATCAGTTGGCATTCTGACCGCCAAGCTCTGGGACAGCGATCCTGATATTCGCTATATGTCGCTGAATGACTTGGTCACAGCCTTCAACAGCGTCCACGCCGAAACCCTGCGCACCGACTACAACCAGTGTGCAAAGATCATAGAAGGCTTTCTCAAGACCTTAAATGACCCCAACGGTGAAGTGCAAAATCTGACCATCAAATGCCTGAGCGCCTTCGTCCTGAAATGCCACCCGGACATATTATCTCCCCTTATTCATATGATTGCGAAGCTACCCGACGACAGCAGTGTCGACAACTCCATTTCAGCCATGGCTTCCCGCGCCATAGTCGTCTCTCTGCCAAGGCCGGCTGCTGTTGCCTCCCGCTCTCAGGCCGTTCAAAACGCCTACTCTTCCATCAGCAAAGTACTAGTCCCCTGGCTAGTTGGGCACGCCGTCTTGCCAGATGGATCGTCGAAGACGCTACCTCCGCCTCCCAAAGGTCTTCTGGTCAACGACCTTGAGACTGGCCGTGACAGCAACTACATCGACGTTCTCACTGAAGTTGCACGATGCTTTGGCCCTATGCTCGAACCAGAGGAAATCGACGCGTTGCAAAAGATCACATTGGACATTCTCCAAAGTCCCCGCACGTCTTCTGTCATGCGGAAGAAGGCCGTCATTGCTCTCTCCGAACTTTCTCGCTTCTTTTCCGATGAACTGCTCAGCTCCATCACGTCTCACCTCATGACGTCCCTTACGGACCCGCACTTGACTCCTCAACTTCGTCGCCTCTATATAGCTATTCTTGGTTCGATGGCAAGAGCCATACCATCCAAATTTGGCCCACACCTCAAGACGCTGGCGCCTTTCGTACTCCGTGCCGTCAGCAAGGAAGAGCTGGAGGAGCAGACAGATGAAGTTGATGAAGAGGAGGGTCGGGATCCTGCACTAGACGAAGTGAGAGAAGCATCCCTTATCACACTAGAGGCCTTTCTCACATCTTGTCCCGACTCAATGCAATCCTATTATGCCGATACCAAAGATGCCATACTGCGATTCATCAAGTACGATCCCAACTTCAGTGCATTTGACGAAGACGACGAACCAGATGGTATGAATGATGCTGGGTCTGACGAGGATGACTTTGAGTTCGATGAAGATTTTGAAGAGGAGGATGCCTTCGACGATGAGGATGATGTGAGCTGGAAGGTTCGCCGATGTGCGGCAAAAGCTTTGCATACTTTCATATCAGTACGCACGGAGGAGCTATTGGATAGCCCAGAGGCGTACGATGAAGTGTCTCACGCCCTTGTGAGTCGTTTTGCAGAGCGTGAAGAGAGCGTCCGCATAGAAATCTTACAGACTCTGGGCTTCCTGATTCGGCGTACTGCGCAGGACGAGATACCGGAGGTCGTTACTGCTCCTATCATTTTGGATCAATCTTTACCTCTGCAATCATTGAAGCGCAAGCGCCAACGAAGAAATAGCGATGTGAGCATGATGGATCCCATCAAGCAACGACGAGTGACCGGATCAGTATCTCCTGAGGCACATACTCCACCTGCCGGGGGATCAGCTGGTAGCCTCGCCATTGTTGGGCCGCAGATCGTCAGCGGAGTTCTCAAACTTCTCAAGACATCCCCTTTACCTACCAAACAAAGCGCATTGTCCGTGCTTCAAGAGTTCGTTGTTGCCCGCCAAGGTGGTCTAACTGATGACCTCAAGGAAATAGTTGGTTCTGTGCTAGACATGCTCAACATGTCTGGTGCCGATGCACATAGTACACTCAACATTGCATCTGGAGCGGGCAATGCATCAGGCACTACATTGCAAATCGAGGCTTTGCGAGTACTAGGCGAGATCGCCAAAGCACATTCATCCACGGATATCCAACCTCTCATGTCAAAGATCATCCCTACCATCACAGTCACCGTTCAGAGTAAATCCCCAAAGGTATCAATGGAGTCACTCAAAGCTCTAGGGCAATTCGTGAAAGTTCTCACGCCACCTCGATCTGCCGCTAGTAACAAGCAAAGCGCCAATCAGGTCGAGCAGATACTGGCTGCCGTGGTTGATGTGATTGCTTCAAAGTCTGCAGATACCCTTGTCCGCTCAGAGGCTATCCACGTGCTCGGCATACTACTTGGGAGGACTTCATCTCCACAGGGAGGCAAGCTTCTTTCCAAGAAATCCAGAGCAGACTCTTTCGAGTTGATCTTCGAAACGAGTAAGAATGAGACTACGAGATATCCTTCAATCAAGGCCATTGACAACTTGGCCGCTCTTGCACCTCAGAAGACAGATTTCGACACCGTCTGGTTTGGGAAGATTTGCCTTGAATTAGGGGCTCAACTTCGCAAAGCAAATCGTTCATTACGAGGTGCTAGTCTTCAGGCTCTTCGTACAGTTTTGGCTGAGCAGCATGGAAGCCACAATCTCGACGAGACCTCTGGGGTTGAGCTTGTTTCGATGCTCATTCCACTCCTCACAGGAAAGGATTTACACATGATTGGACCAAGCCTGTTGATTTTCGCCGCACTAATCACAGACGCCAAATTTGCTGTGGTGGACGAGGATTTCACGAAATCTCTATGTGAATTAATCGTGGATCCAATTTCAGCCAACGTCATTGATCAGCTTGCGGACGTGGTCACTTCCATTGGCTCTGCTGGTAGTGGCCAACCCCTGATGGCTGCCTTGTTGAGAGATGTTAGCATGAAGGGCTCTCCTGCTGTTGTCGGCAAATTGATTGGTGATCTTGTGGTCAGTGGAGCGGACAGCGTTGGCATCAATATTGATGCCTTCCACAAGGAACTCAAGAACTCTGCAGATGACAAACGGAAATGCTTAGCACTCTCAGTTCTTGGGGAGGCTGGCTTACGATCCGGAACCTCCATCTCCTCCTCATCCCTGTCGCCCGAGTTGTTCATTGGCTACTTCGACGTCGGTTCTGGCGACGTTCCGCTTGCTGCTGCTGTTGCACTAGGCCGAGCGGCGGCTGGTAGAGGCAACAGCAAGACATACGTGCCTGCAATTCTTGCCCTCGTCAACAAAGGCAACACCTCTCAATACCTTGTGCTCCATGCTATCAAGGAAATTTTGACTTATTGCGAATATGTAGAAGAACTGGCACCTTTCCAGGGGCCCTTATGGGACGCTGCCGTGGCAGCGTCACGAATCGAGGAGAATCGAATTATTGGAGCCGACTGCATTGCTAATCTGGCAATCCTTCAGCCCAGGCGCTACCTTCAGCTGGTGCAGGCGCTTCTTGATGATTCGGATGCTACAGTCCGAGGAGCTGCGATTCTCGCCTTCCGCGACATCTTTGGTGGCACGGATATATCATTCGACAAAGATCTCCGCCCCATCATCGTTGAAGTTCTGACAACCATGATGCGGGATTCTGACCTGGAGAACCGGCGCTCCGCGCTCAGCACTTTCAATGCTGCGACTCGCAACAAAGCTAGTCTCGTGATGCCCCACCTTTCCCAACTCTTGCCTCTTGTCGTTGACCAGACACGGGAAGATCCAAGTCTCATCCGAGAAGTCAAGATGGGACCGTTCGTCCACCGCGTCGATGACGGACTCGACTGCCGAAAATCCGCATACGAAACCGTATACACAACAGTCGAAACCACACCAGCGGCACAACTGGACCCACAGTTGTCTACGCTGTTTGACCGTGTTATCGCTGGCCTTGCGGACGACCACTCTATCCGCGCTCTGTGCTTCATCATGATCCTCAAGTTCAGTACAACAGCGCCGGTGCAGACGCAGCGTCGTCTTGATGACATCGGCGACCGCTTCAAGGCGATCCTCGCTGTAACGCTCAAGGAGACGGCGGTACGTCACGAGCATGAGCGGGTGGAAGAAGCTAAGCGTAGTGCTGTGCGCTGTGCGCTTGAGCTGGCGCGTACATTCCCTGGCGGATCACTTCCTGCCGGTGTTGCTGCTGCAAACACTGGTTTTGTCACGCCACAAGCACGTTGGACTTCCTTCCTTGACGAAATGCGGAGTCAACACCGTAAGACGGTGGACGAAGTCGAGCGAGAGCTGAAGGACAAGAGTCAGACGTGAGTTGAGTCTTTCCAAAGAAAGGAATTTTGGACGAGTGATGGGCATGAGGCACGCATGGAGGCATTATCAATTGGGGAAGAATAAGAAGAAGGAGCCAATGCAAGGCTTGATGCATGACGCTGCAGCGGTATTTCACGCCCTACCATTGCGAAGCGGACGTGCTTGACGCCATATATCCCCTAACACCATGCTAAAAATCATCATTCCCTCCGAACATGCAGTCATAATGTCGTGAAACTTGCCGCTTCGTCAATACATCCGCCCAAACGGCGTGTCAACCCCATCATCCCTCACCACAGCCACTCGCCCCACCTCCGCCCTCACCACCTTCAAGATCTCCTCCCGCGCGTCAGGCCTCAACTGCAACGTCCCCTCGCCTCGGTCCGCCCCCTGCGCCGCGGTCGGCAGCCGCGCGCGCCGCACAGCAACCATGACCTTCTCGAAGACCTCTTCCTCGCCCAGACTTAGATTGCCGTCCCCGCGCACCTGCACCGCAACGCTTCCCGCGGCGTCGGCGTGGCTGTCGCGCAGCACCTGCAGGATCAGCTCGTAGAGGGCGGTGGAGAAGCCGCTGGCGTCGAGGGCGGTCGTGAGGGCATTTTGCAGGCGTGGGATGCTGTCTTCTGCGGCGTACATGGCGGAGAGTAGGGCAGAGAGGAGAGGAGGTGGGAGGGGCGTGGTGGGGTGTGGGTTGACGACGACGGGGTCGGGCTTCTTGGTTGACATTTGGGTCTGCAGTTTGTGTTCTCGGTCCTGGGGGGTTTGGGAGTTGTCGGGGGTCGGGCGAGGTAGGGGTTGATCCGGGTAAGTGGGTTTGAAAGGATTTGCTTTTGAGGCTTTGCTGCCACTTGTGTGGAGTAATGGTATGTGTCTGGAATGCTAGATCAACAATTCCAAGGGGTCCGCCAATCAGAAGCTGTGAATGGTGGACAACTGGGCGGCAGGGAAGGGAGACGTGGGCGCCGCGTCAACCTCTCGTACGCTGCGCTGGACGCTTGTTGAAGGGGCAAGACGAGCCCTTTGATCGTACCAATCCACCGTCTCCGCAAACATCGACAGTCCCTCAGTCGGCGCAAACCCGAAAGACTGCCGTCTACATACGCTTCGACGTTCGATCTGACCTTGCCGCTGCAGAAGGCAGAGCCTCTCCAGAGCCCTGACGGTCCGGCGCGAGTAGTACCAACAACCCCAGTTCCTGTGCCGCCCAGCCTGCCGATCCTTCCTCCTGGCCACTCGCATCTCCAACCAGCAGTGGGACAACGCCAGCCGAGAATCAGACGTGGTGGCAGTCCTCCTCTGAACACTGCTTGGGCAAGACTTAGTCTGTGCCGCGGAGGTCGTTTGGCCGCACTCCTCCCACCAGCCTTACCGCCATGGCCCACGAACCAAGATACGACGACGAGTCTGACGCCGACGACGAGTATGAGCGCAGCGTCATTGCTTCTCCTACTTTCCCCGTCGGCTACTATGGGGACGAAGAGACCGATTCAGACCACACCACCGAAAACACACCCACCACCTTCGCTCACTCTGGCAACTTTGCCAACGACCCTATAGGAGACTGGACCATAGACCAGTGTGCCGACTTTGTGTCAAGCCTGGGCCTGGACCAGTATGCTGACAGGTTCGTCGAGGAGGGCGTGGAAGGAGTGGCGCTCGAGTACCTTCAACACGACGACCTCAAAGAAATGGGCATCAACAGTCTCGGCCACAGGCTCACAATCCTCAGAGGCGTTTACAACGTCAAGATCAAGCAGAACGAGCCAGTCTTGCCTGGCCAATACGTGCCCCTCTGTGAGCACACCACCTCCACAAGACAATCTTACCATTGACTGACCATTTTGCAGCCGCCGACGCCAATGCCCCGGACGCATACGCCACCCAAGATGACGTGGCACGCATCATAACCCAGATCCAGCTCCGCGATGAACGGATCATGACGGCCGAAGCAGAGCTACGCACCCTCCGCGAGGACATGTGGCGCATCCAGGAAGAGCAACGCAAGCTGCGCGAGGACACACTACCTCTGATCCGCCTTGCGAAAGACAAGTCGGCTCCCCTTCCTACACCAGAAGGATTGGAACGCGGCAACCCCTTGTCTCCAGTCGAAGGCATGTCTCCTGGCCCCAACAGCCAGCAAGGAAGCAGCCTGGCGCGCAAGTTCTCCAAGAAAGGCCTCTATCTCGGGGGCAAGATGCCGAGTCCCACAATCCACGAGAACTCATCAGGCCTCGAAGCCAGTGCAGCGGCCATGGCTGCCTCAAACCACCTCACAGCGTCCATGACCTCCAGCCAAAGCCAGGGCTCGCCACGTCTCTCCCAGCAACCGTCACCCACATCACCACCATACACACAGACCAACCACAACCGTCCCTTCAACGAACGCAGCCACTGGCAGCCCGGAGACCTTGACCGCGACAACCAGCAGTCGCGCGTCCAGACACCGCTGACTGCCCGCCGCCCCGGCACCGCCTCCATGATGAACCCCATTAACACCTCCGTCCCCAACCTGCAACAACCCCGCGCCGACTCCGCCACCCTCGCGCAATCCTCGACCCTCGCCTCCCAACCCGGCGACCCGCTCACCGTCACGCCCATCTCCGAACACGCCCCCTCCTCCGCCCAACCACCAAACTCCTCCTCCGCCCCCTCCTCCGCCGCGCCCCCCAACAGCAGCAGCGGCAACCCCTCGACCGCCAAGCAGCAGAAGCCGCACGACACAGCCGACTTCATGAAGTCGTTCCGCGTCGGCATGGAGGAGCCATGCTACAAGGTGCTGCCGCAGGCGCTCAAGAAGTACAACATCAACGACGACTGGCGCCTCTACTCGCTGTACATTGTGCACGGCGACCAGGAGCGCTGCCTCGGCCTCGACGAGCGGCCCCTCATCCTCTTCAAGCAGCTTGCCAACGAGGGCAAGAAGCCCATGTTCATGCTGCGCAAGCATGCTGCGCCGCAGGTGGGCAGTGTGCGCACGGTCAAGAACTCGCAGCAGCCCGGGCCGCAGGGGATGCAGGGCGGCGGCGGCGGCGGCGGCGGCGGCGGCGGCGGTAATGGTGGAGGTGGTGGAGGACTGCAGGGGCAGGGGCCTGGGCAGGGCGGTGGGATGGGGCTGCTGGGAGGGCAGGGGCAGGGGCAGCGCGTGCAGAGCTATGCGAGTACCATGCAATTGCCCGGCGGTGTGCTGTGACAGTGTTGGACATTGTATATGCTTTGGAATGTGGGAACCCTGTCTTTTTGAGGCATTTAATGCATCATAGCCCTGGGAGGTTCATGTATGGTCTTGGACAATGGAGTACCAAAACGTGGTATATGATGGCGAACATTGAAAACATTCATGCAGCAATCTACGAGCAGATGTTCATTTAATTATCATGGATTGGCTATAAAGGTACAATCTGGCATATGCATGGCTGCAATGACTCCGCAGTCGTCATGTCTAGCTATTTGAACCCAAAGCGTTCATCTTCCTGCCATGCATCACCGTAAAATGGGATTGCGATGAGAGTATGACTTAGTCGTAGAGACCCTCGTCTCCACCCGCGTCGCCGAATCCATCGCCGCCATTTTGGGCCTCGCCATCCTCGGGGAAGCGGAAGAAGCTGCTACCGCCGCTATTCTTCATGCTCTGCGCAAAAGCCTCGTACCGTCTAATTTCAACATCGGTGACGGAACGGCGAGCAGAGGCCATGGCTTCCGCAAAGTGGGCACGGGTCAATTCGGGCACAGGATCCTCGAGCTCGGCGTCGTCTTCCATGGTGGCGTCCTCGCCCGCGGCTTCGCGAGCAGCTTCGCGCGCCTTGGTGGCAGCGATATCCTTGCCAATGGCTTCCTTGATGGCAAGCTTGACGGCACGTTGAGTGACGAAGCCAAGATCGGCACCTGAGAAGCCGTGCGTCTTTGAGGCAATGTACTTGAGATCGACGTCGGGGGCGACAGGGGTCTTGCGCAGCTGGGCCTTGAGGATGCCAGCACGAGACTCCTCGTCGGGTAGAGGAACGTAGACGAGGGTATCAAGACGCCCGGGACGGCACAGAGCGTTATCGAGCTGCTCAGGCCTGTTGGTAGCACCGATGACAAACACGTTCTTCTTGGAAGTCATTCCGTCCATTTCTGTGTAATTTATTAGCATTTACTCGGCAGCATAGGAGTAATTGTAGACTTACCAGTCAAAAGCTGGTTGACAACGCGGTCAGAGGCACCGCCAGCGTCACCGTTGGATCCACCACGCGACTTTGCGATTGAGTCCAACTCGTCCAAGAAGACAACACATGGTGCAGCAGCGCGAGCCTTGTCAAAAATATCGCGAATGTTGCTCTCGGATTCACCGAACCACATAGACAGCAGCTCGGGACCCTTGACGGAGATGAAGTTTGCAGCGCACTCGTTGGCAACAGCCTTTGCCAAAAGAGTCTTACCAGTACCAGGAGGACCGTAGAAAAGAACACCCTTGGAGGGCGAGAGACCGAACTTGAGGAATTTCTCGGGGTGGTCGACGGGATATTGCACACTCTCGATGAGCTCGCGCTTGACCTCCTCGAGACCACCAATATCCTCCCAGCGAACGTTGGGGACCTCGACGACAGCAACTTCGCGCAGAGCCGACGGGTTGGATGTACCCAGGGCAAAGCGGAAGTTCTCCATGGTCACGCCGAGAGAATCCAAGACCTCGGCGTCGATGGTGTCTTCGTCAAGATCGATAAGGTCCATCTTCTCACGAATCTGCTGCATGGCAGCCTCGGAACAGAGTGAAGCCATATCGGAACCGACGTAGCCGTGAGTCTCGGCGGCAATGGTCTCGAGATCGACGTCGTCACCAAGCTTCATGTTCTTGGTGTGAATCTGAAGAATCTCAAGGCGACCAGTGGGGTCAGGAATGCCAACATCAACCTCGCGGTCGAAACGACCATAACGACGAAGGGCAGGGTCGATGGAGTTGGGGCGATTAGTTGCGGCCATGACGACGACATTTGAGCGGGCCTTCATGCCATCCATGAGGGTGAGAAGTTGGGAGACGACACGACGCTCGACCTCGCCGTTGGTCTTTTCACGCTTCGGCGCGATAGAATCGATTTCGTCGATGAAGATGATTGCTGGGGAATTCTTCTCGGCCTCTTCGAACGCCTTCCGTAAGTTGGACTCTGATTCTCCGGCCATCTTGGACATGATTTCAGGGCCGTTGATGAGGAAGAAAAAGGCACCAGTCTCGTTGGCGACGGCTCGAGCCATCAGCGTCTTACCCGTACCGGGAGGGCCGTAAAGGAGGATACCACGAGGGGGCTTGATGCCGATGGACTTGAACAGCTGAGGATGCCTCAAGGGCAGCTCGACGAGTTCTCGGACCTGGGCCATCTGTTTCCTGCAGCCACCAATATCATCATATCCGACCTCGTTGAGGTTGCCCTCCTCATCTTCACGCTGTATGGGTTCACCCTCGCAGTGGATGACTGTCTCCTGTGCGACGATGCCATACTCTGCACCTTCAACCTCAACAACCTTGAACTCCACTTGTCGCATTCCGCCACGTGCGGTGAAGAGGTCGCCCTGTCGGACGGGTCGGTATGCCTCGCGGAAGTAGGGGGCCAGGAAAACGTCGAACAGGGAGCCAGTGAGACCTTCCACGGTGTCTGCAATGGGTAGGACAGCAATGCGCTTAGCCTTTGAATTATGTGGTCAGTAAACATTCCATCAAAGAAAGAGATCTTAACTCACATATTTGATGTCAGGGCAAGGGTGGACGCTGATGATGTCGCCGTGCTTGACGCGGAGGTTGTGGCGGACGACACGGTTGATGCGAGCACTGCCGTCATCGAGATCATCATCGGCCATGACGATCAAGACTGTGTCTTTTCGCTTCTTGCCCTTGACGAGAACGGTGTCGCCGCGGAAAAGCTGTAGTGTCTCCATGGTGTTGTTTGACAGGGCGATGAGGGAGTTGTCATCACTCGTGGCATCGGTAACGCTGCAGGCTGGAGTCAGCAGTGCACCAAAAGGGGAGACGATGGCAGGAAAACTCACATCAAGCTGTTGGGCTTCTTCTTCTTCTTGAGGATGGCGGTCGCAGTATCTTCTGCCTGAGGAAAGGTGTCAGCGTGGAACGGCGCCTAGCAATGCGGCATGTAACGTACGGATGGCTTGTCGGCCCTATCATCAGAGATTAGCAAACGGTCAAGCTTAGAGATGGAGTGTATACGTACGGTTCCTTCTCAGGATGGGCCTTGCCCTTGGGATCTACGTGATCTGGCTCTGCAGACATGATGGCGAGAGCTTCGAGGAGCTGTCTGGTGGCGGCTTCTTCTGGCTGCAGTCGTGATGAGAATCAACGCCGTTGTTGGGACGCGGACGGAGGGAGATGAAGTGAGTCTGCTGTCGCTACAGACGGGCGGCGAGCGATGGGAAGGAGGAGTTCGGGGATTATGGGAAGGATGGGGGACAAGAGAGGCGTGGAAGGGAAGAGGGACGACGTGAAGCTGCTGTTGATACGTCAACGGTGTGTCCTTGGCGCGGCCGGGGTGCAGGTGCCTGGCCCGTTCGCCGCCGGCCTCTGCTCATTTGTCAGGTTGTGTGGATGGCCGCCGAATCAGATAGAATTTATCACTCGGCTTCTCACCTGGAGCGTGCTGAGAACTTGCCGCGGCTATTGGGTGCACAGCAGCAATCGCAAACCTCCATGCAAGGCGCTGCTTGCTGCACGATTGATCTCGTGCCTGCGTGTGTCCCAACCGAGCATGGCGTGACTCCGGGCCCTACTTGTACTCATGGCAGCAGCAACTCCAATGGTGCAGACGTTTCGTTTTATGTGCACATTGGCATGCTACTGTATATGCATGGATGATCGAATAAGAGGGGTATCTCTGTCTGTTGCACAGCCCAAACGCCGTTGAAGTCCATTGCTCTGCCCATAACCTGATATCATAACGTCATGTCATCATTCTCGTACACGCTCCTCACCCTGTAGATACCGACACTGTAGCGCCTGCGTGATGGTGAAGCGTCGTCGTACGTCTACTTCCATGCAGCCGCTCACGAGTTCGGTAGCAGCTTTGATTTCATCTTCTGCCTCGCCCTTTGCCTCCATAGACTTTCTCACACCTTCACGGTCAAAGTCGCCCTTGAGAATCATCATCTGCAGCGTCGGTGCCCATTCGTGATAGAACGGAGGCCGTCCAGCTAGAAGAGTGTGGCACAGGACCCCAAATGCCCACATGTCGACTGCTGGCTCGTACAGAGGACCGTTGGCTCGGATCAGTTCTGGACTAGCAGATGGCAAACTTCCAGTGACACTCGTGCTCGTCTCTGACGGGCCGAATCCGCTCTGCGGCCGGTCAGAGTCACTATCACTGCCAGGCCATTCGGGCGAGCTGTCGCGGTGCTTCCGGTCGTAGAAGTCTGCCATGCCAAAATCACAAACGAGCACGTTTGGAGGGCTCGCGAGTGCCTTTCCATCCTGATCGACCAAGTCTCCAGTCTCGTCTAGATGATGCCAGCTCTTATCCAGCAGGCAATTTTCAAGTTTGATATCCCGGTGGACAACCCTGGCGTCTCGATGGAGATGTTGAACTGCAGATGCAACGTGAGTAATGAACTGCTTTATAAGCGACCCCGGAAGTCTTTGTCGGTACCTGCGGACAAGATCAAGCAGCGTACCACCTGGCGTGAGTGGCATGATGAAGAACTTGGCGAAGGAAGTGTCGAACACAGATCTCAGCGGAAGCACATGAGGATGGTGCAGGTGGCGCCAGATGGCTTCCTCATGCTCCACCTCGCGCTGAAACCTCTCGTTCTCGAGAACGCTCTTGCCCGTAGCTCGCTTATGCACAATTTTGACGGCCTCATGTACTGTTTCGCCAGCCTCAACCTTGAAAACCTCCTTGATGACACTGAAGCCGCCGAAGCCGATCTGCTGGCCAATGACATATTCGCCCTCGTCGCCGATCTGTTGTCCTTCGGCGTCGGGCTCAGGCTTCGCAGCTTGCTCGCCTCTGTACATCGACAGCCAGGAGCCGGCAGGAGAGGTGGCGGATGAGCCAGACCTAGCAGAACTGCGACGGCTGTTGCGCTGGCTGTTCGATGCCGGTCGTGGTATGCCGCTGGCGGAACGTCGCAACGAAGGACTCGGTAGAGCGCCACCGATATTGGAAAGGGTTGGAAAAGAGCTTGGAGAGAATACGGTGGTGGGAGATGGAACGGAGTGCTCGGGGATGGTCTGAGGCGCGGTGCTCGAGGGCCCAGTGGATATCGGCATGGCGTTGAGGTCTGGTGAAGGAGCACAGGCGAGCTCATCGACGGTGTCCTGTAACAGCGGATATCTAGGCTGCCCACGACGGTAGATGTGGGGGTCGATGGCATGAGGAGTGCGCGAGATGCGCTCGCCATGGACGGAGTCGTAGTTCTGGCGGGCAGACTCGCTCTGAGAGCGATTTCGAGAACGGCCTGTGGATGGCTGATCTTCGACACTGACTTGCAGCAGACTACGACCGCGGGGTCTGCTTCGAGTCTCAGTCTCGAGAATGGGCGAGCTTGACAAGGTCATATCCGCCATGGCGCGGCCAACGAGGACGCCAGGGCTAGAGTCGGACATGCCATCGTCGGTATCATCGGCAGAGAGTTCTAGAATCTCTCCTTCAAGGACATCGTCGAGGGCAGGTGCGGGTGGATCGACGACGGCCACCTTAAGGTCCGAGGTGGAAGCAGCGCCGCTTGGGATGGCATGGGTGTTGACTGTGAGCTTAGGATTGCCGGTGGTGTGCGGGTCGCGAGCCATGCAGAGCAGCAGCAGCAGCAGCAGCAGCAGCAGCAGCAAGCTTTCAGCGAGGAAGACGTGCTGTGCGACAACAGATAATTCGCTTTTGCTGGGACATTCGCAATGACAGGCGCAGGCGGCGACGGAGGGCTTTGTCTTTTTTTAGGGGCGACGCGGGAAGGGCGAAACCGGAAGAGAAGCGACGACGCTCGGTGTGGGCTGGGCAAAGCGTCACGGTGTGGGGCTGCTGGGCGCGTGTGCAGGCGGTGATGTCGCGCTCCGGTCGTGCTGCCCGGAGTCGGGCGCGCAGGCGAAAGGGCAGATCGAAGACGCAGTGTTACGTCGGCTGCTTGCGCGCATGCGATGCTTTCCCCGCGCTCGGCGATCTGCCCTGAGGCGCTGCTCTGCGCGCTAAGGGGCGGCGTCCCGCGGCTGGCGCTTGTTGGCCCCTGCCCGCCCTGTTTCAAGAAATACCGGGCTGGACTGCGCCAGGAGCAGCCCAAGCGCTCCCTCCAGCTCTGCTCGCGCGTGTCGACACTGCACCTCGATTATCGTGTTGCGCTGCCTGCCTTTCGGACCCCTGTCCTGGACGAGACGGACGCCTTCGTTGCCCCGTCCACTCGCTGCTCACCACGGCCAGTATTACGAGACTCCGCCTCCTCCGCCGTCGCCCCCCACACCGTGCCACCCCTGTCGCATGACTGCACGTTTCATACGATAAGCTCGGTCTGGTCGCATCATACGCTCGCGCAATCCTGCGTCACTTGTCGAGTCCCCTCCTTGCAGCAAAATCGCTCGTTACTCCCCGTGGCATTTCCCCAATATTTACGAGGCTGGGACTCGAGCGTCCGTGCACGATCCATCCCTCACACCACCACAACTTCCCTTTCTCTTTCTGGTTCTGCGCACCCTCAATGAGGACGCGCCATGACTAGGCCGCAGATTGTCCGCGCTGGTGAGTTCTCAATTGCGCTGTCTTGGTGTCACCTCTCGTACTGACCCTCTACCAGACACTCTCGACTTGCAAGATCACGATCAGCCCTCTGCGCAATCCCACGCGCAACCCCCTCCTCTAACCAACGGTGCCGCCCCACATCAGACTGCCGAACTGCGTCATGTACAGCAAGAGCGCAACTCTGAGACAGACTTCCTTGCCGACCAGTGGGGTTCTGGCAGGAGCAGCCACGAGGGCTCAGAACTGCTCGATGAAGATCCCGACTTCCTACTAGACAATGGTCCCGATCCTCACGATCATCGCCATGCCCATGCTGCTGCTCAACAAGAAGGCCAGCGCCACGATGCCGACGACGATGCCGACCCCGACCAGGGTGTAGACGATGATGATGATGGGGTCGACAAGATATCAAGTTCTCCTTCAATTGAAGATGGTGGGTGCCCTTTTTCTTTCTTCCTTACATGTACCACTTTCTTCAAAAAACTTTCCCCTCTCCGCTCGGCACCGCAGCGTTCTGCATCTGTATTAGCAGTTTGCGAACCATGCGCTATGGTGGCCGAGCTAGATTATAATAGCTTCTTGCACATTCGCCAGGAGGTTCACGTTCCACCGCAGCAGACTCGGATACTTGAGTCACAGAACGCGCGTAGCAAGCTTGATTTGCACCTGGAAGTTCCAGCTATTGTTACAGACGCACCCTTTCGAATTGATTCTATTGGTGATCAATTGGAATGGGATGCCGAAAGCTATGAGATGGACGAAAGGGATACCTTTTTCGTGCGGATGGATCATTTGAGCAATTCTAGTGAGAGTGATCAATGCTTACAAAACACAGAGGACATCAATTTCGAGTTTGTCTACGCTCTGCACACCTTCGTCGCGACGGTCGAAGGCCAGGCAAATGCCACCAAAGGCGATACCATGGTCCTTTTGGATGATAGTAACAGCTACTGGTGGCTCGTCAGGGTTGTTAAGGACAGCAGCATCGGTGAGTCTCCACGATACACTGACAAGCCAGACTGCATACTCACTTCTTGATCAGGCTATCTTCCTGCGGAGCATATCGAGACTCCCACCGAAAGACTTGCACGTCTGAACAAGCACAGAAATATTGACTTGGCGCAATCAATGCTGGGTGACAATCCTGAGCGCTCAAAAAATCCACTTAAAAAAGCGATGCGCCGAAGAAACGCCAAGATTGTACAATTCACTGCTCCTACCTACTTCGAACCTCCCGAAAATGACTGGTCGGACGAAGAGGCCGATGATGACTCAGGTGACATCGGCATGGCTGAACATCAAGACACTGCTTCCAGCGAAGACGATAAACCAGACGCTAACGGTGCCGATGCTGACCAAGCAGACGAGGGTCAGGCGACCGCGCAGACTCAGAAGACTTTAAATCAACCCGAGGCTGGTGATGTCGGCCAAGAATCACGTGCTAGTGGTGACCAGGAAAGCGTGGGTGAAGAGTCGACAGAGAGGAGAACTCGGAATGGTACTATTCGCAATACAGACTCATTCTTCAAAGATGACACTGTTGAGCCTCGCAAGATCTCACTCACACCGAACCTGCTAAGGGAAGAAAACGGTACACGAACGAGCGACTCCAAGGATTCTGCTGCGTCGACCAGCCAAGAAAACATCTTTGACACGCTCGATCGGTCAGACTCCACCAGCAGCGACAAATCAAGAGACGGTAAGAACAAGAAAGACAAGAAACCAGGCATGCTCAGCGGCTTGTTCAAACGAAAGGATAAGAAGATCAAAGTTGACGAGGCTGTGGGCGGTGTTGTCACCAAGCAGGGTGCCGCTGACGTGCCTCTCTCACCCTCAGCGATTGTGACTTCCGAGCCACTTTCACCGACCCTAGCATCTCCTACATCTCCTGTCGCACCCACCGTGGCTTCTCTCAAGAAGGGACCCAATAAACTAGCAAAAGCCCCACCTTCATCGGCTGCATCATCGAATTCTGCTACCGCCCCTGCGCTTGCCAAGAGTAGTTCCGTCACCAGCCTGAGAGGTGCACGAGATGACCGGAAGACAGCAGATGGCTCTGTGGCAGCTGCAGCATCGACCGGTGTCTCCGGGGATACCAGACAGCCCCTGAACCTACAGATACCAACTGGTGACGGCGAACAGAAGCCCAGCAGTGGACTGCTTTCGCCGCTGACCAATCTTGTCAACTCGGACCAGCCAAAGAAGGAAAAGCTGAAGAAAGCAAAGACACGCATGGAGCTGGATGTAGATTCTTCTCCTGAAGCTGAAGAAGCCAAAGACAATCCTTTCAATGACACGGCTCACATTCCTCAAGCTGGCCCGTCGCCAGGTCGTCCCCCACCAACCGCACCTTTCACAGCGGATCTCTCCGAAAAGGATGTCGACGGTGTTGACTACAGGGGGCCTTCCCATGATACAGGCGGAGAGGAGCAGGCCTCTATCCTTGCAGCAGATGTTCAGCCCCGCATGACGCACTCGGCTTCTTCCGGAGAGTCCGACCCCGACGCCCCCCATACACCCATCATGCATCAGACTCGCGCCACCTTCGAGGGAGGCTCGTCCCTCACAACGGGCACCCCGGGCGGCTCGGTGTCGATGAGTTCTCCTGCCGCGAGCACGCCGGCAACAACGGCGAACAGCGAGGGTCGCGATTCCTGGGATGGCGCGGCACTTCGAACATACCTTGACGGCAGCTCCACAAACGACGTGAAAGACATGTTGGTCATTATCAACGACCATACCGGTGTCGTGC
The DNA here is from genome assembly GCA_006937295.1 of Carpinus fangiana. Taxonomy (NCBI): domain Eukaryota; kingdom Viridiplantae; phylum Streptophyta; class Magnoliopsida; order Fagales; family Betulaceae; genus Carpinus; species Carpinus fangiana. The sequence continues at coordinate 769,381 of VIBQ01000017.1, forward strand.
CCGTCGGTCACGATCACCCGGTGATGGTGGAGCTGGGTCTGCAGGAACAGCAGCGCAAGCTAGACGCCCTATCAGCGCAGCTTGATGGGCTCTTGCAGGGCTTCTTGGAGAAGCGCAGGGCTACCCGTGCCGCTGCCGCTGCCGCCACCACTAGCAGCACGGCCACTGCCGCCTCATGACCTGATCATATAGGTTGCTGTACATATCTCACGGAGAACCACGATGGACGGACGGTCTTGGACTATGATGCACGACGTCACGACTCTCTCTCTCTTACAATACTCTTTTGTCATATTCTTGAAGCAGCAAAGATGCAGCAGCAGCGCGTGGCACGATATACCCTCTCCTGTTGACTCTGGTCACCCTCGATTGGCTTCGTTTCTGAGTGGAATGAGCGCTTGGTGGGTTTGGTAGCTTTGCATACCTCGGCGACGCACGGGAGATCTAGACGGCGCAAACATTGGCATGTGAATATAACGAACATGTCGTATTGATTGATTTCAGGATTCGTGCTTTCTGCTTTGCCGTGAACGTTGGATTTCAACAGATAGCGGGGACTTTTCGCTCTCGCTCCAGGTCGGGTGAGTAGCACGAGAGAAATCCCCTAGTGAGAATCGGAGGAAGCGGAGGAACGGCGGGCCGTCAGTCGTGGCCCGGGCCGTGGGAGCCTCAAGGTTACACAACCAACCGAACTGCTCTCGATTGATTGCAGGTCAGTTGCGGAACTGCTGATCGACACTTGTCAGGCACCTAGGTCTCTATTCAGAGTCAACACGATAGGCTGCTTGGCCATGCGTCAGCTTGCGTTATTTTCTGAGCATGATTGGTGTCTGTGCTCGGGCGCTAGTTTAGGTAGCTTGAGTGGTGAAGTGTCCAGAAGAATCCACCAGCACAGCCTTGTGAAAGCTGTTATCTCCATCGCAGACGACCAGACCACCAAACATCTTAGTTTGAAGAGGCATTACATGAGGCAGAGATGTTCTCGCAACGGGACCGTAAACAGGTATACTATTGACGAGTAGGTGATGCCCTAATGCTTGACTCGAGATGTACTGAAAGTGACACATAGTAGAGAAGTGGTACTTGCTTACAAATTCCGTTATGGCTTCCAGTGTCAACTGTAGCACGCGCCCGCTGCATACTGGCGTCTTCAATTGCTACACTAGACTCGGGTTGAGGATTGAATTGATAATTCGCAAAGCAGATTTTTGGAAACTTGCCAGGGATCGCGAGTAGGACGGTCTAGAGTCCTCGCTTACTTCGAACCGTTTGAGAACGCTTGAAATGGATCATCGGATCATCACGTGTGTCTTTATCTCATACGCAATCTCGCTTCAATCTTTGGAAAGGTATATTCCAGAAAGCGACTTCACAGGTGCCTTAATCGCTGGGTTTGCCAAGGTCTTTCCTGCCCCGATCGAGAGTGGATAATTCCTTCCCGTTCGGACACCTGTAGTAAGAAAGTGCGCACCTCATAGTCTGTCTCTGCCAAATCCACCTCGGCGCTTAAATATGTCTGGTATTCTTCTTTCAGAAGGCTTGTTCGAAGTTTTTGCGACTCCATTATGGCTTCTATTGCTTGACTGGGATTGTTCATTTAAATTGTACACTATCTATGATGAGCTTCAACGCAGAACCACGGAGGCGAAGACGGCGAAGCAAGCCAGAGGGTGCGTTATCCTCTGAGCGAGATGCCTCAACGAACAATGTTTGGTTTGATGGAACTGCTTACAGCTCTATTCAAATGGGTGTTGTGCGCCATTTGACTCAGAACATGGGAAACGGTAACATATTTTCATTCGTAACCCATTAGAATCAATCTAATACATGAACAGGCTTTTCAGAACAGCCAGCATCCGATGAACAAGGTCAATGAGCATGCACCGAAGTATAGGATCCATAGGTATTGACACATACTACAGCCTGCTTGCGGTCTCTTTTCTTTCGACAAATGTACACTCGCCAGACTAATATTGGAATGGAAAGAGGAACATGTGAATGGCTTCCAAAGCATCCAAGATACTGCAGATGGCACTCTCAGGACCAAGGGATACTCTGGATTCTGGGAAATCCTGGAGCAGGCAAATCAACAGTGATGAAGTTTATTTCACAACATGCTAGGTCCAAGAACCTCGAGGACAGCGACCTGATCTTGTCTTTCTTTTTCAATGACCGTGGTGTGCCTCTTGAAAGAGAGACATCGGGCCTTCTGCGAACATTGCTTCATCAGCTCCTTTCAGAAGAAACTGACCCAATGACAGAAACATCCAAGATTTTTCAGAAGCGCTGCACATCACAAGGCTTTTGCGGTAAAGACTGGGGATGGACCGAAAAAGAGCTTAGAGAGCTCCTTGAGAGCACTATTCTAATGGTTCCGTTGACTCGAAAAGTTCTAATATTCATCGACGGTCTCGACGAAGCTGGCGAGACCGCGGCAAGGTCTCTTGTTCGATATTTTAGGCGATTGTCAGAGAAGTCCGCAGCAAGTGGAGCCAAACTCTGCATTTGCTTTGCTTCCCGGCCTTATCCTATCGTTGGTCACCGTTCCGATGAAGAATCCACCATCGTAGTGCACCAAGAAAACACTCTCGATATACAAACCTACCTAAGAAACGAACTTCAGCCGAGCCAGATTGGCGAAGCTCTAGCATTGCGACTGCAAAAGCTTATATCTGAAGCCGCGAATGGAATGTTTCAATGGGTGTCATCTGTCACCACTTTGGCGCTTGAGCGATACTTCAACGGAGATGATGAAGTTACCATTACAAAAGTGATCACAAATCTGCCAGGAGAACTCGCGCACTCTTACCGCAACATCCTCAGAATGACCACAGACGAAGACTTGGATCAATGTTTCAAATTGTTCCAATGGGTGTGTTTTTGTTTGCGACCACTGTCCTTTGCGGAATTGCGGTATGTACTAGCCTTGGAAGATCACTTACTTTGCCTTTCTGGAAGCGGTTGTGTATCTGGGCCTTGTTTTTCAAAGGATGAAGACCAGGCGAAGAAGAAATTGACAAATCTTTCCAAAGGTCTAATCGAGCTTTCTGTTGGTTCAAACGGCAATCCAGCTCAGCATAAGACTTTGGTGCGGTTTGTTCATCCGTCAGTCAAGGAATACATCCTGAAAGGTGGCTTGAATGATATTCAACCTTTAGGTCTTGCGTCTGTTATCGGCCAGGCTCATTTCCAGCTATCAAGCTTTTGTCTCCGTTTCATAGCTCTCCACGAGTGTGAGATTGCTCAAGAGGACTATGCAAAGCTCATGAAGGATGGGTCCGATCTTCTGGAGTATTCGTCCAAGTACTGGTTCATACATGCAGAGAAGGCAAAACAAGAAGGAGTATACCGGGGAGATCTGAACGATATCTTGACAGAAGAGACGGTTACTCGTTTGATAGCAATTGGGGCAATTGTGAAGCCCTGGTCTATGACATGGTTCAAATACAGGAGCATCGTTTTCAATATTCTTAAAGCCAGCGGCATGACAAGGAATTTTGATTCACAATTGCCACGTCCAGGTAAACTTGTCAAAGAGAGCGACAACCTGGAAAAGAAACCGCTGTCGAGGTCGATAACAGTGGTTATATCCTTGTTATCCTTAATCGTATAAGCTTAGTAAAACTAGACAGGATGTAGATCACCCATTCATGATGTATTGATTGCGCTGCGATCCCATTTTTGTCATATTCGGGCGTGATTCTGAAGGTGGTCGTTCTGCATCCATTATGGTCATGTTCATGTTGTGTGATCATTTGATGATGCGAAGACGGATCAACCCCTTCGAGGCAATAGTGTCTCAATCACCAATATTGGCTATCGTCAAAACATATCCTTGAGACGACTGATATCGGGATTACGCTACTGCAAGCCAGGGTGGCGGCAGGTCCGTCAGCACTAGCTGAAAACCGACAGCACGGCTGACCACGCGACAGTCCAGCGTGGACACCTCATTGGGGGCTGAAACAAATGTAGGCAATGCTGTCGAGCAGGCAAGCGCGGCTTAAAATTAATGAGGCTCGCCACCGCAGTGCATAATAAGCTGGCAGAGAACACCGCGTCAGCATAGGAGAAGTCAGACTCGTAACCATCAACCTGCTGGCCTCGTTCACCATGGACCCATGGAGCTTGTCCGCAACTATAAAGGCAGCTGCGCGAAATAGACCTCAGCGAGGGCCCCTCGTTGTTCTGGAACGCGTTGCCTCTTTACTGACGCTTGGGACGCCAGAGGTCGAGGGCTATGCAATCGAGCGATTTGGGCACAAGCTGGGTACCGTGATCTTGCTTGTGACATTCGTTGATGTGGGTGCTCTACAGGAGATGCACCTCAATATCAACGCCTGGACCGACAAACAGACGTTGGCATGGCGAAGCTCAATGCTTGCGACATACAACGCCATCAGTGTAGCGGTGAGTTGAAGCACGCGCTGTCAACACCCTGCAGGCCAGCAGGCATTCAAGGTATGAGAAGCTAGAGGACCTAACAGTCTTGTTTCCACAGGGAGCCATCTTCGCAACGATAGGGGTTACCGCCCTGCAGTTGCAGCTACTGAGCGAAGGACATTGGATAGCGCGCGCTTTCCTCGCGACAAGCGTTCCGATCGGCACCTTTTCGCTTCTAACCTCAACATCGCTACAGCAGAAGATCTCCAGCCTGAACTCCGCGCTGAGTATCAGGCTGTGGCTGAGCCGTGGTCGTCCCAACGCAACGTCCAAGTACTCCTCCATCCTGCAAGACCTGCCGCTAGAAGCCTCGCTCACCTCCATCCAACTCATCCAGCTACCCGGTCAGCTGCTCGCCATAGCCGGCAGCCTCTTCGTGATCGGCTTCGGCCTCTCCCTGCTCTTCGCCTGGCTCGGGCAAGTCCAAAACGCGTCCGATGACCGCAATGTCTTCATCTTCTTCATCGTCGTTGTCGCCTTCACCGCACTCAACATCCTTCTGCTGCTGGGCATGCGCGCCATCTCGCAGTCACGCACCACGCGCCACTACAGCTCCTCCAACTGGCCGGATCTGTGGAAGCCGAAGGAGGAAAGCCTCTTCTCGTCGCTGTGGGACGACAAGAAGATGAAGGAGCAGCTCGGGTTGCCTAACGACAGCGACGGCACCGCCCTGCACAACCACCTCAGCCTCACCCTCGACACTGTGCAGAAGCTGCTCACCAAGCAGTCGGAAGCTAGGACTGAATCGGAGGTGCGCCAGGTCATCCAAAAGTACAGATCAATGCTGCAGAAGTGCATGTTTGGTATGCGGAGCGGGGTCGACAGCAGATTCATGACTGAGTTTCTGATGGACTTGACGTCTGACGCAGAGGGCGAAAGGGTAGCGGAAGGGCTGCAAGATATTCGACGGCGCCTGCTCAATCAGCTGATTGGGCTGGGAGGAACGCAACATGAGTCGATAGTGCAGCGAGTGGTCCACACGCTAAAGATGGGGGAGTCACTGAAAGCAACCTCGATGCCGGCGCTTCGAAATACGAGACATTTGTCTCTGGTATTGGATGCCATGCTGAGAGAAGGTCCTGCCGACGAGCTTTTGGAGCAATTAGAGAGAGTTCTTGTCGAGCTGGAGAAGATATTCCAGGAAGCAGAGATTGAGGCCGTTCCAAAACGAGAGACAGGGCTGATAAGGACAACTGCAGTGGAGTAGAAAAGGAGAGAAGAATAGCAGTTGTCTCTGCAAATTGTTTGGAAAAGTCTAATCTTATGATTCTGTAACAAAATAATGCATACGCCTCGAGAGCATCAATGTTATGTTTAGTCACCGAGTATATACAACCCTGATCAATATCCAATAGGATATGAGTTCTTCTTCTTTGATCCAGTCACGCTGTCCTCATCCTTCGGGTCGTAGCTATCATTGCCAGCAATCTCTGCTCGACTGAGTCCGGCATAAAAGGTCCTCACTCTCTCGTGTGCAAGTACTTTGGTGGGGTCAAAACGCAAGACCTGCAATCCTGCAGTGCTGGTTGCTCTTGATAGGGCCACATAGGCCTGACCCTTCTCAAACACCTTGCCAAGATCTACCTTGACCCGCTCCAGTGTTTGGCCTTGAGCTTTGTGAATGGATAACGCCCATGCCAGGATTAATGGCACCTGAGAGCGCGATGCTTGTATTTCGCCATTGGGAAGCTCTACTTTCCAACTTTCGCGTTGGACAAGGAGGTCGCGTGTTGTGCCATCTGCGATGGCGAAGCGAACCTTGGGCCAGAGTTGCTGGGTGCTGGCCATAAGCGATGTACTCAACACTTTCTTGATCGCGTTCCGGCCATCCAGCGCATCTTCATTGCCGCCATTGAAGTTCATGTGGTCTGGGTTGCCATCGTGCATTTCGAACTGAGCCTCGGTCATAAAACCGACAACTTTTCCAAGCGAGCCGTTTACGAGGCTTTCATCGATGTTCTTGATGAGCATCACCTGTGCACCCTTCTTCAGCTCCAGCATCTCTGGCGCCATGCAATTCTGGAGCAGCCGATCGCGTTGCGTCTTGTCTACAATGGTTCCACCATCTCGAGCATCATAGGAGTAAGATTTGCCGTGAAGGTGAGACATGCGATTGCTGTTGGCGCCCTCAACTTCTCCACGAGTTGGAAAGAGCTCGGTCGCGGCCAGGTCGTCGCTGTCCGGTAGCGGTCTTGCCAGTCGTCTGAAAGCGGTGACAGTGTCTTGTGAAAGTCTGCCTTCGCGCATCTCATTCAGCATGGCCGCAAATGCAGGATCCTTTTGACGGAAGACCTTGTGTAGACCGATGGTGTAGTCAATGGCAGAGCCCCAGGTCTTTGCATCGAATGAGAATTTTGCAACCCCACCCCGCTCAGGGACTGGCGGCAACTGGAAGAAATCTCCCGTTACAACAAGTTTTATACCTCCAAAAGGCCTTCCGTTGCTTCGGATGCGACGTGCAAGTTCTTCCAGCTTGTCAAACAGCTCCCCATCAACCATGGAGACTTCATCGATGACGAGATACTTTGTTCGAATCCAACGCTGCTTTGCTTTTTGGTTCCTCTTCACCTTCTTGGCCAACTCCTCAACAGGCTCCTTTCCCAACCCAATGCCTGCAAAGCTGTGAAGGGTGACTCCACCAATGTTGCAAGCAGCCAATCCGGTGGAGGCGGTGACAGCAACACGGTCACCCTCACGCACGAATTTCTTCTTCAGCACAGCAATGATCTCCCGGAGAAGCACAGATTTGCCCGTGCCGGCAGAGCCAGTGAAGAACACACTTTTCCCTCCGTCCACGACAAGGTTGAGAACGTGTCTCTGCTCGTCGCTCAAGTGTGTTCGTGCAGGCTTTTTGTTTTTGGTGGTGGATGTTGGTTGGATGTTCATTTCAGCGGCTGTGTCGAACTTGTTCGGCTTTTTGTTGGCATTTGCTTTTCGAAGTATTTTTTGTTGCTCCTTCACAGCACTAGCAGTGGTATTCCACGGATAAGGAGAGTTTCCAGAGCTCATTGGTACGCCAGTCTGGCCCGGCCTTTCTTGCTTCGGAGTTCTGAGGGCTTCGTCGTCATTTTCGGCTGCTTGGAGCCACGGCAAGGTCCGACGTTTGGTCGGTCGCTGCACCGGTGTATCTGCAGAGCTCGTACTTTGCTGCTGCTGCTGCTGCTGCTGCTGCTGCTGTTGCTGTGGCTCTCTTGTCTGAACACTAGACGGAGGTGGGACAGGGTGCGAGTGAGTTGCGGGGGTAGGGTTGAAAAAGCGACTGTGCTTTGGTGATCTGCCGTGCTCAACGGGTGATGAAGACCAGGGTAATGCCTCGCTTCCAAACGATTGAGTGGCTTCTTTGAAGTCTGGTTGAGTATGTTGAAAGCCGGAGTCTTGCTGAGTGGTGGCCTGAGAATGAAAGTCACGTTTCAGTTGTGGGTAGGAAATGGTAGACTGGACTTGTGGTGATGGCAGTTTCGGGTAGGTGACAGTATTTTTCTTTGATAGATCTTCAGCTTCTAGCAGTAGATCATCGTCATCGTCAAAGTCATTCTCATCAAAAAACACCGGAGGTGCTGTGGTCTTATTTACGGTGCAGCGTTCCAGGTCGATGGGAGTGTTCTGAGAACCGATATACTGTTTTGGGGATGATATTGGATCCGTGGATGACGAGGATTTGTCGGAGCCAGCTGCTTTGGCGAGGCCGCTGGCGGTCCTCTTGACGGCGCTGTTCGCGTTGAGCTGGGCAGGCGTGACCCGTCGCAAGGGTTCATTTCGATGTGTGCTCCCAAGTGCGGGAACGACAGGTTTGAAGGCTGAAGACTGTGAGCCTGTCGCGTTGGCGGTGGTGTGGGCAGTGACTGCTTTCTTGAACATGATTGTTGTTGCGTAGCGTGCCTGCTGGTGGGTGTCTGCAGAGGAAAAGAGGTGGACACTCGAACGAGAGGGGGCAAATCGCGTCGGATGAGGAAGTCCAGGCAGGAACACGCACAGCCGCAGTCGATGGCAGGCGCCGAGGGGCATACAGTAGGAGGACAGTGTCGCTAACAAACAAGGCAGGGGGGATAGGGACAGTCTTAGCCAGGCCGGTGTTGTCCTATCAGGTATGTGGTGGCCATTGGTAAACACGTCCACGGTGCATATGCGCGTACCACTCTAGCGCGCTCTGTTGCCAAGACATCTCAGCCTACGATAAGGGGGGGGGGGGGGGTTTGCTCTACATTCACGTTCTTTCAGACCTTCACTATTTGTGACACCAGAAACTTCTATTTATATTCAAGTGAACTATGATCATTATACTCTATGCATGGTACGGATGTCTCAAGTCTTCTCCTGCGCCTTCATCTTGGCCCAGATCTGCTCCTCACTCGGGAAGTGCTGCGTCAGCATCCGTTGCCAGATCTGGCCGGGAAATCGTGCAAAAGTATGCTTCCTCGCGGTCTTCGCGTGAGGAACCAATCTGACTACGATGTCGTCAACTGTCTTCGGTGAGGCGGTCGCCGTGTACCTCATGATTTCACGATACAACGTCTGCCCTCGTGGACTCAGTTGCCTCTCATGCGTGGCAAATGGATCTTTGCAAGAGCAGATTCCACTGTTCGGATCCCGTGGGCCATGGTCAGCGCCTTCACCCTCGCCACCGGCAAACGGTAGGTTATGCACCATCTCGTGAACCATGTTCCCCAATCGAGTCATGTCCCACTTGCACAGAGCTCCTTCCATGTGCTCGCGCGTCTTTGCACGACCAAAGTCAATCGGCACCACGCGCGGAAACAGAGCGTTATCCAGGTCTTGCTTGGGGATGTGCAGACACACATTGAATGCCACCAAGTCGCAATGGGCAACGCCTGCGCAGTGGATGTAGTGAAGTGCGAGCGTCAACTCGATGAAAACGTGCCAGATAAATGCCTCGGGCCATGGATACGATTCACCTTGAAGGCTTGTCCAGCGAACACTGAGATCGAAGAGAGTACCGCAGTTGAACGCCTCCTGCACCGTCCACATGGGCGCCTCGGTTTTCTGGTCCCAGTCGATCAGGTGTGGCGTATACATCGACTCTTCGCGAAGCACTCGTAGCGCTTCGAAGTCGCTGCAGTCTGTAATGCCCATCTCTTCCATCAGCCTCGTCGTCTCCCTGTTCTGTATCGATGGATTGGGAATCTTGGCAACATGGACGCCCTCCGTCAAGGACACGAACGTCCCATCGCGTTTGCGGGCAGCTCCAACATCGAATTTGAAACGATCGCTGGCCCCATTGTGCCTGTTCGCTCTATCCACCACAGTCCAAGCTTCTGAGTCAAACCACTTCCTGCTGATGACGAAGAAGACATCGAATTGTCCTCCAGAGCCTGCTCTGCTGATGACAATCCATCGCCTGTAGAAGTCAGCTTCGGCCTCTGCAAGCTGGCTCTTTGTCCTGCTGGCTGACTTACTTGTGGTGCTCGACAAATCAGAGCGAGTGGTGAATACATTTCCTGCAAAGGCAGTAAGACTGCGTCCTTCGCGGTTCGACGCATTGCTGATCAGTTGGCTGGCAGTCTTCTTGACTTTGCTAAGGTAGGTGCTCGTGTGGCGTCGAATGCTTCCTGTGATACTCCTGACGGACGATATGCTTCCGGCAGAACTGCCACGACGCTCAGATATTCTTGTCATGTTCGTGTTCTGAGGAATGCAAGTCGTTCAATCTAAGAAGATCCTGTCTGGTTTCTGATCTCTTCATTTCAAGCAGCATGCTAGCGAGCGTGGCATCATGCAATTTGTATATCGGTATCTATATGCTGTTCCTGCACAGTATTGTAAACATTGCGATGCACAATGGCTTTGTTAGTGCAATCTTTCCGCACAAAACAATGCACAAAGTCTTTGTTCATAATTCTTTCTACTGTGGGGTCTAGGGAGCAGGAACTCACAGACACATAAATTTTTCTTTGAACGAGGCACAGTCACGACAAGGCATTAAGTCTGAAATCAAGCGGTTCACCGTGGCCAATTACATCTATCAGTATCACCATAATTCGTCTTGGGCCATTCTGCTGCAGCACGCAATAAGGGGAAGTTGCCAAGCATTTCGTCAGTCCAAAGCCACTCGCACCCTGATGGCCAGCGGACTGTTGACATTGAATATAAAATGACTGTGGCGACCACACTTGCTCTCTTCCCATCTTGTCACCCCTCGCACAATGATTTTGATCTGGAACTGTCACTGAGCAGCATTATCTACGTGATCTTGAGTCTCAGCACCCGGATACGTCTTCCGCTTGGCCGTTGGCAATCCTGTGCGGGGTCCATTCTGGAGCCCCTCAGTCTCCTTTACCACTGGAAGGACTCCCGTTTGCGCAAGCCCATTCCAGACGGGCCATCTGGAAGTTTCTCCTTCCGGACAGCTAGGCAAGGTTCCCACTTTGTACCCAGTCTAGCTACGTTAAACTACCGCAAGCCACAAGGGCTTGCCCAAAAAGATCCGCCAACCAACAACCATGCTGTCCGCTCGTCCGGCATACCCCAACTCCCTCGCCCCGTACGCTCCACGATGCGCGACCAAGCCATTCAAGGCGGGGGATGACGTTCTCAACCCCTCTTTTCAGAGCTGAATTGTCACGCTTCCATTACTTATCTGGCGATCTCCTACGTAGGCGTGGGGTGAGGTAGCCCACTAATTTGACTATAAGTAGACCCGTCATGATTCCGTCTCGCTGGCTATGTTCGCTGTAGACGCCCTAAGTACTTCCGACTTTGTTCAACGCGACTGCAAGACTGTTACTACTCCTTTGCGCACTTCTTCCTCGACTTCCCTCCAAGCAGACAGTCGTTGTTCTGTAGATTCCCCAACCACCATCACCGTTGCTACAGAAAAGAAAGGTCTCTCCTCTTACTTACCCTCTATCCTACCGCAACAATGGCGAAAGGAAGCTGCCTCTGCGGCCAAGTCCAGTATGAATACACCGGTGCGTCTCTTCCCTAACTCTCTTTGTCCACCCGGTCCCTGACATGCCATCCTGAAGGCGAACCTGCCGTCACTGCCCTCTGCCACTGCACCGACTGCCAAAAGTGGACCGGCGCAGCCTACACTTCCAATGTCGTCGTCCCGCGCACCAACTTCCACGTGACCAAGGGCCGGGCTAAGGACTACGATGCAACCGGCGCCTCGGGCAAGATCAACAAGCACTGGTTCTGCGGCAACTGCGGCAGCTCGCTGTACACTGAGCTCGAGATTATGCCGGACGTGACTTGCGTCAAGAGCGGCGGGTTGGATGGCGGCGCGGCCAACCACGATGTCAAGGTTGAGTTCTACTGCAAGGACCGCCTGGGTTACACGCAAGCTGTGGCTGGTGCGGACCAGAAGCCCGAGTTTGGTTGAAGTGATTTTGTAGCAAGTGGATCCGTCCGGTTGTGGTGACATGGGAGAATGGATAGCTCTTCGCTTCTGAAACGTGTAATGATTGTTAATCAGCTTCGGCGTACATGCACAATAATCTCGTTCGTCAATCAACCAGTACCCAGGTATCAATTGCCAGCACCGCGACGCCGTCCCATGCCCAAACCTCATGCCCGCCACTCATGCAAACATCAGTCCTCACGGACCGCTTCTAAACACCTGCGCTCCACCATGCCTCATCTGCACGCTTTCTCGCCTCTGCATAATCAGCAGCGCTCTCGCCAGCGCCTGCTCGCTGTAGCCTCGGCCACCGACAAACTCCTGCTTTAGTGTGCTCAGCTTCGTCCCCCACCCAATCGGCAGCCTTCTCTTCAGCTCCTCCTCCGCACGCCCGACCTCAGCCATCAGGTTCGCGTTGCCAGCATTGCTCCCGGCGCCGCCGTGCTGCCCGTCGCCGGCCGTCGCCGCGTCCATGGTCGAAGCCAGGAACAACCTGATGGCCTCGTCGACGTGGGCCTCGGTCGCGACGGGCGACAGCTGCAGCTTGGCGAGCGACTCGGAGATGCGCACGACGGCCTCGAGCTGGCGCACGGTGATGGGGATGGTGGAGCGGGCACCGGCCGCGGCTTCACTGTGCTGCAGCTCGCGGCGCAGCGCGATGAAGTGGCTGCTCAGCTTCTCGGCCGCCTCGGCGCTGAGGCTGGGCGCACAGCGCTGTCGGCAGTAGCTGACGTAGCGGCGCATCTTGTCGACGCTGATGGCGCCCTCGACGCGCTCGTCGTCGGGCGCCCGCCCGTTCATGTGGATGCCCATGACGTGGCGCGCCATCTTCTCGTCGCGACCGCGCTCGTGCTCGTCGCGCACGATGAAGATCATGTCGAAGCGAGACAGGATGGTCGTCTGGAAGTCGATGTTCTCGCCGGGCGTCTTGAGGTCGTCGTAGCGCCCGAAGATCGGGTTGGCCGCGGCCAGGACCGAGGTGCGCGCGTTGAGGATGGTCGTGATGCCGGCTTTGGCGATGGAGATTGTTTGCTGCTCCATGGCCTCGTGGATGGCGACGCGGTCCTCGTCGCGCATCTTGTCGAACTCATCGATACAGACGACGCCGCCGTCAGCCAGGACCATGGCTCCTCCTTCGAGGTAGAACTCGCGCGTGTTGGCGTCGCGCTGTACAGAGGCTGTCAAACCGGCGGCGGAAGATCCCTTGCCCGAGGTGTAAATTGCAATGGGTGAACATTTCTCGACAAACTTGAGTAACTGAGATTTGGCGGTACCGGGGTCACCGAGAAGCAAGACGTTGATGTCGCCACGAAGGCGCATGCCGTCGGGAAGGATTTTCTTGGATCCACCCATGAGAAGACAGGCGATGGCCTTTTTGATGTCAATGTTGCCATAGATGGAGGGAGCTATGCATTGAGCAAAGACTTCGTATAGATCGGGACGGCGGGACAGCTCGAGGAATTCCTGCTCTTCAGCATCTGAGAACATTGAGATTCCTTTCACCGTATGATCTGCGTCGGACTGGATGCCAACAGCCTTGAGGTAGGGATTGCGGATTGCGACTGCCGAGGCAGAGGAGGAGTTTTTGGAGCCTTTGGACTGGTAGATGGAGTATGTCCCCATGACGGTACAGCGTGTGCCAGGAACCACTCGGTTCGCAAGATAGCGGTCGGCGGAAATGAGTATGTGTCGAGGCAGTTCACCAACTGGAACTTGTTCGTGGGCTTCTTGGAGTTTCAACACTTGCTGGTCGATGAACTGGCACTTCTCGTGGACGACAAAGTATGGATCCATCGGGCATTTCGCCGACTCATCGGAAGGATTCTTTGGTCGACCACAGCTCTTCGGCAGAGACAGGGAGGAGAAGCCGCCAGTGATGGAGATGGTGTCGGTGTGTTGGCAATTGCGGCATTGAATTGCGAGCAGGGTGGCCTTGGAGGAAAGAGTGGATGCGCCGATGATGATGCCCGGTATGCGGACCATGTGCGAGACGTTGATGGCGTCGAGGTCACGGATGGAAACCTGTGAGACTGACGAGTGGAGGATGAGCTGGTGCTGAGGGAGCTGGATGTCGCGCTGGGACGGGAAGACGATCTTCTGAGTGCATTGCTTGAGTGCATTTTCAAACTGGTGACTGTTAGCTGTTGGACGCCGGCGACGAGCGGCAATAGACGCATACAAGAGGAATGATCTCGGCCGGCTCGCTGTTCAGTCGGCTGGCAAGCTCTTCATTGTAGGATATCAGATGCGACATATCGACCTCGCAGAAGTACTGCTTGACGAGCACATTCTGGCGAATTTGGTCTCTGTAGATGAAGGCATTGTCGATGTGGAACTCGAGGATAAAGTTGACGAGTGCGGCCTGGGTTTCGCTACGCACGTCGGGACCCCGGTAATCAGCGTCTGGCGGCAGCACACTGACGGTATAGACGGAGCGGTTGTCCATTGCTGCGGTTGCGAGGCTGTGTGCAAAGGCGAATGGTGAAGCAGCAACAAGACTGGAGGGGTCGACAAAGCACTGTAAATCGCGTGGGACGCGGTGCGACGCGTTGCGGGAGACGCGCCCCGACTAGGCCGGATCAAGGACAATGAGTGGACGGGCGCTTTGCCTCCTTGGGCGCAGCCTACCCGTGCGGCGGTCGTGACAACTTGCGGCCGATCAACAGCTTCATTGAGTTCACGAACCATTGCAGCCAAATGCGCCTGGAGTTTGCGCTCCTACACCTGCACGTGGCAATTACCCGCTGGAGCGCGACCATCATGGCAAGCTAGTCCCCCTCTGCCAATGCCCAGCAGCAGGCCACAGCACATGCTCATCGCCCCTATGAATTTGCCATCGGCACCTCGCTCACCATCATGTACTCGCCCTCGCCGCGCAAGTCTGTGGAGAGCGTCGACAGCCCAATCGTCTCCCCGGGAGCCAGGTCGCCCTCGACCAGCCGTGCCCGCTACCCCTTCCCACGGTATGACTCCTCTCAGCGACCCGCCGTCAACAGGATGCCAAATGGACGCCGGGGCTCCAACGCAAGCCTCGCGAGCTCCATCGGCGGCACATTGGACGCGGCCGCACATAATACCCAGCAGATGAATGAATTGTCACAGAACGCCATATCCACGCTACTTTCCCCCGCCATTGTCCGCACCGGCCTCATACCACACACTTCGCTCCCCGCCTCTGCCACCCACCGAGCACCCTCAGCGCGAGACATTCCCCCCGTCACCCTCACAAGCATCCCTCATGTCGAGACTTCCTCCTTCAAAAACTACCTCGACTCGGTCGGAGCCTTGTACGAATCATACCAACGCGCCAAAGCAGCGAACGAGGAAGCTGCCTCATATATCTTTGGGAAGAAGGATGAAGACCCAGACTACTTCCCCTCCTCATCGCGCAGAGGTTCGCAAGCCTCGCTGCAGTCGCTACGCCGGCCACCGTCACTCCTCTCTCCACTCTCGCCTGGGCCACCCTCCCCACGTGGCTTGTCCGCTCGACGCAACAATAATGCTCCAACACCCTTATCAACGATACCCAACGTTTACTTTGAAGACGATTTCCACCTTGAGAATCCCAGAACTTTTGACGTAGTGTCGGAAAAATCCGAAGTCATACCCCCTCCGCCGCCGGGCCGACATGATGATGCCAACGGGGACGCAAAAATACCAGCGCCTGCGAGGAGGAAGGCCCTGCACACCAATGCCATATTACAGGAAAAGCTCTCGTGGTACATGGACACTGTAGAAGTTCATTTAATCCAGGCCATCTCTCAGGCGTCCTCGTCCTTTTTCACGGCCCTCGGCTCCTTGAAAGACTTGCAGTCAGAAGCCGATGAATCAATCGCGAGTATCAAGTCTCTGCGCAATGTTCTGCAGGAGCTAGACAATGGCATGGCCGTCGGTGGTCTTGAGATTGTGAAGATGCGAAGAAGGCGCGAAAACATTCGGAAGTTGAGTCAGGCGATATCGCAGCTTTGCGATGTTGTCGAAAGCGCCAAATATTGTGAAGATCTAGTCGATAGGGGAGAACTAGGCGAAGCTACCACGAGACTAGCTGGGCTAGAGAAGCTCATTGCTGGCAGAGATAGTGGTGGATTCGACCTGCGGCAGCTGAATGCTCTGAAGGGGCTTTCTGAGGGCATCTTCGAATTGCGTTTGCGCATCGGCCGTGGCTATGAAGGACAATTTGTTGAGGCACTCCTCACCGATCTTCGACAGCACGTCCAGAGCGTACCTCCAGAGGTCACGCTGCACAGATGGGCTCATGCCTCGCTTCGATCTCGCTCCGGCTTGGTCAAGCCTGTAGACGGCACTCCTGCTTACACAATACCTAATGAAAGTCTGCGGCCTGACTTGATGGCTGCGTTGGCGGGTCTGAGCCGCGCTGGCCACACTGCTCGTGCAGCGACTGCCTACCGAGAAGCAGTGATGCGCGAGATCAAGAGCATGATACGAAGACATCTCCCTAGCTCCAGTGATGACGATGTCGAATCCATAACCTCTACCTCGACCAGAGGCGGACGCAAGCTCAACCAGCAGGAGAAGTCAAGCATCTTGGCTCGCAATCTGAGGAATTTGGACCCAGAGAGTGCGGAAGAGTTGTTGATCAAGGTGTACACATCCGTCGGAGAAGCGTTGAGGAGATTGGGGGTTCAGGTAAAAGTACTACTCGACGTCACTCTTAGTATCGAGCGGCCAGTCTCGGAGACTCCACAATCACCGACTAAGGCCCAAACCAAACAGGCAGATATTTCAGGAGAGGTCATGCAGGCACTTGATTTATCTAGCCTTCTCGGCCAAGCTGTGGATGTGATACAAACACAAATCACAAAAGTGCTGAAAGTGCGGGCAGATCAAAGCTCGCGTCTTCCCCTTCAGCGCTTTCTCCGCTACTTCATGCTTAATCGCCTGTTCAAAGACGAGTGTGAAGCCGTCTCAAGCAGGCCTGGCGATGTTCTCCAGCAGGTCGTGAACGCGCATGTCAACGACTTTTTGACCATCATGTCGGAATACGAAAAGAAGCACGTCACACAAGTGCTTGATGCCGACAAGTGGGAAGCTGTTGAACTTACTCCACGCGACTCGGCTGCCCTCGATCGCGTCTTGCAAGGTCTTGACTCCACACCCAAAGCATGGACACAGTTCACGTCGCTCTGGGGAGATACGGTCGTGGCAAATAATAAAGATGCCACTGAGAGTGCGATCAGTGCAGCGACAAATGGAGAGACGAGTGCAGCTCCGTCCAATGCAAGCATTGACTCTCAGCGCTATATCCTGGTTGCCTCTACCACCACCATTTTACACGGCATCGACACCTTCCTCAACCTTACCGCAGGCATTCCCTCCCTGGCTCCCGATGCCGCGGGGCGCCTTTTAGACTACCTCAAGCTTGCCAATAGTCGCGCTTGCCAGCTTATCCTTGGTGCTGGTGCGACAAAATCTGCAGGACTCAAGAATATCACGACCAAGCATCTAGCTTTGGCGTCACAGCTTTGCTCATTTGTGGTGGCACTTGTGCCATACGCACGTGAGTTTGTTAGGCGGCAAGCCACAAACAACACCACGACCAGCAATGCGCTGCAGGAGTTTGACCGGGTCAAGACATTATTTCAGGATCACCAGTCCTCCATTCACGATAAACTAGTGGAGATCATGAGCGCCAGATGCAACGCTCACATCAAGGCTTTCAAAATCATCGATTTTGATACGCCGGCAGCAGGTGCCAAAACGCCATCGGCATACGTGGAGGCACTTGCCAAGGAGTCAGGCACTCTACATCGCGTGCTTTCTCGGCACGTAGCCGAAATTGATCTACGCATGGTCATGCTCCCCATCTTTGAGCACTACAAAACGGAATGGGGAAAGGCTTTGATGGAAACTGTTTCTGGTGTGAAGACTGAGGAAGGCAAGCAGCGGTGAGTTCATGCGGCAGCCTTTTCACACCTGCAGATCGGTACTCGTTATACTAATTGCTTCACAGATTACTAAATGATTTCCAATTCCTGGACGGTAAACTCAACAAGATGGATGGGTCCAATGGATTCACTGCAGAATTGATTGGGATTGTGGAAGCCATTGTAATAGCAGCACCTGTTGCTAGTGCAGCGAAGGATGAGTCTAATGCATCCGTTGAAGCACAATTACCATCAATTTCAGCTGGCGAAGACATCAAGCCAGACGAAGTTGAGAAACAGGGGCAAGATAGTGTCACTGCAGCTACCGCTTCTGCAGCAAATTCCGAGCCTGCAATCCTACCGGAGATGATCGAGAAGATAGCAGAAGCCGCAACTGACAAGGACGACGAGAAGCAGGATACGACCAAGACTTCAGTAGAGATCATGGGAGGCGACGTTGGCGGTGCCGCAGTCTCAGTTGTGAAAGATCCATCTGCGCTGTTTGATGCCGACGCGGAAGCTGATGAAGGAGGCGGAGAGTAGAGATATCCATAGTGCGCCATGGCAGAAGCGTGTGTGCGATGATGCAAGCTAGCTTGGACTATACAGATAACCTGTACAGCGATATTGTAGCAAAATACTGGAAAGCGAAGAATGTATCAGGTAAACACAACGAAATACAATGTCATTGCTACAACCTTCCAAGAACTCTAGATAGCAGGGGTGAACGCACTGCATTGCGACTCATTTTTGTATACTTCGGAAGGTATGTGACAGTGTATAAACGTGCCCAATTGTTCCAGTCCATCGGTAGGCGACATTTGCGTGAACAGAATTAGGGAGCATGGAGCATCCAAACGCATCGGGCCTAGCGCGGCCTGGCGTCGATGACCTTCACACCGCGCTTCTCCGTGCGCCGTCCTTTCACTTTGCAATACAAAAGTTCCCCCCACGGAAACCCTCATCTTCCTTTACCAGGCGCAGGGCGCAGTTGGTCTTCTACCTAGTCGACTCTAGTATCTATTCGCTTCGCTCTTTTCTATCTGTGCTTGAGTCGTTCCTTTCGACCAACCTTCATCATGGGTATGTCTAGCTTGTGGCGGCCACACCAGCTGAGCCTGCTCGCCCTTCCTGAACAGCCAGGAGCTAACTTGTACCATAGGTGTTCCCAAATTCTTTCGCTGGATTAGCGAGGTATGGTGTTCTGCTCAGACGCTCGAAGAACATTGCTAACATACGAACAGCGTTACCCCGCGATATCGCAACTCATAGCAGAGAACCGAATCCCCGAATTTGACTGTCTCTATCTTGACATGAACGGCATTATTCACAATTGCACACACAAAGATTCCGACCGCCCCGATTTCCGCATGACTGAAGATGCCATGTTCATTGCCATCTTCAACTACATTGAGCACCTCTTTGGCAAGATCAAGCCCCAGAAGCTTTTCTTCATGGCTATTGATGGAGTTGCTCCACGCGCCAAGATGAACCAGCAACGCGCGCGACGTTTCAGGACTGCATACGATAATGAGAAAGCCCGCGAGAAGGCCATTGCAGAAGGCTTGGAGATGCCCAAGGAGCCACCGTTTGACAGCAACTGTATCACACCTGGCACCGAGTTCATGGCCCGTCTTACCCAACAACTCAAGTATTTCATCAGCAAAAAGGTTTCAGAGGACGCCGACTGGCAGGGCGTCGAGGTGGTCCTTTCCGGTCACGAGGTCCCGGGTGAGGGCGAGCACAAGATTATGGAGTACATTCGCCAGGCAAAATCTCAACCTGGGTACGACCCGAATGTGAGGCACTGTCTGTACGGCCTGGATGCCGACCTGATCATGCTTGGTCTTCTCAGTCATGACCCTCATTTCTGTTTGTTACGTGAGGAGGTCACGTTTGGCCGTCAACAGGCCAAGAAGAGCACCGAGCTTGAGCATCAAAATTTCTACCTCATGCATCTCTGTATGGTACGAGAGTACCTGGAGCTGGAATTTCAGGAGCTGAAGGAGCCCGGCGCTCTCAGCTTCCCCTTTGATATGGAACGAGTGATTGACGATTTCATTCTCATGGCTTTTTTTGTCGGCAACGATTTCCTTCCCAATCTTCCCCACCTTCACATTAACGAAGGTGCCCTCGCACTCATGTTTGATACGTATAAAAAGATCTTGCCAGTGGCCAAGGGCTACATTAACGAGGGCGGCACGATCAATTTGGAACGCCTGGCTTTGCTCCTGGATGAGCTGTCCAAAGTCGAGTTCCGTTTCTTCGAAGCAGAGAATTCTGATGCCAGTTGGCTGAGAAGCAAGCAGAAGATGGATACCGAGGAGACCGGCAAGAGTGCCAAAAAGGGCAAGTTGACCATTTCGACAGCCCAGCGAAATGTCTTCGCCGGGATCAAGAAATGGGTCAATCAGGCCGGTGGCTCATTCAACAAAGCACCCTATAATCTTCCCAAGGATTTGCCTGCAAGGGATCGCGAGTTTGTAAAATCTCTCGCCGAAGACTTGCACCTGCAATGGGACACTGTTGAGGACGAAAATGGTGAACGACATTTACAGATCACATTTCCGCCACCACTAGAAGAAGACGACGATGACGACGATGAGGAGGCGCAAAGCGCGATCTTCCGCGTCATCAAGCGATACGACGGAGCCAA
The DNA here is from genome assembly GCA_006937295.1 of Carpinus fangiana. NCBI lineage: Eukaryota > Viridiplantae > Streptophyta > Magnoliopsida > Fagales > Betulaceae > Carpinus > Carpinus fangiana. The sequence continues at coordinate 789,722 of VIBQ01000017.1, forward strand.
GGTGGTGGATGTCTCTCCAGGAGATGCACAGGCAGAAATGGAGAAAAAATATGACCAAAAATTCCAAGGTTGGAAAAACAAATACTACGAGGGAAAGCTCGAGTGGGAGGGCGGCTTGCAGAATGAGGAGGAGATGCGCAAACTGACGGAAAACTATGTGCAAGGTCTGCAATGGGTGCTCTACTACTACTATCGAGGCGTGGCTTCGTGGCCCTGGTATTTCAAGTACCACTACTCGCCCATGATCTCGGACGTCAAAAGAGGATTGGGTGCCGACATGAACTTCAAGCTTGGCCAACCTTTCCACCCCTACGAGCAGCTGATGGGTGTTCTTCCCGACAGGAGTAAGAGCATTGTCCCTGAAGTCTACTGGCCTCTCATGACGGAGTCGGATTCTCCAATCATCGATTTCTATCCTCGTGATTTCGAACTGGACATGAATGGAAAGAAGATGGAATGGGAAGCAGTGGTCAAGATTCCTTTCATCCAAGAAGACCGTCTTTTGGCTGCTATGAAGCCAAAGAATGCACTCTTGAGCGACCGCGAAAAGCAGAGAAACGAGTTTGGCGTGTCTCTAAAGTTCACCTACTCGGCGGAAGCCAACTACACATATCCGTCCTCCATGCCCGGCGTCTTCAACGACATTCCCAACTGCAAGTGTATCGAAAATATCTATGAACTACCCACCATGGACGGCCTTGATGTCTATGTTGGTTTGACCGATGGCGTTAAACTTGGCGCCGCGTCTCTGGCAGGCTTTCCATCATTGAAAGAGCTTCCTTTCTCCGGCGGCCTGGCGTTTCACGGTGTCAACGTCTTCCAGCAGGACAGCCGCAATCAAAGTCAAATTGTCACGCTACTTGGCGCCGAAGAGCGCGCGAACGTCGAGGCTGCGAAGAAGAAGCTCGGTAAAGTTGTCCATGTCGGATATCCGTTTTTGTCAGAGGCCAAAATTACTATGGTTTCTGATGAAATGTTCAACTATTACCTACCGCACGGCGAATCGGTGCCCGTCACTCAACCCAAGGCCGAGTTTGAGATTCGTGATTTCAGAAAGAAGGCGGAGCGCATTGAGCAGATCTACAGCAAGAGATACGGCGTCATCATTGGCCCCGTCGAGTCCATTGTGCATGTTGACATGCTGAAGGGCTTGATCAAGACCAACGATGGAGCCATGGTCAAGGACTATGGAGATATTCCCGGTACTGAGACTCAATTCGCGCCGCAGACTGTCGTGGACCAGGTCCTTAGTGAGGATCAGCGTTTCATCGAACAAGCTGCCCTGCCCATCGAAGAGGAATTTCCCGTCGGAACACGGGCCTTCTTCCTCGGCACAATGGCATATGGTCGTCCTTTGGAGGTCGCTGGCTATACCGATGCCGGCAAGGTAGAGGTCTGGCTCGGTACTGTCAAGCATGCACGCGCTGATATCGCCAACGACCTTTGGGCCCGCCAAATGGTTCAAAAAGCAGAGAACTCTACACCGTACACCCCGTCATATGCAGTTGCTAAGATGCTGCACTTGAATGGGTTGGTCTTGAGCAAACTTACGTCATCTCTGATGGTCACATCGCGAGGCTTGAAGGTCAATCTTGGCCTAAATCTTAAATTCGAAGCCAAGAAGCAGAAGGTCTTGGGATATTCGCGAAAGAGCGGGACTGGCTGGGAGTTCAGTCAAAAAGCTGTCAACCTAATTACCCAGTTCATGGTCAATTTCCCGGAGTTCATCGCCGGGCTACAGCGCAACCCCCAGGGAGACCATTACAGTGACACCGACTTTTACACTCAGGAAGACGCGTCAGCCAAGATTAAGGAAATTGGGAACTGGCTCAAGTCTATCCAATCCAAGAACTTTGAACGTGTCACTCTCGATGCGGAGCAGCTCGATTCAGACGTGGTCATGTCCATTGAACAAGCTGGCGACGCAATCACTCAATCACTACCACCAATGGAGTCAAAGAAGGTCAAGGGCGTTCCACGTCACGCGGTGCTCAAACCATCCGACGCTGAGCAACGTCTCGGTGCCCAGGCCTTCAACGCTGGCGACCGCATTCTCTACGTTCAAGACTCGGGCAAAGTCCCTGTCGGTCTTAGCGGCACTGTCGTCGGCTTGACACGCACGTCGCGCATCACGCTGCTCGACGTCGTCCTCGACAACACGTTCATGAGCGGCACCACACTCGGCGACCGCTGCTCGCCTTTCCGCGGCGCCACCGTCCCCGCCACCGCCGTCCTCAATCTCACAAACCGCCAGGTCATCGTCGACACCCGCGCCAACGCCGCCCGCCAGCAGCACCAGCCCGCCAGTGCAGGCATGTACGTCAACGGCTACGGCGCGCCCACCGGCCCCGGCCACACCGGCCAGCTCGTCCCCGCGAAGGCCCCCACCGCCACGCCCTGGCGCGGCACCAACGGCTCCAATGCGCAGCACAACGGCCAGCACCAGCAGCACATGCCCTACCGTCCCAATCCCAACGGCAACGGCAATGGCACCACCACACGCGGGCAGAAAAACGGCAATTTCTCGCCTGCCCCGCGTGGTGGCCGTGGCCGCGGAGGCGCCAACAAGAGCGGCTTCACGGTCGTCGACAACAGCGATCCTACCGAAGGCGTCGTGCGCGGTAACCCGAACTTCCGGCCGCAGAACTATAGCAGCGTCGCGCCGCCTGCGAGTCTGGATCTGGGGCGTGGCGGGCCGCGCGGCGGGGGACGTGGGCGTGGACGCGGCGGGCGTGGGTTGGGTGGGCCGTATCGCGGACGAGGTGGACAGGCGATGCCACAGTGAGTTGGTGGTTATGGGCTATGGTTGATGCGAGGGTTGTGGAGTTGAGGATTAGGCTGCGTGTGCACGGGTGTGTTTTGGGTGTCATTAGTTTCGCGTGAGGGGTTGATTTGACGCGGCATGTAGGGGGCGCTTGAATATGATGGCAAAAGTCTCTGCCGGACACGGAATTGAACCTTTTTTTTTAAAAAGCATTGGATGCTGAACTGAATCAAGTGACACAAGTAAATTCAAGCTGGAGTTGTGTTTCCACGATGACTTGGATCGCGAGATGCATTTAAATTCACAGCAACAACAGCAACAGCAACAGCAACAGCAGGTTCAGTTATTGGCAGTGATCAGACGGTCTTTGTATATCTCCAGCTACTGAGTATTCAATGCAAGTCTCCAATCCTATCTGCTTGCCCGTTTCCCATGATGTGTCCACGTCTCATCCAAAGATCTCCCAACCGAGTTCCCGTCACGTGTGATTGTATTAACATGCGGCGCTGGATCGACCTCGAAGTACTCTCCATGCTGAAATTCTCATGAGGCAAATTCTCCATCCCCTTTCAGGCCATCTCTGACCGGTATGGCATCTCTTGTACAAATGCGAGTCTTGCAGTCATGTTCCGACCATCATCCATTACGAGGTCCCAATGGAATATGATTCGTGCCTAATCCTGGTCCCTGGCGACGGGGTTGAGGTCTGGAGAAGCGGCGAGGAGCAGGGCGGACATCGGGCAGAGCACGGTCGATACGAGCAGTGAGGCTATTGTCTGCAAAATTGCTTGTCGTCGAGTTGAAAGTGGTAGTCCCAAACGGTGGAGCAATGCTCGGGTGTGAGAGAAGGCCAATGCGCTCGCAAGGCGGTGGATGGAACCTGTGGCAATTCATGCAGCGAGGCTTACCACTGGCGAGCCAGTCCTCCACCTCCGGAGGTTTGCGGAAGGTTGGGCGCCAGCTGTCCATCCTGCCTGGGTGGTCGCGATATCCTCCAGAATAGTCGTGGCGCGTGCTGTGCGGCGAAGGGGATGCTGATCGACGGGACCTCGACCTGGAGCGCGACGATCGCGCACGAGGCATGGAGCGACGATGGGAGCGGTAAGAAGGGCGGCGGCGGGAATAGTGACGACGACGGCCCTCCCCGGTCCTCGACATCAGAAGCTTGTGCTGCTCCAGGGTGCTGGTCTTGGGTGTAGGCTCAGGCGCAAGCTTTGGAGGAGCCGACTTGCTGCCCCGAAGCATCAAGGCAGCAAGGCGCTCTTCTTGGGACTCTTGAGGAGTCGGGGCGTCTTTCTTTTCGGAAAGGGTACTGTTGCTGTTGTCAGTATGCACAGTGAGGAAGGACTCAGTTGTTGTCATACTTCGTCGTCCCCTCACCCTTGTCCACTTGAGCAGGGACTGGCGAAAGAGGCTCGGATGCCTTTGATTCTGAGAGGGAAAATGAGAATCAGCAGGAACATATTGGAGCAACGGAGGTAGTACGCGAACAAACAAACCCCGTAGGGCGCCATTTCGAGGTGGAAGATCCACCTTCCATTTTTTTGTGGTGGAGCTGAAGAAAAAGGGAGACAGGAATGAGCGGCGAATGAGACTCTTAAAGAAAATTGTAGCTGAAACCTGAGGGGCTCACATGGGGCGGTGTCGCCGTGGTGATAGAGAGCAAAACAATGCTAGGTTTATCTCCAAACGATTCTGCCGCTGCAAAGATTCGTCTCCATACATCAAAATGTCTGACAGCCTCTCGAACGGAAATAGTTGAAGCTGTATAGTGAAAATAATCTTCTCTCGATCTGGTGAACAGATTCGAGATCACACAGCAGGCTTGCAAAGACAAGAATTAGGATCAGCATCATCAGCAAGCTGATCACTGGTTTGCTGTAATCATGCAGAAAACAACGCTCGCACACTGCTCTGACCTCCAAGCGAAAGCGACATAATTTTGAACCGTGCTATTTTGAATACTCCTACACTGACATGCACAGCACGTCCAGATGGACTTGTGGAATTGTCCATTAATTCCATTCATGATTTAACAATGCAGAAACATGACAGCTCAATGGCAATAAGATCAAGTTCGACAATCCTTTTGAATCGAGAAACATCCAAATGAATCTCTGATACTGCATAAGGAAATCATATTTGGAAAGCTTCATGTCCATGCGCTTTGAAAAGGCACTGTGGAACAGGCTGCAAACAGCATGCTCAGCATCAAACATGAAAAAACTGCGAGCGTGCCCAACAAGCTCGATCAACTAGTTCAGACGTCGTCTTTCTCCTGTAGCATTCACATCTTACTCCAAGGTGGGATGAGGTGGAAGATGAAGTTGGCGTAGAGGTGTGACACGCCAAGACGCCGAGGTTGCGGATGACATGACTTCATAAACTTTATCCGTCTATAACACTATTACTGCCTGCCTTTATTTGTACCCAACGGTACACATACTTACCATGCCTCCTCGAATACCCAAGGTCGCCATTAGCGTTGCGTCTCACGGGTGCCCCTGTCGTTTCGCTGGGCGGAATCTAAGCACAGCGGCGTCTGCGACGCTGGAGGCAGCTCCACCAGCTCCACCACCCACAGGTCTTGCTCAACTGACCCACCGCCGTCTGCTATCACTCTATGGCCCAGACTCCACACACTACCTGCAGGGGATCACGACAGCCAACGTGCGTCCGGGCCTCACCTCAGGCTTCTACTCTGCCTTCCTTTCCGCCCAAGGCCGAGTCTTGAACGACGTCTTCATCTATCCCTCCTCCCACTCACCCGCCTTCGCCGCGGCCCTGCCAGACAGCGTAGTCGCTAAATATGGCGCCCCCAGCCCAGACACCCCAGCCTACATCATTGAAGTCGACGCCGCCGAAGCAGACCGCCTCCTCAAGCACCTCAAGCGCTACAAGCTCCGCGCCAAGCTCGACATCCGCCTCCTCAACCCCGAAGCCTGGTCCCTGTGGAGCGTCTGGGACGAGCAATCCCCCTGGACGCCGCACGCGTCGCCCGCCCTCGACGCGCCCGAGCCCGACCTCCTCCCCGGCCGCCCCGACACCATCGGCACCCACGACGCGCGCGCCCCAGGCATGGGCAGACGCCTCGTGCTGCCCGCAACCGCCTCGCTCGACGCGCTGCTGCAGCGGGGCGTGCCGCGCGCCCCGCTCGCCGCGTACACGATCCGCCGCATGCTGCGCGGCGTGCCCGAGGGCCAGGCCGAGGTGCCGCGCGAGGCCGCGCTGCCGCTCGAGGCCAACCTCGACTTCATGGCCGGCGTCGACTTCCGCAAGGGCTGCTACGTCGGCCAGGAGCTGACCATCCGCACCCATCATACGGGCGTCGTGCGCAAGCGCGTGCTGCCCGCGTTATTGTACTCTGCTGCGGCGGCGGCGGCGGCGTCGTCGTCGCCGGCGTCGGGCGCCGACGCTGCGCATGTGCTGCCCCCGCGCGAGCTGCATTATGATCCCGCGGCTCCTGCGCTTGCTGCCGTCGCGCCGCACGGCGCGGATATCATGCCTGCTCGCGCTCGCCGTGGGCGCTCCGCGGGGAAGTGGCTCGCGGGTGTGGGCAACATTGGGCTGGCGCTGTGTCGGGTGGAGATGATGACGGATCTCGTGCTGACGGCCGAGGGCAGCCGGTGGAGTGCTGACGATGCGTTTAAGCTGACGGTGCCGAGCGCTGCGGCGGGCGCGGAGGGCGACGAGAGCGGTGGGGGTGGAGCGTCGAGGGCAGCGCGCGAGACGGTGCAGACGGCGGGCGGAGAGGAGGTGCTGGTACGTGCGTTTGTGCCAGACTGGGTGCGGAATCAGGTCAAGGTGAAGAAACCGAATGCACGCGTATAGGCTTGCTGTAAGGGGGCAGCGTACTTTTTCACGATTTGAGCGACGCATTTACGACAAGCATGTAGGAGCATGGTAAAAGCACATTACAGCATAGTACAAAGGATGGTCATGAACACGTTCGATATGCAGGACTATGTACAAATGCATATACAACCCCACTCCAACAAAGGGGGGGTAACCCATAATCCGCCAGCGCCTTGCTCGAGAAACCCAATGCACCGCAGGCAGGCTTCTAGCCTAGCCCGGTGCCATGTCCCTGGCCGGCTTCACTGTCGCTCGGCTCTTTGGCCTTGCCACTGCCACTGCCACTGCCACTTGATAGTTTTGTCAAGCTCGGACTGGTGCGCGGGTCGACGCTGCCACCACCGCCACCGCCAAAATGATGCACGTGCGTAGTGCTCGCCTGCTGGCCGGCACTGGCTGCAGCGTCAATGCCACCGCTAGGCCGATCGCCGGAGGGTCGCCCTTGCAAGTAGACTGGACTACTGCTGTCGCGGACTGCTTGGGGTCCCACTCCAGGCGTGCCGCTGCTGACGATCGTGTCCATGGGGCTGTGTCTCGCTTCATCCGGACTCCACGTCTGGCCCCGTGGCGGGGCCGGGATGACGGTTGGCTGCATCTGGCCCACATCCTTGCCGGTTATACTGTTGCGGCTGGACGTGTCGCCGGCGCCTCCGGTGAAACGGGCAAATAGGCCGCCGCGTTGCGGATGCAGTACCCCTGTGGACGACGCGACTGCAGAGACTGAGATTGGGCCACCAGCGGCAACTTCATCCAAAGACAGGGCATTCTTGACTTCAAGAGGTGGTGAGCGACGGGATCGGCGGAACGTGGTCATCGCAAGGCGCCCCATACGGCCAAAGGGTTGGCGGTGGCGGTAGCTGACTGAATGCAGAGACGATCGCTGGCGAGATGAAAGTGAAGGGTCTGTGGGCCGCTGCAGGGTGGAATGGTGCTGTGTGGACGCCCTCGTGCTGACTTGTTGTGCAGTGCGGCCGCGAGCAACATCACTCTGCCGTCCCGGTGCATCTGGCAGCTCGTCGGGATTTGCGTTGGCTAGCGTTGGTACGGGGGTCGGCGTGGTGTATTGATTTAAGGGCACCGGAGGAGTGTCGGACACAGGGTGATAGCGGACCGCATAGACTGTGCTCTCTGCGCTGGCGGCATTGGAGCGGTCGATGGGAGTTTGTGAGGGCAGGGGAGATTCGAACGACTCGTCAGTGCCCGCGGCGTGGGATGCCGGGTGACCTGTGTCGTCGACAGCGTGTGCTATTTGTCTTGGGGCGCCATTGGAGACATGACCATTGGCCTTTTCTTTCAAGTGCAAAGTTGTGGCCTCGACATCGCGGGATCGGTCACGCTTCGAAAACTTCATGTATTTGCGAAAGTTGGCGAGCACCCCAGGTCCCGATGGAGAGTCTGAGGAAGTTGACGGACTGCGCAGGGAGCGGCGGCGACCGCGCGAGTCGGAGGGTGTGTTGTCGAGCATCTCGTCGCCGTCAAAGATCTCGCGTCCGAGGATGCCGTCCTTCTTCTCCTCACGCTCGACGGCCTCGATGCGCTCGACCCACTCCCACACGACGATGCTGGCGGCGGCAGCTCCGACCCAGCGGAAGTAGTCACCCCAGCCGGCAATACCGGCCTCGAGGATGTCGGCGATGAAGAACGCAACTGGAATAGAGATGGAGACACAAGATAGCAGGGCGATGATGCACATGTTGGGCATCTTGTCGTGATAGAAGGCGTAGCGACGCTTTGTGATGGCATAGTAGAACACCCAGGTTGCGTAGAGGAGGGAGAGGGCGAGCTGGAAGAGGTAGCTGAGGGCGGAAATGGCGTCTTTGGGACTCGAGGAGTTGGTAATGTTTGCACCAATCCAAAAGCTATTGAGGCAGCTGAAGATGATGTCGGCAAGGATCAGGATGAAGCCAACCCATTTGATGAGCAGCTTCTCCTTGTGGCGGGGAAAGAGGCGGATGAGGGTTTGGACCTGGGCCAGCCAGAGGAAGAGGTCGGAGACGATGCGTAGAATACGGATCTCAGCGCTATTTGTCACGTCGTCGCGCAGCTGGTCGGCGCTCTGCTGGCCCGTGCCGTACTGGAACTCGGCGACCTTGAAGGTGTCGGCGGTGGCGATTGTCATGGACACGGCGACAGACAGCGCGGCGGCCTTTTGCAGCCATGGACGCGAGCCTGTGGCAAACATGGAGGATCGGCCAGACAGAGCGCCGAGGATGCTGGCGCCGGGGAGGAGGCGGGGCCGATTGTTGCGTGAGAAGATGGAGAAGGTCCGAGGGGTGATGAGCAGGACGATGAGGAGCGTCCAGGCGATGACGGTGGCCGTGGCGACGACATAGATGAGCGGGGTGCTGGACTCGAAGAAAGGTTCGCGGTTATCCTTTATGCAGGTAGAGGAGCCGTTGATGGCCGAGGCGCAATCGGAGGTGCACTGGGGCAGGAAGAGTGCGTCGCGGGAGAGGGTGACGGTGCGGGTTGGGTCGAGGGCGACGACGCCGCCCGAGGGCAGCCGGACGGGATTGCAGTCGGACTCAACGAGCATGCTGGAGTCTGAAGCGATGGGAAGGTTCCATAGCTGCCGGGCCCGGATGGTGGGCGTGGGCTGGAGCGTCATGCTCGGCTCGAGGGCAGGAGCCCCAGAGGTGGAGGCGGAGAGGGGCGTCGCTTGGGCCAGAGACAGGACGCGGCGCCAATGGCATGGTGGCTGCAGGCCTCAGCGCAAGACGGAGATGGCGAAGGGTACATGCGCGACAGGCATCCCGCGGGAGAGAAGAGGCGGAGGGCGGTCGATCTGAGGCCGGAGTGCGTGGAGGAGCAGCAGCGTCGCAGGTTGTCAGCGGGCGGCGTCGTCGCTGTCTCTAGTACGGAATGAAATTTCCTAGTCGCCGATACTACGATTTTACCCCCCTAACGTCCGCCCCATATACTAGATTTTAGTATAGAGCTGGTACGCTAGAAGGGTAGTACTATAGAGCCGTTTTATAATCCTATTTAGACGCTAGAATATTTATAATTTAGAGTAAGTATCTACTTAACGTATTACTAGATAATTCTAATAGTTTCCCCTATAGATAAAGAACCCTACTACCGCCTTAGCTACTACTAATTAATACTACTTTAGTACTTCTTTACCTTACCCTTCCCCTTACTAGTAGTAGTACCCTAGTATTCCTCCTCTTCCTCTTACTACTAGCTATCTTTAGCTATCTAAATAATATTATAATAGCTTTATTTACTATAGAGCCGTTTAGCTATAATAGAGCTAGTAGATAACTACCTAATACGCTTAGATAGCTTACTTAGCCTAGCCTTAGCTATCTAGGGGCTATCTTACTACTATAATTCTATTAGCGGCTATAGATAATAGAATACTAAATATAGTAACTTACTACTTTTAGAGCAAAGCTTATTATTAAGTATATAGGGTTCTATTCTAAAGGGTTATACTTCCTCCTACTCGACTATTTACCTTAGTAGAGGTATTTAAGTTAGCTTATAGAAGTAGCTCCTTAGCTCTAGCTTAACCTTTCCTTTCTTAGGTATATTCTTCTTCTTTAGACTTAGCTTTTCTAGTATTACTACTACTAGTCTACTATCGTCTAGAATATATTAGAGTATAATAATAAAATATATAACTCTCTTTAGGAATACTTATAGGATACTTTTAGCTAAAAGGGTTTAGTTATTATCTCTATAGGGCTAAGAAATTTCGACTAAAGGTAGAGTAATTATATTAGCTATAATAAAGCTAGCCGTCTTATTAAAAGTATAGTTATTTCTTTCCTATTCTACTAGCGTATCTAGATTATTTTAGGCCTATTCCTTAAGCTAATACTTAATCTTATTACAAAATACTTCCCTTATATAGATCTAATTATTATTAAAACGCGTTATTATTCTTATAAAGGAATTTAGGAATCTAGTCTACTAAGTACTTAGATTATACTAACTTACCCCTTTAAACTTAGTAATATAGGTATAGATTATAATAGGAATTTAGGGAATTACTAGCCTTAGTAGCTAGTACAGTAGAGTAGCTAGCCGCTAGCTATAATATAGTACCTTAGTATTACTCTAGCTATACGATTACTAATAGTTTATATAGGCTATTAATATATTATAGTAACCCTAAGTATTCTAGATACTACTATAAGTATAGCTAATTAAAGGGAAAGATTAAATAGCTTAAGTAGCCTCCTCTAGATTAAAGTATTAAGATATTAAGTATCTTAGTACTAGAATTTCTTAGATTAGAAGTATTTAAACTAGACGCTAAGGGCTCTTAATAGTAATTATAGTTACTAGTATAGAACCTCTTTCCCCTAGCTAAAAATAAAGAATAATCTCCTTTAGGGTAATATAGCCGTAGCCTAGATATCTCTACCTAGTAGTAATAATACTATAGATTATACTATAGTCTTTAGGTAATAGAGCTATAGAATAGTAATCTAGGAGGTTTAAATAGCTAGGGCGCGTTAATATTTTATATAGCTAGTTTACGCTAAAATTTAAATATATACTAATACCGTCGCTAGCTAGTTAGGGGGGTTCTTAGGCGCTATTCTAAATATATTATAATTAATATATAAGCTACTAAAAAGCTATTCTATCTACTACCTAGCTATATAGATAAGCGGTATAGCCGGTTAGCCCGCTAGTATAAGGTAATTATTATAGGCGTATAGAAGAGGCGGTATTTATTAAAAATAATATAATCTATTTATAGGTATAGTTATATAGGAAAATATATTATCTATTTCTCCTACTAATACCCTATCTAAAGTACTAAGCTAGTAGAATATAAGCTACTAACTAGCCTAGTAATTAGGGAAAGATTAGCTAGTTATATATACTTATCCTTAATAAAATAGGATACTCTAGACCGTCTAGTATTATAGCTTATACTTATATTCCGAAATAGGTCTAAGAATAAGCTATTTATAGCGCTTCTACCTATTATTATTATAGTCACAAGATTTCTAGTCGGTAAGAACGTTCTAAATCAACGTATTTAATATAATTACTTAGCCAGAAATAGAAACATCTTAATTCTAGCTAATTAGAACGCTTAAAATAAGAAGGTATTTACGTAAATACCTTCTAATTTTAACTATACGTTACTCCCTAATACCCCTATTTCTATTAGAACCCACCTAGAGCTAGATTAGTAGTATTTCTCCCCTTCCTTAGATATTCGAAACGCTATAATTAATAATATATTACGTTATCTTCTCTAGAAAGATACCTATATATATATAAAGTCACGCTATAACTAGTAATAGAGTTTAGACGTCTAGTAATACCCTAGTAGTTTCTACCTTACTTTTATATATAGTTATTAAAAGAGTAGCTAATTTAATTTAAGATTATATATTTATATATAGAATTAGGCTAGGGAATCGTATCGTAACGATACTAGTAAAAGTAAGATTTCTCTAATATTTATATTCCTTATTAGTATTCTAGAATATAATAGAAGTAGTAATTAAATAATAAAGAAATCTAGATATTAGTAGTCTAATAAATAATATAGTAAGACCTACTTAGAGTTATTCTAATATTAGCGCCTAGCTACTAGGGCTATTTAAATATTATTCTAAAATAGTAGTACCCCTACGTCTAAGATATAAAGTTTTACCTTATAGTAAGTATAAGCGTAGTAGTACCCCTAAATCCTTTACTTCTACCCCGCCTCTTATATTCTTTCTTTACTATTACTTAGCGGTACTATAAGTAGCTATACCCTTACTAAAGCGAGTACGTTCTGAAAGCCTAGCTTTAGACGAGACGGTAAAGCGTATAATATTTTCTTACCCTAGCGAGACGGCGCGTTCTTAGTAGTAATACCTAGTAACTTCCTTAGTAGTCTCTCTAACGCGTCTACCTACGAGCCTAAATATACTACTACCCCTAGAGAATTAAGCGCTAAACCTATTAGTAGCTAGTAGTATATAGCTTACCCTTAGACCTTAACTAAATACCCTTATACTAGATAGGTACTTTTAGTCCGTTCTAGAATTTATATAATACCTAAGGGAGATTACTAACCTAGACGAGCGCTTTACTATATATTATACCGTTTAAGAAAAGCTTTAATATAATAAGAACTAGGCGGAGGCTCTCGCTAAAAGTATCTATAACTAGCTCTATAATAATCCCGACTTACGCTCTTACTATACCGTCTTATCGTTTAAGCGTAAGTTTAAATCTCTTAAAGTAATAAAGGATAGTATAATTACTACGCGTAGTCGCCTTAAGGAATCTATTAATAGTATTAAGAAGGTATAGAATAAGAGTATCTATAATAGGTATATTACTAGCTACTTTATTTTATATAACGCCCTCGAGAATATTCGTAATCTAGTATATAAAAATACCTAGAACTAGGCCGCTAAGAAACTTAACGCCGCTCTACTAGACTATATCTAGACGTCCTAGGTAGCTACCCGCCGTAGGCCTCGCGTTAATATATCTACCTAGAGTACTTTAGACTTACGTATAGCCGTTAAGAGGGATACCTAGTAGCTTAGCTACTAAGTAGCGTCTATAGCGGGCTATAGTATCGACTCTTAAATAATAATATTAACTGCTAAGCCCTTTCTAGGAATACTAAGCTAGCCTATTAGCTAATTAGAGAGTTAGAAATTAGAAGGTATTCCTAGGGCCCTTCTAATTTTAGAACTAGCTAGCTTTATACCTACTAATACCCTAGTACTAGAAACCCTAGCTAATCTAGATAGTAATATAAGCGATATTTTAGTAATATATAAATTATCTAAGCTTAGCGAGCTTAATTTAAATATACCCTCCCTACCGCCGTATATACCTAACGACGATAACCTACTATTCCGCCCTAACGATAACGAGTTACTTAGGGAGGAATTTAGCGATAGTAATAATACTATAGTAAGACGTCTAAGCCGCCGTAAGTACGGATATAGTAAGAGCTATACTCCTACTTCGTTACTAGAGCTAGCGAAGTATTTAAAGCTCGTACTAACTAAGATAATTAACCTTCTAGATTAGTAGTATTAAAAGAATACTGCTAGTACGTTACTCTACTACGTATATCTCTAACGCTTAGGGGCGCGTATAGGTTTATAAACTAAGAACCTTAATACTACTAGTATAACCGAGTACCTTAATATACTCTATACCGAGCGCGATCGCTTCGACCTACTAGCGACTAGTAAGTACCTAGTCTATAGTAATACGTACGAATAGTTCCGTAGAATATACCGCCTAGTATACCCCTCGGACCCCCTTAGCCTATATCGCTTCTATAGAACGTAGCTTATAGATCCTACTATCGACCCCCTATACGTTCTAGATAGCTTATAGCTATCGTATAGCGTACTTAATACCTTTAGGGAGGATAGATCTATTAGGGTCTTACTATTCGGCTAGTTCGACGATAGGGATACCGATAACCTAAACTCTATATCTATTAATAAGATTACCGAGCTAGAATTTAATATATATAACTATTATCTTCGCTATATTAACGGTCGCCCTAACTAGGGCTAGTAGCGTAATTAAGTTTACTCTATTATTTAGTAGATCGTCCGTATAGATCTAGCCTACTATATACTTTACGTTACCTTCTACCCCGACTTAGTATAGCGTTTAGTCTCGTACCCGTACTACTATAAGTACTCTAAGCCTAGCGATAAAACCTTCTTTAGGTATATCGATATTAATATCGCTAAGTTTTCTAGTAGTAGCCGAGGTAGAAGTACTATTTAAGGAACGCTTTCTCTTACTAAGGAGAATAAGGAGTTATATACTAAGATTCTTCCTAGGCTATATAAGTATATTATAGAATAGTTCGAAGATACTAGGGTACGAGCGGGTAACTAGGAATTAAATACTTTTATTAGCCGCGTTACTAATAGCGTATAGACGCGTACTAATATAGCTAAATATAATACTAATTAGAAACGCGTTCCCTATATAGCTAGAGAAGTTTGTATTACTATACCGACGCTACCCTATAGTATAACCCTAAATACTACTATACCCCGCCGTACTATTCTCCCCTAGTATATTATAGTTAGAGAGGACTATAATTCTTTTAAGATACGTAAAGCTAGTTACTAGTTAGACCTTATAGCTACGTACCGTAATATAGACGCGCCCCCCTATACCCCCTCTAGGCTACCTAACCGTTACGGTATAATCCCGTACCCGTTCCTAGCTACCGCTATACTAGAAGGAATACTAGCTCTAAGCCGTATATTAATCTACTAAGCTCGCTAGGATTATACTATAGTAATAGAAGAACGCGACCTTCTTCTTACTAGACTAGCTAAAGAAGCGTAGAGCTATATTTAAGCCTACTATAAGTACGCTATTAGGGAGGCTAATACTAAATAGAAGATAACGTAGCGATATAAGCGCCGAGTATACCTTAAAGATAGCTACTTCTACCGCCTTAAGAATAATATAGATCTTATAGCTAAGCGGATACTTATAGTAGACCTATACGAGATAAATAAGGCGTATAAGGTAGAGTTTATAGAGGAGGTATTTATAGTATAGGAAGTAGGCGCTAATAGAGGGGCTAGTACCTAGCTAGCTAATAGATTAGCCACCTATTATAGGGGTATATTTATACGTACTTATATATATATATATATCGACCTATATAGCCGGGAGGCTAGGCTAGTTAGGCGCTTAATACGCGATTCCCTCTTATTTAAGCGGAGCCTAAAAAATATATAGACGCTTAGAGTTATTAGGGTATCGTATAAACTAGTTATTAATATAATCTATAAGGCGCTCCTTAACCTTAATAGTATACGGCTAGGGGCTTAGAACCTCCTAATTCTTATATAAAAGATATAATCTAGGTAGAAGGTTACTATACTTATATACTATTAAAGTATCTCGAAGCTTAATATACGCTCGGTAATATACTCGGCTACTATCTTCTAGAAATACTACCCCCTTAGTTACTAGACCTATATAGCTAAGCTATATTAGAAGCGCCCTATAGAGCTATAATACGTTATCTAGAAGATATTATTCCTCGTTAAAGTCGTCTATTTAGTTAAGGAATAGCTATAACGCTATAGCTAGAAGGTTAACGCTATAATCGTCGACGTTCTTATACTAGTAATAATTATATATTAGACGCTTAGTAATAGCGATATTATCTTACTTTTAAATTTTATAGGTATTCTAGATATCGACGTAACGGTTAATTACCTATTAAATAATTAGGGTATAGACGGTAAGTATTATAATTTAATCGACGTCGCTTTCTCGGTTAAATAACCCCTCTACTTTTAGTCGATTAAAGTAGGCTTACT
Organism: Carpinus fangiana; assembly: GCA_006937295.1. Lineage (NCBI taxonomy): Eukaryota > Viridiplantae > Streptophyta > Magnoliopsida > Fagales > Betulaceae > Carpinus > Carpinus fangiana. The sequence continues at coordinate 805,649 of VIBQ01000017.1, forward strand.
AGCGGTTAGTTAAGCTTCTAGTTAGCTATACCTACTAAGACTCGATCCTCTAGTTAGCTATAGACGTACTATATATAAAGTACTACTTAAAGGTAACTTATTCTACTTCTCTAGAGCGTAAGGGGCTAAATATTCTCGTTATCTACTAGTATATATCGGTAAGAAGGACCGTTTTAATTCCTCGATTAGTACGTAGAATAGAGGGAATAAACCCTCTACCCTAGTACTCCTTTATATATATACGAGCGACTACTCGCTAGGAACGATAATATAGCCCTATAGTATAATAAATTATATAGCGAGAGAATACGTCTATAATACCGTAGACGATAAAGCTAAAGTATTCTAATTTATAATATACGTCTATCGACTATACCTTATTTAGACTAAGAATAGTATACTTACGGCGGCTCCCCCCTTTAACTACTCGTCGTCTTCGCTCGACGCTAGTAGGGTTACGATCTCGTATAATTTATATAAGGCGTTAGTAAGGAATAATTATACCGTCTAGTCGTAAACTTATATAGAGATTAACGACGCTAAAGCGCTTAATAAAGCCGTTATTAAGCGCTTCCTAGACTTTTTCGACTAGCTAGAAATTATAGTCTTTATCGTTTAACCGTTTCTATTAGGGGATATTTACCGCCCTCCGAAGCTTAGTAACCTTCTAAGTACTCTATATATTAAAACCCCGCTACTATAGCTCTTAAAGAATCTCTTAATCTTTAAGGAATATATTAAATACTAGCTCTAGAAGTAGCTACTAAATAGTAGCTACTTCCCTATTATTTATAGTAGGGCGCTATAGTATTCCCTAAAGGCTAGCTTCTTCTTTCTAATACTTAAGATACCTCTTAAGCGTTCTCTAAGTTACTATAATACTGTCCCTTTATAGAATATATAGTATTTTTAGGATCTTAACGTTACTATCGTAGAGCTATAAGGCCTATTCTTTCTAAGCCTCTAGGGTATAGTTCGTTAGACGTAGTATAATAAGAGTATTATAGCGTATAGAGCAGTTTCTAAGCTATTAATAGCGCTATAGAGGGTTTAAAGGAGGTAAAGAATAATAAAGATTAGAAGGTTTAAAGACCTAGGGCTATATAGCGGTATAGACGGTACTAGTTATCTAGCTTTTTAGTAGTTATAATATTACGTTACTAGCGAAGCGATACTTACTCTAAATTATAAATATTCTAGCGTCTAAATAGGATTACGAAACAGCTCTATAGTACTACCCTTCTAGCGTGCTAGCTCTACACTAAAATCTAGTATATAGGGCGGACGTTAGGGGGGTAAAATCGTAGTGTCGGCGACTAAGAAATTTCATTCCGTATCTAGCGGCCGCAGGTGTCATTAATTCGTCTTTTCTACTGGTGCTTCCTCCAGGCTGGGCGTTGGCGTAGATCTTTTGCGGCGAATTTAATGCTGAAGCACACGAGCAGCCGCCGACTCTCGCCAATGCAATGGCCACGCCGGAAGAGCAGCAGCGGCAGCAGCAGCAGCAGCAGCAGCAGTCGCTTGGTGCGTGCCGAAGGTGTGGTGGCGGCGCCGTTGTCGTCGTCCGCAATGAACCACTGTGCAGGTGAGTCGCATCTCTTCCACGACCCCGACATCATTATGGCTTGCTAAGCTGCGCAGTGACGATCTCGTCAGCTACATACAGACCAAGATCACCAAGAGACTAGAGGCTTTCCGGGTGCGAAATGCGCCCGCAGGATCACAGCGCCATCTTCTGCTGCCTCTGTCGCTGGGCGTCTCCTCGCTGACGCTGCTGCACGTCCTGGACCAGCAGACCAAGCGTCAGATTGCCCGCACTGGCCGCACTGGCCGCACTGGCTATGCCCTCCATGTGCTTCACATTCTTCCCCGCGATGAGGACCACCATGTAGCTGCACGTGCTCTGTTCGCAAAGGTTCAGGCACGCTTTCCTACCCACGAGTATGTAACCAGGACTCTGGATGCTCCACTCCCCGACTTGCCCGCCCAACCGACGTCTGCGACAGGCCAGGCCGACTTTGAGACCATCCAACGGAACCAGCTTGTCGTCAAGACGGCCAAAGAGGAAGGCTGTGAAGTCGTCTGCTGGGGCGACTCCACCACCCGCCTGGCCGAGAAGATTCTTGCTGAAACCGCCAAGGGAAGAGGCTTCGCCTTGCCCTGGCTCGTCAACGACGGCGAAACACCCTTTGGTGTCGTTTATTCCTTTCCGGTGAGGGATCTGCTGAAGAAGGAGCTGGCCTCCTTTTCTGGCATCCTGTCGCCGCCCCTGACCGACTTGCTCGTCGATGAAGGGAAGAAGCAGACCCCAGTCTCTTCGAAGAACAGCACCATCGACAGCTTGCTGACCGAGTACTTTGCTTCCGTCGAGAAGAACTTCCCAGGTATTGTGACCAACGTCGTCCGCACGTCTGGGAAATTGACCGCCCCCACCCGTGACAGCAAGACAGTCGTCTGCGACTCTTGCATGCTGCCCCTGCAGCACGACCATATGAGCCTCCGAGCCTGGGCTGGCCAGCAGAACACCGCTGACGCAACCGAGGACGGTCCGGAGGTTGACACCGATGCAAACCTCTGCTACGCATGTTCAAGAGCATTACTCGACTGAGTTTACAGTTGAAAACCATGTGATTGTATTACCAAAGCGCTATTTACTCCGCAAAACGCCGCGCTACTCAGCCAGGGTTCTTCTTTGCCGTCAGACTTTACTTCCAGCCGCCACTGGATGGCCCATCTCGAGGTCCGGCTCCCGGGTACGTTTGTCACCACTGCTGAGCCCCAGACCGCCTTTCTTGGTCTCCTTTGTCTGCACGTCGCGCGGCGGCTGCTCAATGACACCAGCAGTCTGCTGATGCGTAAAGTCCGGATCGTCTTCAAACAGCTCGTACCCAGCCGTCTGCCGTGCCTTTTTGTCCTCGGGCCCATACTTCTTCCTCAGATGGTCTTCGAGCAGCAGCACGTTCTTGGTGTTGCAGCGGTATGCAGCGTCTGCAATGTCGCCGATGAAAGGAATCAGGCCGATGATGAAGTCGATTATGATGTTCATCAACATCTTGGTCTGCAGGTTCGACGGTAGACCACCTTCGATGGCCTTGCACCTCTTGTAGACCATTGTGGCAAAGATCAGATCAATGACATCGCCAAGTTCGGGGATGATGCCAATGACGGAGCCCCAGCCAAAGCGGACGCCACCAAAGGAGAAGAGCGACATGTCCATCCTGTAGGCAAGGTTCTTGGCTGAAGCGAGGCACTTGGCGTCATGCTCAGGGATGAAGTCGGGGATCTGCTTCTTGACTTTCTTCATCTTGCCGTGGCGGCCGGGAACTTCGACAAAGTAAGGATCCTGCGGTACAGTTAGCATGCTGTCGCAGCAAATGCAGGGAGGCAATGGAGGGGAACTGACGTCTGCTCCTGCAACCTTCTTGGTGCGGTACTTGTCCATCTGCTTGCCGAGCAGCTTTTTGGCAGCATACTTGCTGACGTAGGAAGCCATTGCTCGATCTTGTGTATCGTAGGTCAAAGTTTGCGGTTGGCCGGTCTTCAAGTGTGGCAGGTGTGGTCGAGAAGGGATGAATGGAGAAGAGGGATGGGTTGGCTAAATAGTTGGCCGGGATGCACGGGCAAGCGCCGCGACGCGAAGTTGCACAGGAATTCGATGTTGTGGCAAATAATATCTCGTTCCAGGCTCCAACGGATGGTGATGAAGCGTTGCAGCAAGAATTAGGGCCGGCGGCAAGGTGTTTGAGCTGGACACGAACCTTTTAAATGCCGGCCACTCGTTTCCAAAACAGCGACGATGCCCCAGACCCGCGATCTGCACCGCCACACGCCACATCACTGTGGCGCAGCTCCACCTTCAGCTCCACCATCTTTGGGCGCGCCAGCTTGCCGCTGCTTCCCGTCTGCCTGGAACATTCTCCACTATTCACATCGCCAACGGACCGTCCTGCTCGCATTGCGCAGCATCCGTCGGCCACTGCAATCCCGTCCGAGATCCACGGCGTCCAGCCCTGCGCATATGCCCATCAACACGCATCTCTTGCGCTCCACGTCACCAGTCACCACGCCCATCAGCTGCCGCCCCTGGTCGCACGATCGCGTGTGAACCCTCGAGCTTCCTCATTAGGCCCACTTCTGCCCGAGAATATGTCAAGAGACACAGGACAACATGGAAGATTCAAAAATGCAGCTACATGATTGTAAGCTCCCTGCGCGCTGCCAGCTGTCCAGACGTGTTTTGCTGACCGCGTTTGCTTCTAGGGCTGGATGACCTCTGTGTTCGTTTCATCGTCAACTTGCCTCAGGAAGAGCTGGGCGAGGTCGAACGGATATGTTTCCAAGTCGAGGAGGCTCAATGGTACTACGAGGACTTCATCCGTCCGCTCGATCCCCACCTACCCTCGTTAAGCCTCAAGGACTTTGCTCTGCGCATGTTCCAACATTGCCCTCTATTCGCACAATTCCCTCCGGAGAGCCATCTCGCTGCCTTCAATGAGTTCCTGGCTTACAAGACAAGAGTACCCGTTCGCGGCGCCATCATGCTGAACGAGGAGATGGACGAGGTCCTCTTGGTCAAGGGCTGGAAGAAGTCGGCCAGTTGGAGCTTTCCCAGGGGCAAGATCAACAAGGATGAGCCCGACATTGATTGTGCAGTTCGTGAGGTGTACGAGGAGACGGGCTTCGATCTTGCTGCCGCTGGCTTGGTCGACGATGACAGGTCAAAGCAAAAGTTCATCGAAGTCACCATGCGTGAGCAGCATATCAAATTGTTCGTCTTCCGCGGCGTCCCAACCAACACGCAATTTGCGCCTCGGACGAGGAAGGAGATCAGCAAGATTGAGTGGTACAAGCTGGCCAGCCTGCCGGGATTCAAGAAGAAGAAAAACCAAAACCAAGGGCAACCTGCAAGCGGCAACGGAGAGATGCTCAGCGCCAACAAACTCTACATTGTCGCCCCTTTCCTAGTGCCGCTTAAAAGGTGGATAGCCGAACAAAAGAAGTCGGATGCTCAGCGGTACTCTGGATTGGCCGACGATTCAGTCGCTTCGGGCTACGAAATCATACCCGAGGACGATGTTGGCGCCATCTCCGACCTACCACGCGTTGATGGAGCCGCAACCATGCGTTCCGTGGGTGATTACAATTCGCAAATCCCTATGACGCAGCTTCAAGCTCCCTCCATGAATCCAGACGCCGCCTCGGAGCTCAAGCGAATGCTCAGCGTTGGTCACTCTGCCCCGGAAGTTGTGCAATCCAGAGGGCCCCCAGTCTTTGGAAATGCTGGGAATCAGCTCGCTCTATTGAGATCGCCTGGTAATGCGCCTCCAGCTCAACCTCAACCCCCAGCAGGATTTATGGGCCAAGTGCAATTCAACTCCCATCAGCTACCACAGCAGCAGCAGCAGCAGCAGCAGTGGCAGGGACATTCAGTACACCAGCAACCTAGCTTCCCTGCGATAGAACAGCCCTACAATGGACACCAAACGGGCCAGCTGTCACAATTGCAGATGATGCAGCCGTCGGGTGTGCCGAGCATGCACTCTGCAGCCCTGTCCACGCCTGCACAATTTCACCAACCCCCCAGTCTCGGCCATGGCCACCAAATCGGACATGAGGCCATGCAATCGTCTCAGCGTCAACCTGGGGTGCCATATCCACAAATGGGTCTTGCACAGTCTGCGCAGACAGCTCAGCCTCACAGACCGGTCGTACCGTCTGCTTCGCAGCTGCCAACCCCAAAGTTGTCAAGTCATGCTGCGAATCTGTTGAGTGCCTTCAAAAGCAAGCCAACACCACATGCTACTGCTGTCGCTGCAGCAGCTCCCGTGCAGCCTTCGAATCAGCATACGGAAAATCTTCTAAACATGTTCAAAACCAAGCCCACGCCGCCACAAGCTCAGGTACCTGGCCCTGTGCAAAGCCCACCTCCCAGCGCTTGGAATCAGCCTGCTGCTCCTTCGAAGCGAGGAAGTCTCGGTGGACTTGTTCCCGCTTCGATACCACCCTCTCGCAAAGGCTCCGCAACGTCGACTTCCTTCGTCAAATCGACTCCTCCCCCGACTACCAACGTTACCGGTCCCCCTCGCGTCGCGCCACAACCAACCTGGTCTGGACATCCTGGTAGCGCTGCACCTGCAGCGGCAAAAGCTGCGAATGGCCAAGCACCAACCCACAAAGATTCCCTTTTATCACTATTCAAATCCTCGAGTCCAACCCCCTCACAAGTCCAACAGCGCGCGAATCAGCAGGCGACCCTGTCAGCACCACTCCCCGTCGAGCTCTCAGCCGTACCCAGCCCCGCCCCAAACACCGTCCTCCCGCGTGCTCCACCACCAGCCCGCGCCCAGCCCGACGCCCAGCAGCAAAAAGTGCTCTCGATCCTCCAGCGCCCGCAACAGCAGCAGAGTGCAGAGCCAGCACCATCTCCCGCGCAGACTCCGCCACAGCAGCCCTCGCCCGCGGCCACAGTCGTCCGCCGCCCCCGCCACGAGCCGAGCAGCTCGCCGCACCCCGCGGGCCCGCACCGCCAGCAGACGCCCGTGCAAATCCTCAAGCGCCCTGCGGATGCCCTCCGGCCGGACGTTTCGCCGACTGCGCTGCCTTCGGCTGCGTCTCCGGGCAGCAACGGGCAGCGGCGCTCGACGGCATCACGGCCCACGTCGCGACCGGCGTCGCGCCATGGCGGTGCGGAGAATGTTAGTGGGAAGGGCGCTGTAGGTGGACAGCAGCATCACCACCAACAGAGCAAGCCGGTGTTCCAGCCGCAGATTCTTAAGAGGCCTGCGGTTGACGCTGCTGCTCCGCCTGCGGCGGCTGGCGCGGCGGCGACGGTCGACAAAGCAGCTACGGCGCCGCAGACGCCGCAGACGCCTATCAGCCCGAGCGATCGCGGGTTTTTGCTGAATTATTTGGAGAGCGTTGTCAAGGGGGCTAAGTAGTGTAGAAAGGGACAAAATGAGCGAAATCGGTGAATTTCTGAATTGCTTGACATGGGTACTTGTGCGTGACTTTGCGTTATGAAACTTTTAGGCGGCTGGCCAGCTTCACGGCATGCAGACGAGAGCATTTTCTACCGAAAGAGGAGCTATGGTATTCTGTGTACTACGCTGGAAGCGCAAATGACGTCCCCTCGCGCATTTGATGCAGGGTCCAGATGGCGGTGAGCACTTTGGCAACTCGGTATTCATTAGGCTAGTGGCACAGTTGAAGTCCAATATCCCCTCAGGATCAATCTTGAGGCGACTTATCTACCATGAGCATCACAAGGAATGATTAACCTGCATTGCCAAATAATATGAAGTCAGGTCTTTGGCAGGGCATGGGGAACATTCTTGGAGCAAATAACTTCAAGCTTCGCTAATTGAAGTGCACTGCCTCGATTGCCTCGTTTGCCTACTTACCCCGCACCTGAGAAAGCCAGCGCTGGGAGACGATGATGGGCAGAGCACTTTAAAAGTCGCGCAGCTATCCGTACTGCAGAATTTCATTGGCGCAACCGTTCTCAGGAATAAGAAATTACTCAGGGTATTATTTAAAATGTGAGACATCATCCTGTATAATTCCACCTTCATGCCAAGACTTTGTGGCCTATTCTGACATGTTGAGGTAGTGACTGATCAAACCAACAATCAATCAACACAAGTCTCAGAAAGCATGCCTTGGGCCCCCGCTATTGCCTATGGTTCTGTGGAATGGACTTCCGAAAAACAAGATTCGGAGATGTACAAGTAGCTGCGGCGAGGATCATACGAGAATGACAGGCGAGCCATCTCGTCTCTGGAATAGTTCATGAGATTTTGAAGATATGAGGCTCAGAAACCGCCGGATACTCAGGGAAATCAGACGTAGAGATACAAACCGTTCGTTTATAGTCCTTTGTGGAGAACAATCTCAACCCATCGCGCAGGCTTGTTGATACCAACGCTACTTTCTCGTAAGCCTGATCACTAGCTCATGCGAGTCGATATTATGGCTCTTGGCAGTGGCTGAGTCTTCGGTGAAGAGGAGGCCATAGAGTGGGGCTGAATCAAACATCTGTACTTATATCTGTACTTTCTTTTGTTTCAATCTTAAAGGTCTCCTTTGCCACTCAACATTACCATTTAGACTTCCTCGAGCTACATGTATGGTGTCATCCTTACTGTCTTGAAGCTGTCTGGTGTAATTGTCGCCTATACCAACTGCAAAAAATGGCGAATCAGAACTTTCCTATTGGTTACGATGCCATAGCTACCATGATGAGTGCAGATCCAGATCTGACAATGTTCAGACGTTTCAGTGTGTTGAATACACGCAATTTGTTGTATATCCAAAGCGAAATTGCATCTCTCGAAACACAATTGCATCTGCTTGACCGTGGCTGTGATGCCAAAGAACAGAGCGAAGACGCATGGTTTCTCCCTCGCTCCTGGGAAGCAGTGACGACGGAAAATGACGAATACTTCAAGGTAGTTATGAATATTAGGGATCTACTTGAGAAATATAGTATGTATTGATACTTGATCAAAAGGGTACGCAGAGTTGACCGGCGAACAGACAGGGCTCTGAAATCTCAGACATGGCTTCTTGGCTTGCACGAACCTCAAAAACGACCAAGACGAAACCTGGTCAACTTCATGAAAGACATGCAAGATGAGATGATGGTCAAGGATGCGGCATTCATGGACGATAAGCATAAGACAGACCTCAGAGCAATACACCACGCAAAGAAAGATCAAGAATTGATAAGCAGTGTCCTCGAGCAACACTTAGGTTGGGTGTTCAAAGAACAGGTTTGTCTGCATACCAACATCGTCTACAACTTGATAGCCAGCTAATCCTGTTGAATAGCACAAGACAGTACATTTCAAGCAGGGTTCAATGAGCTTCTACTCCGACAACAAGATACACGCACTTGCACGAGTACTTATCTTGATCATATCGTCAACATTGCCCGTTCTGTCAATCGTTGTGCTTCATTTTGTTCAGTCCCAAGAAGGCCGACTTGGCTACATTGTCGGCTTTTCGGCGTTGTGCTCTGCCATATTGGTAGCTTTCACCAATGCAAGACACGTGGAGATTATCGCAGCAACAGCCGCGTAAGTATGCAGAACTCCTTTCCAGGAGCTATCACTGACATTCTTGCAGATATGCAGCAGTCCAAGTGGTTTATGTGAGTGGAGATGTTGGCCCAGGAGCGTGATAGACATCTCCGCGGCCACAATATGGTATTGTCATCCACAAGAATGCGCACAAGTTTGCAAATTCTAGCACATTCAAGATTCAAGAAGCAGTAATCGAAGCAATTTAAACCGAAAATGAATGCAATAACGCCACTTTTACCGATCTACGATTATCACCCTTCGCGTTTACTGTTCTTCCCTCCGCTCCTTCTCCGCAAAGAAAGCTTCCAGTCTCGCCGCCTTCTCTTTCCTCTCTTCCGCTGCCCGTGCCCGTGCTCGTTCCCGCTCTCGATCACTCCGCACGCTATCCTCGAGGTTTCTGCGCATGCGGCGCTGCCAGTCCAGCTTGTACGCCAGCGTCGGCGGCCCGCCCTGGCGACGATTCAGCTCCGATTCAGCCTCGGGGCCTAGCCAGCCTTCACGCGCACAGATAGCCCACAGCTCCGGCTTCTTGGTCATGGACTCCTTGAAGATGAGGTAGTCCCTCAGCGCGACGGAGCCCCAGTGGAAGCTGTCCACCATCTCGTCTTCTGCGGGAGGTGGAGTGGGGAGGCGGGGGATGCTGCTGGTGGAGCCGGCTGAGAGTGTCTCAGCTGTGGTGGGTTGTTGCACCTGAGAGATGCGTGCTTTCTTTGGGAGGGTACTGCTACCCTGGTTGGTGCTGGGGAAGGCGTCGACTGCCTTCCGTTTGCGGGGGTGCTGGAGGATGTTTAGCGAGTGAGGAGTGGAATGAAGGAGGGGTCACTTACTTGACTCGATTTTGTTCTAATTGTAGGCAAGTGAGATTGCCTATCCTCAAGGGTTTGGTTAAGCCTCTGTGAGGCGAAACGTTCGCGGCAGGAGCGACGGGGGGCCACTGAGGCGTTTTGAGAGTTCATGGTGATTGATATGAATATCTGGTGTTGGTGTTAGTGGAGAGTGTTGCTACTAGGTGAGAATAATGTTCCTCACAGAGTGATATTGTTTTTATTAATTGACCACTGAGCAGAAGTGAATGCTTAAAAGTGGATTGGAAAGTCACTATAATGCAAGAGGTGAATTGTATCAACAAGGAGACGGAAGAGTTTACAACGACAATAAACAACATAAGAGTCACACTCAGGTAACCAGCTTGACAACAGATCCTCTTTCTGTTCCATGGTTCGGCGGTATGGTTGTTTGGAGGCATCGGATTTCTGGGCAGTACGCACCAGTATGAACAGTACCTACTGCAAACAAAACCAATCTGTATTTCATTTTTCGTTTCACATTTGAAATATGAATTTATCTACAGTTAATATTTAGTTGAAAGAATTTGGCGAACTTCAATCTAGATTTGGGGCAGACGAATAGTTCGGGTTGATAGTGATTTGTTGATTGTTGTTTATTTTGGTGGCGAAATTGTGTCAGAAGTCCCAAGCGGTTCAGCTCTGAACCTTCCACACACGTAAATGCTTTAGGGCTGTATCTTAAGACGCATGAACGAGTAAAATTATGTATTATTTTCGAGAACAGTAGGAACAATATAAATTAAATTCCTGGCGCGATCATCTTCTAATCACTTTGAGGTACAACATAAAACTACCCCAGAGATCCCTGAAGTAAAAGGCTAAGCAGTTCTGATTCTTAGTCTCAAAACAAGCTAATTCACCGCTGTCAGTCTAATTAGTTCCTAGAAAGCAGGTGCCGCAGTGCAAGGAGCGATTCGAAGACCTGTGGCATGAAACGAAGTGTCTTTAATTCCTAGAGGAGTAGACGAACAGTATCGGGTTGATATACTTACAGTGAAGGCTGTGCAAGCTGTTTGAAACAAAGATCGACAATTTCCAAAATTTCGTGCGCTAATGACAGCTGCATAGATAGGAAGCCGTGATGGACCTCACGAGCGCATGCTTGCCTGTCTCTTGGGAAGCCAGCGCAAGTGAAACGTCTTCCAAACTATCCAAGACACAGACACTCCTGAACACACGATTCGCTGGAAGGAGATCATGCTTTGTAGTTGTTCTTCATGGAGAAATATTTTAATTTTGAGTGTGATTTGCGTACAACGCAGCTACTTTACATGCAGCACCTCCCGTTGGTGCAGGCATATGCGTAGCACCATATGGACAACAAAAGAGATTACCCTTCGACCCACCCAGCCTGTCATCAGTACTTTTTCATGACATATGCTTTCCTCTCCCAAGCCCTCACACAAGGCTTCTCATTCGCTCCTTCGTGATCCTCGACTCTCTCTCACCAAACAGTATTACGCACCTTCCTCAGCACTGCTACCTAGAACCTTCTCTCGCAGGCTCTCCACAACGCCTTTCTTCTCTGTGACAGGTAGGCCAGTCTTCTCGTCCACCTCAATGCCCTCGCGCTCGCCTCGTCGCTTGCGCTTTGCAAGGAGGGAATCCCGGCGGGAGGTCAGGAATTCGTGCTGGCGCTGCTCAACGCCCATCAACCAGTAGCCAAAAGAACCGCCGATAGAAGCATAGACCGGGTACACCCAGATGCTGCCGCGGTTGAAAAGAGGGCGCATTTCTATGCCGAGCTGCCATAGGCGGACGGCCACGCCTGGGAGAGAGGTGTCAGTCTTCTGTCACCTGCCCTGGACAACCCAAGGAGACGAGTCCCTACGTACCGAAGCCAGCCCAAAGTGCGACTTTGTGCATGGTTGTGTGTTGTTGCTTGTGTAGGGTGTGCAGAGACGGAGGATGTCGGAAGCGCCGTTGAAGACGTTCAGAGTGCACGCCGGCGTGCTAGTCTGATGATGCCAGCTCCTCTAGGCGGCAGATAAGGCAGACCAGGGAAACTTGGGCTGCTGGTCAAGAGTGTCAGATGACTGGCTGCTGATTGTGTCGTGTGCAGGCAGGAGCTTCCCTTCAAGCGAGGTTCGACCAGAGCTTCAATTGCACGGCCTTGGCGCGGAAGCTTCCGCGCCTAAAGATTGGAGACGCGACTTCTCCGCGACTTTGGGAGGCGGACATCCAAGAAGTGTCTAGTAATTATTGTGGCAGCGAATTGGTACAATATACGAGGAACGCATTGCCGATAAGAGTCCATTCGAGTCTGGCATGGCTACTGCTCGCTCGGATCTGTCCTAGCTGCATAGCCACTTGCGACGACCACCCCGTTCGCATCACACGGTCAGGTCATCTGCGTGATGGCGACCACAGCACCCACCAGTTCCGCTTCTCTCAAGCGGGCCTCGCCCGAGCCCTCGGCTGGCCCACTTCAAAAACGATTGAAAGCCAACGATCTTCCTCTTACGTCTGCTCAACGCTCAAACATTTCATCCCTCGTGCATACCTTCAAGAAGAAGGGCGAATTTGATGCTCTGCGAAAGGACATATACGCTTCTTTTGCGGCCTCTTCGCATCAAGAAGCGCTCACTACGACCCTTACCACCTTTGCGGAGTCTGAGCTCGACAAGAACCCAAACCTTCTCGCCAAAGACCGTCGTCAGTCTGCGCCATTGATCGAGGGTCTGATAGAGCGCAACAGCGATGTGTATCGCGCCGTACAGGCTGCCGTGGGCGCACTGATAGACAGTGGCTCGTCGGCGGCGTTGGACAAACTGCGTGTTATCCGCGCTGCCGACATAGGCGAGCGCGCCGCCGAGGAAGAAGTACAGCGCGGCGCAAAGACAGATGCAGAATACGAGGCTGAGGCGGCTGTGCGTCGCCAAGCGCGAGAGAATATCCGGGCGGAAGAGGCTGCCAAGGAGCGTGCCCGTGAGGAAGAACAGCAACGCAAACGCGACGACGAGAAGCGGCGAGCGGATGACGAGCGCGCCGCCCGAGAGCGCGAGCGCGAAGAAGAGCGCAAGAAGGAGGAAGAGAGACGAGCGCAGCGAGAGAGAGAAATGGTCGAGTACCGCGAACGCAAGGCACGACAGGACGCCGAGTGGAAGCGAGAGGAAGAGGAAAAAGCAGCCAAGGAGCGGGCAAGGAAAGAGAAAGAACGAGAGAAAGACATCGAAGCTGCTGCATTGGAGGAGTTAATCGCCGAAGGCAAGCAATTGGCCGCCCGCGCGCTGAAGGGCGAGCCTGTAGATGCCCATACATATAGTGGAAGCAGAGCTTCTGGCCGGGACAGGGGCGAAAAGAAGGAGAGCGCCATGGAGGCGATCATGCGCCAGGAGAAGATGGAGCGAGAGCGGCGAACTAGCGGCATGAGCGACAGCAGCTACGACCGACGAAGAGACAGTGTCTCCAGCCGCGACCACTCGAGGTACCGCGCTTCGAGCAGAACCCGTGACTCATTCCATGACAACCGCGACCGAGACAGGGATGATCGCAATAGGCGATCTTCGCGCCGCTACGACAGAGATGACGATGACGACGACAGGCATGATAGGAGGACGTCACGACGGTACGACAAAGACGACGGCGAGGACGACCGCCGCGAGCGAGACCGCGATCGCGATCGCAAAGGTAGCAAGTACCATGACGACAATAATGGCCGTCGCTCGCCCTACTCGCGTGGAGATAGATATGGACGAGACCAAGACCGCGATTACAACACGGCCAGGGACAAAGACAAGTACGATCGCTACGAGCCAGGCAAGCATTCGGGTTCTGGCAGAGACAGAGAACGAGAGCGGGATGACAGTCGCCATCGCGACAACCGAGGCGACCGCAGCGAGCGAGCAAGAGATCGCGGAGAACGTGATTTCGAGCGCGGCGAGCGCAAGTACGACCGCTACGAACCCGAGGCACGTCGCTCCGCCGCCAAAGACAGAGACCATGACGACAAGCGGGATAGGAGTGACAAGCCGTCGGATAAGCCGTTCACAAAAGAAGACCTACGACCCACCGAAATCGACCGCTATGTGCCGAGCACATCACGGCGCAGCCACAACGAGAATAGTCGGGCCAAGGTCTATGATCGGGCCATGCTGGACGTCGTTGAGGGTGCGGGAGGGAGCGACAGGAAAGAAAGCACTCGCGAGTCAAAGGAGAAGTTGGAGACCGGAGAGGTGGAAGAGGGTGCCAACAGAGACAGGGACAGAGACAGAGACAGAGATAGACGTCGCGATCGTGATCGAGAGAGAGACCGCCCCAGAGACAGGGACAGAGACTACAGCCGGGACCGAGATCGCAGACGGCGCAGCAGGAGCAGAAGCAGGAGCAGGAGCAGGAGCAAATCGAGGGACAGGAGAAGATAGACAGCACTGTAGATGGGGGGCGACGGGAATATCTAATGATATTTCTTGAGCGAATCTCTTGACTTTGAAACTGACTCACGGACAGCTGAGGTGGTGCACTTGCGGACGGCCCCAAGAGGCGCAGCTTTAGAGTAAGGCAATCAATCCTCCAGGAGCCGCCCATTCTGATCTGGGCCCACCGTGTCCACTTTCTTTAAACGTCTGTCTTTCCCTTCTCTTCTCTTCTGTATCCTTCCCGTCACCGCCCATCATGTCAACAATCCAGGAGCGCATCGCCGCGCTCAACATGGGCCATGTAGGTCGAACACCTGGGTCACCAACCCCACAGCCCGCCACCACTAGACCTGCGGTGCTTCCACGCTCCAATTCAACGGATGAACAATCCTCACACACCCTCACGAGCCATGTACAAAGCATTGGTAACCAACCAAATACCGAGCCATCAAGGCCACCTCCTCCGCAGCGCCCTGAACCAAAGCGAATGCCCCCGCCGCCACGACCTCCGGGATATGTTCCACGACAAAGGCCTCCCCCATTACCGTCGCGCGACTCGCAGCAGTCAGTACCCCGCCGAGGCTCCGAAGACTCTGTGACTTCTACCGTATCCACTCGATCCTCTCTCTCGCTACCTTCTACGCGGACAAGTACGTCCGTGGAGTCCAGGGCCGCTGATCCACCGAGCAGAGTCAAAGCACCTGTATACGATCCCACGAATCTTCCTGCACTTCCACCAAGCCGGCGAGAGCAGCCAACACCAGCAGGTCGGCCGTCATTACCAGCCAAGAATTCCTCCTCAGCCTCCACACGCACACTCAACAACACCGCTGTAGGGCAAACTACGCCACCCCCAAGACCCACCCCAGCAACCCAAGCCCCAGTGACAGCAAGGCCGGGCCTTCCTCCTCGCCCTCCTCCAAGAGCCCAAGCGTCACAAGCGTCACAAGCGATCACACCAAAGGATACACAGAATATAGCACAGCACCAACCTGCAATCCACCATCGATCTCACTCAGAAGTGGTGCAGGCCAAGTCCACTCCACCGATACGCTCCGCACTTTCATTCGGCCTGAACAAGAGCACAGAAGCTACGCCGACAATACCATCACGACCAAAGCACTCTCAGGACACTCCGACCACGAACGGCGATGCTGGCTCTCCGCCACCAATCCCCCTCTCCTCTCGCCCCGATCTTGCCGCTCTGCAAGCATCTAAGCCCAGACCAGCTCTATCCGCGACGAGGACGCCTTCGTACTCTAACCCCACCTATGCTGCTGCCCCGAATGGCGACTCATGCCTCCTGTGCCGCGATTTTTCAAGCCCAGACAACCACGCTGCCCGCTTCCCCCGCGAGGGGCTTCCGTCCCAGGACCTCGCCTGGCTGGGCCAACAGCTGACCAAACCCTTCCCTTCCCCGACCGACAAGGCCCGTGCAATCTTCACCTGGCTGCATCACAACATCTCCTACGACACAGAAGCCTTCTTCTCCGGCAACCTACAGCCATCGACCCCCGCCAGCACGCTCGCCTCCGGCTGGGCCGTCTGCGAAGGCTACGCCGGCCTCTTCGCCGCGCTGGCCACGCATGCAGGCCTCGAAGCCGTCGTCGTCGGCGGCCACGGCAAGGGCTACGGCTACGCAGCCGGCACGCCCGTCCCCGCCGAGGGCCCCACCGGCCACGCGTGGAACGCCGTCAAGATCGACGGCGGCGAGTGGAAGCTGACCGACCCCTGCTGGGGCGCGGGGCACATCTGCGACGCGGCGCGCCTGTACAAGAAGCACTTCAGCCCGTCGCAGTTCACGATGAGCAACGCCGACTTCGGGCTGTCGCACTTCCCGCAGAACGCGCGCCACCTGCACGTCGCGGCGCCGCCCTCCTTCGCCGAGTACTGGCAGGGCCGCGACGGGCCGGGCGAGCCGGTGCAGATCTTCAGCGGCTGCGCCGACAAGTTCGGCGTCGGCGAGACGACCTTCCTGCCGCGCAAGAAGATGATTGCGGTGCGTGCGCTGGGCGCAAAGGCTCGCGTGCTGTTCCGCTTCTCCACCGTGTGCGAGCATTGGGATCATCGCGCCAAGGGGCTCGGCGCGCCGTATGTGTTTGTGCTGTCGGTCAATGGCGTCGACGGGCGCAAGAAGGACATTCTCCCGTTCAAGCACGACGCGAAGCATCAGAATTGGTGGCTGGAGGTGCCCGTCGAGGAGCTGGGATGCCCGGGGCAGAGCGTGAGCATCAACAATGTGACGACAGTGGGCGGCGAGGATGCCAAGGGGTGGACGGTGCAGAGGTTCCTGGAGGCCAAGGGGAGGAAGGGCATGAGCTGGGGCGGTGTGGCTGCATGGCAGCTGGTGTGAAGGGAGATCTGCGCTCATTTGTATCATATATGCATGTATATACCAGCGTCATGCTGCGGACAGGCACTTTGGGTTGGTTGGGAATGATATTGATGATTATGACCATGCATTTACCACGACTGCGAGATTAAAAATCACATAACACAGATCAGCGACCTACATCTAAAAGAGTCTGCAGGCATCAGATTCCTGCCAGATCCTGTCATGTTATTTTCGGAGATGTGAAGTATCGAAGTGGTACGAAACAGGGAAGGATTTTGTGCAGACTTCGCCCTTGCATGGAGTGCGTATGTGGTGACACGTCATGGTCATAACTTACATCCTGACATTTACCGAGCACATATCGATCTAATGATCCGAACGAGCAGTTTCAGACCACCCTTGAACTCAACAGAAACAACAACACTTTGCACGTAGGTGGACTGCCCATCGAACCGCAGTCAACCGCTCACGGGAAATTTTGTCTTGGGCATCAGCGAATGACAAGACGAGATCCTTCCTAAGCAGGAGTTTTCAGGATCTGAGCTACTCAGCCATCTCAAGCGTAAGTGAGTCAGTTTCTCTTCACATGAGAGTGATATTGATCACGAGCAGACTAACTTTCACTAGCGGCAAGTTCCCTAATCCTCCCTAAGGAAACAAGAAACTTGTGTTACCGGACCCTCCTTGGAGCAGCAGGAAACCTGTGTTTCCAGATCCTCCAAGAGAAAGCGGGAATCCCGTGCTCCCAGATCCTCAAATTAAAACCGGGAAACTTACGTTCCCAAACCCCGTGGGAGGAAATGGGAACTTGCGTTCCCAGACCCTCCTGAGGGACCGAGAAACTCTTATTCCTAGATCCTCCTACGGAATCAGGAAACTTGTGCTCCCAGGATCTCCCTGGAGGAATCAAGAAACTTGCGTTACCGAACCCTCCGGGAGAGAATGGGAAACTTGCCTTCCAGGGAAAGAGGCAGCTGCCAGTTACCCACCATAGAGATCTGCAGTCGTTAGAAAGAGAGTTCGCATGACTTGTCCTGCTCCGCTGCACAGCGATGTAGCGAGTCAGACGGGCCCCCCAACCACACGAAACGGCAGCGCTGCAAGTATCTCGGCAACAAGGCCCGCACTGCTGAAGGATCGCTGCCCGCACCGCAAGGTCCGCAGGGGGGATTGTTCGGGTCCCTTGTTTCCAGCAGGCCGAGAATAGCGCAGCAAGGCTTGTGCAGGCGCGCCGGCCGCAATCCGCAATGTGCAGCATCGAAGTCTGAGCAGTTCGTGGTCTGTTCAGTCTCAGGCCTGTGGCGGCGGCGGCGGCAACGCCTTGACCCAGAGCCCGCCGCGCGGAGTTTGCCGTATACGGCCTCATGATAATCACCGAGGAGGCTTCGGATGTAGGTGAGCGAGTTCATGCATCCTGCGGGTCAGCAAAGCTTGCGCAGAAGGGCAGCATTCACACGGGAGTCTCTCCTCGAGCCTGGTTGGCCGGGGTTAGGCCAGCGGCGCGGAAGCAGTGATCCAAAGCTACGGGCAAGTCTGCCCTGCAACCAGTCATCAGCGATGAGGACTGGCCGACGGGAGGTCGACCATCGCCGAGTGAGCAGGCCACAAGCAGGGCAAAGGCATGTGTAACGATGGATGCGTGGGGCGTGTCGTCCAGTCAGCGCGGCGGATACAGAGCCCACAGGTTCGTGGCGCCCAGAGTGAGACACGAAGGTCAGCGCAAGTGCCGGGCCCAGCTGCGGCAAGCAGCCGTCGGCATGCATGCGCGCGGGCGTCTGGCTGCGGGCATGCATGTGCATGAGCATGGGCACGGAGGCGTGGGAGCGGGGCCGCATGCCAGTACCAACAGGGGGGGGAAATCTGGCCAGCGGTACATTATAACCGGACGCCACGCCCAGCAGACGTGTGCGCAAACTTTATTGCATGGCAGGGGGAGGCGGGCTTCACGCCTGACGTGGCGCCCGTGTGGCTTGCGGGGTCGCCGCGCAGCGGGCGGCAGTCGAGGGCATGCGCTCGGTCGGCTACAAGCGACAACAAAGGGGGGCAAAGCCAGACAGAGCGCCAGGAGAAGCCTGCGGCGTATGGTCCAGTCGCTTGGTTCGTTTTTATTTCCTTGGGACTGCTATGTTGTTCCCGGCATGGCTCTGCCGACAGCGCATCCATGCCAGCTGCATGCATTGCTTGAAGCTTGCAATTTTAATTTCCTCAAGGCTTTGGGGGAGGAGCGGGGAGGGGGATCAGCCAGGAAATCTGGCGCCGCGGATCACGGTGTAGCCACGGTTGGGAAAGAGTAGGCGTACGAGCTGGGTCTAGCTAACGGTGGGGGCGGAATTTGTAGTTTGGAACGAGCGCTTGCGTACAAGGGCTGCACCGACAAGGGGTTCGAAATAGGGCAGCTCGGTGATCTCATCCTTAAATGCGGCGGGACCGAGCCTGTGTGGAAGCTGGTGCTGTCATCTGACTATTGCTCCACGACCTTCATCGCACCGGCAGCCGTTGTCAGAGTGAGCAACGTTCGAGCTTCGCTGGGCCTTTGCCAACGGCACTTGAAACAGATGCGTTGAGATGATGCAAGACGATCCTTTGGCAGTTGCTATTGACTAGACACAATAAGAAATCACGAGATGCCGGGGATGTCAGGGTGCAAGTTGCCGGCCTCGGTGGCGTGCATGATGCAGCGCACCTGGCGACTGAGGAGGACGCAGTGACAGCCTAGTTATTCCCCTTGTCCCCCCCTCTCCTTGTTATGAGGCTTTTGCTAGTTGTGTCCGATCGAAAGGCGGATCATAATGCGCCTGCGTTATGGACCACTATTACGCACCGTTTTCCATGGAGAGTTTCGGCAGGGGATGATTCACCATTCTACCCGGGACGCTGCCTGGGCCGAGCGGGCGCCAGCTTTTGGCCCTTCGCAACCTTCGCCGCTGGAACGCAAGGCTGTCGTTGCACCGCTGAGACAAGACGTGGCGGAGATTCATGCTACGTGATCAAGGTGTGGCTTTTTGCGATGCGGATCATACGTGTGCACCACTGCCATCCGTCGGCATATGCTTGGACGTGCCGTTCCGGCCGCGCATATGCATGTGCATTGGCACAGACAGTCCTGGCTAGGGAGTGCGGTGATGGCCGGGCGTGCAGCAGGGCGAGCGCAAGCGTTGACGAAACGCGCTAGCTGGTGTTGCCCGGCCGGGGAGCAGGCTGCGATAGGCGTCCGGCGGCCGGACAGCCGGGCGCTTACCGAATGATTCATGAAGCGCATATGGGGGCTGTGCTAAGGGTATGGGTTCGGTCTGGCGAATGATGTGGTGTTCTGCCGACCAAGTCCGTGGGTGTCGGGCTCTGAAATCTGGCCAAGATGTGGCTTCAGAGGGTGTCACGGCCGGGTGACATTTCCGGCGGTCGCGGCGGACGTGTTGCTGATGAACATACATAGCAGGGTCACAGTTGCAGCAAGCGTGGATGGCTACGACGTTTGCCGGGGCGCTGTGGGTGCGTACCGGCATGCACCCACGGCGACAAAGGGACCGATGGGGACGCGAAGGGGGCCAAGCCGTGCGTCAAATGACGGTTGATTACAGGGCTGCTTGCGCCTTTGGGGGCCCGCATTCCCGCTTTGGGCTCAGAAGGCAAAGCTGGCGGGCGATCCTGGATGGCGCCGCTGCCCAAGCCAGATTAAGTTCCGCAAGTCCCGGTAGTGCCGGTCCGTCCCACAAGCGTCGAGCTCTGGCGCTGTTGCGAAAGCACAGGGCGCCAACGGTCTGCATGCGCAAATGAGCCGCCCTGGTACAAAACCCGAGGACCGAGAAAGGAGATCTACGCTTGCGAGAGGTCAAATGCTATCGGCCAACGGAAGACCGATCTGCGCAGGATGCACCAACAGACCCTAGCACGGCACAGCCATAGTCAGCATTAACGGTGCCCGACGCCGTTGTTGCCTGCCCTCCAAGTCTGTCAGCGGCGGCAGGCACGCGGGGAACGGGGGCAGGCGGGCGAAGGCGGCGGTGGCGCGACAGACGATGGGCGGACGCATGCTCGATGCCAAGGGATGTCGGCTGCGCACGCGGGCGCTTCGCAGAAGGACAGCTAATGCATGCACTGGCCAACATCCCGGGTTGAGGAGGCGCCGGCGCGTTCGCAGAGGGAGCAGCCCACCTCGGGCAGGCCGTCCGCGGAAGGACGAGAGAGAGAGAGACCCAGGACCATGGCAGGGGAAACAGCGTCGTTCCGCCGGGCATGGAAGCCGGCGCCGACCGAGGTGGAATCCAAATCCTGAGCGCGCGAAGTCATCCCGCGCTGCACACCCTCTTTAGGCTTGCAGCAGGAGATTACGCGCTGCCCGCCATGCATGGACATAGTGCGTGCGTCTTTCCTGGTAACAGGCAGGAGGCTCAACCGGGGCCACACCAGGGAACGCCAAGGGTGGGGAGGGCGTGTGCACACCATGCCGGTCCCACGCGCGGCGCTACTGTCCGCCGCTGCGAAGGGCAGGCAAGCGTTTTCTGGCAGGGCCCGCGCTAGTAAGATGGGAGTTAGTGCCAGCCATGGAGCGTTGCCGAAGGTAGTCCGGATTGACACTGCCCGTGAGCTGACCGGCAGGCTAGCGCTGCAACGTCGCGACTGAGCCGCGGTCACTCGACAGAAGCCCGAGGGGGGGGGAGGGGGGATGGGGTCCTGGCGTGAGGCTGGCGTGGTGGGCGCCGCAAAGCTAAAGCCAATTGCTGCGGATGCCGCTGCCAGAGCGTCAGCTCGGCGACATTTCTGATGGCTAATGCGCGGCTGAGCGTGGCGCCCGGGAAGCGAGTAATGGTTTACGCTGCTGCGTGTGCTCTCCCTGCAGACAGCCAGCGGGCGAGTGAGCGCTCGGGCCCCTAGCTGATGGCGCCGCTGCTCTCAAGCCATGCAGCCAGCGGTGGGTGAGGTGATCTGAAGTGGTGTTGGTGGTGATACTCAGTAGTGGTGGTAGCAATAGGATGCTGGGGTGGGGGGATGCGCCAGCCCCTAGTGAAGTCCGCCTCGCCTCCATCAATCATGGCTGTTTCCCCCAGGCCGGTACGGTGACACGACACGGTTCGCCGGGCCGTCGTGGTCACATTTGTCGTCCTAATATTCTGCCTCCCAGACACACGGCACGCTACCTGACGGCCGACGCTCTCTTCTCTGCCGCTGCTCCGCTTCCTGCAGGCCCACCGATCTCCATCTCCAGCGGCGGGCCCCAGCTCGCTCCAGCTTCAGTTAATCCTCCATTGTTCCTGCATCCTTCTTTTCGTTCTTCTGCACCCTCTTCTTCCTCGCCTGTGGTGCAGCTGTTGTTACCGTTGCCGCCGCCGTTCGTCGGTCCACCCTACCGCGCTACTGCCTTGTACCTTGTTACAGCCCTCTCCATTAAGCCCACTATTCCCCACCTTTCATCACATCACCCTACGGATAGATTCGCTTGGGTCCGCGACGCGACACCCTGCGTTCTGACACCCTGGGGCAAATCTCGTCTTGCCCCCCTGCTCTACTCGACTGGGCATCATCTGGATGTCATCCTTGCATTGACTTGTTGACTTTTCTGCCCGATATCCCACTCAGACCACTTTGTCCGGGAGTGTACTGCTTTTCTCCGCGAGCCTTTTTTTTCTCCGTCATTGAACCTTTCCTCACCTCGCCTGGCCCGGTATCTGAGGAGCAATCTGCTGCACAACCACTGCAAAACACCGTGCACTCTCATCCGCAGGGCCGCTAACTGACTGGCCCTACCCTCCACCCTGGCTTGTCGCTGGTCGCACCTGTCCTTGTCTGTACCTCTCACTCCCGCATTTCGATGCCATGGCTTCTGCACACTACCCTGCCGCAATGGTCCACGACCGGACCGGCCACAACCGTCTACCTAGCATACAGAACATTCTGAGCTCCCAGGCCGAGTTGGCAGATCGTTCGAGAGATGCTGTCCCGCGATCGTTCGCAAGTGATCCCTTCCACCCAGCAGCAAGAGCTGGCCATGCACAGCCACCCACCATTCTTCCACCGTCTCTTGCCGGCGGGCCGGACGCCTACTCTCACCACCTTGTGAATAGGCAACACCCACCTGGAGCCCCCATCGACGACCGGTCTAGCTCAGGATCACGAACCACCCCACTCTCTGCCGCCCCTCCCTCCTCGGCAACTTCCTACTACCGTGCGGAGCCGCCCTCTCCGTACGCAAGCACTCAAGGAACCGCCACCTTTCACACCTCGCCTGCCTCTAGTGACCATCGCTTCCACGGTCATCGCACCGACGATCGTTCCGGCTCTCCCGGGCATCCGAATTGTCCCACGCAGATCGTCAAAGGCGTGGGTGAGTGCTACATCCGCTCCGACGGCAGTTACGTTCCCTGCTTGATCAACAATGAACCCGTCAACCCCGAATTTGGCGTCACCAAGGCTGGCAAGCCGAGGAAGCGTCTTGCCCAGGCGTGCATGACGTGCCGGGAGAAGAAGATCAAGTGCCAGCCCGGCGAGCCAAAGTGCGTGCAGTGCACAAAAGTCAATCGGGAATGCAGACGGTGCGTATGGTTCGAGACAGGAAGCGCTTTCAATTCATCACTGACACTACACAGGCCCGTCTCCGTCTCTCAGTCCAAAGAATCCATTCCCGAGCCAGTCAGTGGTACCGTGTCGATCAGTGTGTCACGGCTGGATCTTCCTCCCGACTCTACACACCCTCTCTCCATGTCCAGGAAGCGGCACCAGCCCCAGGATACATACCAAACCGAGGCACTCGAACCTTCGCGGTCGATGATGATCGAATCTGCGCCAGTTCCAAAGAGACAGCGCTCTTATGTCGAAGAATTTCCGGCCAAGGCGGGTAATCCCTACGAAAGCGGACATTACGGCGCGCACCCGCCTGGGCCGCCTCCGTTGCCCAGCCACAACTCATTTGACATGGACCAGTCAAACATCGACCCATTTGACAAGGACTTTGATATCGCCATGGAATTTCTCGATCTTTACTTTGAACACCGGGGTCGCGGACCCTATACGGTGTTTCCACGGGTGGCGTTTATGCAATGGGCTGTGAATTGCAAGACCAAATCATCGGATGACATTATGCTTCTGTATACTGTCATGGCGGTCGGCTCTCGCTTCAGCAACACCAAGATGAAGAAGAATATCGGTCACCGATATGCCAAAAAGGCGGCGTCCCTGGAACGAGAGTGCTTCGGCGAGCTGAGCTTGCAGCTGGCGCAAACACGCTTGTACTTCCTTCTGTACTATTTTGCAGACGGCAAGAACGCGCAAGGCTGGGAGTATTTAAGCTCTGGGCTGAGCGCATGCAACGCGCTCAACCTAAACACTGAGAGTGGCATCCAAGCAATTCCGTCGGACCCATTGCGGTACGAATATGGACTGAACAAGGAGCAGCTTATCGAGTGCCGACGGCGGACTTTCTTCGCAGGGTACTGCATGGACCGATACATTGGGCACAATAGTGGGCACATGGGCTTGGTCAGCGATGATGACTTGTTCGTGCGACTCCCAGGACCAGAGACCAAGTTCACGGAAGCAGTCCAAGCTCATCCTACTCCATTCTTCGGCGATGACAAGGCCATAAAATCATTCAAGGAAGCGCCCGGCGAGATGGCACTGCTTGTCCCCATTGTTTCGATCTGGGGCACAGTAGTGGCGCGTTCATACAGATCCTACCACCGGCCCTCGGAATATTTTTATATTGGTAACTACCAGGGGCACTATCTGGATATCATATACCGTATTCGGGAATGGGAGAAGACACTCCCCGAGCATCTCCGCTTCAGCCGGGAGAACACTGCGGCCGCGGTTGAAAGAGGCTGCATGAACGCGTATTTCGTCATCCACGCTATCCGCTTGGTGACACTTATCAAGCTGAATCGCAATGTGGACATTAGGAAGATTCCGGTTGAGAGGGTCAAGGATAACATTGCCCAGGCCATTGACCATGCAAACAGTCTTCTGTCCATTGTCGACGAAATGTGCCACGCGATCAGCAGCAGGCCAAACGGCGTGTCTGCGGACCTAGAGAATGCACTGTCTCAACCATTTCCGGGATACGCGGTAATGACAGCGTGCGACGTAGTCACGAGTGGTGGCACCAAGCACGACTGCACGCGCATTAAGAGGCAGCTGGTCAACGCAAAGCTCATCTTGGAGAAGATTGGGCGATACTGGTTCGCGGCGACGAAGCAGCACGACAAGGTGGAGAAGCGGCTCTTCAAGTTTGGCGGCATGGATCTGGCGGCGCACAGCACAGGCGTTGAGTCCGGGGTGTGGCGTCTGGCGGCCGACAAGGATGCGGCAGATTTCCTGCCCGAGGAATACGATTTGGTCCATGGCAGTTCCGATGAGGTCTTCCACGAGGCGGTGCGGCGGCACAACTAAGCCTCCCACTCCACCACGATACAGTTGGAATTGACGGTAATTCTACGACGGCGCAACGGATATATTTGATTGGAGATCACTCACGCACTATTACTACATAGTCTCAACGGAACGGAAAAGGAGTCTTTGCACAAAAAATACACTGAACGGGTGCGACAGGCCAGGAAGTCGCCATGTAAATGACAATGAAGGTCTCAGGTTGTTTGCCTTTGGGAGTCAAAACTGTAGTTTAGGCGTAGCTCGGTATGAAATAACGGCTTCCCATCTCTGAACATTTATAAAAAGCTGGCACGATTAAGCAATCGCTGTTAGAGGGGACTTGGTGCCCAGGTAAGCGGCGACCGGAAATGCGTCATGGCCTCACAAATGGCATGGCGGCAAACATCGCATTCTTGATCATCCATCGCCACTTTTTTTTAGTGCTATTTCTTCTTGCTTTCTCTTCGTATTAACTGAGAAACAAAAACCCCTGAGGAGTACTGCGCGGCATAGTAGACTGCGTGGCTAAATTGAGATACTGCAGCAGCAGCACCACCACTTGGCTCTGGGATCACCACGGCTGAGAGTGTTGCCGCTCTACCAGTCGAGTCGGGGCGTGGCACGGGACTCTTGGCTTGACGGCAGCAAAGCACATGCATCGAGACTTGTACGAGAACTGTTCCGCGAACCGTGCGCCATATTCGCTCCAAGTAATGATGATAATGATGATGATGATGATCTCTAGGATGCCCATCAATTGTTACGTGAACGTATCAACGAGGGTAAGATGGTGATGGAGAAGTTCGGCAGGGACAAGCACGATGGACCCTGGCCCGCCCGTGGCGCTTGTGTGCATGTTTAGCATGAACATCTCGACAGGCGAGCACCTGTGGGTGCTGGTGACCAGGTTGCAGGCCCGATCCTCCTAGTGTTTCATTAAGTGGGCATCGTGCCTAGCGACAACTTGCTGAACACAATTCTAGAGGCAAGGGGAGCAGCAGGAAGAGCAGCAGACGATAGAGAGATGTCGAGTGTTGCGGTTGGCAGAGAGCATGAGGAAGGTGGAGGCGAACAAGATAAATGGGCCTGCACTGGGACAGGGCCAGGTCTCATTTTGTGAACGCCGGCGGAGAGATGGAAAGGCACATGTCGGATGTCCGACAGAGTGAAGCAGCGACCAGCAATGAGATAGTGGCCGAAGATTGCGACTAGTAATGGGATCTCGCGTGTTGAGATGGGCCAAGGCGTGGGCTGACGATTGGCGTTCGTGGCGGCTGTCTTCTTGTGCATCTCGGCCCAGCTCGCTCTTGCTCGACGTTGCAGGACAGCTCTGGCGCGTCTCTTCGATATGCATGCTGGCGGAGGCTCCATCAGAGTCTACAGCTGTCCTCGGGTGTGCCTGGGTTTGCCATTGGCCGCGTGCATCGATGACAACTCATCCAAGCGACAAGGCGACGGCGGTGTGCAGCGTGCTGACTGGCGAATGGGCGGCAGGGCGAGTGCCGGGCGCCGCTGGGCCTGCTCTTGGCGCCATCGTGCACACTCCCAGGCCGTGTTTGTCGCCTCCTCCACGCCAAACGATTCGCCAATCGCCCCCGACCTGCTGCCCGTGCGCCGAGCCTGACGATCGTTAGCCCGTTTTGCTGCTGCTCGCTGCATGCTTTCCCACCCAAGCCCACGAGCCTCAGACCAAGTCTTTCTGGGCAGACTCTCTCTCTCTCTCTCTCTTGCTTGCTTGCCCCACCCTAACCCACCAAGGATACGGTTTCCCCCCCCTCACCACCACCACAATCCACCCCGGCACAGCCTTTCCTTGGCCGGCACACTCATTCGCCCGCGACTTCCGGCACTCTGCCCGCAGACAAGACGACATTCTCACACATCCGTATCGCTCCGACCGCCCGAATCTGGGACTGCTTCCTCCTCCTGCAAGAAGCTACAGCGGCACAGATAGTGCTGCCCGATTAGCTGTCGCAAGAGAAAAAGCCCACAGTGGCCTTCTGGTGCGGCGACTGGGCGCATCCACAACCCGAATGCCCACATACGGCCCTCGTAATCAAGACACTCTGAGCCGCCGCAGCTGGGGAATCCTCTTCGACAAGCCCTGAAATCGCCATGGCTTGGGAACACTTGTCCGTCGACAAGCCGCACCTGGTCTACATCATCCTCGGCGGCTTCACCAGCCTGTTCATGCTATGCTCCTCCGTCATCAAGGAGCGACTCTACATCGGCGAGGCCACCGTCGCCACCCTTTGTGGCATCATCTTCGGCCCGCACGCCGCCGGCCTCATCGACCCCGGCTCGTGGGGCAACGTCGACCGCATCACCCTCGAGTTCTCCCGCATCGTCCTCGTCGTGCAATGTTTCGCCGTCGGCGTCGAGTTGCCCAAGGCCTACATGGAGCGCCACTGGCGCTCCGTCACCTTTCTGCTGATCCCCGTCATGACCTTCGGCTGGCTCGTCACCAGTCTCTTCATCTGGGCCGTCATGTACGACCAGCTCAACTGGCTTGACTGTCTTGTCATCGCCGCCTGCGTCACCGCCACCGATCCCGTCTTGGCCTCCTCCGTCGTCGGAAAGGGTAAGTTCGCCAGGCGCGTGCCCAAGCATTTGCGTGATCTCTTGTCCGCCGAGTCTGGCTGCAACGACGGCATGGCTTTTCCATTCATTTACTTAGGCGTCTACCTCGTAAGATACCGTCCCGATGCGAATGCGGTAGCCCTGCATTGGTTCTGTTATACCATCTTGTACGAGTGTTTGTTCGGCTGCATCTATGGAGTCGCCGTTGGCTATATTGCTCGCCGTGCTATTCGCGCTGCCCACGAGAGGGACCTCATCGATCGTGAGAGTTTCTTGGTCTTTTACTTTGTCCTGGCTCTGTTCTGTGCCGGTTCTGGCTCCATTCTTGGCGTCGATGATCTCCTGGTTGGCTTTGCATGCGGTGTAGGTTTTAGTAACGACGGCTGGTTCACGGAGAAGACGGAAGAATCTCACGTCTCCAACGTTATTGATCTGCTCATCAATTTGGCCTTCTTTGTCTACTTTGGCACAATCATCCCCTGGGGTCTCTACAACTCGGACATCATCGGCCTCTCACCTTGGAAGCTTGTCGTGATTGCCATCTTGGTTCTTATTTTGCGTCGGATTCCCATCATGCTTGCTCTGAAACCTGTCATACCGGACATCAAAACCTGGCGCGAGGCCCTTTTCGCCGGTCACTTTGGACCTATCGGTGTTGGAGCCATTTTTGTGGCCATTCTGGCAAGGGCCGAGCTGGAGACTGAATCCACAACACCTTTGGCGGAGCTGCCTGAGCCAGGTTTCGAACATCTGAATATTATCGAGCTCATCTGGCCCATCACAACCTTTCTCGTCATCACGTCCATCCTCATCCATGGCTCGTCCATTGCGGTCTTCACCCTCGGCAAGCACATCAACACTCTTACGATTACCATGTCCTATACAAAGGGCAATGAGAAGAGTGTTGACTGGATGGATCGTCTACCCCGCATTCAATCCAGGAGCAAGACCTCCATGTCCAAGGGCGGAGAGTCGGGTGACGAGGAGGGTGCGCTACCTGATTACCCTGCGGCTACTCTGCCCAGTGGCTTCCTCCGCCGGCAGAAAGAGGAGGACACACCAAAGCCATTTAGACCTTTTGGCCGCGGCAGCAACAAGCATCGGAACAGCGGCAAGCTCGACTCTTCTGACTATCGCCCGGGAGGACCCATTGATCCATCGGCCATTGCACCTGCCCGACGGGAGTACGATATCAGCCCCGAGAAGAGCGAGTCCGATACTCTGGCGGCTATGAGCGAACAGACGTCCAGTGAAGGCAAGGAATCGCCGCCCACGTCGCGTGGCGGAACCCGTAGACGCAAGCGACGGGAGAAGGAGGGAGAGGTTTACCGTGAAGGCGACGATGACATAATCGAAGACGAGGACGGCAATGTTCTAGAAGTGTTGCATGCGGACGAGGATGAGACCGAAGCCGAACGACAGCGATCTCTCGAGCACGAGGTCAAGCAACTCATGTCTGACGAGGACGTGGAGCATGGTGTATCACAACGTGCGGAGAACGAACGTCCGGGTGTGGACACCGAGGCCAGAGATGCAGCACAAGAGGCAGACAAGGGCTGGCGTCAATTCAAGAAGTTTGCTGGATGGAAGAGTGGCAAAGATGATGCCACACCCGAGACTGAGCAGAAGCCTAGGGCCGAAAAGGATGCTAAAGTTGGACCACCTGAACGTCGACATGGCCCTGCTCGTGCTTTTCGCTTCGGTCGTACCATTATTGTCGAGGATGAAGACGGCGAGGTCATCAAGAAATACGACATCCCGGCACCCGAGCGCTCTGGCCTTGAACGCAAGCAGTCCTTTGTTCCTGGCGACGTTACTGCTAAGACGCGCGAACGCTTGCAGCGCATGGGCACGTTCATGGGTATGAAGGCTCAGCAGGAGGAGGATGGGAAGGAGGATTCAGGAGAGGGGCCATCTGGCGAGGGACAACGCCCGCAACCTCAGCGCAGAATGTCGAGAAAGCCTGCACAAGAAGTTGGCAGTGACGACGACGACGGCATCCGCTTCACGATTGGCGGCCAGAAGCGTCGCATGTCAAAGGCAGACTTCATTAAGCAGATACAGCAGCTTGACCCTAAGAGCCGTGCCGAGATCGTCGAAGAGAGCGACGTCCCAGAGGCAGTGAAGCGCGAGGCCCGTGCCGACGCCGCTCAGCAGACCCGCGAAGAGCGTTCCTCAGTCTCCGGTAAGCGCCGAGGCTCCACAAAGATCGCGAACGTGCAGGAGATCAACAAAGACGAAGGAAATGTCGGCGGCATCCACAAGCTCGCCTCGAACGACTCCGACGCTGCGCAGGGTCCCGAAGGCCTCGCCTTCATCGATGAGAACGACACGCAAATTCCCTTCCACTCTGTCTCTGATGACCTCAAGAAGTACAGCTTCAGTCGCGGCGACAGCGGCAGCGCGCCCCGCGAAACGGCCGCCGAGCGTCGCCGCCGCCAACTCTCGCAGGCTGACGACGACGACGACAACGAGAGCAGTGCACCACGAGAAACCCCCGCTGAGCGCCGCCGCCGCCAGCTGTCGCATGCCGACGACAGCGACGACGACGGCACGCCGCGCCTGCCGCCCTCTGCCCGCCGTTCGGCGCCCGGTAAGGCCACCGCGCCCAGTGGCGCGGAGCAGGAGACGCAGGCTGAGCGACGCCGACGGCTTGGAGCGCTCGGCATCAGCAAAGAGAAGGACAGCAGCGCGAGCGACGAGGATGAGGGCCCGCCGCGGAGCAGCCCACCCGCAGGGATTCGCTTTGCGGAGCAGAATAAGCCTAGCGATGGCGCGTCCAAGGCGGCGTCGTCGTCGTCTGGCCCGCGCATTCGGTTTGGTGGCGCGAGTAAGAAGGGGTGAGGGATGCTGAATTTTCCTTACTGGTCTGTGGATATCTACTAGAGGTTGCACGGGTGGTGGCATCTACTGGAGGCGCTGCATATCTTCATCTTGCAGAATGCTTTTGCTGCGACATATTCCCGGCATGGCGCTTGGGCGTTGCAATCTGGAGCAGCAAGACGACATGGTACGATCTTGGCCCAGGTCGCTTTACATATGTTGATAGCTGTGATCGGTGGGTGAATCACGACGTTCTAGGCTCTAGATAGGAAGATGTACATGATGCATGAGAATCTGTTCAGGCACTTATCCATTCATGTGACCTGGTCGAGCGCTGGCCAGCCTAAAGACGGCCATCTACTAATCTATGGTAGAGACGGAGAAATTGCTGCCGAGTGTCCATGCAGTCGTTGCCCACGTGCATCTGAGACATTCCCGCTAGTCGCGAATTCACTTCCACTTCCTCTTCGACTTGCATATCCCCCCCCCTGCGCATACAGCGCCTCAAAGCCACATCTTTTCGCATCTCCGGCAGACTCTATCCACTGGCCCGGAAACCCCTACCATCGGGGCAAATTTAAAGAAAAAGCAACGCAAACCCATTGTATTCCCAACGCCGCGCTCAAAAAGAAAAGAAAACTCCCATGACGAAAGTGCTCATCGAGGAATAAACATTCCGAAAGCAAGCCTCATCCCCGTCGCCCCGTCCCTCAACCCTCCGAAGCCCCGAAGCCGCCCTCATCAAAGCGCAGCCCCACAGCCCAGGCGCCGCCGAACCCCACAGCATCGCGATGCCGCTTCTTGACGAGCGAGCGCAGCGCGCCCGCGACGCCAATGTCCACGACCCACATCTTCCACTCGTCGGGGCTGCCGTCCGCGTGGCGCGCCTGCAGCGCGCGCAGCAGCCCGACGCAGGGGGCGCCGCACGCGACGACCAGCCGGGCGCGCACCTCGGCGGGCTCGCCGTCGACGATGGCGACGGCGCCGGTGTCCGGGTCGACGCCGGCGGGCAGGTCGAGGGCGAGGACGGCGGCGCGCGACTTGTTGGCCCAGGCCATGATGGCGAGGGCGTCGGCGCGGGCGGCGGCGGGCAGCGCGGCGAAGCGGGTGGTGGGCGCGGCGCCGAAGAGGCCGTCGAGGATGAGCTCGGGGGGCGCGTCGAGGCTGCGCAGGTAGGTTGGCAGGTCGTCCCAGTCCATTTGCTTGCCGTGGAAGCGCTCGAGTTGGCGGTCGATGTGGGCGAGGGCGGGGCCGTCGTGGTTGCCGGCGTCGAGGAGGGTCACGATGACGCGCACGCCGCGCTCGAGGAGGTGTCGGCCGGCGGCGATGGCGCGGGCGCTGGCTTCGCTCTCGCTGGCGAGGATTACGACGACGGGGTCGGGATTGACGTTGGCTTTTGTAACACGGCGACCGCCTGGGTTGATGGCGGAGAGGGCTATCTCGGCAATGCTGCGTGCTGCGTTCTCCGCGAGGAGGTCTGGCGTCAGGGAGTAGCTTTCAAGGCCTTCTGATTGTTCCTGCAGCGTCAATTGCTTTGTGGCGAGGGCTTCGGCAGCGTGGAGTATGGAAGGAGGGACGGCGAGGCAGATCTGGTTGGTCGATGCGTTGCGGAGCGTCGGCTTGCGAGGCTTTGACGCGGAGATGGATGGTGAGGATGGGTCGGCGTGGCTTGGGCTGACAAGGCTGTAAGATGAACCAAGACGTCCTTTGCTATCTGAGCGCGGGACCCGGCTCACGGCCTCTTTGGTGAGCGAGTTGTCCTTTCGCTTGATTGACAGGCGAGTTGGGCGGATCTTCAGGGACGATATCGAAGCGCCAAGGTTCGCGACATCGTCGTCGCTGTCTGAAAATGCGACATCGTTGCTGTCTTGACGGGGTCGATCCAGCACCATTTCAGTAGGATGGAGTTTGCTGCCCCCAAAAGTGCCAGGCTTGGGCAGCCGGTTGTGACTAACAAGCCGGTCTTCGTCTGCCGTGGTGTCATCGATCCTGATCTGCTCAAAAGCTGCCTTTTTATCGAATTTGGCATTGTTGCCAGTGAAGTCAAAAGCAGGCAGGTCTTGGATGTCACTGGCGTCTCCGTTTTGCTCCTCGAATTGGAGCTGCTGAAGCTGCTTGCGTGATCTTTTCTGTGGACCGGGCTGCAGCTTGGCGGGTGAGGCAGAGTCTACCAGGATCGGAGTCTGGCGCCAACCAGTAGATCTGGTCTTTTTTGTCTCTGGAGAAGACTGATTCGTCACGTCGAGAGCGGGTAACCTGGCATTCTTGCCCTGGTTGTTCTTCTTTTTCCGCACAATGTTGCTTGCGTCTGCGAGACTGCCTTTGTCTGCCCTGCCGTTGCCATTGTGCTCTGGGGGTTGAAATTTTCCAATTTGACTGGGAACTGTATGGTGATTGAATGGAGTGGTCAAGGTTGCGGATACGTTGGTTATAGGTCGGATTTGTGAAGGCTGAAGCTGCACTTGCTGTGTGACAGGTTGCGGTTTGAGAGAAGCGACGGCTGGTGGAAGTTGGGAATGATGAGCTTGATCGCGTGCAAAGCTGACGATTGCGGGATCAACGACACTGTTCTGGGTCGGAGGGTTGGGTACGCTGGCCGGGGTCGGGAGAGGAGGTGGGAGCTGCTGAGGATGAGGAGCGCCGACGAAGGCTGGCGCATGCGGCGCGACCTCGATGTCCTCAATCTCGATGCCTAGAAAGTTGGCTTGCCCTATTGGCCACTGACGGGAGACATCGTAAACTGTGCAGCACCTGTCAGCTGCACTACATCCTAGCGATTGGGGGGCCGGACTTGGGACGCACCATTGTCGAGGAACAGACGCTGGTCGTAGACGTTGACAACCAGTCCTCTCAACACCAAACCCCTTGGGTTCTTGAGCTTGACGATGACGGTGAGACCAATGAACGCTGTAGCCATAGCGCACTGCAACGTGTCGACCGAGACCTGGTCGCGTGCAAGCCGAGTGTCCTGCACGAGACAAGATTGAGAGCTCTCCAGTGCTATTTATCGATACGCCGTTTCAGACGATCAGCCTACCCCACGCGCTAGGCCGCATTATTCCTTTGCTCCATATAGCACATAGCCACCTTCCATTGAATACCGAATGCAAAGTCTATACCATCTGCATATCTTAAACTACATCCTTGACAAATGCGGCCACCCTCTCACACAGTTCTTTCACGGCCGCCTCGTCGCTGTTGTTCAGATTGTGCCCAGCTCCAGGCACTGGCCCGCTACGCTCATCCCAATTGCCTCCTGCTGCCTTCACAGCATCGCCCCACTTCTCTGTCAAGGCTGCTTTGTCGACAGCCGGAGGCATATACTGATCGCTACCGCTCAGCAAAACCATCACTGACAGCTTACCTCCTTGTCTCGTTTCTGTCCCTCCAAACCCTTGCTGGCCCCACACACGCGTGACCCGCTCGTCGCTCAGGTCACTGCTAAAGTAGTCATCGTCTGCCTCTTCGGGCACAGAAGACACCAAACTGAGATAGCGGCGTACCGTGGGGCAGCCGAATAGAAAGCCGGGCATGCGGTCGTCGCCTTTACCGGCCTTGACAAGCTCCCGTGCCCGTGCTAGGCCAGCTTCTATACCTTCGCTGGCCTCGGCATCCATTGCTATCGCTTCACGGTCGGAAATGCCCGCTTGTAGGATGACGCCGTCGATCTTGGGTCTTTTCGAGGTTGGTTCTAGCTCGAGGGCCTTGGCAACGAGATGGGGTCCGACGACATAGTGTGTGGCAATCTGGCAGCCGGTGGAGTGGCCCATCAGAACGATTCGGCCTTCATTCCCGAAGCCATTCGCTGCTTGTAGGGAGCGGAAATAGTTCACGGCTTGCGAGAGTTCGTCAGCGTCGCGCACCAGATCCGACGTCTCCCAGCCAGAATACGAGGAGGACAGGAGAACCTCGACTAGCGACCAGGTGCCTGCAGAAGTGGAACTCTTCGAGAGAAGATCTTGCACGGCGAGAGGATATGACACTGTGCGGAGTCCATCAGTGAGGCCCCCGAGCCAGAGAAGATAGTGAGTCGGGCCTTGGCCCTTTGCCTGTGGGGCATGTTCAAAGGCGACCAGGCGCTCTGCGTAGTTGTGAAGTGTGCCAGGAAGCGCAGCCGGCTTGAATTTTGCCATGATGGCTCGGAACAGCAGAGACCTTTGAAATTAAATGCTGGAAGATATGTCTTGTTGGCTGTTGTCTGTTCTTGTCCAACTGGTCTGGAACGGCGCAGCGCCCTTGCGGCAGTACCTCTCTGCCCGCGCAAATATCGTCGGGATTTATGGGAAAAATTTGATGTTATTCGCCGGTCAATTCAAAGCTTGTCTCCTTATTTGCTCAAGAATTTCGACTTTGGCCTTGCTGCGATTAAGACCAAGGCGGTTGTTATGAAGTGGGGCACGACATTTTTACGAGGATAAGCGTAAGCAGTAATGGCTTATCTGTGCCCATAACTTCACAATGGATCCAGTGAAGTCTTGGAACAAAAATGCAGACGTGGTGCTTCTGAATATGCTATGTAAATTCGAATATGCTCGCTGTATTGCTTGGACATGAGGTATCGTGACTACACAATGGACGCCATTACTGAGACATTTCTCTGCGATGCTAGACGCTCTTCATACGCCCCTCCACCAACTCAAATCAAATATGGAAGACTATTCCTTTTGGTCCAGGTCATAAATGCGCAGATAACGTATCTCGAGCGACATCGTACACTTTTACGGTTGCCGCTACTTCCTCACCACTTTTCCCGGAACAAGTATTCATACTCATTCTCTAGCTTTTTGATGACATCCGTATAGATACCTTCGCGAACACGAGGATCACTCAAGTCTGCGTCTTGATCTTTTGGAACCCAGGGTGTATCCAAGCAAGCTTCGACTGCTTCTCGGTAGTCCAACGAGCAGTCATTCAGGCTTCTGGCTACGCGGTCCGCAACTACATAGTCCGTGAAGGCATTTGCTTGCCCGTCGGAAAGGTCACCTTCTGTTCTGTAAGATTCAATCGTTCGCCCCGTGTGGATTTCAATCAGTAAGATCCCGAGTTCTAGGATCCGCGGATTACTGTGGCAGCTCAACATAGTTCCGGGAAGAGTAGTCGGCTGAGTCTCAAAGCAAGTGGAAAGAAATGGCCGCTCATAGTCTAACTTCTGATCTGAAGCATGGAAAAATGAGATACTGCGCTTGTTCCAGCCCTCTTGTAGCCAAGTGTCTTCTTTGAGACCTAGCAGGGACCACGCAACGGTGAGAGCAAGTCCTCTTTTGAAGGTCAGAGGAAGAGCACTGGAGGCGTTTAACAGATCTTCTAGTGACAGAGAGGGTTTTTCGTGAGCCAGACAGAGCCGTTTCTTTCTAGCGCGGAGCTTCCATGACCTCGGCGTACCCTGGACGTCCTCAACTAGCATATTGAAGCAGAACTCTCTTGGAATACCCTTCGCAGCATCGCATATCCTCGTCAAGAGTTCACGTTGCTGTTGTGAAAGGGTCGAACTAACGATCTGTCAGCTCGCGCTTTGCATAATCAATAATACCACTCACCTTGTTGGTTTCACAAGTATGATGCCCTCTTGCCATTGCTGACCTTTCGCACCTGCATCAGTCTGAATGAGAAAGTCAAAGTCACCCTCCGCCAAGTCTGTCCGCACAATTAGGCGATCAATAGATTTCAAGCAAAAACGGGCCTCGTGGCGGATACTGCAGTCACATGACCATGAGGCTGTGAGTGAAGAATGCAAGATCTGGCCCAGGAAGCGTATCTGTTCGATTGATTTGTGCCATCCCGGTGGTAGTTTTACCACGGTAGTGGTCTGTTTTGGAGTAGTAGTATGCTTTTCTAGCAGCCTTTCAAGTTTCTTGTTCCATTTTTCAAGCTGCTTCAACTTTGATGCTCGCTTCTCGTCCTTCCTCCAGAATTGGAAGCGCTCTTTCACTGTAGTGGTTGATGTATGATTTTTTCGACTCGCATAAAAGGCCTCCAGTTTGACGTACATCTTGCTCTCATCCTAATGTTGTTAAAATCAGTCCTCTGAGTTCCTGTTACAAAACTAACCGTTTCCTCTTTGGAGATACGAACGGTGGGATCTCCAATTAGATCGCCGAGAATCCGTACAATCTTCTTGATGGCCATTTCATATGTATTCATTGCTGAGCCGAATAGCTCACGCAGGGCACAATCCACTTCCGAGTCCGGCTTCCAGTCCGTTTCATGCATCTGCTTCTTAAGCCTTTGCTTGTGATCATCCGACAATCCTGGTAGAGCATTCAAGGTTTGATCAACGAGACCATTGAGTATGGTTATCTCGTACATGAAGTCTTCATAATATTCTTGAAGCTTTCCATCATGGTGAGATGACAAGGCAATATCTTTGATTGACTCGACCCCCTTGCCATACGCTTTGCCGCCCTCGATGAGTAGAGGCAGCACGGCAAGGACCAGACCGGCGCACTCAACACCTGTGATCATTGTGGATGTTGGTATGCCATCCCAGCACAAAATATGCGAGTAGGTTAAGAAGCGGGGTGCGGTGGACGACGAGGCTGAGATGAGGTACGCTGCCAATCAGCAGCGGCCACGAAGCGCGCTAAAGCTAGAAGACCTATACCGAAGATGACCCCCACCAGATTTTATGCCTGAGCTTTTATGACCAAATGATTCAGCATGTTGACTTCGTTGCAACGATTGTTCCAGGCTTCAGAAAGCGTGGACTGTATAGCGCACAATGGTATCAGATCCTACTGTGGTAGCGCCAGAGAGCGTGCAGGAGCAACTGGAGGAGAGAGCGATACTGAATGCGTCCCGAAAATGTGCCCGCGCCTTCGCACAAAGCTTGTCAATGTTGAGTGCTGAATCAAGGCAGTTCGTTCTACTGGAGAATGAGCGGGGCAGGTTCGCCATTTGGGCGGGCAACCTTGGTGTGTTCGCAGATGCCAATGCATCAGCAGATTACCGTCTCCGAGAGGAGAAAAATACCAGGGATATACTCTGCATGCTTCTTCGAAGACTGGATAAGGAGGTGCTTGTATTTCCCTTAACAGCTTTGGACAGTGCTTCTGTGAGCCGTCAATCTGGGTCATCATCGCCCACAGAGGATAGTTCAAACTCCGATTCCAGTGCAAGCACCGCCTCCAGCGATCTCAGCACAGAAGATCTTCGAGCTCCCAAAAACCTAAAAGCGATAAGAAATATAGTCACTAAACTCTACCGACTCTCAGCTGTAATCAAGAAGCCCAACTCTACGAAAGAAAGTGCGAGAGTGGAGAGATACATAGAGGAAGAAGACAAAACCGACGACTACAAAGAGCTCTACGACTACGCAAAATCAATGATTGCGTTCAAATTCAAAGACACTGCGCCTATGAACCTTCAATCTCGCTTGGCCGACAGCATTGTTTTCCGGCGAAAGCGAATAGTCTATCGTGAGAAACATCACAACAAGCTCAGCCACGGGGTTGATAAAGCTTTCGAAATATTGACCAACACCCCATCGCCTGCTTTGATGGATTTACTTGGTGACCCCACCGCAACGAGAAGAGCTCAGGCATTGCGAAAAGGGATAGTACCTCTTCGGCCTCTCTCTGGAACCAACATAGGCACAGAGGCGTCCTCAGTCAACAGGAAACGTCTGGAAGCGTATCCTCGATCAATCGCTGGCTCACAAATCACCAAGAACGCTGCAGGTCGGCAGGCACATCTGGATGTACCCCCACCCCCCAAGATACCTTCAGAAGCCACAGAAATACTTTGCCCGTACTGCTATAGGATTCTGAAGAAGGGAGACCTGCAGCGACAAAACTGGACGTAAGAGACTCTGCCATTAACAAACGTGTAATCAGTGCAAGTTGCTAATTCGCCACGACCAGCGCGCATGTCTTGAAAGACTTGCAACCCTATATTTGCATTTTCGACAAATGCGAGAAACCTAAAACACATTACAGGACTGAAGCAGAATGGATAACTCATATGCAATGGGAACACAACATTGCTTGGTTCTGTCCAAGTTGTAGAGATCACAAGGCCGTGGCCTATTCAGAGAGCGATTTTGAGAAGCACATGCGTGAGACTCATTATGGCACTTTCACCGATTCACAGCTTGCTATGTTGAGTCAAAAATGCGCCCAGCCTAGAACTGAGCTGTTCGTGACGCCCTCAGATGATCATCCTCATACTTATGGGACGTCTGACTTGCTGATAGAATGTCCTTTGTGTGGCTTTACTGCAAAGAATGCTCCGCAGGATGGACCCGCGGCAGCAAGAGACGAAACGCTTGACGACAAAAAAGCAGAAGCCAAGTTAATGCAAGATCACATTGCGCGTCATCTGGAAGACTTAGCATTATTGTCACTCCCATACCGAGTCGAGAGTGACATGAGCTCGGTGAACGAGGATATGAGGAGTAGAGTCGAGGAAGACTACAAAAGAGATCTACTCAACGATGATATGCCAATTTTCGAAGACGAACCAACGCCTGTGGATGATAAATCTCAGGGTGAATCTTCTGACTTCATGGCAAATATCGACTGGGTGGATCTCGGTATATGTGATGCATTTGGTCTTGTTCGAGACAAGATATATCCAACTCCAGGCAACGATTTTGTTCTCAACGGGTTTTTGGAACGAGCGGAACAAGAAGCAGTCTCACCATCGACCAAAGGAGGCCCGCTCACCAAGTCCGAATCGGCGCAGAATCTAACAGATGATGCCGACGTCAACCCTCTTTATGACCGTAAGATGAGAGATCTTCGAGAAGCCATTGCACAAGGGAATGTGAAAGCTGTGAAGGCAGGCCTTACGCAGAACAATATTGATATCAACAGCAAAGACTTCTATGGTCAAACGTTGTTATCGTCAGCTGCCTTTTATGGCCATGATTCCGTAGTCAAGCTGTTACTAGAACAAGAGAACGTTGATGCTGATAGTAAGGACAGCACCGGACGAACACCCCTCTCATGGGCCGCAGGCCGAGGACACGAGACAGCAGTGAATCTACTCCTGGCGAGAAATGATATTGACCCCTTAAATGGAGACCAAACTGGACAAACACCTCTAATGTGGGCGACGCGGTATAATAAACAGGCCATAGTCCGTTTAATCACATCAAGAGCAGGTATCATCAAAAAAGAATCGGACCAGCAAGATGGGAAAGCAACCGATAACGAGGCTCAAACTCATACGTCAAGCAATATACCACGAATGGCGCTGCACCCAGCTTCAGCTACTGGCAGCTTTGAAAGTGTGCTGTCTCTTATCCAACAAGGAGCCGATCTTAACATCGAGATCAATGAATACGGAACACCCCTCCAAGCTGCGATCATGACTGGTTCACTCGAAGCAATAATCATGCTTATCCAACACAGAGCAGACGTTAACGTGAAAGCGGGACGGTATGGCACTGCACTTCAGACCGCATCGTATGAGGGTTGGGAACAAGTGGTGACCATTCTCATCGAGCATGGTGCAGATATAAATGCAACAGGAGGCGAACATGGCACGGCTCTCCATGCTGCATCGTATCAGGGTCATGAGCATATTGTGCGGTTATTGATACGACATCGTGCAGACCTGCTCATCGAAGCTGGTGAATATGGCACCGCTCTGCAGGCAGCATCATGTCGAGGTTATAGGGAAACCGTACGAACGTTGATCGAAGCTGGCGCCAACATACACATTCAAGCTGGGAAATATGGTACAGCCCTTCAAGCAGCCTCCTCTGAGGGCCATATAGAGTTGGTGCGTCTTTTCTGCCAGATGGGTGCTGATGTGAACGCCTACGGGGAAGGTAGATATTGTACTGCACTCCAGCTTGCACTACAAGAGCAGAATATCGCAACTGCTCGCCTTTTGCTTGAAAACGACGGCATAGATGTGAATCTTGTGGGGGGAGCCCTGGGTTCTGCGCTTTACATTGCTTCATATAGGGGCTATCATGAGATAGTTGCGATGCTACTCGATAGAGGAGCAAAAATCGATTTTTCAGGGACTCTGGGCACGCCTCTGATGGCAGCCGAGTCGCAAGACCACCTCAAAGTGGTGACGATACTGAAGGAAGCTGGAGCATTCAAGTTTGCGGATTTGGACGAAGAATTACAGACACATCTCGACACATTTGAAAGTCTCAAAGATGAAGACCCAAGTCTGGAGAAGGTATCAGCAGCCTGTAGCCTTGGAATTCTATACGAGAGACGAGGAAAAATGCAATCAGCAGAACACATGTATGAGGAAGCACTCAATGGATATGAAACATTAGTCGGACCCCAGAACAGATCAAGGTTGAACATGTATCACCGTCTTGGAGATTTCTACGAAAGCCAGGGGCGACTGGAAGAGGCGATGAAGATGTACCTTCATCTATTCAGAGACTTCGAAGAGGCGCCAGATTCCAAGCTTCCATCGACGCTGAGATATGCTCTAGACCTTGGAGACTTCTACGTCAGACAATATCGGCTGGCTGAAGCAGAGCAAGCCTTTCTTCGAGTATGTGAGGGGGAGAATCGGTTCTTTGAATCCAGTACCGTTTGCTCCGCTTCCAGCTTGTCGAAACTGGGCGACGTCTATGCGAAACAAGGAAAGCTCCCCGAAGCAGAGGAAGTATTACTCCGCGCATTGCAGAGCGAGCATCAAGTTTTTGGACGACCAGAGTATCCAGCTTATCACACCCTGCAATCGCTAGCAACTATTTACGAACGGCAAGGAAAGAGCGTCGAGGCTGCGGACTTCCGTCATAGGGCCTATGAGATGCGGCGCAATATGCATGAGGACCGAGAAATGCCGAAGTTACCGATTCAGCGCCGATCCAGTTTAGGGATATGATCAAGATACCGTCAACAGACAATCAGCTGGCGCTGGTGGCGAGATTCAACATGACGTATCAGAAGCTGGTAGAGTGGATCGACGCCATCATGTCAAATCACTCGAAATTGTCGCTGTCTGCAGGCGCGGTGATGCTCAAGTACGTGGACAATGGTGAGTTCGTCAGCATTAAGAGCGACGAGGACCTGCACACGGCGTTTAGTATGTGGCAAGAGCAGCTGACGAGAACACCGTCAGCCGAGCGACGCGATATTGAACTTTTCTACGAGCAATGAAAGCAGCCTCAATATGTTCGAAACACATTCTCGGCATGAGGTTGTTTAAGGGTATTCGTTTCAGAGGAAGTGCGAAGACTCGATAGGGAAGTTCAAGCTTGACTGTATGGGACACAATCATGAGAGTTGGAATTATTCGTCTTACATGTCATTTAGGGACTGGTGAGAAGCACCTTGCAATAAGTCATGTCGTTACTCTATCACAGTCTACCAGCTTCAATCAAAGCAGCAAACGCTATCAGCTTTATTGAAGCTTGACCGTCTTGCCCTGCTGTGAAGACTCAATCGCAGCTTCAATGATCCTCAAAACATCTCCCGACTGCTGCGCCGGCACTGGCACCTCTGCACCACCCTGAATCGCATTCGCCAACAATCTGTAGATCTCTACATAAGTCTTGGGTGGGCTCACCGGCGCCAGTACACGCTCCTCAATAGCGTCCACGGTGCCGGCTTTGACGCTCGTCACCTTGCCATTGTACTGCGAATCCTCGACACCGTACTGCTCACTAGCTTCCAGCTTGCCAGCAAGCGAGTGAACCTCGCCAGTCGGACCAACGTAGCCCGTCGGCCTCAAGCCTAATTTCAGTTGGTCCTCCTGGGAGTCAAGATTGTTCTTGCGGAACGAGCCAGCCTCGCCACGCACCCAAAAGCGCAGCTGCTCCCGCTCCGGCGACACCACGCCGGCCTTTGCAGTCGCCAGCAGACCTTGCTTGGGGTAGTGCAGGTGGACCGTAAAGGAGTCACCCGTGCCGGCATCAGCGCCCGCGGTGCCGGGTCCGTACACGCGCTGGTTGCCCACAAACGCCGTGACCCCCTCAGGAAGGCCGAAGAGCGTGTACAGCTGATCGAGCAGATGCGTGCCAAGGTCGTAGATGGCACCATTCGCGACGCTCTCCTGGGCTTTCCACGTCGCAGCCTCGACCTTGGGCGCGGCAGGTCGGTGGCGGTCAAAGTGTGACTCGCACTCCACGACGCGGCCAAGGGTGTTGTCTGCAAGCAGGGAGCGGAGCGAGACAAAGTCTGCATCCCACCGACGGTTTTGGTAGACGCAGAGCTTCTTGCCCTTTTCTTGGGCATAAGACTCGAGCTCATAGGCCTCCTTTGCGGTCGGAACGAACGGCTTCTCACACAGGACATGCTTGCCGGCGTCGAGCGTCTGCTTCACAAGGGCATAGTGGGTTGAAGGAATAGTGGTGATGATGACTAGGTCAACATCGTTGTCGGCCAGCATCTCGTCCGTGCTTTTGTAAATAACGGCATCAGGGAAAGCAGTTGCTGCAGAATTGGACTCGGTGGGGTTGCGCTGAACGATTCCATGGAGTGTGTAGACTGAAGGCAGAGATAGAATAAAAGGGATGTGAAAGATCTTAGCCGACAGGCCATAGCCAATCACCGCGGTGCGGATGGGAGCCATGTCTGGGAGAAATTGATGTGACAAAGAGTTGATGCCAATGGCTGATGCGCAGCGGCGGTAGTGCGAAAGTGCTGCTAAGTTTTGGGTGCGCGACGATTGGTTAAGAACTCGGGCTGTGTTTGTAAGTCACTCGTTGGTGGTTGTAAGTAGTGTAGCTTTGTGAGCAGAGCAGGGAATGAGACTGGCACGGCGCAGAGAAGGAGAAAATTGTTAAGCGGATCAGTGATGTTGGGACGCGTTTGGTATGTCATAAGTGGACCGTTACAGACCCTGGGCGTGGGGGAGAGTGGGATGTCATGTGGGGTGGAAAGTCTCGGCGAATTTAGCCGGTATATGTCTTGGAATATATACTCGTGCTCACGTGGTCGTCATGTGTCTTGCAAGCCTTGCTTCGGAGACTGGCAAACATCTGTCGAAGCTTGCGACGATGCTTCCAAGCTGTGCTCGGCCGTGTCGATGGTCTGTGTCCCAGGCTGAGGCCAGTCTTTGCCTCCGGTCCTTGTCACAAGCTCGTAATCTAGTCCCACTGGGAACCATCGTTCCTTCCTAGTCGTTGCTCGCTGCCCTCCTTCCGCGGCAGACCGTGCTGCTCTTGTGGTTCTCTGCTTCTTGCTTGCCCGGCCACCGAGGAGCGCATCTACGCGGGCTCGCCGCTGCTCGACTGCTAGGTCGAAGGACACAATCGATCGCACGAATGGCGCCAAGTCTTCAGTAATGACAGAGAAGGTGCCATCGAAACAAGATGTTATGAGTCCATCGGAGGTGCTGTCGCCGTCGGATATTGGGTCAAAGGCCGCGGCAAAGTCACATCGGCGGAGTTCATGGCCTGCGGGAGAATATCCTCTGTGCTCCAGGCCTGAGACGACTTCTCTGGATTGCGGAGAAAAATCTCGGATCATGCTCGTGTGAGCTTCTGCAGCTATTGCACTGGCCATGTGTCTTGCATCGTAGCTCAGGTCAGCTTGAATCAGACCGTTGCCAGTAGTGTAGTTGTGTCTGGTCTTGTCAGTTATTGGAGGTAGTGAAGCATTCAAGTGATCACGCTCGAGATGAATACCGCCTAGAACATTGCCGAGCGCATACACGTCCACAGAGCTCATTGTGTCCATGGCTCTGTCGTAGCGAGCAAGAGACTGTAAAATACCATTGTCGTTGTGAAGATCATATGAGCCAGAGAAAAACGCATCAGAGGCAGCAAGTGCGGAGCTTGCCATGTCAACGCCTTGGTCAGCCTTTTCTTCCACCTGTGGGTGG
This sequence comes from Carpinus fangiana, assembly GCA_006937295.1. NCBI lineage: Eukaryota > Viridiplantae > Streptophyta > Magnoliopsida > Fagales > Betulaceae > Carpinus > Carpinus fangiana. The sequence goes on from VIBQ01000017.1 coordinate 849,783, forward strand.
GAGCTCTCTCTGGGACCAAAAGACACGTGGCCGGTATCTGGGCTGTAAGTGTTGGTGCTGACAACCCGGAGCTTCTCTCCGCTTGCATTGACATCGGATCCGGGTGGCCATCGCTGAAGATACCAATTCAAGCCGCCTCTCTCGTCTCCAACCCCCATCTGGCACCAGAATTGCAATTGGTTTATCATAGCTCTGAGATCGTGCCGCTTGCTTTTGTAAAGAGACTCCACAGCCGAACGCTGAAGCGCATGTCCTTCAAGGGCGGCAACTAAAAGCATATAATCTACCGTCAGCTCCACTGGCGAGGGCCGAAACCTCAAGATTCCGTGAAGGGACAGGGCATTGAGCGGGACTAGGCTCTCTTCTGTGCAGGTCAGAATGATAGGTCGCTTTGATTGTACGGCTAAGTGCAGAAGACTCTCCCAAAACAGTCTGTCATCGTCGAACAAGATGTCGACTTCCTCAAAAAGTATAACAGACTGCTTTTGCGATGTAGCCTGCGTTATCGTAGCAAACGCGCTCTGTACCGATGCTGTTTTGTTCAGTGACTGTCCTTTCTTGAGGCCGGATTTCGGTTTGGGGCCTGGTTTGCGAGGCGCGGCCGTAAAGAAGGAGTTCAGAGACTTTTGCTTGGTCATGTCGGGAGGGGGACTTGCTTCTCGTAGCTCGTCGCCACTTTCTGCTGAATCCATGTCGTTAGAAGGCATCGTGCTAAAAGTGCTTCTTTTCACATGATGATTTGAGGCCATATCGCCGACCTTGTCCATGATATCTTTACCACTCCTTCTACTGCCGGAATTAATCTCGAATACGTCGAAGCCAAGTTCTTTCGCCACGGCGTAAGCAGCTGCTGACTTGCCGCATCCATGTGGCCCACTTAGGAGGATGGCGTTGGTAAGCCGCGTAGATGAGCGGTTGTTAGCTGAAATCAACGCCCCACTACGTATTATCGTGCGATGAGAAATTTCCGGGTCGTCGTCGTCACTCAACGCACGTAGATCATTGTCCTCGTCTTCATCGCTAACAATGAAGTCATCCAGTTCTTGGTTCTTCTTTCGCGCCCGCTTCTTTGACTGTGACTGGAGTCGCTGTGGTGCAGCGCCACTGGATGCGGTCTTCTCGACTGCATGAGTGGTTAGGCCGTCGAGCCATTGAGCGAGCAGCGATAGTTCTTTTCCAGCTTGAAGAACTTGTGCTGCAGACTGCGGAGCATACTTGTGACACCATGTCTGTGTATCACATTCTCCGAGATCAAATGCAGATAGAGATGAACTCATTCGCTGTTTCAGGCTTGATATTGCTTGATGAGAGGCAAATTTGTTAGACAATTCGCCACTGACTCTGTCCAAGACTGCAGACCCAGTTTCCACGAATCGTTTCGGCAGTTCAGCTCGTCCGAGCGACCGACTGGAATCAGCTAAGTTCCTCTGAAGAAGAGAGACTACACTCTCGTTGGGGAGGATGTAAGAATGCTTGCCTTTCCACCCTCTAAGACGGAATTCATGTGTTAGCAATCGACCTTGATGTGGTTCTTCTGGTGCTATCTCTACAGGCTCGACCCTTCTAAAACGGCGATCCGGCCAAGGTGCCTCTACGGACCCCCCAGCCCTCACAACCTTTGCTGGTCGATCATAATTGCCAGATTGTGCGGTGAGTTCACCGAGATCAACGATCTGGGCTGGGCGGAGTTTTCGTGGTGTTGTGCCAAATCGAATCGATGTTGAGACCGGCGCGGAAGGTTGTTGTTCGCTTGCTTTTGTCTGTTTAGATGTTGATTTACCAGAGAAAAAGGAATGCACAGGTTTGGTGGGATTCAATGCGGGCTTGAAAGTAGGTGCAAGCTCTTGTTTCAGTTGCGAATCTGGGGGTTCGCATCTCCACGAACCGGCAAGAATATCCTCGATCTGCTGGCCTATATTGCTTCCTGCCACGGGGTCTGTCTCGTAATTGATCGTGACTATGCGTGACTTTTTCGGCCTGCCCACTGTCCTTTTGGGTGGGCTGTCATCTGCAGTGGCGCTGTGGAGGGAGTTGCGTTGCTTGAGTCGACGCTTCTTTGGTGTCCCAAACCCGCCCTTGCCGTTGAGAGCAAGCACTTTTCCTGCAGTGGCATCGGGTGCGTCGACGTTTTTCTCGGTGAGAATCTCAGCTGCACTCACTACCTGATTTGCTCCAGATCCAATGGATCCGTCAGAAATGGCAGGTGCCTCTGCATCGGTATGTATGGTGGAACCGGGCAGCGGAGCTACTCCTTGCGCTGCGGCCTCTTCAATCTGATCAAGCCACGAAACACTTGCACCTGTCGCCGGCGATTCAGTGCATTGCCTTTTGGCTCGGTGTTGGGATGGATCATCAGCGAGTGCGGTCGTGATGGCGTCATTGGTCGAACGCACGCTGGACTGGATCGATTCGTTAGATTCAGCTGAAGCATTCTGCCGGCGTCGTCGAGTTTGTCTGCGCCGAGAGAAGATCAAGCCACTGCCATGGTCGGCCCCGTCTGTGTCGACGTCCGGGTGTGCAACATACGCCACGTCTCCTGGATTGGGATTGTTAGTTGAGTCTGAAGGCGGACTGGCGTCATCAGGCGATCGATCTGCCAAGTGCGAGGGTTCTGCAAGCATGTCAATGGGACTGGATCTTGTGCAGGGGCACATGTCACTAACGGCTCGGTTTCTGGAAGAACGGGTGCACTTTGTGCCCTGCAGAAGCCATGACCATGGTGTGGCTTCCACTAGCCATTGGCATGAGTAGCCTTTGCTACGAGGTTAAAACATAGCATACCATGATTCGCTTCTGACACAAAGAGTTGAAGACTTCCGCAGCACCTTGTGGGGTGGTGGGTGGACGACGCGTGACAAACGGCGGCGGTGACGCGCCGACCGCTAAAGGTCGCCTTGCAGGGCTTAGCGCCCCGAAGGCATAACTTTTTCGACGCCCGAGCTTCGATTTCCGAGATGGCACTCCCAGCAAAGACCTGCAACACATCCGCAGCCATGGCAAGCTCCTGCACGATCGAGGAGCCGCAGGTACTACTGAGCCTACCTCGTCCTCTTGATCCTGCAGAGTCCAATGTGTCTGTAGCCCCAGTGTTTGGCCTGGCGCAGTCTCGAAAGCGCAAGAGACCGGAGCTCGTGGTTGGCATTGACGGAGAATGTGTCAATGTATACGATGTAAGGAACAGATTTCTCGATTTGAATATCTCTACTGACTGCTGCTTAGGTCAAAACTCCTCGCCTGATCTCGTCCCACGCCATCTCGCAGCAAACCCGTCTGACTGCCGCACCATGTTGCCTGTATCAACGGGGTCGTGCCCGAGCCGCTCGAAGATTCACCTATGCGGCAGTGCGCAACAACCTGGGTGCGCCCCAGCACCATCTTTTTTGTTTCCGTGAGGACATCCTGAATCGCAACCAAGGAGCTGCTGTGCCGGTGAAGACATCGACAGACCTTGGGGCCCACAATAACCCTGTTGTCCATATTGAGTCCCATTTTCCTGACATCACGGAAGAGAATGAATCTCATGAGATCCTTGCAATCCAGCAAGATGGTACCATTACTTGTCTCACAGAGGATGTGTCGGAAACAAAGTGGGCTTCCAAGCTGCAGGCGTCGTATGCACCACAAAGCTCGGGATCTCACGTTGACTACGTGCGAAGCTTCGACGGGTCAGAGGCTATTCAAGGCATATTCAAAGATCGCCCAGAAGTATTAGCCGTGCTGCAGCCTACGGCTACTGCCAATCTGGAGGCCCTGCGGCAATTGCAAATTCTCTTTACCACGACTCATACTACCGACGACTCGACTCGCCAAGCACATGCTTATTGTATTCGTCCAGTGTCATCAGTTGCAAACCAGCGGTCCATAGCGCAACACCTCTGTACGTGGGACTTCTCAGTCTTGTCGACCAATGCACAGTCTGTATCACAGCAGAGTCTGGATCCTCGAAATGGTGTGTTTCAACTTCGCATTGGCTCTACATTAGTCAACTATGACCTGTCGTCTTCAGCGGCTCACAGAATCTCCACATTCTCTCCTATCCCATCTTCGTCGACTTTTCTTCCTGTTTCCGCAAAGCTATCGCTCATCTCGTCCAAGACTAGCTGTCAACTCTATGATATCCACTACAAATCTCTTCAAGCCGTCCAGACCGCCTCTGCTGCCCAGGCGGCGAACGCGGGTAGTCGAAAGAGAAAGAGGGTCAGCCTGGATGCTTCGAATCAACCAGTGCGGTTGGTGCAGTACTTTGCTCGACTAGGCCTTGCAATTGGCCTCCTTGGTAACGATGTGATCGGCTATCCAGTGAAGTTGGCCACGTCTACACATTCCAAGCTTGAACGCGGAAGCAGACTCTTCGACGCCATTGGACGTGCAGCGCCCTCTGCATCTACCCAAGAGCAAGATGAGACTTTGCTGTCCCTACTTCAGATGGCGGAGAAGCGCGACACGACCGGTTTTGAGAAACTGTTCTTTCAACTTGTGTCACCGAAGGAAGAACATCAAGCTCCAGCCAAGCTGGCAAAAAAACTGACCGAATCCAAAACTGGCAATTCTGGTAGCGGACTGACAGAAGACCATGTCCGTCGTTTCGGCAGCTGTGCCTTGGCTGCTATCTTCTCGCGAGATGATGCTCCTGCGAAGCAAGATGGTCCCTTTGGGTCTTCCGATGGTGTACGTGTCAAATTCCTCCCCACCAATGTATTCCGATGGCTGTCGCTGTATCAACTGGTTAGACCGGAAAACATATCCAGGGCCCTGCAGCACAAGACATCTCCAACAGCCCGACTACGGAATATTACCTATGAAGGCATTGCAACAGCCGTAGCCGCTGCCGATCCATCGCTTGCGCTACTTTCCGACCTGGTCATCAAAAACTCCCTTGTCTCACACACTGGCCTCGTGCGAGCTCTTCGCATCTTGTTGCGCAGCTTCGACAATCCACAGATGCTGCGGACAGACCGCATGCTTACTAATGGAGACATTGAAGATATCGAGGACCCGTTGAGTGGGACTCCAGAAAACCAGGTGGAAGTGGAGGAAAGCGCTGCGCAATGGGATCTCGACATTGCTTCCATTATGCTTGAGGACGGGCCGTCCGGCCGTGGACTCGCGCTTCGTATCTGTTGCGAAAAGCTTGCGGGTGGGTCGACCTCTAAACAAGTTGTTCGGGCTCTCCGAGACCAGATGTCGCGGCGAGACCTTGCTCTCCTGATTGAGTTACTCCGGTTCGAGCTTGCCAACGGCGGATGGACATCCCGCTGCCTCGACTTCTTTCCGAATCCCGACGCCGATCCAGTCGGTCAGGACGAAATCATTTGGGTCATCTGTGAGCTCCTTAATCGTGCTCTCGACGCTCTCGGTACTGGAGGCTGGCTTGGCTTTGGCACTGGCCCCTCGACCGCCTTCAGCGGTATGGCGACGCCAGACGACGATTCCGAGCAAGCAGATGACGAAATCGCGCTCATCCACCAACTTCGCGAGGATGCATCTGCTGTCGTGGAAGGTGTACAGGAGTCGTCTTTCTTCACGGGCTTCCTCCGCGACTTCATTCGATTCAGTGAAGCACAACGAAGCTCTGCCCGCCGGGGTGGGGCTGGCCCAGGCACTAGCAAGGGCGGGGAGATCACTACCGCGGCAGAGGAGAACATCGATCCGATCCTGCCATTGGGACTCAAGAGCGTTCAGCGCGTTGGAAATACTCGCATTGGTGCAGGTGGTGAGATCCAGAAGAGGAGTCGACGGGACATTGCTGCAAAACTTGGCAAGCAAGTCGGTGTGTACAGTTTCGAGACGATTCGAGTCTGAGCCTGTTTCAATCTTGTCTAGAGTAGTCACGAATAACACGTCCATGAGTTCTAGTTCGTCTGTTTCTTCTGCGTGGGCTCACCATAGGCCGTAGCCCCTCCACACAGCCCATCCTGCCACAGCCCCGAGACTCCCTATACCCCACAGCAGCTTCATCTCTACTACACACCACACCCACAAGATGCCCATGGGCGGGGCATTCTTCATGACGGCCAGATAAGCATCTTCATTACCCATTCTGACGAGTCTGCATCCGCTCAGTATGCTTGCAATTGCAAACACCGCCTGCCGTGGCACATCCCATCTCTTCGCTGCGCGTGTATGCGCCAGGTAGATCAACACCAGCAGCACAGGCAGCAGCGGCCACACCGACGAGACCAGCAGCTTGGACCATGGCACCATGTCCTGCGCATACTGATGATGCACAAGCACCGAGAGCGTAAAGTGCAGCATGCACAGCGTGACGGCGTACGTGAATGTCGTGAGCACATGGTCCAGGTCCTCTTGCTCGCGCTCCTCCTCGGCAGCCGTGGCTCGCTGCTCCTCTAATCGCTTCATGCGCGCATCGGGCGGTAGCTTTGCTGTGCGTTCGGCGTTGATCTTGTCTGCGCGGGCGACGAGCTCCGCTTCGCGCTCTGCGGCTAGGTCGTAGAGTGTCTTGCCCTTTGGGCCAGAGCGGTCGGGCTGTGCCATGGGGATTTGTGAGGAGTGGAGGGTGGGGAGAGATTCGTCGGCCGTGGGTTGGGCCTGACGGCGCTGTTTGCGTGTGGTGCCCATCTTCTTGGTCGTTTCCTAAATTGAAAGGTGGTCTAGTGTCTCGTGGAATGTTTTATGAATATAGGATTCTGGCGCGGACTTTCGTCATCAAAGTCCGTGGCGGAGACCCCTGGCTAGTTTATGCCAATGGTACCTGACTCGCCATTTCAACCTCTCCTTCAAACCTCTTCTTGTTTTCAAGCAAGTGACACACGTATTGAATTGCGCGAGGACCTCTGTAAAACTCTCAATGGCACGATAGCAGGACCGCCCAGACATTGAATCACCACTCTCCAGCGAGTCACGACTGCATTACAAGAACAGCACCATGGCGTCTCCAATATGGGACAAACTCGCAACCCGCATCCCCACCGACAACCTCTCCCTAGCGCTCTACGCCATCCTCCCCTTTGCGATCTGGCTCTACACCGCGCTCCTCTGTAACCTATCCTTCCCCACCCTCCGCAACAGCCACATCCTCCTCCTCATCGCCCACCCCGACGACGAAGCCATGTTCTTCGCCCCCACCATCCTCAACCTCACACGCCCCTCCCTCAACAACACCGTCAAGATCCTCTGCCTCAGCAACGGCAACGCCGACGGCCTCGGCGCCACCCGCCACAAAGAACTCCTCAGCAGCGCCGCCCTCCTCGGCGTCGCCCCCCGCCACGTCGTCTGCCTCGACGACCCCGACCTACAGGACAGCATGACCGCCTCCTGGCCCGCCGCCAAAGTCGCCGCCGTCCTCGCGCACTACCTGCTCCCCGAGGACTACACCCTCCCGTCTGACCCCTCTATATCCACCACCACCTCCTCGTCCTCCATCTTCAAGCCCACGCAGCGCAAACCCGCCCCCGCCGCCAAAGACACCCCCCCACCCCGCCCCCACTCCGACGTCGTCCTCACCTTCGACGCGCGCGGCGTCTCCGCCCACCCAAACCACACGGCGCTGTACCACGGCGCATTAGCCCTGCTGACCCGCCTGCGCGCCGCACACCCCGGGTGGGCGTGCCCGGTGACACTCTACACGTTGACGACAGTGGCGCTGCCGCGCAAATACGCCAGCATCGTGGACGTGCCGACGTCGGTGCTGCTGGGGGTGGCGACGGTGGCGCAGCGCGCGGTGCGCGACGGCTGGGCGGGGCGCGGCAAGAAGGGGGCGCGGGGCGGCGCGGGGCTGCCCTCGTGGCTGCTGTATGTGAGTGGGGTGGGGGGCGTGCGTAGGGGGCAGCGGGCGATGTACGCGGCGCACAAGAGCCAGATGCGCTGGTTTCGGTGGGGGTGGATTGGGATTGGGCGGTACATGGCGGTGAATGACTTGCGGCGGGTGGATTGAGCGGCAATGTGGTGCTGATCGTGATTAACGGTGTTATTTAATACTATGGATTGGAGAGTCGTGCGGAAAGCTATTTGCTAGAGAAAACTATTCGCTGCGCTGTGCAGCGTGAATATCACGCCGTGGCCAATCCCGATGAAATCAGTTTCCGTGAACGCCGTCGCTATAGTCTATCATTGGTCATCAAGTCGGACGACGTCGAAACCATCCTACGACGCCGAGTTCCTATGCGAGGGCGGACCAGGCCGTCTCATCGACTCGCCCAGGTCAATGTCCTCCAGGTCTTCGTCTCGAGGCAGAGCGTCATTCAGACCGCCCATGTTCAGTGCGGGCACCGCTTGCGGCACCACGCTCGGGCTGTAGAGCGGCGGGCCGTCGTATTCTGTCGTCACGCCGCGCCTCTCCATCGGCGGACGCTGGGTGGCACCCATGGCACTGACCACGGGTGTCATGTCGCCGCTGCCATTCATCGCGGCCGCAGCTCGTGCCACGGCCGGCGTGGCGCTGCCAGCGGTGTGGGGGTGGGAGGTCGAGGTGCTGCGCTCAGGGGCCGTGGACTGCGGATAGAGCGGCGGTGAGGCGGGCACGTCCTCGTACATGGGAGGCTGCTCCTCGTCCCACGAGATGCCGAGGCCGGCACGCTCGGTGACGACAACTTGGAACTGTGCCCTGAGCACGCGCGCCGCGCCGGAAGGGGTGGCGACGCCAGGCCGCTTCGTCCACGCCCACTCCTCGGCAACGACCAGCTCGATGACCAGCGAGTGCGTGACGCTCAGCCCGGTGGGGGAGTCCACGTCGCAGAGCGGACGCACGTGGCCGGAGGGCCGGATGCGGAATTCCATCTCGATGTTGCCGTCGTCAAAGTCGCTCTTCCAGCCTTCCTTGAGCTCCATCTGACCCAGGGGTCGGACGTCCTCGTGGGCGATGCCGCGGCCCTCGCCACCAACCTTACCGGCGTGCCTGGGGCAAGCGGGCGAGACCATCTTTTCAGTCTCTTCGAGGCGCCAGGACATCTTGCGCAAGCGCCAGCGCTGCTGATGATCCTCGTGCTTCTCGGTCACGCCGGCGAGCTTCATCAGAACGGTACTCTCGCCGATGGGGTAGATGGTTGGGGACATAGTCACGTGTGCGGTGAGGTTGGTGGGTGGAAAGACGCGAAGGCTGTTCTTCTCGGGAGCGGGCATCAATGCGCGCGAGAGCGGCAACGGGTGGCGGAAGGTGATCTCCTCGGCGCCCTTTGAGGGTGTGGGTCGCGTTGTGGCGCGGGCATCGAGATGATATTCGAGATTGCCAAGCATGCCCTGGGTGGACGCGGGCAGGTGGCCGGGCAGAAGGTAGGAGAATGGGAAGGAGTGGTCGCCCGCTCGCAGAGTCTTGGGGTCGGTGATGAAGGTCCACTTGAACAACTCGGTGGTCTTCTTGGCGCATTCAGGACAGTCTTTTGCGACGGGCTTGCGGGCGGTGATGGTGGCCAGCAGTTGCATGGTGAAGGTCTGTAGAGTCACCTCGGGCTCGACGACGGCGATGCGCAGCTGGCCAGAGAAGAGGGCGCCGGTCGACTGGGTGGGGGTGCCGAAGAAGATGTTGGGGGGGGACTCAATGACAATTGACATTGTGCTGGCGGCCTTTGCTGGGCGGCTGGCCGGCGAGGGTGCGCCGTTCGCCTGCTGGCCATGGATGAGGGGGGAGTCTGCACGCTTCTGTTTGCCCTTGGCCGCATCGTCCTTGGAGCGGTCGCGCGAGGAGTGGCGTTTGCCCGTCAGACCAGACAGGCTGGGCCGCTTGATGTGATCCATGAGCTTTGGCGAGGGCTGCTGTTGCTGCTGCTGCTGCTGCTGCTGCTGCTCAGCGCTGGGGGAGAGTTGCCCAAGTAGGCGAGCGGGCATGCTCCACGAGAGTGCCGGAAGCGAGGAACAATTGTGGTGGCTTGCGGGCAGATCGAGCAAGTGTCTTGGCGAATTGGGTAGAGGAGATGCAGAGTAGGAGCAGCAGGGGCGTCGACCGCTCTCGGTGGTTCAATTGCCAGAACAATGCAGGAGTCCGCAGAGATCCAGAGAGCGGGAGAGACGCAAAGTGTTGCAGAGAGAGAAAAAGTTGGGAAGTGAAGGCCAAGAAGACGGTGATGGTGGCAAGTGCTGCGGGCAGTATGTGCGCGTGAATAGAGAGCAGAGCAGCACGTTGTTGAAAAGTCGGGTAACCAATTTCCCGTCGCGTGATCAAGCGCCCGAGTTGCGCTCGCTGTCCGACGGCGCGCCTGGCTTGTGCTGGCCGGGGCAGGAGAAGCGACAGCAGACGGTGCTAATTCGTAATAATATACCAGCCTGGGGGGGGGGGGGGAGCGCGAGCATGCTGCGGGCCCCACACCGCCAGTGCGTCCATTCGGCAGGCCCATGCGCCTGGCTTGTCACCCTGCTGGTGCATGCACGCATTTACCCCACACTTTCCCCCTGCACGTTTTCATCGAGGCTTCTGCCCCACTATGATGCCATTCCACGCGCGTGTCAGACTGTGTGCGGATCACCACTCTGTCCTGGAATGTTTCTCCGAGCCTGAGCCCCCGCCGGGCACGATCTGCAGCGCCAGCAGCAGTCGCAACGGCGGTGGCAGCACTGGCTGCGAAAGACCCGGCCCTCCAGGTGACTTGCGCGGCGCCGCGTCAGTGCTGTCTAGTCTGTGGTGTGCTCGTTTTTTTCTTCTTTGGGGGCAGAAACCCTGTCTGAATCCACTCGCCAGCGCGTTTCCATCGAGTAATGATATGCTAATGCGGCTGTCCGTGCCCACCGACGCCGTACACGTGCACTCTAGGCGCGTCTGGCTTGTCCCCTACCACCCCACCCTGTGCCACGCTGGCGTCCCCCCCTGGCCGGGCTGCGAGGTACATTGTACCTGGCGCTTGCATCGCTCTGCCACCAGACCCTGCGCCAGAACTTTCTAGCTTGCGTGCATCTCCGTGGGCGGTCTCAGAGCCTCTCCTTAAGTCACGCGCCCGCCCGGACTTACCGAGCCTTCACTTCCACACCGGTAGAGCAGTCTTGGGAGGTGAGATCCCGCTTAGCCTTTGAGCTGACAATGCCCTCATTCCTCCCCGAGTCAATGTAACCCCTGTCATGCGAGGCCATGCGAGTGCACAATGTCGCAAGCGCCGGTGCCTATGTCGTGAGCGATCGCCTGTCTACCTTTCACATGCCTTCCAACCCACCGGTCCCTGCTTGTTCATCTTGGCAAATCCGTTGCCATGGATTACTCGCGGTCTGCTTCTCCCAGAGACAGAAAGATGCCTCAAATTTGAACACTGACTTCCCTAAATTGACAAGATGAAAAGAGGTCCGTGCGACACGGTACTCGCAAATCATATCCTTTCCAGTATGGCAAAGTGTACATCCATTGTCTCCAAAGTTCGCCCGTCCACAAAATTTATTTGGAGATTATTCTGCATTTGTGTCTAGTCTTTGATCTCGTGTTGAATAATTTTTTTTATTATATTCTCTCCCAGAAAAAACATCCTCGCGCACAAGGACTCACTACATGCTAACTCAAGTGAACATCAATGCTCGCTATCGACTGGCTACTTTTATGACTTTATTGAGGGATCAATTTTCAGGGCTGTGGTTCTCCCGCTTGGACACGACAGCAAGGTTCCTCCTGCTGCAAGCATGCATGCGTTCATGATCGACCCTTTGTCATGAGGACGAGCATTACATCCGCAAATAAGACTGGAGGCATGTTATCCTTGTTTGGCATTTCGCGCTACGACTGACTGCCTGGTGGGCAGCCTACGGTGCCATATCTAGCTGGCTGCAAACTGCTTCTGGATCTGGGGCTACTTTGGTGGGACTAGTTTCAGGTACATCACCTGGGACCTTACTTCGTGACGGACGCATCTTTACGGGTGCCGAGAATCCTGTCGAGTATCCGCTTGAACCAAGAACGAAAGTTTGATTGAAGTGGAAGCTAACGTGGGCAAGATGCATCCATGCTAATGATGAGACAATCAAGAAACTTGGGAATGATGATCGAAAGCTAGGTTTGTCAATGCTTTCACAGAGGCAAATGACACATCACCAGAGGCAAGAGTTATACGAGGACCACAAGGTCCATGCCTGAACTTCTCGTAAGCACTCAAGCCACAATGACAAGTAGCTATACTTTCGCGCTTAGTATCCGACATATTCCGGGCCTTATCCATCATCCAGCACGCTACATTTGAGGGGCCAAATGAAAAGTGATGAGCATTGACCACGTTTCTCGTAACCTTGAATACACTAAACGGCAAATACGAGATCGCCAAGTCGTTACATCGTTCACCATCCGTACGACCGTGCGCAATTATATGAACATGTGTTTTCCTGTATTTTCTTGATTTTCATCATGCAGCAAAAATGCGCAGCTATACTGTGGTTGCAGGTCTCGCCTACATTGCAGCAGCAACGGCTTCTGGTTTAACTTCATGTCTTGATGCCGCCTCTGTGACCTACAGTACTCCCGACTCACCACATTTTCAAAATCAAAGTTCAGTCTACAACGTTAACGCACAATTTGCCCCAGTCGTCGTTGCGCTCCCCAGCACCCCAGAACATGTCTCCTCAGCTCTTACATGTGCCTCGTCACAAAACATCAAAGTTCAAGCCAAGGGCGGAGGACATTCATTCGCCGGCTACGGTAGTGGTGGCAAGGATGGCGCTCTCATCGTCGACATGGAAGCATTCCAGGACATCATCGTCAACACCGATGGCACCGCAAAGATTGGCGGCGGCGTCCGTCTAGGCAACCTCGCCGTCAGCCTGTACAAGCAAGGCAAACGCGCCATGCCTCATGGCTCCTGCTCAGGCGTCGGCATCGGCGGCCACGCAACCCACGGTGGCTACGGCTACGCCTCACGCGCCTGGGGCCTGACGCTCGACACCATCCTAGCCATGGATGTGGTCCTCGCCAACGGCACCATCACCACCGCCTCTGCCGCCACCAACCCCGACATTTTCTTCGCGCTGCGCGGCGCCGCCGAGTCCTTCGGCATCGTCACCGCCTTCCACACGCAGACCTTCCCCGCGCCCGAGTCTGTCGTCAACTACTCTTTCGCCTTTGAGTCGATGTTCAACGGCACCGACAGCGCCGCCGCGACCGCCGCGCTGCTGCACATGCAGGACTTTGCGCGCAACGCCTCCGTCGTCGACCGCTCCCTCGGCTTCGGCACGTACCTCGATGCCGGTAGGTGGCAGACCTCGGGCGCGTACATGGGCTCGCTCGAGCACTTCAACGCCGTCATCAAGCCTGAGTTCTTGCGCGGCTTCCCGCCGCCGGACACGGAGCGCGTCGAGGTCGTCAGCTGGACCGACAGCCTCGCTATTTTGGCGGGAGAGCCGCTCGAGACACCGCTGCCGGGCTACCTGTACAGCGAGCATGACGACTTCTTCGCCAAGAGCGTCACTGTGCCTGAAGCTGGCGCGGATGGCACCGTTGGTGTATCGGCGGAGGCGGCCACGGCGTACTTTGACTATATTCGCCAGTATGGCCAGTTCAATGCCACGAGTGGGTGGTATACCATCTTCGATCTGTATGGCGGCGCAGACAGTCTCGTCAGTGTGCCTGCATCGGACTCCTCGGCGTATCCGCACCGGGACACGTTGTGGGTGTTTCAGCATTACGGATACGCGTTTGATTTTGACGCGCCGTTTCCGAGCGATATTCATCCTTTCATTGACGGATTGAACGCGGCAATTCCAAACGCACAGCCGCAGACACATTTTGATGCATATATCAACTACCAGGATCCAAGCTTGAGCCCCCAGGAGGCCCACAAGCTGTATTATGGAGACGACCTGTACAATAAATTGGTGGCACTCAAGGGAATCGTAGATCCAGACTTTGTGTTGTGGAATCCACAGGCTATTGGGACTTCGTAAAGTCATCTTATCATGTTCATAGATAGTTTCCCAAGTAGGTAGAAGGTGCTCTTCCAGGACATAATTGTGCACAATCCTGGCTCATTCAAGTCTCTCCTGTCAAAAGATCCAAGAAGCCTTGCTTGCTCATCTCGTTGACTTTCTCCGCGCGGCGGTCAATGCCGACAACTTCTCCAGGTACTCGCTGTACCTCGCCCCGTGCCTCTTCGCCCTTGACTTGTGCAGCACGAACAGCATTGAACAACTTCACGACGCCGCGTTGTGCCATCTTTCGAAGTCGCTTCTCATGCTCGGCAACTGCTGCTGCCGATACCTCGGTCGTCTGAACGCCCAGAATGTCTCTGACGTGGCCTTTATCTTGCAGCGCCTTCTTGTCATGCGTCATCTTTTTCTTCGCCTGGGCTTCTAGTTTGATGTCGGCACGCTGCTCGGCGTTAGATGCTGCCGTGGCGGAGCGCGCGAGCACAGGGTCTGCGCGCTTCGAGGTTGTGAGTTTTGAAGAGAGAATGGCGGAGATAGAGGACGCGAAGGCTGTGGGATCATTGCGTTTCTTCGTCTGGCGTCTATTGCCACCTGAAGCCTGAGTGGTAGCAATCTCATCATCGTTGTCATCTTCAGAATCTTCGGAATCTTCCTCGTCTTGCTCAGAGGGTGCGTCTGCAACGTCGAATTCGTCATTGTCTGCGTCTTCGTTGTCTTCTGCATTGTCGTCTTGCAGGTTTGGTAATTGTATACCACTGCCATTGTCTTCTGATTCACTGGCCTCTTGCTCACCAGCAACTGCACCAGATACAGCCTGCAAGCCTTCTTCCGTCTTCTTGATTTCAATTTCGTCTTTAGGTTTTCGCACCCCAATAGCAGTAGAATTGGGACCACTGGCATTCCTCTCGTCTGGCTCTTCTTCCGAGGAGCTATGGTATGCAGAAGGCTTCATTTTCTTGAATCTTGGCTTCGTTTTCTTCTTGCGGTCTGGGTGGTTGGGTCCATCTGTGGCGCGCTTACGCTTGTGCGATGTTTGCGCCGAAGGCATGTTGGGTATTTCCTGCTTTTGCAAAGTATTTGAAGTAGATAGGTAGCAAAATGTGAGTTTCAATGCAAAGTATTCTAAACATCGGAAGCTGCAGAATAATTTCTGGCCAAGGTTTGGGGCTCGGCGGAACATTTCCCGCGAAACGTTCAACGATGACCTCAAAAGTCATGTGCTTGCGTCTATCTTTCACTTTCTTCCGGTATACCTCACCCTGCGCATTTCCTTGCCCTCCACAGACTCCACAGCGTTGGTTTATCTGTCTAGACGGTGTTCTGTCAGAGGTCAGAGACTGAAGCCAGCTCTGACAGCACAGCAACCGCCCACAGACTTTCCTTTCGCCCCACCACCCAACCAGCACAATGTCCGAACGCAAAGTGCTCCAGAAGTACTACCCGCCCGACTTCGACCCATCCGCCATCGGGCGCACACGCAAGCCCAAAGATGCCCCGGCAGCGTCCAAACTCCAACAAGTGCGCCTCATGGCCCCCTTCAGCATGAAATGCACCACCTGCGGCGAATACATCTACAAAGGCCGCAAATTCAACGCGCGCAAAGAAACAACCGACGAGACCTACTACGCCATTAAAGTCATCCGCTTCTACATCCGCTGCACGCGCTGCAGCGCGGAAATCACCTTCAAAACCGACCCCAAGAACAACGACTACGCGAGCGAGCGCGGCGCGCGCCGCAACTTCGAGCCGTGGCGCGAGGCCAAGCTCGCCGAGGAGACGGAAGAAGAGCGCCTCGACCGCCTCGAGCGCGAGGACGCCGAGCGCGACAAGATGCAGGAGCTCGAGGCCAAGACGGTCGACGCCAAGACGGAGATGGCGATCGCGGACAAGCTGGACGAGATCCGCACGCGCAACGCGCGGCTGGAGCGCGGCGGCGAGAGCGGCGCGGCAGAGGCGGCGGTGCAGCGGCGCCTGGAGGAGCGTGACGAGGCGCGCGAGCGCGCGGAGCGCGAGGACGAAGACGCGGCGCGGCGCGCGTTCATGAGCGCGACGGGCGAGCGCGTGAGGCGGCTGGCGCAGCTCGAGGATGGGGGCGATGTGCCTGTTGCGAGTGGCGGGGCGGGCGAGGGGCCGCGGGTGGAGGGACCGACGGGCGATATGGCGGAGAAGGTTGATAGCGCGCCGACGTTTGAGCGGAAGCGCAAGCGGAAACAGGATCTGGGGGCGGCGCTAGGGATCAAGAAGAAGAAGGCGCCTATGGGGTTGTCGGCCTGAAGTGCTCAGTCCGGCGTTGTGTTCTTCGTAGCGGCGGCGAATGCGTTTTATGAATCAAGATGAAAGTTAATGGACCACGACTCTGCACCAAACAAAGACGACTGCATATGCATGAGACGAAGAGATCAGTGAATCCCGAGGTGATGTGTCCAATGTACTGCTATATGCCGAATTACAAAGAATACCTCGTCGCCAACGCGTACCGTCGTTGGGGGAGTTGACCTCCCCTCCCGAGTAAAAATGCTCGTGAAAATCTACCTCGTGAAATACAACGCTCATGTGTCCATACATCTTTGAATACCAGATTGTAACGCCGTCGACACGCAGACCCAGTACATTTGCACAGCCCCAAAAAAAAGACGGGGTCCCCAAGAGAAAATCCACGTTTCTTTACTCCCCGCCAAAACGCTCACCAGCCAACCTCGCTCTTCTCGATGCCGAAATGCTTCATGACCTCGTCCTTGAGCTTCCGCGTCTTCTTGCGGATGACCTCGCGCTCGTCCTCGACGCGGGCAAACTCGGTGTCCTCGCGCTCGTTGTAGTTCCACACCCTGGTCGTGTCGGCGTGCAGCTGGTCGGCGCGGAACCACATCTGCCACTGCAGCTCCTCGCTGCGCGTGCGGTACTCATTCCACTTGCGCAGCAGCTCGGCGCCCTCGCGGTCCGAGTCCTCGATGCAGATGCCGTACTGGCGGCAGTAGCACGCCGTCATGCTGGGGCAGTTGACGCCCTGGCGCTTGAAGATGTACTGCCACATCATCTCCATGGCGCGGCCCGTGTACTGGTCGAGCCAGTCGTCCTGGATCCACTGGCGCAGGCGCTGCCACTCTTCGAGCGAGACGCCGCGGATGGCGTCGCGCGAGGCGGCGAACTGCGAGCAGCAGGTCTGCGCAAAGTAGCGCGGGAATTCCGACTCGCCGGGGAAGAGGCGCCCAAAGAGCTCGAAGTTGAACATGTCCGACAGGCGGTGCGGGTCGATGGCGTGTTCGGCGTGGGCGGGGTTGAAGGTGACCCAGGAGGGACAGCCGGGCCAGTGATCGCAGCGGGTGTTGACGTAGCCTTGCTCCATGACATATGTGCGGTTCATCATGTTGATGCTGTTGGTCGAGTTTTCGCTCATGAGCAGGTTGTTGTGCCAGGCAATCTCCTGGGTGTGAAAGAAAAAGGTAACGTCGTTCAGGCGGTCGTAGTGGTCCACGATGTAGGTGAGGTAGACCATGGCCTCACGGCCGTGGTTCTTCTCGAGGTGGTAGTCGGCCGACGGGTCGTCCACAATGTAGATGGCCTTGTCTGTGATGTTGGTGAGGCGCTCGTGGATCCAGTCGACGGCCTTCTCCTGGGCGGAGAGGCGGCCAGAGACTATGGTGGCGGTGTAGTCGCCATTGCCTTTGCCGGTGGCACCGGTCTTGGAGGTCTCGCTCTCGCCAGATAGGTGGATGTCTTCCGGAGACGTGACGGCGGCGGGGGGCTCTGGGCGGGTGTCGCTTGCGACCTCGCCTGCATTCGTCAGAGCGTGGATGTTGTCTGGCGAGCGGAAAGCGGTGTAGGCGGCGGCGACGCGGCGCCGTGTGTCGGTGCTGTTCTGAGAAAAGGCCGAGATGAGGAGGAGGATGATTGCCACGACGGCGACAAAGTAGTACTTGCGCGAGACGCGGAAGCGCGGGGAGTTGGAGTAGGCCATGTTGGAGTTGGGCTGCGGCTGCATTGCCAGCGGCCGAGCAGGGGGTGGAGATCAGACCAGGGGAGATCGGAGGAGAACAGTTTGCAGCGCGGCAGCCACCAGCATGACCCCGCGTGCGATGGTCGCGAGAGCTGGAGGAGTGCGGGAGGAGGAGCAGTGCAGGAGCGCTTGCGATAGAGCCCAGAGGACGTGGGGCAGGCCGTTGTATGGGCGAGGCAGAGGAAGAAGAGTGAACGGAGGGTGAGGCCCAATGCGACGGACAGTCGAGCGCCACAGGATGGCACCCAGCCGGCACAGCGAATGGTACTCTGCGAAGGCCCGAAGCGCGTCCCCTTTAGGCCTGCTGGAACACGTTGCGGCTGTCAAATTCTTCACTGCGTAGACCACGCCTGCTCTGGAACCTCGGGCAAGGATTGCTTTGCAGCACCGGCAGTGGGATTACTATATGTCCTTTGGTGGACCCCGGCCAGCAAATTTCGATGGCGCGCCTCGATGCAGATGGCGAGTACGACAAGACCTGACTAGCTCGTCCGTTTCTAAGGGCCGCAGTCGCGCCGCCTCGCTCCCACCTGCAGATAGCCTCCCGTGCTAGGGGCGATTGCCCTTACTTTAACTCGTCTCGGAGGCGCTGAGATGCTGTTCACTGCCGCCCGCCCGCTCACGCGTGGCCGAAGTATTGCTCCGGCATACTCTGCTCTTGGCAATCGGCCCCCTTCATTCGCCAATGCTCTTTTCCCACTTTCAAAGTCGTCTCCGCAGCAAGATCGGGCATGAAAACATCCCCGCAACTACCAGGGCTACTCTCAGCATCTTGTGGTTAGTTGGTTGGGCCGCACCGTTCGTTGGAACTGTTGCGTCAGGAGTAGAGCCAGTCGGAGTGCTTGCTGCGCTCTTCTGGAGCCTTTCGCCACACATGCCGCGCTTGAAGAACAGCTGGTCGGCCTGCTCAAGAGAGCCTGGACTCGCTCCTGTGTCCGCATGAGGAGCTCTAGGAACACTGCACACATCTTGACCGGTTGAGCACTTTGGAAGCTCCCCCAGCTCCTGGGTGTCTGTCGTGTTGAAGTAAGCCCGGATATATGACACCGTCACCACGGCATCCTGCATTGGCGGACCGCGCGACCAGTATGCGTTGCCGTCGCTCCAATGGTTGATGGCGAGGTAACCCTTGGAATGCGGGTAGTCGTATTCCATCATCTTGAGGAGCAGCCCGTCCGCATAGAAGTCGACTCCATCCTGTGTCCAGTCGAAGCGGTACTCATGAAAACCAGCGCTGGGTGTGAAATTCAGTGAAACCGTCTCGAAAGTATCCGTCCTTGCCGCATCGTAACCCGCGGCCGCTGATTCGGGAGTCTGCATGACTAGAAAGATAGGACTCGCGGTGGAATTGATCGCGCTCCCTAGATATTCCATGTCGATTTCCTGCGTATCGTTGTGGTACTGTAAAAATCAGCATCTTTGCCGTACTCTGTTTAGAATGTCGTCCAGATCGACCACCCACCCAGAAGAATCCCACGCAGGTTCCTGGAATGGAAGGCTGCTTCATGCCAATTCTAAAGCTGCCGTATTGCATGTCGTGCCTCCTCGCCACCATCTCGCCCATTGGGACCATGCCTGCTACCAATTCACTGCGAACCCACACCTGCAATCCTGCGTCTCCGCCGTGAATGCCCTGGCCACTCCAGGTATCTGCATCTGCATAGGGATTCGGAACGAGGCTCGACAGTGTTGCATCTTTGCCGTAGTTTCCCCTCGCTGCTTTAGCTGTGACATTGTACACTTGAGGTTGCCAGCAAGGATTTTCTGGAAACACCGATTCGAGATGGAGAAAGTCGGTCTCAAGGGCATCGGTGAATAGATGAGAGGCCTGGCTTGCCGTATCGGCTACACGGTAACCGCAGTCGCAGGACGAAGCCGCTAAGTGAATGCTCGGTCAGCGCTGGTGTAAATACATAGGGTGTGTAGGAAGCTTGCCGGCCACCACAATCAAGGCGCACAGCACAGCGCGGTGACGCATTGTAGGTCCTATTGGCATATAAACAAAGTGCAGGTAGTGAGACGCTCAACTACAGTTGCCCAATAAGCCCTTCACGAATTGGACGCCGCGCAGATATTCTCCTTTTGGGTCGGCAGGAAATCGCGAAGCAAGAGGAAAGAACGACAGCAAATACAGCGGCAAGTTGATTTTTAAGGCAGAAAGGGCCATCACCTCAAGCAGATTCGCAAAAAAAAAGTCTAATGTCATGCACATCATCTCGTTTCAGCAGCGGTATCGTCAACGTGACATGTTCCGCATTTAATCATGACGAAGGTCTAATATAGGGGTGATTCACGTCCCCTTACATCAATATGTAGCTCCACAAATCTCACCCATGACGAGCTTTTGAGCACCGGCAAAACATTTTTGCTTGGCCGTAGCTGAACGGGCATGAACACCGGGCATGACTACACCACTGAGAAACGACGATCATGGGTATCACAGGAATCCAGACTCGGACAAAAGTCTATGCCGCCCGGTCAGCATTGGTGGGGTCATCGGCAGGGGTAATCCTTACCTCGCAATCTTTTCGTCCTCCCGCTCTCTTGGCTCAACCAGCAGACTCTTCTCGTACATCTCATGCACGTCTCCCGCCGACATCATCATGGTCAGGATGTAGTCCTGCAGTTCCGGTACGGGTTTGAATGTGTACGAGACATTCTGGTACGTCTGGATCTCTCGTATGATCTCTGCCGTCTTTGTACGCTTGGCGAAGTTTATCAGGTCGGTCTTCTTGATCAACGACGGTATGCCGTCCTCAATGAAGGTCAGATCTGTAAGGTACACACCGAAGAAAGGTATGCAGGGAGGATTCGCGGCATGCAAAGCTTCACGGTATTCTGTGAAGTTCTTGGTGCTGCCCATCATCCTCCTCATCTTTTCGAGGACCGACATGGTCGCCTTGTTGACCTCTTTCCACGTCCGGTTGAGTCTATGGATGGGTGCTGTACCTAGCGCCGATATGATGGATGTTAATGTAGAAAAGTTGGACATGGCCAGACACTTGTCGGCTACCGCAACGAAGTGCTTGATGACTGCTACACGCTTCTTTGTCTCGCTCTGAGCAAGGATCATTTCCGCTACCCAGTTCGTCAGGCGGTTGGAATGCAGGATGAGTGCTTTGACATTCGCAGCAGCTTCGGAATCTGATGGCTGCTTCTTTTGCCAGATTTTGTTCAGGCACTCGTGCGGCTTGATCTTTCCGTAGAGCCTTGACTCGATTATTGTTAGTTGCCTGGCAAATTCCATAGGATCTATGTCTTGAAACTTGAGCTTCTTCATGTTCTTGGGTAGTATCGGCTGCGGCGAGCCGACATTGTTCGGAACAAGTCGTTTGTTCGACGGATCCTCGCCTCTCATCCGTTGCTCAATAACTTGCATCAGCGGTCGAGCGCCGGGCGTGCTGGACGACGCCACTGTGTCTCTGGCGAATAAGCGCACTTTATGTATAAGGTCCATGCTCGCAGAATCATTGCCTTCCATCCAGTAGCTGTCAAACCAGCTCTTGAGAACGTTGACAATACGAAAACGTATTGGGCCTTGCTTTCTCTCTTGCCAGATATTTAGCTCCTCGGCGGTGATGTCTGATGGTGGCTGAATAGTCCATCTTTCAATGAGCAGTTCAAACAGTTCTTGGGCGGTGGTGAAAGATTGGTACGTTAAAAGGAAAGTCACTTTGAAAGGCGCATCGTATCTGTCATGTCGCGTCAACTGTTCCACCAAGCCGGTCAAAGTGCCACCTCTGATGGTTGGAGGATCTGATTTCGCATCGTACTGAACCTCAGCTTCATGTTCCAGTCGCAAGTACGGCGGTGTGTCGTCGTCTGGCCGTGGTGATACGGGTACTTCGCCAAAGAATTTTTGAATCTTGGAATTCGAACTGTCATTCCCATGCACATAAAGTCCAGCA
Source organism: Carpinus fangiana (assembly GCA_006937295.1). Lineage (NCBI taxonomy): Eukaryota > Viridiplantae > Streptophyta > Magnoliopsida > Fagales > Betulaceae > Carpinus > Carpinus fangiana. Next base: position 871,461 of record VIBQ01000017.1, read on the forward strand.
GCAGGATTGCCGGGCTCAGAGAAGGAGACTGCAGAACTAATGTCACCCAGTAGAGATCTACCTGTCTCTTTCGATGATATAGATGCTGCAGATTGATGACCAGTATCTTGCGAGAAGCGGTGAGATACAGTTTCTGGTGAAGATGCCGACGGCTGAAGCGTGTCAAGATACTTTTGCAGGCAGTAGTTGACTTGCGAAGTTGTGTTTTCCAACGTCTTCGAGACGGATTTGGCGCGGTTGATGCGCTCTTCGAGTGAATCGCTTCGATTGTTTGACCACTCGTCTGCCAGAGGTGCAGCTATGGCTTGGCAAGAGATGACAAGCTCTGCCAGATAGACGTAAGCTCTCTGCTTTTGTGTTCCAAATTCGCTTGCTTGTGAACTCTGCAACTTCAGATCAGCCGCGGCCAGGTTTATGGATTCCATAGTCATCATCCATGGTCTGTACAGTTCAACAACCCTTGAACAGGCGTTGCAAACTTCGTCCCCCAGGCGTTTGTGCCGTGTGTGGGCAATGATCTTCTCCTGGAACACAAAGTGTTCCTCGAGCCTTCGAATGCCGGCCACGATCAGTCGCTTCAAGTCATTCATGCGATCAAGGACACCATGCTCGAGAGTTACTGTAGGCTCGACTATTGGTTCAACATCGTGCTGTTCAATGAAGGAGCCAGACGGCACATCTTTCTCCACGAAGCCATTGTTTTGCCAGTTGCCTCCAGCAGCACTTCCAGCAACGAACCCGGGAAACAGACGGGGTATCTCCTCGCCCCGTTGTGCCTTAGCGACTTCTACGAAACCATGCACACCGTTGAGCACACCGTCAGCTTCTTGAAGGCACTTTGCAAACTGGTCGCCCGGAGCGTAGTCAGATGCGGCAATGTGAGACGAAAGCACAAGCTTCGAGAAGCGCGACATCATGTCTCGAAAATGAGGATACAAGGTTTTGTTGGACGAAATGATGGACGGCGTTCCCGAGTGGTTGTCGGTCGTGCCAGAGCCGGCCGCCAAAATCAAACGCAGGTGGTCTGACATGTCTTCCGCTCGGCGGACGAATTCCCATCGCTCACGGTGATTGATGGCCTGGCGATACCTCTCAACTGAGCGTCTCATGTCTTCCAGCATCCGATTCCAGGTCAAAGGTACCGCTTGCCCATCATCGAAGAATTTGTGTGCCGCGGGGTCACCAACAAGCGTTGTTCCGCCAGTGGCGAAGGACTTGTGGGATTCGGGCGCCCTGCCGGAACTTGCAAGCGTACCAGTGTGAGAGTCTCTGCTGGCCGAGGCCAATGTTAGTGATTCCATGGAGGTGGCAGGAGATGCACCATCCGAAAGGTAGGACAGCCGCTTCGCCGGCTGCTTGTATGTTAGTCAACTTGGCTAGCAAATCTGGAGATGAATACTGACCAAGGAGCTGCGTGAGCGCGACCCATCTTCAGCCTCCGAAGCCGAGTAGTCTGCCTCATCATAGACTCCTGGCGCCGACGGTCCCCTAACCTCGCCCTGACGTGAGGCGAAGGCGTTGGCCGAACCACGATACTCGCCTTTTGGGCCGGCTGCTAGCGCGGGGGTGGCAGATTTTAGTGGAAGCTCGACGGTGCTAACGCCAGTCATGGTGTTGAAGTAGAAGAGACGGCCATCCGGGGTAGTTTGAGGTATCCAGAAAATAGCTTCCTCTTGGTCTCGTTGAAGTTGTGCTCCGTTGGCAGATGGGAAGCCATTCTGCAGCGTTTGACCGGGCCCCAGATCAAAGTCGCGGTCGTCCATGTCGCCCTCGGAGGACAGGTCCTCGGCATCGAAGCCCTCGCGAGGAGCCAGGCCTTGGTCGATGCGCGCGGCCTCGGTCTCGCCGATCAGGACGCAGTAGTTGCTTGGGAACCAACCGCGCTGGCCGTTGATGACTCCATCCCACCATCCACTCTCGAGCTGTGTCAGGACCTGTATGATTTCGCCTTGGTGGAAACTCAGACTTGTACGGTCGTCGGCGTCGTAGTCGTAGAGCGCTCTGACGTACATGCCCGGGGGCGAGATAGTGCCTGTGTAGCCCTCCATGGTTCGCTGCAAGCCTCAGCCGGGGTCGTCTGCTGGGGTTTGTGTATTCGAAGCCCGCGAAGCAACAACTTCTAACCTTGGCATGTGATTGGCGGTCGGCGAGTCGAACGTTTCAGGCCAGAAGCGCGATAGGCAGGAGGGAGAGACGTGCCGAATAATTCTTCAGCCGCCCCAGCGCAACCGGCGGGCCGTGTGTGTAAATGTGGTACGTGGGGAATTGTGGGTGAGGCAGATTCGTCGAAGGATTCGTCGCCAAGTTGCCAGCAACTGGCAGATGGCACATATGTCTCAAAAAGCGGGGAAAGGAAAACGAAAGACTCAGAGAGAAACGAAGGGCGTTTGGAGGGTGCCGAAACGGGGCGCGGAATGTAGGGACAGGGCAATCGCGGAGATGCGAGGACGAGAGGCAGGAAGAGTGTGCGCGCGGGGTGGAGGGACGGCGTGTGGGGCAGTCGAGTCGGCAGGGGGAACGCAGACGGGCGAGATAGAGAGGAAAGCAAAGGGTCTGCAGCGAGCGGCAGCGCCGGGGAGAGGCAAGGTGTGGAGGAATGAATCGAGGGCGTGGGGCGTCGCACAGAGGCACAAACCTCTGAGGAGGAAATGACAGGGCGAGGTCGAGCGTCGCGGTGTGTGGACGGTACACAGGAATAAGAGGTCGCCAGGCGTCGTCGTCGTCGTCGTCGTCTTCGTCGTCGCGCCGGCCGCCAGCTTGGCCTCCCTCAGCCGCGCCAGCCAGAGCGCACGCCGCCGACCTCCGCGCTACGTATCACCGTGCGATTCAATGTCATACCTCGCTTCGTCACCTGCTGGACGGCGCGAGCTGGTTGCGTGCGACCCCGCACTGCGTTCCTCACACGGCGCGACGAGTCAGGAAGGAAATAGGCTTTTCTTGCATAACGGAAATAAGAGCTAATGTACAGTGTGTCTATGGTCGCTATGCCACAAAAGGTATCTCAGGTGCCCTGCCCTGCGCGCCGCACGCACCGGGCTACTGTCTGGGCCAGCCGAGGGAAAGGGAAGATTAGAACGTGGTACGCGGCGCCAATGTAGAAGTACACCGCAGGATCAGGCCAGCCAGCATCCGGGAACAAGGAGAGGCGGAACGCGCAACTGTGTGTAGAGGAGATCCGGCGAAAGGAACGAGAGAAGATGCCAACTGATTAGAAGTCCAGACCGACGACGCCGATAACCCTGTATGACCCGTACGCTCCAAAGCATTTGCAGAAAAAAAAAAGGACAACGAACGAAATAACGCCAGAAAGGGCGGCCGGGGCACCCTGCTGTCGCCCCGTCCACCAAAGGAGAGCCCAGTGGTATCGATCTGCCGCAGGCAGCTGACAAATGGAAATCCAGATAATTCGTCTCAGTCGTGCTAGAGAGACCCAAGGCAGCCTCAGTATGCCGCCTGCATCTCGAGGGCTGCGCGTGGTGCTGCCGGCACGCTCGCGCCGCTTTCACCCTGCCCAGGCTGTGACGCCAGAGCGTCCTCGAACCCCACCAGGGCCTGCGCGTGGATCTTGAAGGACTCGCCGACAAGTTTGGTGATGCTGTGAGGCCGCTCAGTCAGTCAAGTGTCACGTGAATCAGGCCAAGGAGAACTTACCCCCAGACGACAACTTCGTCAATCATGCTTCCCCAAAGCTGGGCCACGGTAGCGCTCAGCTTGGTGCCGTACTGGTCAACCGAGTCGTCATCGAAGAGTGCACGGATGCGGTTGTACATTGACATCTCCTCTTCCGTGGCTGGTTCTTCGTCGTGCTCGACTCGCCACAGCCAAAGGCTCAACACCACGATAAGATCAAGCCCGCACAGTGGATGTTCGACGCTCCAGTTGGTCGCTGAGGTCCGCGCGACCCAGCGAATCCCTTGCTCCGCTGCCACCTTGATGCAATCAAAGCACTCTTGAATGACCTTGATCATTTCTTGCGATCGTTTCACCTTGTCTCGAGCGTTGGTCATTGCCGCAGCAACCTCGAATGCGTCATGATAACGCAGCGCCTCCTGGATGGACTTGAGGTCCACCAGTAGACGGGCGCGGGTATTCCTGTACAGAGCCATGGCATTGAAAATGAGCGGATGGCCCTTGTGGGGAGCGCTGAGCTGCACGACGACCGTCTCTGGCTCGCACAGCTCCAGCGACTTCTCCCAATTCTCCAGAGCAAGGCGAAGCTTGTACTCCGTAACTACGTCTTGCAATGCCTCCGAGCTGCGCTTGTGGTACCATACTTCGAGGAACAAGGCATTTATCATGACGCGAGTCCCGAATGCGCTGTAGCGTGCCGTTTCGCCCTGGAACAACCTGTCGTGCGCTTCACGGAAGGTAATGATGGCCGAATTAGCCAAGCTGTCTCGCCATGAGTCCTCGTCCGCCGCCTCCAGGGTCCACAGCGATTCCGATGATGGAAGCTCGAGCGTGTCAAGCTCGTTGAAGCCAATCGCTGGAGTGTGGTTGAAGGTCAACGTCAGCATGCCGAAGAAAATGTAGACTGCATAGTAGCTTCTCCTGCATCCTTCATCTTCAATCCACTCTTCGTGAGTGGGGTGGCGGCCTTCGCGTGCTTCTGACCTCAGCTTCAGCTCGTACCTGTTGCCAGCGACCATGTTTGCGAGGAGACTCTTAATAGAGCAAGCCCATTCGAGGCCCTTGGGGTCCCCGCTCCAGCTGGCGAATATCGAATTCAATAGAGTTGCTTGCATGGTCCAAAGAGGACATTTGCGCGAGCTGAAGTTGTCTTTTTTCTGCAAGAATTGGTTTACCAAGACCTTGGATCCAATGTGTAGCATATACGCCTGATCTTGCTCAAAGGTATATAAAGCTCCAATGGACAAGACAGCCAAAAGGAGGGGCGCTGAAACCTCGGTGGGATTAAAGGACGCCGGGTGAAGGAATGGTAGATGGTGGTGGAACAACATGAAGTACTTCGACAAATAGCGGTTGAGCACGGATCGGTTCGGTAGCCTGAACGTCTCTAGCAATGCTACTTCGCTGTCACATCGCTTGATGTTGTCGAGGATGCGGCCGCATTGCTCATCGGCCAGAATCTGAGGTGCCTTGGCCATGTGCAACACTTGACTGGGGCCCGGCGATCTGCGATAGTCGACCGGCGAGACTGGGCCGAGCATAGATGGGAAAGGCGAGAATGTGCCTGGCGTTCCCATGCCCAGGGAAGGCGGTCCGTTAATGGAAGGCATTCCATCGGAGTGTCCCGTAGGATGATCCAGGATTGGTGGTAGCTGGTTTGGGAATGAGCTGGAGTAGCCACTGTGATACATGTGGCCGTCCTGCGAGTTGGCTGGACCGGATGAAATTGAGTGGGCGCGGGGCTCGGAGACGGACTGTGGTATAAGGCTATCCCACGGCATTTGAGGTAGAGACACTGCTTCGGAACCGTAGCCGGAAGGGGCATCCATGAACGAGTTCTGGTGGGGCGAGATGGCAGACATGTCACCACCGTCGGTCGTCACATCGGGCTCCTGACTGGCCATAGCCTTATGATGAAAATCGGTCATGAGCATGGCCGCGGCTTCAACGTCACCGAATTCATCACCGGCGCCGTCCATGTAGTTGTCGTGACTCGAGACGTTGTCAGGAGGGGCGTTGAAGTTGGCAAGCTCTTCGGGCTCGTCCTGGTCGTCCTGAGGCGAGGTCTTAGGACCGGAGCGGCGTTTGCCCTCATTCTGCAGAGGGGCTCCGCCATCTTTGGCATGCACGGTGCGGTCGTGGCGAAGGAGGAGATCTCTCCTGACAAACGTGCTTCGGCACTTCATACACTTGAAGGGCCGTTCCTTTGTGTCTGGCAGCGAGCGTTAGTGTGAGGTTCTGACAAGACGATTGGCCCCGAGGGCGGCGCAGCATGTACTTACGAGACCGTTCGTGGCGACTGCGATGTTCGCTGCGAGAGAATGCGCGTGCGCAGTACGTGCACTTGTATTTCTTCTCGACATTCGACTTGGTTCGAGGGTTCGGTGATGCGTCCATTGTCGCGGGGGACATCACGGCGGTAGCGGCGGTGGGGGCCATTGCGAGGGGCTGGTCTCAAGACAGGGGCTTGCTGTCGAGACTGGGATGCGCCGCCGGTCCGGTGAAGTATCAAAGTTGTATCGTTGGATTGTAATTGTAATGGAGACTGATCATGCCTACTACACCTGTCATGGGCCGCGAGGAGGGGGAGCGTGGAAAAGGGCCGGCCGAGGGGCACGGCTAGGCGGCGCGGCGGGGCGAACGTCGTCGACGCGATGTGAAGAGACCGATAGAAGGGCGCTGATGGCGCGCGAGGGATGGAAAGTCGGTGCTTTGGGATGCCTGTGGAGGGGCAGAATGGACGGAGCTGTGCAGAAGGGACGGGAGAAAGTGCAGGTGAGATGAGAGAGGAGGGGCGCTGCCTCCGTCTCGAGCCCGCCACCATCCGGTTCGGACACGCGCCTTGGAGAAATCTTGGCCAGTTAAGACTATCGATCGTGGCTCACCCTCGCTATTGGTTTCTTCGATAATGCAACCACATGCAACTCGCAGTCTTCCAATTTGTGAGGAGTCGGAACTTGTGAGCTGCCTTAGCCCCTGTGCCGTAAGCTCATCTGTTCACAAGATGGAGAAGCCTTTCCGTGAGCACAATCACATTCGTTCCAGTGAGCAAGCGTCTCCAGCAATAGATGCCGCTACTGCTGCGCGTCATCTCTAGGGCCAGCACGCAACATGTATCCCTCTCATATTTTCTGTTGTGCCTCGTGCCCAGGCGGGGTTCGGTCTACCCGTGCTCCATGAAGCGCTCTGTGCTGCTGCCATCGGCACATCGTGCCCATCCACGCATCTCTTTTAGTACAGTCTCTCTGCCTAGGCCGCGGCGCATTCAATCTGCAGAATGTTTAACAACGTTCCCGCAACCAGGGTCATCTATCTGATGTTCCAGCCGAGTATTTGATTATGTCTAAAGATGCGTTCTTCATGCACTGCTCGTGGTGCCCATGCTGGCATTGCAGGAGAGGTGGTACAGGGAGTAACTCGCCCTACATCATAAGTGGTGAGTGGCCGTACGTCGCCCAGCATCTCAATCCCAGCACAAGATTCCTTGAATGCGAGAAACTGATCGTGCACTCCCTGGGGGCGCGGATGACACCTACTCAGCTCATCTACGTAGGGGTGTAAAGCCACCGCCACTATTGATCAAGGTGGATGCTGTCAGGTGTGTCCGGTGTGCAAACGAAGCGGGGCTCTCCCAGCCAGCCTCGTTTTTCTTGCAAACGCATCTCGCGCATTTGTACCTTGGCGGCATCCCCTCGCCCATCCTTTGGCCCATATGCATGAAGGATGTCGCTACCACTGGCCCGCATCGTTCGGTGGGTCAGCCCCCTTTTCCAGCCATTGCACATTTCGCCCCGGCAACAGCTTCGTGTCAGAGGACACTAAGTGCTTCGGGGATTGCATCTTTTGGCAAAGGCCAGGCCGATGGGCGCTAAGCAGCTTCCCCGGGGTAAGCCTCGTGGCCAAATGCGTGAGACCCGCTGCCTGCCGAACATACCCCTCGATCAAGAAATATTTTTTTCTTTTGAAGCTTGACAAGCTTGTGGAGCGCGCGCGTGTAGGCCCCATCTTGCAAAGCAGTCCATGTTCTTCTGTACCTTACATGACCCTCACGACATGAGTGTCGCGCCCATTAGTGCCATAGACTTTAATGCACACCCCAAACCCAACATCGAACAGGCAATCTCGGCGCACGCCGCGCATCCGCAGCCCCGCCGCCGGCGTGTGAAGCGATCGCCATGATGTCTTCTGTGCCAACTATTCCTCGGGGAGCGGGCCGCGTGTCTTGCCCTCATCTTCCGTCGTCTCCAAAAGCAGATATGCGCCTCGTGTTGTGCGAACAGGCGAGGTGCCCGAATAACAGTTTTCTGGTGGCCTGTCCCTGGCCCCTCGGCCCCTGGCCAATGCCCCTCTGCTTTGGAGGGGCAATCTGCATAAAAATTCTCCGATGAATTATCTTCTCGCGTTGTGCAGCACGATGCCCATTTTGCGAGTCCTGTGTTCATTGCTCCTTGCCACGAATTCGCGCTTCTTTGTAGGCCACGAACATGTCTTGGATCATCCTCTCTGATGGACGAATTCAATTCAGGAAAGCGACGAACGTCTCGGAGCAAGACCGACCCGCCCAAGTGGAACCCGTGGGCTTCGCGAAGCTAGTCTGTAATTGCGAAGTGACCCGTCCTGCCGGAGACGCGGACCGCGTGCCGTTGCTTTGGCCACCGCTAGTGACCGCTCCTGACCACGAAACTGGGAGTTCTCGATTTGATGTTCTTCTCTATCAGTTTGTCAACGCACGCGCTGTCTAGTTGCTCCGCCACGGAAGTGCGCCAGGGGGGGATATGATGTCCCCCGCGCATCTGGTAAATAGACGTCGAGGGAAGGACAAGCAAACTCTGCGAATGATATGGCGCGCTGCGAGGACTACCAGTAAAGATAACATAAGCCACTAACTGCACTCACTGACGATGGGTTGGCTTGGGAAAGCTGTGACATGCGCTCTACACCCCAAACAAATTCAGCTTATTAAACCTCTTCGTGGGGATTCGACGGCCTCGTCGCTCACCGTGCCTTACATTCTACGCCAAGGGTGGTATATTACGCTTGTGGGGCTGCAGCTACGGTACCGGAAAGTGAACAGATACCATAAAAGCCAGCGAACAACTCGGAAAGCTCAGCAACCTTTCTGCGCTAATAAAGTGACCTTGGTACCATCCAACTAAGCGATGATGGAAACGTGGGGTGCTGTAAGTGAAGACCAGGGGTACCGTAGTGTAGTACGCAGATTCGGAGTTTTCAATCGGGCGCCGCCAAAGCATGACTCTGAAATGACAATCAGGTATAGGGTTCAAAAAGTCTGGGTAAGTAGCATAATGTTCAATGCACGGGATCTTCATACGTCCAGACCTTGAAATGCCGACCGTGCGGCTGATCTGATTGGAGATCGTACGTGAAAAGGGCTAACCAACAACACCGTGTTCATGCACGTCAAACTCCAAACCAATCCGAAATTCCGGCAAGGCCCGCCAATGCTCGCTTAATGACCCAGCCGATGTAAAGAGAGTTCATTGTAGAATAGACAGAGAAATCATGGAACCTCGGTGCCGCGATTTCGAGGGGTAAGTCGTACCTTGCTCCTTGGCCTGACCATTATCTCCAGCGGTATCGTATCATATTTTCCGGTGCGTTTGATGGCCTTGCGGCATGCAGGGCAATTCGATCGTTTCGGGTGCTCCTTCTCTCCCGATACAAGCCATTCCATCAGACACTTGTGGCAGAAGGCATGACCTAGTTGAAAAGCTGATTAGTACTAAGGTCAAACAAGAGACGGGGTGAAAGCAGAGTCCAGCAGGTAAAAGATGAGGGGCAAGGAATGCTTACCGCACACAGTCGCCGTGAGGTCTGTCGGCGTGTCCAGGCAGACCGTGCATTGGAGTGTCTGCAGTTTCGTAGGGTCGGACACTCGCGGTGCTTGGGATTTGATTTGCTCTTCGCGCTGCTTGGAAAGCGCTTTGGCAAGATTTTGTTCCTCATCGCTATCGATCAGATCTATCTCTTCTATGCGCTTCAGTGGTGGAGGATTGTGCACCGTAGTCGGCCCACGAGAAGTGCGACGCCGCTTGGGGGCATTGGACGCTGAGGCCGAGGAAGCTCTGCTTTCGTGCCTGCTACGTTTGCGAGATGCCTCAGCATATACAGGCGGTGGCATGAGAGGCGATGAAGGTTCCATTGTGAGATCTATAGGTTCGGATGAATGGATAGGTATTGGTGGTCTGCGCAGTTGTGAGACAATGTTCGAATCCCGCTCTTGCAGGTGTGAACGTGGAGACTGGTGCTGTGGAATACTGTAGCCGAAAAGATCCTCGACTGGTGACGAAGAGTCAGATCCTAGCGTGAATTCGAGAGAGAAGGCGTCTTGGTCGGAATCAAAGTCGTCTTCATCATCAACAACGCCGCGTTCGTCGTCGTCGTCGTCGTCGTCGTCGTCGTCGTCGTCCCCCCAAACTGCCTCTGTGCTTTGATAACTAGGCTGTCTCTGCCAGCCAAACCAGGATCTTTGGACTGGTTGTGAGGAAGGAAGGGGGAGGGTGGGTCGTGAAGAGTGTAAAACTTGTGGTGGAGGAGGAGGAGGTAGTGGTGGTGGTGGGGTGCCGTGAGACTGTTGTGGCTCTGAAGATGCAGTGGCGGCGCTCACGGTTCCCGGATTCGACCTGTGTTGAGACAGCGAAGGCCGCTTTGGAGTCCGGCCATGACCTTGGCCTGCTGGAGGTTGCAATATATGTCGAAGATCCATTGTGCGGTGTTTCTCGGGCCGCCACCTGCCGGTCGTTTGGTGTGCCAGAGGATGGAGCCGGCAGAGGTGGGTAGGTAGTGCCAACGTCGGCTCCACTTACGCACGTGATGCGACTGCCCCTGCATGTCGCGATGACGCCTGCACGCCCCTCTCGTGAACGAGGAGATACACACGCACACACACGCGCAGCGTATCGTCGCGCGTATCGTCGCGCGCAGTCCAGCGCAGGGCGGACGGGGCAGCGCCTCACAAATTCAACTCCAAGATGCGCATATGCCGGGTGCAGAAATGCACCAGCACCACCGTGCCGCACAGCGTGCTCACCTTTCGCGTGCGCTCCCCTATCCACCCTCGATTCACGCGCAGACAGCAGTCCACGCAATCAGATGGCCAACGGTCGCCACAACGAAGCTTATCCATACCGGCCACAGCAAGATTCAACGACTTGGGCGTTCAACACGTCAGTAGCCACGTCCATCCACAGCTTTTTGCTGGACAACCCACACTACCGCGACAGGATTTCATCGAACTGTCCAAAGACCATCTTCGCCGGCATGATCTCCTGGGCAAGAACACGGATTCCACAGCCCCAGTCGCGTTCGATCTACCTCCTCTACATGGCACCTCGCTGGACGAACATTTCTATAAGCTGGGTATGGATGCTGCCGAGCCCTACCTCTCCACCGCTTCCAAGTTCGCCCGCGCAAATCCCCCACCACGTCCACGCAAGTGGGTGAAACGCAGTGGGTGGACCAAGTACAACGCAGACGGCTCAAGCGAACCGGTGGATTACCCAGCTGAGGTCATGCTCTGCTTTGACACGGAAGTAATGTGGAAGGAGACCAAGTTTCCTGCCATGGCTTGCGCCGTCAGCGACACCACATGGTACGGCTGGATGTCGCCATGGCTTCTTCGGGAGTCTGAGACAGATTGCCATCTCATTCCGCTAGGACCCAATACGCAGCCTCGGCTGGTCGTCGGGCACAACATTGGCTATGATCGTGCGCGTGTTCACGAGGAGTACAGCGTGGAGCAAACTAAAACGTATTTTATGGACACCATGTCCCTTCATGTGGCTGTCAATGGAATGTGTACACGTCAGCGCCCCACCTGGATGAAGTCGCAAAAGGCACGCAACCTGAGGGACGAGATCGCCAAGTCGTCCGACGGCGCCGATCTGCACGCACTACTTGAGTCACGCTCGATGGATGACGAAGAAGAACATCTCTGGGTAGGAAGGAGCTCGATCAATTCCTTACGAGATGTGGCAAAATTTCATTGTGGCATAACCATTGACAAGGCACGACGAGAATATTTCGGCGAGCTTGACAGAGATGGCATTGTCGAACGATACGAAGAGCTGATGGACTACTGTGCTGCCGATGTGGATGTTACTCATCGCGTGTATAGGAGAGTCCTACCAGCCTTCCTCGAAACGTGTCCACATCCCGTGAGTTTCGCTGCTCTTCGGCACCTATCGTCGGAAGTGCTTCCGGTCAATGAATCCTGGCAGAAGTACATTGAGAACGCCGAGTCAACATTTCACGAGATGCAAGATGCGGTCCAGGCTCGTCTCATCGGGTTAGCCGAAAAGGCTCTTCTGATGAAGGAAGATACCGAAAAATATCAGAATGATCCTTGGCTTTCCCAGCTGGACTGGTCAGGCCAGGAGATTAAATACACAAAACCTAAGAAGAAGGGCGAGGAACCGAGACCGGTCAAACGCCAAAAGATGCCTGGAATGCCCATGTGGTACAAGGATTTGTTCCCTGTTAAGGACGGACCCATAAATCTCACTGTACGCACCAGAGTCGCCCCACTATTGCTTCGGTTAGCATGGGACGGTAATCCCCTGGTCTGGTCTCAAAAACATGGCTGGGTGTTTCGCGTTCTGAGAAAGGACGCTGCCATTTACCATGCAAAGGCTCTTACTGAAGCTGACATGGCTGAAGAAGAGATGGTAGAACTGCGGCATGACCACCGCCACAGGTTTTTCAAGCTTCCTCACAAAGATGGACCTGCTGCAAGATGTGCAAGTCCTCTTGCAAAAGGCTACTTGAGTCACTTCGAGAAAGGTACTCTATCTTCGGAATATGAGTACGCGAAAGCAGCGCTAGAGATGAATGCGTCTTGCTCTTATTGGATAAGTGCACGGGACCGTATTCGATCTCAAATGGTGGTATATCAGCAAGACATCGACACAGGAGCTCCAAAAACCTCGCTAGGCTTCATTCTACCTCAGATCATTCCCATGGGAACGATAACGAGGCGGTCGGTTGAGAACACTTGGTTGACTGCCAGTAACGCGAAGAAGAATCGAGTAGGCTCTGAGCTTAAATCCATGATACAGGCACCGCCTGGTTTCTGCTTTGTTGGCGCTGATGTCGACTCGCAAGAATTGTGGATCGCCAGCCTTATGGGCGACGCACAATTCAAGCAACACGGAGGCAATGCTCTCGGCTTCATGACACTGGAGGGTACAAAAGCTGCTGCGACTGATCTCCATTCCAAGACCGCAAGCATTCTGGGCATATCACGCAATGATGCCAAAGTCTTCAACTACGGGCGCATCTATGGCGCTGGTCTGAATTTTGCACAGACACTCTTGAAACAGTTCAATCCAGAGCTGACAACTGAGCAATGCTCTGCTATCGCCGGTAACCTTTACAAGGCAACAAAAGGACAGAAAACTCTGAGAAAAGTGGTTAACAAGCGGTCCTTCTGGCGAGGTGGCACCGAGTCCCTCGTTTTCAACACACTCGAAGACTTTGCAGAACAGGAAAAACCCCGAACTCCGGTGTTGGGCGCAGGAATCACGGAGGCTCTCACTGCTCGTTTCATTGGTAAAGGCGAGTTTATGACTTCGCGCGTCAACTGGGCCATCCAGTCATCTGGAGTGGACTATTTGCATCTTCTCATCGTGTCCATGGACTACCTCGCGCGACGTTACAATATCAATGCTCGTCTTGCCATAACTGTGCATGACGAAATCCGATACCTCGTTGCCGAAGCCGACAAATATCGTGCTGCCATGGCCTTGCAGGTAGCGAATGTCTGGACCCGCGCCATGTTTTCTCAGCAAATGGGCATCGACGACCTACCGCAATCTTGTGCTTACTTTTCTGCAGTGGACATTGATCATGTCCTCCGCAAAGAAGTCGACATGGATTGCGTCACCCCATCCCACCCAACCCCAATTGCACCAGGCGAGAGCCTAGACATCGTCCAGCTGTTGAACAAGGGTGAAGACGCATATCTCAACCCGAATGTCATCCCTGACCCGGATGTTGCCCCGAATGCGGACAAATACTCGTATACTCCCCGCCTTCCTGTCATGGCGAATATGCTACAAGAATCAGTTGCGGCATTGCGATACCTCCGTGCTCAGATCGCTACTGATGACGAGCTCAAGGACATTGTCAAGGGGGTCAAGAAAGAGGAATCACCAGCCAAGATTCCGAAACTGAGCAAGCGCGCAATGCGAATTCCCAAACGCGACCAACCGCAAGGAGTAACCTTGCCAGAAATGCCATGGGCCGAGCAGCAGCGTATGGCCGGCTGGGATCGAACAAAACGCACCGGAATGTTTGGGGGCTTGGATGGCCGGCAGGCTGTCGGGAACGTTTACGGAAGATACCCTTGAGGGTGTACGAAAGATTTGTATAATAGGCATGATGTGGCGTTACCATGTAGGATATATCCATCAATATTCTGAGCTGAGTGAGCCTGCATCTCGTGGTGATTACTGGGTTTTCAGGATCGGACTACTCATATTGATCGTACACCTATTAGCTGCAATGGATTCTCAAGCTTTGGCTGATACGTATATGAACCAAAAAACCAAGCAGTGTATATGCATTGCTTAGGTCCACCGAATCTGGAATCACTGTCCCCGGTTGATAACATGGTGAAGGGCCTTGACGTCAAGGATCCGCTGGACTAGTAGATGCCCGTGTGCTCTCATTTGGCAGGCTTGACCAGTAGTGTCTAATCAATGCTGCTGAATTTGTAGAGCACTTTTAAATCATAGGAATGCTTGCTCCTCCTCGGCCATGATACGTTTTGCTTAGTCCACGATGACTTAATTGATATGACGTGCAACCATCCTCTCTTTCTCTGCATCGAACGGTGTGCGCTCATGCTTTGTGAGCTGTAGAAGATTAGCATAGCCAACGTATCGCAGAATCCGTGATCTTGGTGCACTTGAACGAATTGCCGTAAGCCATAGAACATTCAACTCTGTCGCTGAACGGTTGGTCTTGTCTACCGTTTCCCCAAGGTTTGCGCCTTTACCTTCCTTGATCAGGCTCTTGTCACTTCGTGGTGTAGTAAAGTTCAAGTATCGGTTGGTGTGGAACTGATAAACTCAGCTCTCAATCTAGTTTGCATGCTCTAGTCATTTCTAGCACCCTTCATATGCCTCAGTACCCTTCAGTCGCACTGGTGACCTTCACTATCTTGTAATCCTTCGCTATCTTGTACCCATCTGAAGGGTCTATATGCTCCAGCACTCTCCAGACCTCACAATACTCTCCAGGACGTTCACTACTACCTAGCTAGTTTTATCACATTTTGAGGACGTTGGCGCTCGGACCCACCACCAGTACCCTTCAAGTGATCCAGCACTCCTCAATTTCGTAACTATGTTCCCAACCCTTTCTGCCTCTGCCTCTGACCCTTTTTTGACCTCACATCTTACCATCGAATATTCCTTTCGCACCATGAATTGCCCACTACGCCTGCTCTGGTACGCATAGCTCCTTGAAAGTATGATCTATGCTTCTTCGCTTGAAATCCGGCTGGTAAAATAGTTTGTGGAGTGGATAAATTCTTCCGGACATCGAGCGAGCGTAATGAATCAAAGAGCAGCACCCAGAGACCATCCTCTGCCAGTTACCAACACGACTTGATTAAGCGCAGCAACTTGACGTGGTAAAACCAGAAATTTGTTGTTTCAAGTTATTAGGATACGACGGCGTTCACATGGCACTTGACGAGGATCCAGCTTGAGCTAGGATTTTCCTGGATTTGGGGTGCCCCACCATATTTCGACAGGCTTACCACTTGATCAGCATCCTTCTCTACAACACACACGAAGCCAATACTCTCGATTTAAGGTCTGGGACATTGATTGGAGTTGCTCTCGATGTGTTTCAAGTATATATTTATCAGGGCGCGTCAAAAAGGCTGACGGCTCAATGGTCTAGTGGTATGATTCTCGCTTTGGGTTACTGCAAAGTTTACGCCTGCCTGCGAGAGGCCCCGTGTTCGAATCACGGTTGAGCCCCGCTTCGTTTTTGCTACTTGTTGATTTGAATTGCTAAGGAGTTACGGGAGAAATTGTGGAAAATACTTTTTTGATAAGGCCTTCGTTGTGCTTCGTGTATGTCGCGTTGCGCGCGGGCTATTTGTTAAGGAATGATCACGATCCAAAGCTCTGACCAAGTATCAACAACACCTCGAACGACAGGTCCTAAAATAGGACAAGCAAAATTCATGTCTCAAACCCTCCACTCTGACAGAATAAATCCGCGCCTATCGGAATGTCCAATAGTCGTGAAATTTTGGTCTGGACGCTGCGGCTCTCTTAATCGGTGGCTGGTGGTGGCGCCGCCGAGGAATACCAGCCTCCCCATACCGTTACCAACGTTTGTTATGGAGCTAACTTACACGCGTCTTGCGTGTACGAACCAAGCTGAGGACTGCTAGTGCTCCTCCTTTCACCGTAGCGGCGGCTGCTTTTCCTAGCCATGCGAATTCTCGCAAGGAGATTGCGCGCAAACCCGGCGCACCAGACCTACTTAACACCATGGCTGGTCTCGCGCTGGGTACATGCGTATCTTTTCCGTCACTTGCAGTTGTATAACTCCGAATCATCGTTTTCTTCTTCACAAAGAAGTCACGCTCTTCCGTACTCATGCATTTCTCTCACCCCATCCCTGTTGCCGCTCTGGCTCTTACCCTTGTGCGCCTCGTCAACGCCGTAGGGTCAGCCATGGTGACAAACAAGTGTGGGTTTCCCATTTATCTCTGGTCTGTTTCCAATGAGCAGGGGCCGATGGTTACACTTGAAAGCAATGGCGGTACTTTCCAGGAGGAGTACCGCCTCAACCCTAACGGTGGTGGCATCTCCATCAAGATAGCACCCAATGACACCCTCGCCGGTGCTATCACGCAGCTGGAATATACCTTGCAGTCAACGCTGTGGTATGATGTATCCAATGTTAACGGCAGCCCGTTTCGTGAACAGGGCCTATCAGTCGAAGCGAGTCCCCCGTCAGTTGCTTGCAAACCTGTTGAATGCCTGCCAGGTGACGCATGCGAAACGCAGATATACATCAATCCCTTCGATGATTTCGCCGTTTCCGCTTGTTCTCCGGACGAAGATCTGATCATGACTATCTGCACTGCTCCTAAAGACGCGGTGCCAGACAGCCCACCTCCTGCAGCTCCAACGCCATACCAACCAACCACAAGCGAGACTGTGGCTCCATACATAGTGCCGGTCATCTCGGTTTCGGCAAACACGCCAGTACCTGCTCCGTTTGAACAAATTTCACAATCTTTTGTGACAGAAACAACACTTTCAACGGCTTGGGTCACTGCAGTCCAAGGAGTGATTGACACCATTACAACAAGCAACCCAATACTTCCACCGCAGGTAGCTCAATCTTACGTCACTGACACGACATTCTCAACGGCTTATTTCACCGCAATCGAGAACGTAATCAAAACCATTACCTCGGAGATTCCAGCACCTACTGCTTGAAGCATCATAACTTCACCTCGTCAAGATCAAGGACAGATGGTCTTTGCTCAGAGAGCTCTTGGACAACTCAGCAGTCGATTCCATGACGAATGTACTCACAGCCCAATCTAAAGGAGCTCCGCAATGACTTATGCAGGTGGGCGAATTCCAGCTCGACATCCACCATTGCACTACTCACAGAATGGTCGAGTTGATACTCATCTCCTTCATGGCTGAGTATTTTTCGGCCAGAGCTGGGATATCTAAAAGAATTTCCACATGGTGAAATTCAGCGCATCAGCATGCTTTGCTGCACCCCATAGAAAGATGTCCGCAGGATCAGAGGTCCCACACCTCGGCGGTTGAATAGGCGATCAAGCCAAGTGAAGCATTTGAGAAGCAGAACGGCACCGCGATACCAATTTGAGGACAGTCTTTATTAGTGAGGTCTGTGCCACGATCTTGCAGCTTGGCACTCTTAGTCTGACTCAGTCTTACACGCCACATTATTGCTGATGAAGCGGATGTCAATCTGATTCCAAAAGGCTAATCTTGTCGAGCTTCCTGAGCCAAACAAACCTCCTGATTTGGAGCTTACAAACAATGGTTTCACCAATGGGCACGGTTGTCTCTAACGCATCTCCGGCGCGCCTCCCTGGCTCTGAGCCCCTCATTGGCACGTATGTGACACTTGAGCGATTTTCTAAACAACATGTGGACGACCTTTATCTTTCTGTTGGTGTTGACGACAGTATGTGGATGTTCGTACCAACCGGTCCATTTCCCGACAAACAAAGTTTTGCGGACATGCTTGACGAAGGTGAAAAGTCTTCTGTTATTTTGTATGCCGTTGTGCCCGAATCCGGAGGTCGAAGCGCGGGGATCATCAGTTTATTTGCCATCGACTTACCGAATCAAGTCATTGAAATCGGAGCCGTTTATGGGGAAAAGCTTCAGCGCTCTCAGGCAAGCACGGAAGCCATTTATTTGGTGGGGCAGGCGATCTTCTCAAGCTGGGGCTTCAGGAGGATGGAGTGGCGCTGCAACAGCTTGAACTTACCCTCGATACAGGCCGCGAACAGGTATGGTTTTATTTATAATGGAACCTTACGTCAACACATGATTGTGCGAGGTCGGAATAGGGATACTGCTGTCTATTCCATTCTTGACGGGGAATGGCCTCTGCGTAAGCAGGCTTTTGAACAATGGCTTGATGATGCCAATTTCGACAAGGACGGCCAACAGCAAAAACGACTCAGTGAACTGAGACATGCTCTCGATCAGTGATATCGTGGCAAATATCAATAACGAACTTTGCTTCGAACAATCTTATAAAGGAGACATATTAGGCAAATACAGGTCACTGTACGTGGTTTGCGTGGGTAGAGGTCTCGAGATACTTGAGAGGATTTTGCTATTAAGCTTGCTTCTGCTATAATGGTTCTTTGATGGTCAAAATAGAGGACCCACATTACATAGCGATGGTAATAACTTTAAAAGCAACCAGACATCCCGCTAGCACGCTCCAAATATCGGCAGGCCCAACCACAAGCTTGTTCGCTGCTGCTGTTGATGTTGCTGGAGGTATAGATGACTCCGTTGCAGTAGCAGCAATAAGACTCGAACCTGCTTTATCCCGCTTCAGGCAAGCAGTAGGTAAAACAAATGGCAAAGGCGGCAGTGGCTCGAAAGTTCCGCCAAACTCTGAACTCAAGTTCGTGGAGAAGACACTACTGTTACCCAAGTCGATATCAACGCCTAGAGATGCATCTATGCTGATGGCAGCCTCAACAGAGGTCTGGAGATTCAGGACGCGATCAAAAGTTTCATCTCCTGCACGCGGCTTGTCGCATGTACCATTGACATTGCTCATGGATGTAATGTTTGTGCTGATTCGTGGCAGATCAAGATTCAGGCTGAGATCTCCGCCGATGCTGATGCGATCTGATAAAGATGCATTGGGTATTATGCCGAGCGTAGGCCTGAGACCAGCATGGAAGTTAAGACTCAGATTGTCTGCGTTAATGTTGAACGGCAGAGTTTCGATTCGAGACTTGTTGAAACCATGGACGTATGAGTTGTTCGAATTGCCTAGATCGAGGTAGACGGTAGAGTTGGACGGTACATCGACTGTGAACCCAGATGAGATAGAGATCTCGCTGTTTAGACTGACACCCATGGGAATGTCTAGAAAGAGGCCCAGTTTCAGCTCCACAACATCGCGTATGATAATTGGTGGGAGAGCAAAGACAGGCAAGCTGGGCGTAAACTCTAAGATTGAGAAACCAGGCAACAGGTCTAGTGCTAGTGACATTGTGGCCTGCATTGCACTGGTGTTGAATTTCAGGAACCCATCGCTGAAGAAGTCAACAGCAATGTCGACGGCATTATCGTTCAGATCAAAACCACCAGCTACCAATTCGACAGTACCGGTTCCTGTGCAATTCAAGCATTTGAGCTGAATACCCTCTCTGCGTAGTCTTGTTAGCTCTCTACTCGAATCAATGAGAAGAATACGTGAAGGGGGCTTACGGAGGAAGTGCGACTCCGCTGAGGCTAGCAGCACCATAGGCCAGATCGAGGATGCCGGGCGGTGGAGGTACAATGATTTCATCCACATGAGAAAACATGATCTCCCTTACCGCAGTAGGCTTACTGACGGCTGAAGTAGGAGTGACTGTCGTGGCGATACTGTTACGCTGTGGCGATGCTACACGCTTTTGAAGTCTCGCAGGTTTCTTAATATGTTCGTCGAAATGAGGTGCAAGCTCTACGTGAAGGTTTCGTGCACTGTCTTTCAAGGATACCGGTTGCGCTCCCAATGAGAGCACCAGATCAAGGTAGTTCGTTTGGACAGTCGATATACTAGGAAAAATTCAGCTCACTTTCTACAGTGAAAGAAGGATGAAACATACCGATAAGCTTGATGATAGCCATCACGAGCACACCGAGGCTCAGATGTTACAACAGTGAAGCTTTCCAGACTGCTCCAGGTGTCTTTCGCCTCACTAAACTGCTCAAGCGATGCGAAGCTGATATGGAGAGAGCCGCTGTGACAATCGACATCGCGGAACATGTCACTGACATCCTCTAGTATTACAGTCGGCTGATGGGGCGCAAGTGTAACTTGCACCGCCAGTGGGTCTGAGTATGATTGAGGCGCGACTTTTTCTGGGCCGATGAATGAGAATACTGTGCTTTGGACATAATGTAATTGTTCACGCACCAGAGGAAAAATATAGATGAAGGTTTTCATGCCGAGGATGTAATCCTAAATCACGGCGTCGAAGATGGCTCGCTTTTGGCGCCGCAACAAAGGTTTGGCCATTGACACCGACAGTACAGCAGTAGACAAGGAGGCATAGGCAAATCGACCTAAAAGACATCGCGTGCGACGGTACAGAACAGAACAAACGCCAAAGGGTCCCGCGCGGTTGCAGTCAAGGCACTGACTCGAAGGGCATGGAGGTATCATTCTTTTGTATTGGTAGGCAACTTGACTGAGCCGCATTTCATAGTCACTTTGTGGGCGTTCTTGGTGAGGCTGTGAGTTTTGGCCCCCACACTTGCTAAACGTGGCCCCTCGTGGAAACACACCGTCTGACCAGTCTAAGTTGATGGCGTGGTTTGGCGGTTCCATCACAACGGCATTCTGATGAGATTGGGTTATAGACGCGGTTCCTAACCCTGGATCCTGATTCCGAACCGCGCTATCCGCCTGAGCTCGTCAGCCGGTGTAGCTAAGGCCTCGTCTGGAATCCCACTACAAAGTTATTAATCTTGGAGTAGACGACTCCCACTTCTTGACACTGGGCGGATTATGTTCTTCACTGATAAAGGATTGTAAGTCGTGATTGCTTGATTCTGCGCACTTTGCATGGAATGGCGCCACAACCTTGATGTACTCCACCAGGCCCAGCACCGCGCCTGGGGAAATCAGTGTTGACTAGCGGAGATGCCGGACTCAGCGAGGCTAGGTAACCTTAGCCCAGTGCTGCTATAGTATTACTTCGTTCAGGAACACTGACCGGGATAATTTTATAACGTGAAGGAGCGAATCTAAACCATTGCCACCGAGTAATAAGGCCATTAAGCCTCACACAGGCGAACACCGCGCTCTCGCCGCTGGAGGGACCTGACTACCTACAACGTCTGACATATCAAGATCCAGTTTCACCACTTTTGAAACTTTCCAGGCGGCTTCTTGGCGTAAGCACGATTTAAGCCTGGCCCGGCCCCTGAAACCGTGCGGCCCCTGTCTAGCTCCACGCTTGTGCGGACACAGCCTCTTAGCAAACCGCGTAAATGCTCAGCCTCGTGTTCTGACTCCACGTCCCCAGCTCATCTCTCCTGATAAGCATGGGCAACGAAACTGTCATCGTGGACGGGATTTTTGCAGCCTGGCTGGTCTTGATGTCTCCTAGCCTCATGGCTCTACTTTTCGCCGCCAAGTCTTCATCCTTGCGACTGTTGTTCACTGGCTGCGGATCGAGCATAAGAAACCCGCGTGTTGGCAAACCTGATTGATCAATCCTGCCTTTTGAGATAGTGTTGTCATAGTCACCGCGGGATCTTAACCTTGCCGCAGTCTGCTCTGGAATGACTGGAAACTCGAGCGTTGGGCTGGGATGGCCACTCGGTGCCTCCACAATGGGTGTCATTATGCTAAGCGGTAGTTTTGAGGACTGATGGCTGGCGAAACTGCCACTGCTCCGAGTGCTTGAGAAAGATCTGGAAGATGCATAGGATCGAAGACTTGACGTTCTTGTTGTCGCGACGGAACCTGCGATTGAAACTGGCTGTACCGTACACGACTCGCTCGAAGACGTCCGTGAAGATGAAGGCAGAATTTTTCGAGCTTGCCGATCCCTTACTTTTCGAACATTGTGTGGTGATAGAACCGCGTACCCAAGAGTGGGAGAAGAAGCTTTCCCACGGAGTCTAGGAGCCTGGACACCTGGTTGGGTGAGGGGAGATTGCCTGATACCTTCCGCATATGATGGATGCTCCCTCGGGGTCGACGATGATACGCAATAGCTGTCATGTCCATTAACGACTGAAGAAACGAGCGTGGAAGTACGAATCAGTGGAGGCAGAGAGGCTTTTCGTTTCACATCTTGTAGGGTTTCATGGAGAGGCGAAGACTCTATCGCTGGAGTTGTAGGCGTTGAGAGTGAAGCTATACAGGCAAGAGATGGCCGTGCAGAGAGAAGAGATATAGAAGAAGCTTGCCTAATTTGCGGCGTTTCTTTCTCGTCATATTGGCTTCTCCACCATCTGTTATGGATCGCATTGCCACATTCAAGCTTGACCAGTCGCGTACAGCTTGTGTTGAACGGATGATCCGAGAGCTCTATTACACAAGAAAGGGCAAGTGATGCTATCCTGCATATGTCAGCATTCGTCCAGAGATTTACCGCCCTTGGTGTCTCACAATGCAGATGATGTAGTTGCAATGCACGCTTGCTCTTGGGTGAAACTTCCAAAAGTACGCATAGTATCGTCCAATATGAGCTGAACAGCGATTGTAGCCAACCACATTACTGTTGTTGCTTCTAAATAATATAAACAGACTCTTTCAGCTGTGCTCCTGGTGATACCGCCGCCTAAACCTGTCAGCCTTGCTGGAAGGGTTGAATGCAAGAATGGATAAAAGCAGGAGACAGTGGACTGTACATGATTAGCAGATATTTGGAGCATTTACAATACGAGGCGGCGTACTGTCAATAACGTGACTAGAGCCGGCGTAAATGATGACCCAGCTCGAGTCAACAGGATGGATGCTGCCAATGCAACAGTCGTTAATGCTGAAAGAATGATGACATTCAGTAGCACGAGGATGCTATGAGAAGTAAAAGAACGATGCATCACTTCACATGGTGTTTGCTATCTCGCTTGAAGGTCGAATGATTAGAGGCGTGCTGCTCTGCTGCAAAGGCCATGTTGCCCATTCTGAAACGCTGAGCAGCGTAGTGGTAGGTACTTTTTATGCCGAAGTCTGCACGCGTTTATGACGCGACGCGATAGAGGAATTCAATGTTGGCATCCGTGTTTCAATTATCGACCACTCTAGGGAGGGTATTGGTGTAAGGGACACGCCGCACGAGGAATGCGTAGCTATTGATCCATGTCCGGACGACTACTGCCTGACTCATTTGCCTCTTGAACTCCGGGTAATGCTTCTCTAATCTGTGTTTCTGCTATGACGGGTCTGGCTCATGTCGATTACGTGTTAGGACAAGGGAGCTGAGCTTCAGAAGGTGCGGATTTCGGATAACTTGTCAACCATCATCAGCTCCGCCGTATGAATAGAACACGCCGTGGAGATATATCTTGGCTACTCCCTTTGATTGTTTGTCTGACATACTTGCGTTGCGACGATGCCAGCACTGTTTCATCTCAAAAGAATGCCCTTTTCGTATCATGTCACGCCGATGAGTAGAAGCCGAATGGCTTGTGAAGATGTGCAGATATCAGGTGCATTTACCATAGTGTTCAGGGTCAATATCAGCTCCTATTGAATCACAAAAAGCCTTTTCTTGCAAGCTCTACTTTGCGCGCCGTTTCACCCGTCTTGAAACCACCTTTGCTGGCACAAATCGCGATGCCGTCTGCCAGCTCCACTTTGTCTTCGAGGTCTGGGAACATGCATGGGCAGTGGTGTGGAAAGTGTACGCACGCGAGCGTACCCGGGCAAAGATACTTCGAGCATGGAGCTGCAGACCGTATAGTGAGCAAATGTGCTTCATCAAGATCATGTAGAAGTATACGAAAATGTAAGGGGAGCCGGAGGTACAAATAAGGCATAT
The DNA here is from genome assembly GCA_006937295.1 of Carpinus fangiana. Classification (NCBI taxonomy): domain Eukaryota; kingdom Viridiplantae; phylum Streptophyta; class Magnoliopsida; order Fagales; family Betulaceae; genus Carpinus; species Carpinus fangiana. Next base: position 895,375 of record VIBQ01000017.1, read on the forward strand.
GTAGCAGTTGAATGATACACAAGTGTGTCGCGAGAAACAATTGGCCACTTACTTCCGTCATAGCCCAGTCTGTACGTCGAAGAGTCGCTGGCAGCGTCTTGTTGCTGCCGTTGCTGCTGTTGCTGCTGCTGTGCGCCTTGAAACATCTGCTCGAACATTTGGCTGCCGGGCATGAATGCCGTGGCCTGGGCAGCAAAGGTGGCGAATACTGCCAACAGGACGTGTATGAGCTGCATTTTGCAGTATCTTTTCGACAATATGCAGCTGTCACTGCTGGTGGCCGGGATCCTAGAGTACAGTTGTCGAAGCCACTGCCTGCGGAACCGTTCCGAGAACTCCGCAAATCTTCACATCCGAGCTACCAAAAGTTCGAACCATGATCTTCATTCACTACCATCGTCAAAGAAGCCTCTGCAGCTCACGCGTACTGGATCGCACTTCCAATAAATCTCTCGTACGATCATAAACTACCACAGAATATCGCACACGATGCATCTGATGTATATCACCAACGCCGAAGGCAAGCGTGTCTACACACTTCAGAAAGTCCTAGAAGGCCAGGTCACAGAGTCAGCGCATCCTGCGCGTTTCTCACCCGACGACAAATATTCTCGGTACGATTTCAGTCAAGTTCCCAACACCTGTATCGCATTTCTGACATATACTTTACAGCCACCGCGTAACTCTGAAGAAGCGCTTCAACCTTCTCAAGACTCAGACCGGCAAGGTGTCAAAGAAGTAGAATATCTTCCTTTGCAGCCTTTTCAACAGATATGATTATGAGCAAGGCGTTTGGGCAGGTCAATGGGATTTCGAAAGAAGAAGAGTGTTGAAGACGTTGAACATCAGCGAAACGTCCGAGAAGGTCTGTGCAGCATGTCTGTGCTCCATCGTTGCTTTACATTGCGTAAAGGAAGAGAGACATCTTGTCAAGAGATTCTGTTCGATTGTCACCTTGAAATTATCTAGGCCAAACACTACACATGAAGTTTCCGAGCTTCAGGTCGTTATATGAATGACGTATCTACCTATCACTCCAGATATACTGTCTGTGATTGCTGCCCCAGTTATGCCTAACAGAAACTTGCCCTTAGAAGTAGTGTCACCTCACTTCCTCTTCCTTGCATTCACATTCCGACCTGCACCCACCTTAGGCCGACTGACGTCCCGACTTCTGTCCCCAGTCAATATCCCAGGTAGATAGTCTTCGTTCATCAAATCCTTCTCTTTCGCCCGTTTTTGTCTGCTTACTTGAGTGACATACTCCTTCTGGTCTTCTGTTAGGATCAAATCTTGGCCCCACCCGCCTTTGCCTCCTCCCTGGACTACTCTACCACTTGCGCTACCCGTTACCGGTTTTGGGACACTGTATCGATTGCCACGGTTGTTCCATTGCATGTTCTTCTTCAGGTGTATTTGGAATTCTCCGCTGGAGTTTGTGGAACAAGACACGCGCGTTAGTGTAGGCTTGCCGCAGCGTGGACAGAATTGTTTTGATGTGTCTTTGCATTGGAAGAAGCAGGCATGACACCGGAGGATGAAGGTTTTCAGGTGTCGGATGCGCTGAAGTTGTGTTGAAAGAAGATTGAGATTCATTTGTAAGAGCACATTTTGCATAGCAAAGTCCGTAGTTAATGTGGCGCATTGCATTGTACGCTCCAGTGGTGTCGCGGAGATTAAGGCCGGTGTGTCTTTAGCTTGATGTTGTTTGATATTGGTGTGGGTGATCCAGCCACCGTCATCATCATCCTCATCGCTATGGTCGCTATTTTCTTCCTCCTCTTCTACCTCTGGTTCTGGGTGTGCTGCGGGATCTTGCACTTGCTTCAAACCCTGTAGATCATGTTCATGTCCTTGTTGTGAAATTTCAATTTTCGTACCATAAGGAAGTGCTTCAAAAGGGACGTTGGGCGACGGTACTTCGAGGGCTGCTGACGAGTCATCAACTGAGAGGACTTCCTGGCTCTGCTCATTTGGAATTCCTGTTTTTGCGAGAACTTCGGCGACATCATCTACGACTAGATCTCCGGTTGAGGACGTGTTATCTCCTTGCTCTTCCTGAGACGATAGAGCGTCTTGATGACCCTCTCTCGAGGCCGTTTCTTCTGTTCTTGACTCTTCAATTGAATTGTCGTCCTCCTTCTTCCCTGGCGGCTTCCCGTTCAAGCCTTTTTGTCCAGGCGCACTCCTTAGCCTCCAATCCCCGCCGTTCCTCTCAACCTCGATTTCATATGCCAAGGCCAAAACCCTTAGATCTGTCTTGCTAAGCACTGAGAAATCGCCTGTCCGCCGCGCGAAATCCATAACAGCTTTCACGCTTTCGGGTTTGGGGCTGCGCATCTCGAGAAAAGGTAAGAGCTGTGTCTCTAGGCGGGAACGTGTGGTCTCATCGCGCAGCTCAGCGATAACTTCAGGAATGGTGACGAGCTTGTGGGAATTGCTTAGGAGATATGACACTGTGGGTGTATTCTTGATGATGGGTCCAGAGTCGAGAACCAATGTATGTGCCAATTTCTTCTCGAGTGGTGTCTGCTGTACATCCTGCGACAGCAGTTCTGGGTGTGAGTGTGGAAGAACTCCCTCCACTTCGGGCTGTGGACGCGGCCAGGTCTGTTGCTGGGGCTCATGCACTTTTGGTCCCAGTTGGTCGTCCATAATTCCACGTTCACTAGAGATAGCCGTCGCCTCTTCGTATGACGCAAAGGATGTCCTTACAGCATCGTGCTGATGTGGGCGTGGGCAACTTTTCTTCTCAAGATCTCAGGGACCGATAAGATCCCAAAGATAAGATCATATTCTACCAGTGATGGCCTTGTAAATGAGGCAAAAAATGGAAATACCCTCCCAGCTCGAAAAGTTACCAAGATCATTGTCTGTGTCGCCGCGATTGAATCGTCAGCCCTTGGCTCCAGATTGCAGTCGAGCGGCGCAAGCTCTTTCTGAATATGTCCATTGCATCATCAGCACGTCCGGCTGTGCGTTCCGTGTGCAGAGAGTGCCGTCAGCGCCTCCTCCAGCCGCACCATCAGGCCGCATTCCTTTCATCTACTTCCTTTGCGAAGGCCACCAACCCTACGATCAAACTTCAGAATGAGTCTGGACAGCATTCGGATGACCTTGCTGACAGCGAACCCCGCTGGAAGCGAACGCCAACAGCGATGAAATCACCCTTCCGGATTCGAGAGTCTAATGACAATGACCATTTCCCCGTCAATGAAGACCCCAAGAAGCTGGACGATGTCTTGAAGAAGATGCTTGGTCAAGGTGGCGAGACAATGCTATCAGAAGAGGCAAAGTGGCTAGCCGTTACACACAAGAGTTTCGATCATGGCCGCAGAGGTTTCAACGATCGTCTGGCGTTTCTCGGTAAGTCCATCCGTGTGTGCTGCAACAAAAGAGCCAACTTTACTGATATCGACTTCTAGGCAAACGTATTGTCGAGTTACAAACATCTCTTGCGCTTATAGATGCGCCCAAAGTAACTGGTGCAAGCTCTGCAGCCGTCGATTCATTTGCCCGTACGCCTTACCGGCACCCTTCTCTCAGCAACATCGAGAGCATGCGAAAAGACACCAAATCTGAACTTCTAAGTAAAGTCAGGTTATCACAGCTCGCCAATCGCTATGGCCTCGCCGATGTCATCAGGTGGAAGCCGAAGCAAGTCAGGAGGCTGAAGGCATCCGGCATTGAGGCAGTCCTCGCGCATACAATATATGCCATAGTCGGAGCTATTGCGCTCCAGCGAGGAGGGGACGCAGCTATCCAGGCCGTGAGGCAAAAGATCTTACATCCATTGGGCATCCTATGAAACTTTCGTTCATTGGGAAATATGCGGACTGCAGCGTTTGTAAGGTATCAACGCTGTATACAATATAGAAGATATGTACTATAGAAATCCACCATTCAGTAATCAGAACTAGCGTTTTGTCATTATCTACGACTCACGAATATCCTGTATAGCCAGCCTGTGTAGCTGTTGTGAGCTCGGTACTCATGATGAGGAATTTAGCCACGACTTACCTCTAACATTTATCTATAAAGCAAGAATACAATGCTGAGATCTCATAAGAACTCATCGAGTTCATATTACAAAATGTTTAAGGAATACGTTCTCGACTGTGGGGCATGTACACGCACGTCATTCTTTGACCTACGAGCAAGCAAACTTTCCTTTTCACCATTGTGCACTCGAACCCAGCGCCAGACTGTCCAACACGCCCACCATGCTTCGCACTTCCGTTCGCCATTTCTCCAGCACATCTCGACGCCTCGCAGCAGAGTCCATCGCAAGCATGGAAGCACCGTTTGCGCACGGCATCCGCGTCTCCGCCGTGCAAGGCATAGCCTCAGACGGCCTCGTGTCCGCGATAGGCAAGACGCCGCTCATCAAGCTCAAGCAGCTGTCCGCCGACACAGGTTGCACGATCCTCGGCAAGGCCGAATTCCAGAACCCCGGCGGCAGCGTCAAGGACCGCGCGGCGCTCTTCTGCGTGCTCGACGCCGAGGCGCGCGGGCAGCTCAAGCCCGGCGGCACCGTCGTGGAGGGCACTGCCGGCAACACGGGCATCGGGCTCGCGCACGTCTGCCGCAGCAAGGGCTACAAGCTCGTCATCTACATGCCCAATACGCAGAGCCAGGGCAAGATTGACCTGCTGCGCTTGCTGGGCGCCGACGTGCGGCCGGTGCCTGCGGTGCCGTTTGACGACCCGCAGAACTACAATCACCAGGCGAAGAGGCACGCCGAGGGGCTTGAGAATGCGGTCTGGACGAATCAATTTGATAATATCGCGAATCGACAGGCGCATATTGAGACAACGGGCCCGGAGATCTGGGCGCAGACGGAAGGCAAGCTGGATGCGTTCACTTGCGCGACCGGCACTGGCGGGACGCTGGCTGGAATGACTCGCTATCTGAAGACGAAGAGCGATGGACGTGTAAAGTGCTACTTGGCAGACCCACCGGGAAGTGTCCTGCACAGCTACATCCAAAGCGGCGGGAAGTTGCAGGACAGGAGTGGAGGCAGCATCACCGAGGGCATCGGGCAAGGTAGAGTGACGGACAACCTTCGGCCAGACATTGACCTACTGGACGGCAGCGTACATATCCCTGACGAGAAGAGCATCGAAATGGTATACCGATGTCTGGACGAGGAGGGACTCTACCTTGGTGCCAGCTCGTCGCTGAATGTGGTTGCAGCAAAAGAAGTTGCGGAGAAGCTGGGTAAAGGGCACACCGTGGTGACGATACTGTGCGATGGCGCTTACCGGTATGCTGACAGGCTGTTCAGCAGGAAATGGTTAGAGCAGAAGAATCTGCTAGGCGCAATACCAGAGCGCCTGCAGAAATATATTGTCCTGCCTTGAGTGGGCTCATATGTGTAGAATAATGTACATACCCCTTGCATGGGCGCTCGCTCATATCATTACAGATGCCTTGTCTATTTCTTGCTCTTCTTGCCGCTCTTCCTGGACATGCTCCTCTTCTCAGCGGCGGCCTGCTTGCGGACTGTCCGCTTGCGCCATGCAACGAAGCGGTTGTTCGGCTTGTAATATGGCTGCGGCACGCCGGCACGCTCTGCAGCCCGGCCAATATCGTAGTTGCTCTCGCGATAGCTGTAATCTGGTCGCAGGCGAAGCTGTTCTGTTGGCAACCTCCCGCTAGCCTTCAGCTTCCGCGCCACTCTCAGTTGTGATGGTGTCATCTTGACGCTGGTTTCCGAAATAGTGTCGACTTCGGTGGGTGGTAGTTCGCTGGTCGCTTCGATGTCGGTGCGAGGTACAGCGACCATGCTTAGTCTTCGTCTTCGTGCAGCGTTCAATGGCGTTGGAAGGGACTGGTTGCGCTCAAAAGCTACGCCAATGTATTTGCGCTTGGGGTGTTTTAATGGATCTTTGTAGTATTTGACGTAGCCAGTCTGGGTGGCGTATATTGTGTGGTCCCGCCCCATGCCCACGTTCTCGCCAGGAAACCAGAGGGTACCGCGTTGGCGGTAGATGATATTGCCAGGAATCACGTATTGTTCTGGTCCGTTGTCAGCAGGTTGGAAGGGCGTGTCATAGAATCGACATACCCCCAGTCTTTTTGGCACCCAATCGCTTGCCGGGGCCATTCTTGGGGCCGTTGGCGCGTCCTTGGGCTCCGTGAGTTGCATGCCGGACTGGGGTGAGTGACAATGGTATGCAGGGAGGAGACCGCCCAACTCGTGGTGAACACAGACCACTAGGTGACAGTGACGGTCTCGTGGCAATGCGCAAGCGCGCAAAGGCCTCATGGAACGACATTATAGATGTGCAGTGCAAACTCCTTCGAGCTTCAATGCCGTTGCAGGAGAGCAACGAAAACATTATGGTAGTCACTACTGCTGGGTAGGGCATTCATGGCACATTCGGCCTCCTTTGGTCGCAAACTCCCTCCGCCATTTTGCACAGCGATGATTCACAAGGCCGACAAATGCCAACAGTGTGTGCCTTTTGATTAGATGAAATTCAGTTTGAGAGTACATGGTGATCAATCCTCCTTCCAATCTGCGAGTGGTGCCCCCCCCAAGGTTCCGAAGGCGGGCCTGAAATGCTACGTCGCCAGAGTATTGGAGGATCTGTGACGTTTCATCAGATGTATGGACGGCCAATCACAGCAAGGGCACAGCCTTCGGAATGGTAGTACAAGCCGGGCCTAGCAAGGAATGTTTTTAGAACCCACGTCATGCAGATGATCTCCATAACACGCCGGGTACCTTTTCACTGGCTTCAGCCCCAAGGTTAAGACAGCGTGACATCGGCCAGAACCGCCCCATGGAACTCCAACCCTGGCTTCCTTCATAAGTAGTGACCAGTGTCTTGTCCTCATACCTGCCATTCACACTCACTCTGCATAGCGATCTGATTAAACTACTCTGACCATGAAATTCACTGGCGCTCGTGTCGGCCTCCTGGCAACATCCATCACTGGAGCGGCCGCCCAATCAACTGCGTCTGACCATGGTTACATCTACTACTCCACTTCCCTGTTCGTGCCCGTCGAATACCCCTTGAACACCTTTTCCGCTTCTCTTGCTGGCAATGTAAGATCCGCTTCCTGCGACTAGGCAAATATCGGTATACTCATGCGCACACAGGATTTGACAGCCACAACTTTTGTCTTTGACTGTGCTACAGCAACATCGTGCGGCCCAGTCACCGTTATTCAGGGTTCTAGCACTGCAAGATTTATTGAAGCTGATCAACCGTATGTTAGATAAGTTTGCGATAACTCAGAAGATCCCAGCTAACCTCTTGTCGCAGCATCACCACGGTTTGGGACTGTCCTAGCTATGGCAGAGTCACCAACAACGACTACACTGCGTCATGCATAGTGACTTCTACATCTTCCGGCTCAAGTCTTCCTGGCGCCAGCACTAGCGTCTACTCTGCTGCTGCTTTCCCCACTTACAAGGTGCTGATTACTGCCGGCACGGCCACCCCAAATTACGCTTTGTCGACAGCAGCTGGAACTCCCACGGAAGCTACCTCCCTGCCCAGAGTGACTCCCTCTAATTATTACACCGGTCCTCCTGTTACTGGTGGAATGGGCATTGGCACGTATGAAGGTAGCCAAATCAGCTCCATCGCTAGCTCAACCGACACCCCAATTACCTCAAGCCCCTCCGCAACCCCCACGGATGCTACCAGTGCGGGTGGCTACGGCATAGGCTCATTTGAAGCCAGCCAGATCAGCTCTGCAGCAGCTTCCGCAGATGGTCAAACCACACCAAGCGTTGTTGTCACTGTCGTCACCACTACGCCCAGTGATGCAGGCTCAGCGCCACCTCAGTCGACTGCCATCATCACCACACAGCCAACGCAAGAGCCTGCATCGTCGACCACAACAACAAGCCCACCTATGACGCAGGCCACTGGAGCTGCGAGCTCTTTTGGCGTGGGATCCCTAGGACGCTTCGTGCTGCCACTAGCTCTCTGGTATCTTTGATTGAATACATCTTTTAGCTTCTGACATCGACAAGAATTTTGACCTGCTCGTCCTTATCGAAGAGAAGAGTCTTGAACCCCTTCTCGACAACGTCTTCCAATCTCACCTTCTTCGTAACCATATCTCCAGCACGGTCCATCCCTCCTCCCTGTTTCCCCAGCCCATCAATGACCCTTTGGTAGTCTTCATCCCCATAGCCCAGCACTGCGCTGAACTTACCTTCCTTGAATACAAGCCAGTTTGGGTTGAATGGCACGGCTTTCTCCCAAATCGCAATATTCACGACGTGTCCCCTCGCTTTGACTGCTTTACACGCCGTCTCAATGCTCGCAGGCACCCCAGCGCAGTCGAACACAACATCTGCACCCGCTTCACCAGTCAACTCTTTCATCCGAGCAATCACATCATCCTTCGTCGGATCCAGCACGTGATCTGCACCGAACTTGGCCGCGAATCTCTTTCTGGCTGGCGCAACTTCCGAAACAACGATTAAGCCTGCTCCGGCAGCTTTCAGACTGAGGATGACGGAGATGCCAATGGGCCCGCCTCCGAGGATGAGCACCCGAGCCCCCTTTTTCAGCCCTGATGTGGCGACTGCGTGACTCCCCACGGACAGCGGCTCGACCAGGGCACCCACTTCCAGCGGCACCTTCTCCGGCAGTGCAAAGCACATATGGGCCGGCACGACAATGAAATCTGCGAGTCCGCCACCCCCGCCCGATAGACCGACGAAACCAGCGTGATCGCAGGCCATGGTGACGCCGGCGCGGCAGGCCGTGCAGCGGCCGCACTTGAGCATCGGCTGGACGGCAACCCTTGTCCCTGCCTTCAAGTGGGGGTGCGTCGTGGCAACGGAGCTAGAGGTCGAGTGGATGGTGCCCGCGAATTCGTGGCCAAGCGTGATGGGAATCTCCTCGCCAGTGAGGCCATGCGGGCAACCTTTCTGTGGTGCAAAAGTGGGACCACCGGCCCATTCGTGGAGGTCGGTGCCGCAGATTCCGGTGAAGGCTACTGCAATCTAGAGGAATTCTGGTTAGTTTGGTTGTTAGATCGTTTGCAGGGGTCGTATTTGCGATTTTGATATGGCGAACAGTGACCATGAGACGGATGCGGCATAGGCTCGAAGTACCATTAGAGGATAATTACCTTTACATCATCATCTTTCGTGCACTGGGGCTCTTCAGTCTCCTCAATTCGCAAGTCCTCCTTGCCGTAGTATCTTGCTGCACGCATGTTTTCCGGTCAGCTGGCGTTGCGTAAACATGTCTATCGTCTGTGGGGCTGGACATCTTATAGAGGCGGTCTGTCGTACAAGACTGGCCCGGATCAGCGGGTAGCCTACTTGCGGGGATGAGATCCCTGTGAGCAACGCGGGGGTCCTGTGTCCTGAAGATCGAGGGGCTGCTACAGAAGGACAAGGATGGGGATTTCTCGGTAAATGTCTTTGCCATTTGCCATGCAAAATGGGTCCAATGGGCTGTCATATGCCATCTTCGCACTGGGTCTGGGGTACGTGGCCCCTGCAACGCCCCCAAAGACCCTGTGAGGTCACCGCCTTGCCCACTAATAAATTAGTGAGTCTGCCACAGTTGAGCGAGAGTCAATCACTTTCCAAGAGCACTCAATCCCCAGTGGCACTTTTAACGAGGATGACCACGGAATCTCGCAGAACAGCTCTAATCACAGGCGCCACAGGCCTGCTCGGCCGCGCCATTGCACATCAGTTCGCCCTGGCCGGCTGGTCCACCATCGGCACTGGTTTCTCAAGAGCATCCACCGCGCCCTCGTCCGACGCCGGAACTTCAAGAACAAAGATTGTCAAGCTCGACCTCACCGACACACCCTCCATTGCCACAGCTCTCGACGCCCACAACCCCTCCATCGTAATCCACAGCGCCGCAAGCCGCTTCCCCGACGTCGTCGACAAGAACCCCGCCGCCGCCCGCGCCCTCAACACCGACTCCTCCGCCGCCCTCGCACACGCCTGCGCCGCCCGGGGCATCCTCCTCGTCTACATCTCCACAGACTACGTCTTCCCCGGCTCGCCCGGTCAGGCGCCGTACACCGCGCAGAGCACGCCCGCGCCCACAAACCTCTACGGGCAGACGAAGCTCGACGGCGAGCGCGCCATCCTCGACGCCACCGCTGCGTCGGGCTCCGGCTTCGTACTGCGCGTCCCCGTGCTGTACGGGGCCGTCGAGCCCGCCGGTAACCACGCCGAGTCGGCCGTCAATGTCCTCGTCGACGCGGTGTGGAAGGCGCAGAAGGAGCCGGTCGTGATGGATCACTGGAGCCTGCGCTACCCGACGTGCACCGAGGACATTGGACGCGTGCTAGCCGAGGCGGCGGAGAAGCTGCTCGCGCTGTCTGTGGATGCGCGCAAGGCAGTGAGTGGCGGGACGCGTATTCTGCATTTCAGTGCGGAGGAGCGCATGACCAAGTTCGAGATCTGCGAGACGCTCGCGGGCATCCTGGGGCTCGAGCTGGGGCAGATGCGGGCGAATGAGCAGGGTAACGATCCCGCGGCGAGTGTGCAGCGGCCGTATGATTGTCATTTGAGCACGGCGGAGCTGCAGGAGTTGGGCGTAGATGTGCGCGCGCAGAAATTTGAACCTTGGTTCCGGCGGTATCTGCGTGCTGTGCGGCGGTAGCCTCGCTCCGTAATATAGATTGATAGCTATGAAGTCTTCACGAAGTCCTCACGAAGTCCATACGAAGTCACTTGCAAGGCAGCTCAAAATGATTGTAGCCAGCAACGATTGATGCAATTCTCACAATGTGGTGTGATATGCTAAGCTATGCTATGACTGGGACCAGACCAAGACAAACCTGCTGCTCAATCGTACCCTTTTTTGTTTTTATGGCGCCAACCCAGATATCCAACCATTCCGTTTCATGCTGATCATTAAACCATGAAGAATCCACCCTTCATCCCCCTATGCACTGATAGCCAACCCAGCAATATCTCTAGAACTGGTTGACCATCCTACGGCGAACTGTCGGAGGCACCCTCAACGCACGCTTGCGCGTGATGGATCCATTCGAACATGTGGTGCCCAGTGCCACAGCTTGTGGAATCATGCAGCCAAAGTTGCAGATGCCGAATTGAGTAGCACTAATACAGACGAGGCCGCTTGCGGAACAGGCTATCTGGTCCGATCGACAGGCTGCAGAAGAACCTGGCAATGCGGGACCAGGGGTGGAGGTGACCTCGGGGGCGGAGATAGGCGTCACGGAAGGAGCGTCTACTGGAGCTTTGTAAACCGGAGACGGGCTGCCGCTAGCTACTGGGAAGCTGGGAGATCCTACGGCGGTGGTGGGCACGCTTACCGCGGGTGCAGAAATAGCGGGGGAGCCGTCTTGCGAACCAGAGCCTGAGGAGCCCGAGGAGCCAGAAGAACCTGAAGAGGCCGAGGAGCCCATAGCAGGACCTGCATGGCACTTGGACAAATCACCCTTGACAACGGGTGGGGCAAGAAGGTCAGGCGGGTTGGTTTCAACGCTGGTTCCAGGGTTTGGGAACTTGACTTCTTTGGTCTCAGCGGTAGAGCACTCCGAGTTAGGAATGTTGGCAGTGAACATGTCCGGGAGCTTGTCAAAGAAGGAAGAATCGCCTTTGGATGACTGGCCGGTGACTTCGATAGGAGCACAGTTCATGTACATCTCACGATTGCCGATCTTGTTGAACCAGGTCCAGGCAAAGGTGTACTGGCCAGGCTCGAGGCCATCAGGGATTGTGACCTGGTAGTTATTGGGGTCAGCGAAGGTCGGACCTCCCGATAGATTGTTGCTACCGGCATCCCGAGCAGGACAACCACCCTCGATGGAGTGGATGACTTTGAAGACGCTCCCTGCAGTGGGCTTGAGGTCTTTGGTCAAGGAGACTTGGCAGGATCCACCGCCGTGCACAGCAGATCCGGTGAAGTTCATATTGAAAGAGCTACCCGTGGCCATTTGGGTGCGACCAGCATCGGAACCATAATCTTCTACCGAGGCGGCTTTGCATGGGTAGTTAGGAGCAGACGCGTCGGCACTCAAGGGTCCGTTGTCCAAAGAACCAGATCCGTCTTTGATGGTGGCAGGGAAGGGAGGAGGAAAGTTGAGGACCATATGGGCATTTGCGCCAAGAGCAACGGAAAGGAATGTGAGAAGAGTAGAGTTCTTCATGTTGATGGTTTGAAAGACGAGATACGTGTCGTGTGGTGTAAGAGAATGTCGGAGATCCTAGCCTGCTAGGTAGAGAATGGATGTTGCTGGAGAATGCTGATCAGCCAAATTGTGCAACAGCAAATTTTGGGGTTTTGAGGCCGGGGGGGAGGGACGCAAGAGGCATGAAGGTGAATACATAGCATATTGTAATCAAACAATGTGCAAATAATGGAAAATGCGAGGCTGACAATAGGACCCAACAAATAGCTTCCGAGTGGTCAAACTCACCGAATAGCTTGCTGCAGATGGTTACCTGAGACGACCTTGATGGAAGGAGTGTGATGGACAATGTCTTGCAAAGATCAAAGAGAGTGGGAGTAACAGAGTCACGTTGAGACAGGTCGCGCCAGGCGAAAGGAAAGGAGTGAATGCACCGAAGTTGAGGATGTGTGCGGAGAAGAGCTTAGCAAGCAGGACGACACGGCTCTTTATCCTACCATCCTGTAAGAGACCCACGCGTCGTCAGGGGCATCGGCCCCGCACAGGAGGTCCATATGGAACCGGAGGAGGTGCCAACGCGTCTCAGGCCTCCGGTGCCCGTCCCCTGATACTGGCAGCTCAGAGCCTCTCGACGGTGGGAGTGTCAAAGCTCCGGCTGATGCATGCGGACCAATCGGAGGCCTGTGCGGGGGCGGTCTGCCGCACAGGGCCTGAAGGACCCGCAAGTTTCGCCTCGCGTGCGCGTTAGCAGGGCAGATCTGGGCCTAGGAGCCGTGGGCTAGCCACGTTGGCGGCGGGCGAGGCAGACGAAGAGAGAGCATCGCTTGGCCCCGAGACACCCCTTGGGGCGGCGTGGCGGCGTTTCAAAAGCGCGCCAACGCTCACTATCGATACCGCTCCGCGTGACAGGGGCCAATCAATCCCCTTCATACGCGACTGGGCCTCAGCTCAATGGTCAGGGGGGGCCTCAGCTGCACAACATCTACAAGCTTGCGTTTTGACCTGGTACGCAAAGACTCCTCAAGCAGCCTGATTTGAGCTGAGGCGGTCTTAACTGGTTTGCATTATCCGCTATCTAGCTAGGGGTGCTTAACCCCACATAAACGGCGGAGTTGTTCCCACCACCCGTTTTGTTTGTCTGCTGTCCAAGGCACAACGAAGGGATGCCTTTCAATCCCAACGTGCGGCATACCATCCGTGCCAATGAATTTTCCATAGGCGTAAATGTGCTGTTTGCCGCAGCCGAGACCCTCATCCAATTGGGAGTGCTCTTGGTCTTCGCCCAGCTCGCGAAGAAACCTACTGCCAGCGGCAAATGCAAAGGTGCCCGCAATACTGGTGGGAAGGCGCGGTAAGTACCTACCTGGTCTGTTCGACAATAAAATCAGCATCATCACAAGGTCGAAGCCTAAGATTGCAACAGCAATCTGGAACATGGCCGGTGCGAAGAACAATCGCGTTTTTCTCGTGACCGCCTGGCCTGTTAGTGTTCCACTACTTGCATTGGATTTTTCTAGCCAGCTTTCATTCAAAGAGAATGTGATAGCAAAGCTTTGTGTGAGGATGTGCTCCAGAAGACGCACGAGTCCTGCGGTGGGCGGTACAGGTACCAAAGGGTCTCCCATGTCATCATTGGCTCGTGCATTGTTCATGAAAGAACTAATCCATGATCCAGTGGAAGCCAGAGCATGCCACCCCCAGTTGGTATCGACACCCTGGAACAGCGGGCTGAGCCCGGTATTAACAAGCGTCCACACGTCCCCTTCGGCTTTGAATAAAGACTCCACACGGTCCATGAATGGAGAAGTTTGCTTGGAAGAAAGCACTATGCCAGAAAAAGGGTCTGTAGTAAGCTCGAATGCTGCCATCCTCAGCTTCGGCAAACAGCGAACCAGACTTCCCGCCACTCCTGAGCTTTTGGTAGCATTCGCCTCTTTGAAAAGTATGTCGCCCATCAGTTGTTCGTTATAATAAGCGGGTCGTCGTAGCCAGCCAACAATATATGCTGAGCTACATATGTCAGACGCATCAGGTAAAGTTTCGTCAGCGACTGTCCCGTTTGAAGGCCGGTATCCAGGACCTAGGACTGCACCCGAGCTTATCTCGGCGGCTGTGCGATTGTTGGCGTACATTGATGGCGAAGTTTGAAATTGGCCCAAACCAACAAGATCCAATGTGCGAGAATTATCACATGAGACGGAGTTCCCGTAACGATCCAAGGTTGTAAAACTTACATTGAGACTACTGTAGTCGTCGGCCATGCTCCAGGTGAAGTTGCTCGATGAGCAGTCAACATCGAGGCCGAACCCAAAGGTCGAAGCCTGAAAGTGGGAGATGTTGACCAACGCACCCGAGTCTACTATGTCGAAAGGTACGTAATAGTAATTCTCATCCACCCAAGGTCGGGTTGCGTTGGCATTCGCCCACGCAAGCTTTGAGTTCGTTTCAAGATGTGCGGCTTGTTCTTTCAGAGCGGTTCCTATAATCCAACGAACATCATAATCCACGATAGATCCAAAGTTTGACCCGCTGGTAAACTGAGTATCTAGGCGAGGGCTTATATTCACTGGTTGTAGGTTCGTCACCGCAGAATATTGAAATAAGCCGCTCATAGCCAACGAGAAGGCGTTTGCTGAGATTGTCATTAGACTCAGCCCAGACAACACGTAGTGCCCAACCTTCACAGCTTTATAGAAGAGAAGCTGTGGAGGTAGTCTGGAGTACTTGAGAGCGAATGCTGAAGTTGAGGTGGGCCGGCCTTGGGTAAGATGATCAAATGGAGTCAATATGGCTAAAGTTTTCGTAAGAAGAACCCAGAATGGTTCCAATATGGTTCCAAATGCAATTGGAATGTAGTTGAGGAGCAACTGTGAAACAAATGGATTCGTCTTGGGGGGATTTAGCCCTAAAATAATGTCAGTTGACGATAAGACTCGAAGACTGGCTCGGAACTGCTGTCACGTACCATCTGAACGCTCCATAATGGTCTTGAAAACACTCAGCGTCACTATCGCACCAACCAATGCCGCAGAAACGACAGCCCCCATACTCAAGCTGAGCTCCAGTGGCCTAATAGCGCGACTACTATCAAGAAATTCTGGTGGTTCTCGCGTCTTACCACAGTATATCTTTGAATATTTGGCTTCAGCGAGATCTCTTATTTGGCGCATCCAGAACCGTTGGCCTTGTAACGCGCGTTGAATTTGACTGTCGTCATAACCAGTCATGGGCTCCAGCAAGTCAGAGATTTCTGGACTCTTGGATGCAATCTCATACTGAATTTGTAAGGAGCATGGATCCCGCGTCAGTTCTGACTTTCTTCTCCAATTGAGTACCAGAAGGGTCAATGCCATCATCAAAGTTAATCCAAGACAGCTTTGAGCAATGATTGTAAAAGTAGGTTCAAGTGTCACGACACCCATAGTTAGTGTATGAGTTGCGTACCCAGCTGTTGTCGAGGAATCAAACGGCAATTTGAGGCTCTGGTTCGGATACAATTCGAACATCGCCATGCTGAATAGCATTCTTTGAGCGCGCTCATACGCTGCGATCACCCGATCACTGGTAGAGTAATAGGATAGCGGCTGCGATCCAGGTGGAAAAGCAAATATGGATATGTCTTGTGGAGGCCCCGGAATACTTCCTCCGAAACCTGAATAATGTGCTATCGTAGAGTCGGATACGTCTGCTCCTTCGGTGCCAAATTCGAAGTCCTGGAAGCCAGTGTCCACTTCTGACAGAGCTCTCATCGCAGTGCTCAGCATGAATTCAAAGTGGGTCAGGTTGAATATGTCCGGACCAAGGGACATTGAAGGACCAACGGCTTCACTTTTGATGACTGTAAAATTGCTTGCGGTAACTGTTGCGCGTACTTGTTGGGTCTCGTAGAAAGACGTACAGAATGTGGCTTTGGACGCGTTGCCCTCAGACCAGGTAATCAGTGATAAGTTGGAGAATTTCGATGAACAATCATAGGTACTTAAACCTGGGCCCCAGCCACTCTCGTACCAGCCAAGGTAGCTTAGGGAGCCACCAACGCCCGGGCCTACAGTGCATCCTTTACCATTACTGAATACTGGTGACCCTTCCACTGGGGTTCCATCTATTGATTGTTCGCAATCGAGTCTTGTTGAAAATTTGGTGGTGTTGAAAGTATATGTCCCCGCGTCAGAGTACGTAAGCTCTGTTAACGCCGATGGTACCATTGGTCTCAATGTAAAGTCCTGAGTAACGAAAGGCGGTAGAGACGCGTTCAAGTAGAGCGTTGCATATGCAGCATTGAAAAAGTTGGCGTTCAAAGCTCTTAGTTGGTTCGAGAAAGGCTGGATATCATCATAGGTCTTGATTGGCACGTTTCGAGAAACCTCGACGTCTCCAGATTTAAAGATCGCGCCAGTCAAGGGGGTCAACGCCCAAAATACGAGCATCACACCCATGCCGGCACAAAATACAGACCAGTGCCTGTTATATAGTTAGTGGCTCGTCAGAAGCCAAAGCACAATTGGGAACCTTCAACTCACTGAAGCCGAGCTGCCTTGAGAGGTACGAACGCCATGAAGTCGCTAGTGTAACTCAAACAGACGCTATTGTCAGCAGTGGCCCCCTCTGCTTTTGACAGCTGTAGCCAAGGCTCCATCCTTTTTGCATCAAAGTCGATCCATGACCACGCCAGCCCGTAGATGATGGAAAGTAGGACCGGCAGATACAGATAAAAGAAACTTTGCGATGCCGAAAACTGATCGGTATTTTCTGCAAACAAGACACCCCCATCTCTTTGGCATTTTTGCAAAAGCAGACCAAGTATGACGATGAAGATCGCCGATATGAGCATCATGACCGTCAAAAATGGAGCTTTCGAAGTGTAGGGTTTCCAGCCGCGCTGCCTCTGATGTCCTGCAGGCAACACACTATCCTCTCCATGGGCCAAGATATCGTCTGAAGGAATAGGTGGAAGGCTTTTTTCTGACAACCTATGTATCGCAACGTTCGGCCATTGCTTCGTTCGCCCCCCTCCCAGGAATGGTGTAGAAGGATCTTGCTCATCATGTGAGTCTTGTCTGGCAAAGCGAGTCCCAGGAAGATGTCGAAGACGGTCGGACGCGGCACGAGCCTGTGGATTTTCCATCCCTGCCCCTGATGCTGTCTGCGACTGCGAAGCTCGAGGGTTGCATGCAAAGCTCTGATTGGTAATGGAAGGAAGAAGACGGGAAAGGAATCCAATCGAGGTACTCGAAGATCTGCAGCAGGTAGAGTGGAGGTGAAAAGAGCATATGAAGCGCCTGTGCAAGGCTTTGTATGTGAGATCAAGAACGTTTACACGACAAACGCATGGCACGACTCCAATGTATGCAGACAAACAGGAAGCCGGCAGAACGAAACCCAGGAGCTGAAATCCAAACTTCACCAACGCGAAATCCTAGCGATAGGAAGGAAAAAACGAGAACGATGGAAGAGGAGCCATTGCAAACAAACCACGGGGCGCAGTGGGGCGCTTAGTCGATCCATTGGAGCATGTGAATACGCGCTGGCGCTAGTATGTAAGTGTGATCCTTCGAAACTCCAGAGATATCCCGCGGCCATACGCCAAAGTGTTATCACCGCTGGCATAGCTTATGCAGCTCAATCACTCTATGTCAAAGTCTATTTTCGACGCAAACATGGACCGAGCGAATAATGAATCTGTCAAAGGTACGACTGCGCTTGCACATGTGTCATAAAATCCTTGGCGTCGCTTCCCATTGTATGGGCGAGATCACACGCGCATTTCTTTTCTGCTTCGTAGTCCTTGAAACCAACGGATTGATATCAAAAGCGGTTGGTCAACAGTAATAAACTTCCACTGTCTAGTACAGTATGTCTGTTCACCATGTGGACTCGTGAAGGCTTTCTGGTGAGATACAGGAGCCGAGAACGTTGCGCAAAGCCATTTGATTACGGTCAAGATTCATGTCAGTCCTTCAGTAATTGAGAAGTGGGTCATCTCGCGGCATTAAATGCAGCAGCCCATGCGTTCTTCAAAATCCTGAGACAACCGAATGCGATAAAGCACTGATTTTTATCGAAGCTCAGCCTGCTACTCACTGTCCTTCCAGCCCCACAAACATCTCTCATCCTCGTAGACCCTTCCAACTGTTTTCAACATGACAGTGTCTTCACTCGCCTTGCCGGCTGTTATCGATCAAGGTTGTTTACAAATAAGTGCGAAGCGTGGTGTACTCTTTTCGTGGGTATCTTTAGGTATTTCTCCATATGCACAGGAAGTTGTGTCATTTCTTGCCCTTCTTTTTCTTCTTCCCACCACCACCTCCTTGTTGCTGTCCACTCTGTCCACTCGAACCTTTCGACTCGGTGGCTGCGACTGAGGCTGGGGTTGTGTCGGCGTTTTCTTCGCCACCTGCGGCAGTGTCTATCATTGTAACATCCTCTACTTTGTCAGGCAGCCCACACATACTCCTACCCAAGCTTCCAAGATATGCAACCAGTCGTCCCACCTCGGCTGCTTTGTCTGTTTGGTATTTGAGGCATACACCAGAAACCGGATCGAAGGTTTTTAACGTGAATGTGGCGCGCGGTTGTGTTGATTGCGAGGGTGTGGGGCCGGAGCCAGGTGGGCCTGTATTTCTTGGTTCTGAGTTCAGCTTTTTGGACTTCGGGGACGTAATTGGGGTGCCAATGCTGTATTTGGACGATATCCGCGTCTGTATGGCCAAACTGTCAGCGTGGGGGTTATGGCGGAAGTTGGTAATGTCAGAGAGAAGCCGACATGGGTAAGACTGACTGTGGACGGATGCGCTTTAAGTAACAGAGATGACTGCTCAAGCCAGTCCTGGCTACTGGATATAGGTCGCATCGGTGACATCGTGCTCGTAGCAAAGGCCTGAAACTTTCGGTTGACGGACGGGGCACTTATCCATGGATTTGGAGGCATTTAAGTTGCTGGTGCAGTGCCAAGATTATCTGAAGACAATCTCGATGAACGGGGTCACCAGCAAATAATGCTTTTTGATGAAGCAGAGTGTGCTATAATTCCTCCAAAAGACTTTTTATCTTTTCAGTGGGCTTGATCGAAGTTCATCACGTATTGAATGTTGCTCTGTATGATTTTCGACCATTAGCAGAATTTTCTTCGCACAGCATCGCAATACGTCCGCGATGTTTGCATCTGACAGTCTTGAGAACGTCCAGTCTCCGAACGAGGAAGAAATCGCTCATCTTGTAACTGATTCCAAGAAACGCTGCAATGTACTACTAGCGGAGATATCAGTTCTTGCGAACCGCGTTGCGGAAGTGAAACAAACGAAGAACGTTGAGCTAAGAAGCTTCATTAGCGCTGTTCAGGCAGAGGCAAAGACTCTCGAGAGTGTCAGCACGTCTGGACAACGTAGTCTGGAGCAGCGGCTTCACACGCTTCGATCCTCAAATATTACATTCCTCGAAGCAGTATGGCTCTCTGCCAAGCGCAGTCGCGGTATCACTGGTTTCTTTAAGCGATTCTACTGGAGCGCACCTTCAGGGCAGGACACCGTTGCAGGTGTTCGGGACTCCAGATCAAAGAACAGTAGCGCAGACAAAAAGTCATCCGGTGTCTCTGTCGACGTCGTTGCAGAAGGAGGAGCCGAATGGATCAAAGTCTCAACCATCACCGAATCTAGACTTCTATTCGAGTTGGCAAGACGGGGCTGGGAGAGGGATCTCAACAACTCTTCTAGTAACGAGGATGATGATGATGATGATGATGATGATGATGATAATTGCAGAGAGAAATATGCAACCGCAAATCATGAAATGGAAGAAGACATTGCCATTCTCAAGGCTGCGGAAGAACTTTCGCGTGCTTCAAAATCGACTCGTGTTCGATACCATCACCCTCGCATCCACCTCGTGCTTCCCAAAATCTGTCGCGGGAAGGTCAAGGAGATCGACGACCTGCTCAACTACATTCAGGGATTGGACGTCTCCGTAGAAACAGCGGACGCTTGGTCTCCATCTAGTCACACAGGTTGTTTGATGATAGAAGACGTTGTTGGGGGTATGGTTCCTGGCAATTTTTCCTGCTTATCATCTACCGTGAATGTCGACTGCACCATACTACTGGCAATTGTCTCGGATTTATCCAACACTCACGTCATCAAGGAGCCTTGGCTACACACGGCTGCCAAAAGGCAGATAGAGATGGAAGAAGAGCAAAATCTGCTGCCATCTGTGCTTTTCCCTGTAATGGGTAACCACACACTTGTCTGCACGTATGAAGCTGCCACAAGAATGCAGGAGATTGTGAACACTATCGGTACGAGGAGTGAGATGGCACGAACTGAAGCTCTCTTGTCCACAAGCAATCTGAGCCACGGAGACCGTCTTACCAAATATGCGCGCTTATCAAATCACATCATTCCACCTGATTGGCAACTGCCAGTTCAAGTGATCAACGACTTCAATCCCTTGACTCCAGAGCTGCCAAGTATCGCTAATGTTGTGAGTGGAGAACTGAGCGACCTGAATCGCAGTGTTTTCTTATTCGGCTGGCAGAAAGGCTACACCACAATAACTTCAAATCGTACCACTGCGAAACGTATACAGACACTGATCGAGGAATCCTTGGTACCTGGCACCAATGACGTGCTTGGACCGGACATTTGGGTATGCCAAACCGCGCGAAGTTTGAGAGCGAAGGACAAAATACGGGGCTTGGCAGTGCCAAGGAATGAGTCTAATCTTGGATTTGGGCAAGGATATTGACATCCAGCCTGGTCATTAAACTGAACGGGATCTTTGGCCATGACGAGCCGTTCCTACCGCAATTCAAATCTCCAATCCTGGTCTTCTTGGACTCAACATTTTCTTGAAGGAACGCGGGGAAGCAGGCAACCCTCGACGCTAAGCTCTTTTTGGCCACGCTATTAGTTCTACCCTATCAACTCCCACATACTGCGCCGCAACGGTTGCATGGTAGGGGTATCGGAGAATTTCTTTGTGACAGCAACACATGTCGGAACATTTTTAAACTTCCAGATTTATTTCAAGCGAGCAAGATGTTTTCTTTCTATAGACTTTGTAATCTATTTGTGATAAAATTTAATATGCATCAGCGATATCACTATGCATACTTCTTGTATTTTTAATGCTTGTAGCCCTGAGAGCCGAATGTTGTAGGAGTCGGCTAGAAAGACAAATCTGTTGCCGGGAGGCGCGATTGGACCTCGATTCAAGATTTTCAGAGGACCAAAATGTCATTCTTCATGGGAATAAGCGATTTCCTGGAGCAAGGCAGAAAGACTGTGGCAATAGCTCTGGTTCAACGGGACCCAGAGGGTTGGCGCACATCAGCTTTCACAGAAATGACACTTGTCCGTGCAACACGCACGACTGCTGTATTCACAAGCCGTTATTTGACTGGCTATGGGACGCTTCAAGGTCTGGAAAATACTTTGGGAGATATATCTGCAGAGATTCCTGTCGACACCGTTGAAGTAACATCATTTTAGACTGTTGATGAGATGAAAGGGTGTTGGCCGCGACATGCACGAATAGCATTGGTGGCGTCTGCTTTGGAAATATTTCTAGCATCAGCTTGTGTTTAAGCTTTCTGACAGAGTTGTGACACATCCTGACATCATTAAATCGCTTCCTAATGATGTTTAAATTATACCCGGAGTACTTTCAGGCTTAAAAGAAGAGGAGCACTGGCTTACCTCCTTGGCGGCACAACGGCCAAAGGTTTCTCCGCGCTGCCACTTTTTTGATATGACTGCCACTAGTTGCGCAGGGTTGCGGGTGCTGTGACTCTGAACCCCGTCACCCAACTTGTCGTAACAGGAGAAGGCTCCTGTTGCATCATGTCTGATCAAAGCAACCTAACGGCGGGGACTCCGGACGCATCCTCAATTCTGAAACAAGCATCAAACACGGTGCTGCAACCAAATGGTACTACGGAAGCATCTCCAGAACAACCAGTAAAGGCATTGTCTGGGCAGGCACTCAAGGCACAGAAGAAGGCAGAGAAAGCAGCTCGGCGTGCACAAGAGAAGGGAGACGCGACAACTTCCACTACTTCTGCTGCTACACCTAAACCCGGCGCAGGTTCTTCTACTAGCAAAGCTCCAAACTCCCAAGCAAGTCAGCACAAACGCTCCCAGTCAACAAGTCAAAAATCGGAGAATCAACAACTCCCTGTGCGCCCCCGACCCTCTACAGCAGCTCGAGAGCCGAAGCGAGAAAACAAGCAAGTTTCCTTCTTTGCTCATCTTTATGGCCCCTCACGACGACATACACTGGATGGAGTTCCCAAGGAAGTCCACCCGCAAATCCAGGCTCTGGGCCTTCAGACAAGCAGCTACTGCGTCTGTGGCTCGCACGCCCGTTGCGCAGCCATGTTACTCGCTCTGAAATGCGTCGTCCAGTCATACACCACTCCACTAGGCACCTCGCTTCCCCGGCACCTCTCCTCCCAGCACCTTTCTCCACAACTCAACTTTCTCAAGTCTTGCCGGCCTTTTTCCGTCTCTCAGGCGAATGCCATTCGCTGGCTGAAGAACGTCATCGCGACTCTCGATCCGAGTACGCCGGAACCCACGGCCAAAGCAGACATTTGCACCGCCATTGACACCTTTATTCGAGAGCGGCTCACGGTTGCTGATCAAGTCATCGCTGAGACCGCCGCTTCACATATAAATGATGGCGACGTCGTGCTCACATACGCGAAGAGCGCAGTCATAACCCAAGCACTTCGCACGGCTAAACGGGCAGGCCGCGACTTTAGAGTCGTGGTTGTCGATAGTCGACCCCTATTCGAGGGCAAGAACACCGCGCGCGCCCTTGCTGATGATGGCATTGACGTTTCATACTCTTCCATCACGGGCCTTACACACGCCGCACGCGGCGCAACCAAGTGCCTACTGGGTGCGCATGCTGTGCTGGGCAACGGCAGGCTCTATTCCCGGGCAGGCACGGCGCTCGTGGCGATGATGGCGAAGCGTATGGACGCACCGGTCGTGGTTTGCGCGGAGAGCATTAAGTTCACAGAGCGCGTCGCCTTGGATAGTCTGGCAATGAACGAGCTCGGGCCAGAGGAGGAGCTCGTTGGAAGCGAGGGTGAGGGCGAACAGAGCCTGCATGGCTGGCGAGATAAGGAGCATCTTCAACTCCTGAATCCGCTGTACGATGTCACGCCAGCGGAGTACATTGCAGTAGTCATCACAGAGTTAGGCAGCCTGCCAGCGACGAGCGCGCCCGTTGTGCAGAGAATCAGCGCCGGCGCGCAGGAAATCGTATGAGTGCTCAGAATAGATACAACGCAATTCTATGATCTCTACCGTAGCGCTCACAGCTTGAACTCGCCCTGAAAGCCCGCCTTGCCCCACACGCCCTCAAAATTGGCCCGCAGTGGTGTGATACTCGTCCCGCAGTTCCGCACTACCAGCCCGTCATTGTCCGCTGGCGAGCTCTCCAGCGTCTTCAGCATATCGACGAAGCTGGGTTGCCACTTGAACGTCGGCGGCAGCTTCCCACTCTCGCCCGCCGACTGCGAGCTCTTCTCGGCCTTTGACCCCGCATCCTCCGCATCGTTCTTGATAGCCTCCTCGAGCGCCGTCGGCTCGTGCGGTAGGATCTTGTAAAGCGAGCCGCCCTGCCACTTGTTATCCAGCATCCACGTCCAGCGGATCGGCTTCTCCGTGAGGCCTGCCGTGAGCGGCACATTCACGCTGTACACATCTGGCAGCGCGATACCCTCCTTCTTTGCACGCTGCTGGTTCGCGTCCCAGTCGGTCATGAGCTTGGTAACGATACGGGCGGAGTGGTCGCAGGCCTCGTCGACAAGCAGCGGAATCTCGTCACGGTTGAAGAAGGCAAAGGAGACGGCGATGGAGCGAACGCCCACAACGGCGGCTTCGAGGGCGCCACCGAGCGTACCGGAGGAGAGGGCGAAGGCGGCCGTGGTGTTGCGGCCGTGGTTCGGGCCGGAGACGACGAAGTCTATGGGGGTGTCTTTTGTGTGCTCGAGGGAACCGGGTGCGGTGGACGTGATCGGGAAGAGAAGCGAGTGGTGAAAGAGGCCCAGCTGGACGCAAGTGGCAGGCGTGCCAGGAACGAGCACCCAGTAGTCCTTGTTGGGGTCTTCTGGTGGAGATGGATGCGCTGTCCCCGTTTCCGGGTCATAGTACGTGGGCGTGACATGGTCTGTAACGTTCTCGTTCGCGGGACGAGTCGATGGTTGCTGTTGATGAGCAAGAGGGAGTTTTGATGCGGGTAGCAGGTGAGCCTTGCCAATCCACGACCGTTGGGTTGAGGGTAAGACTACAGAGACAGTATGGTTGAATGGAGGGGCGCGCAGAGCGCGAGCAAAGGAGAGCACATTGGGCGACGACTCCGCGTTGGGAGGGCCGTCATCGTTTGTGAGGAGAATATGCATTTCTAGTTATCTCGCACATAGGACAACAGGGGCAGTATTAGAAGACTCAACATATACCTGCCCACGCACGCATTAAAGAAAACGTCATGAGCGGATTCCGTCACCTCGCCAAGAGCTGGTGCTGCGGGGGGCTCAGCCGTCCGTAGTCTGGATTGGCTCAGAAGACATTTTTATGCACAGTATTTTGTGAAAGAAAATGGATCATATTGCCTGACAGAGGCAAAGACACGGCGAATGCCCAAAGCCGCTTCAGCGTATCTCGCGGCGGGCGGGAATCGACACCCGTCAGCCGCGGCCTGGGATCCCGACTCTGGGTATCTGGCGTATGGCGCCGACTGTAATGTGGCCCTCTGGCGGCCAATAGCGGATTCGCAGGAGCAGGCTTCAGGATCAAATTCAGTCAAAGACCAGTGTGATGGTGTCGAGTACTTGCTCTCTGGCCACAAGGAGCAAGTCAATGCCATCTACTTCTGCAACCTCTCTGAAGATCTCTCGGTTCTCGTGACTGGCTCCGCAAACGGGGAACTTCACGTATGGAGACATCAGGATTTCAGTACCCCCGCCACGGTGCTTGATCTCCACAAAAAGTCTATCAACTGCATTGCATCTTTCCAATCCTCGAACATCTTCGTCTCAGCCTCAGCAGACTTCACTCTTGGCATCTGGCATATCTCCAAGTCCGATAATGGTAGTGGCTTTGAAGTAAAACTCGTCCAGCAAATAAAGCTCACACCATCCTTCATTCCCCTTACTATCTCGCTCACTTCTTTCCCAAACACCGACAGCCTCGTTCTAGCAGTCGCGGGCACTCGATCCTTCATCCAATTATTCACATCGTCGAACCGGGACATTGGCTTTTCCCTTGCATCTACTCTGACCGGTCACGAAGGCTGGATTCGTTCTCTATCGTTTACCAGGGAAACTGACGATCCTTTCGGCGACCTGCTTCTTGCCTCCGCGAGTCAGGACAAGTATATTCGTCTGTGGCGATTCCACTGCGGTCAGAGCGATCCATCGACACAAAAGTCCGATCCGCTGCTTGGTGGTGTAGGCAATCTCACTCTTTCCAATAAGACCCATCGCTTCTCAGTCGCCAACGGAGCTTCGTATAGCATTACTTTTGAGGCACTTCTATTAGGTCACGAGGACTGGATATATACAGCCCAGTGGAATCGAAGCAACGGAGTCAATCGATTGTTATCAGCGTCTGCGGACAATTCGCTGGCAATTTGGGAGCTGGATGTTGTGTCTGGTGTGTGGGTCTGCACTGTTCGACTAGGAGAAATAAGCGCTCAAAAAGGCGCCACGACTGCAACAGGTAGTGCAGGTGGTTTCTGGATAGGGTTATGGTCACAAGACGGCAGCGCTGTAATCAGCTTGGGCAGGACTGGAAGCTGGCGCCTCTGGTCACATAGCGATTCTGACGACACTTGGACTCAGCAAATTGCAGTGACGGGGCATACGCGGACAGTACAGGGTTTGACTTGGGCCAGAGATGGTTCATATCTACTCACCACGAGCGCAGATCAGACCACGCGTATGTTTGCGCAGTGGCAACACTCACAAGAAACTGGTAGACGCAGCTGGCATGAATTTTCTCGTGCTCAAATACATGGCTACGACTTGAATTGTGTAGCGAGCACTACGCCTACTCAATTCGTCTCTGGAGCCGATGAGAAGCTGCTTCGCGTGTTCGATCAGCCAAAAGCAGTCGCAGAGATGCTGCAGAACCTGAGCGGGCTGCAGTCAAATACCTCATCGGATCGACCGGAAGTCGCGAGCATTCCAGTGCTAGGTCTGTCTAACAAAGCAATAGAGCAGACTGCCGAAAATGGAGAACCTGCTGGAGCGGATGATGAGTCTCCGTCCGTCCAAATTGATCGGTTTTATGGTTCTTCAACTCCTCCCACAGAGGATATCCTCGCACGACATCTACTGTGGCCAGAGATTGAGAAGCTCTACGGCCACGGACACGAGATTTCCTGCGTTGCCTCATCTCAGTCCGGGCAAATAATAGCCACTGCATGTCGTGCGTCTTCGATTGATCATGCCGTTATCAGGCTATACAACACAAATACCTGGCGAGAACTCAAGCCTGTGCTTACAGCACATACTTTGACAGTGACTGCACTAGCATTTTCACCCGATGACAGCTACCTGCTCAGCGTTGGTCGTGATCGAAGCTTTTCTATTTTTGCTCGTGGAGACGGGCTTGAAGATGGAGCTTATTCCTTGAAGCAAAAGAACGAAAAGGCCCACAGCAGAATGGTCTTAGATTGTGCTTGGCTTCCTGCGGAAGTAGGGCCTGCATTTGCGACGTCAGCAAGAGACAAGACTATCCGGATCTGGCGCGTATTGGAGGATGCACACGCTGAACCTGTGACCTCAATAGCTGCACCTGGTCCAGTAAACGCTGTGGCAGTACAGGGCTTGAGGCTAATAAATGGCGCGGTCTGGTTGGCGTATGGCATAGAAGATGGGTCCGTGTCGCTTGTGCAGCTCGATGCTGAGACGTTACACCCTCGAGGCGAGATATATCTGCTACCATCGGCTTTGCATCCTTCCAAGGCTGTGGCAAAGATGGAGTGGCGTCCTCTGAGCGATTCGGCAGAGGAGCAACTAGCTATCGCTGGCGAAGACTCTAGCCTCAGGATCGTTGCAGTGCATTCTGATGGGGTTCCTTAGTGAGCTCCGCTGGTGGGACACAAATACTAGCCCAGATACCATGACTCCTTAACCTTTGCTGAGTGATTTTTTGTCGTCAGCCTTGTCTTGATGGCTGTCTTCTGCCTTCGGTGTTGAGTTCCGTGTGTGCCCTTCTTTCTTCATTTTCGGCTTGCAGTCTCTGCTTCTTCATTAATTTTTTATGTCGGTTCCCTTGTGTATGCTTTGCCCATTCGATGTCGTTGGTTGCTGTGACTTGGCACACATCACACGTCTTGGTCACCCACAGATCTCTCCTCTTTCCTAGATCGTATTGTCGTTTGGGCTCGAGTAGCTCTAGCAAGGGTTGAGCTAGTTCAGTTTCTTGTTTCGGCAAGGAGATGCCAGTCAAAAAGGCTTCGCCAAGTTTGACCGCTGGTTCAACAACATCACCTTTCCAGCGCTGTTTGTTGTCCGCGTAATCTGTGCATAGTGGCCACAGGTTGCCAGTGGCTGCCGCATCCCTTAAGGCCAGCAACAACTTAATGCGGATCCATTTTAGCTGGGCCTTTGCGTATTGTCGTGTTGCGCTTTTCGTTTCCTCCAGTGCCCCTTCTAGCATCTCTCTTAGCTCTGTTTCAACGGCACAACCTTCCGCTAGACGTTCTAAATATGATTTGAATTCTTTGAATCCAATGCTGACCCAGATGCCTCTCGTCTGATCGGGTTGCTTACCATATTCTGCCTCAACATCCTGCAAAGTGCGATAAAGTTGAGAAACTTCATCCAGCAACCCGGACACATACATCTTGTCAACACGAGCATCAAGGCGCTGTTTCAATATGTCGCGGGAAGTATGCGTCCAAAAGAAAAGTGAGGGATAGGCCAAACCGCCTACACTGTCTACCACAGTATCACCATCATTGCGCTGATCGTCTTGCTGCTGTTCAGCATACACGTCACTGGCCTTTTTGCCCGTCTGTAGCCAGATTTCCAGGCTTCTCCTGATCTTTCTCCTGTCGTTGGGATGCCAGCGTCCAGCCATGATAGGATCAACTTCGTGCAGCCGGGCGTAAAGCTCGGGAGTTGTCATGTCATCTAACTCTGAAGTTTTCTGGGCCTGAATGTTATTTTCATCCTTGAGAGCGTCCTCGGGTGGCCCGTCTTTGGCCTTCTCTCCAACAAGGCTTCTGTCGAACAACAGACTCTGGAGATAGTAGAAGGTCCCCCCAACGAGAATTGGCACTCCACCTCGGGCCCAGATGTTTTGCATCACATCCCTGGCTTCCGTTACAAATTTTGAGACGCGCCACGCCTCGTCCGTCACCCCGACACAACCAAGAAGATGATGCGGAACCCCCATCTGCTCCTCGGCGGTGATCTTGTTGGTGATGATGGGAAGCCCAGCATACATTTGCATTGCATCGGCATTGATGACCTCAAATGGACAATTGGGATATTTTTCATGGAGAGACAATGCAAGTGATACCGCAAGGTTTGATTTGCCTGTTCCTGTGGTGCCAACGATGGCAATGACTGGGTTCTTGGGAGGGCCAGCCATGGTCATATACCTTCTAACGAGCCTAGCCGTAGATGTATATCGAACCATGTCATACCCTGATTAATTCCTTCCCCAGTTTGTTTGGAGGCCAAAAAGTTAACCGGGGCAAGGGACATGAGCGCTGCACCATCACGCGGCGGGAAATGATGTCAGGCAAAGCCCGTTGAAGACTATCGAGTAGCATTTATTTCTCCCGCATCTCCTCCACTTTTTGTGATTAAAATCAAAGCATGTACAGAAACAGCTCTACATAATGTACTGGGAAAACCAGGACCCATGAGTCGTTGAACCTTCGCGCAGAGCCAGATAGCGGCGTTATGTGAAGAGACAGGAGACCTACTCGCCATGGCACCTCAATCGCGACTGGAAGCAGATCAACCCAATGCTCTTCCAGAAATTGCGGCAACAGAGGTTGACCACAAAACATCCAAAAACAGAACAGCGGCGCCTCGCTATGGGGACTCCGAAGCGCAAATGTCTACACGAAAACGGCACAACGTGGACGACGAGGGCACGAACCTGAATCTTAGTGAAGTTGCGGCGCCAGAGGTCATCAATCCCCACAAGCACGCGGAGGGAGATGACCTCGAAGACGTCGAGAAGCCAGTCAAACAGCCCGCCGCAGATAAGCAGCAAAAT
The DNA here is from genome assembly GCA_006937295.1 of Carpinus fangiana. Lineage (NCBI taxonomy): Eukaryota > Viridiplantae > Streptophyta > Magnoliopsida > Fagales > Betulaceae > Carpinus > Carpinus fangiana. The sequence continues at coordinate 924,738 of VIBQ01000017.1, forward strand.
ACACGTGATGAAAATCACAGCCAGTGGGCGACGCAGATCTACATACACAGCAACCTCGTCTTTTGGAGCATCATGGGCACGTTAGCCCGCCTGGGCATTCAATGGCTAACGTTCTACCCGGGTGCACCAGTTGTCTTCTCCAACCTGTGGGCGAACGTGGGCGGAACCCTGGTCATGGGCTTCCTGGTGGAAGACCATACCCTCTTCCGCGAAGAGTGGGGGACACCGAACACCGCGCTCATGGCGTTGAGCGGCAAAGTCAAGGCGGATGATGATGATGAAGGCACATTAACGAGCGAAGACGGGCGGAAAGAGGCACTTGCGAAGCACGGGAAGGTGAAGAAGACTATTCCACTTTACATTGGGCTGACGACTGGCTTCTGTGGGTCATTCACGAGTTTCTCGACGTTCATGCGCGATGTATTCTTCGCATTGTCGAATGAATTACCCACCCCTCTGGACCACCCTGGCAATGCCGCAACTCCCGCAACTAGCACGGTGTCCCGCAACGGCGGCTACAGCTTCATGGCCGTGCTGGCCGTATTGTTCGTTACCGTCGGCACGAGCATGGGTGCGCTCTACGCCGGCGCTCACATTGCCATCGGGCTGGAGCGGATCTTGCCCTCCTTGCCATTTCGCATTGTGCGTAGGCTTGTAGAGCCCTTGTTGGTCCTTCTGGCAGCAGGTTGCTGGCTTGGGGCAGTCTTCATGAGCATCTGGCCGCCGGATCGACCATCCGGGCCCGCATCTAGGGGCTCTTGGGCCAACGAAATCTGGCGAGGTGAAGTCGTCTATGCGCTCGTGTTTGCGCCTCTCGGATGCCTATTGCGCTACTACGCTTCTCTCAAGCTGAACAATCGCATACCCAGTTTCCCGCTCGGTACGTTCGCTGTCAACGCAGTAGGCACAGCAATACTCGGCATGTGCTACAGTCTGCAGCATGTGCCTTTGTCAGCAGCGGGAGGCCTGGTGGGTGGTGGTCTTGTCGCGTGTCAGGTCCTGCAGGGGTGGGAAGATGGCTTCAACGGCTGTTTAACGACTGTGAGTACGTGGATTGTGGAGCTCAGCACACTTCGACGTCGCCATGCGTATGTCTACGGCTTATGTAGCATCAGTGTTGGTGTCATCCTCACGGTTGTTATCATGGGCAGTGTCAGCTGGACTGTGGGCTTTGTAGGGGCGGCGTGTAGAACGGGCCGATACTAGAAGGTAGTGTCATGCTCCATCGGCATCGTCACCAAAAGACAGCGTTACAGCCTTCTTCACTTTCTTGGCGACTTTCTTGGGCTTCTGTTTCGTGGAAGTGGTAGGTTTATCGTCGCCCGAATCTACATCGCCGCCTCCTCCAATCTTCACGGCTTTGCGTTTCTTCTGGCTTTGGCCGACCTGAGCTACCGCTTGGGCAGGTCTGGGCGCGTCCTCGGAGATGGGGCTGTTGGCCTGTGCCTCAGAAGCTGTGTCTTTGGTCTTGTCACCTTCTTCAGACTGCTTGACCAGAGTTTCGTATTCGGCTTTCGTCAGGGTATCGTTGTTCTCCTCGTCGACGTATGTGGGACCATCGTCTTCGTCGTTGGTCTTTGCAAGACGCGGTCTGGCAATGGGGCGTTCGTGACGGCCATCCAGTCCATTGCCAGCAACCTCGCCGCGCATGCGCTTGAGGAAGGCCGGCTCTTGTGCTTCTTCGCGAGAACGTTAGTGCGCAGCCTCGGAGGAGAAGTGTCGACGTATAGCTTACCATACTCAAATTTGCCTGCACCCTTGCCCATGTTAGCAGTGGTGGTGTGAGGAGATCGACGCAATGTGGCGCATGACAGCCACTGGACAACAATCAAGGCGGCTTGGCGATCGTGTCAGGGTCCAGTAGGATTAGCGGCAGTTGCGTCGACTTATCGCTGGCTTCAGCTCTCCCTGCTGTAACTTTTTGCCGCGTCTACTTGTCTCCTTGCTTTCGCTCGTGTCCCTTTTCTTGCGCAGCGCTTACATTCGTTTCTCTGCTCTCCACTACCTCCGCAGATCTCTGCCGCAACCCACAGGCTGGGGAGCTACACTCACCCGCCGAAGATCTCTTGATAGAGTTCTTGAGACACCACTGGCCCGCCAAACCCCCCCCCCCCCCCCCAACCAGCCGGCACAACTTGATACCTTCCACCACCGCACCCGTTCTACAACGTTCCTGTCACCCTAGCAGAGTCTTTACGCGTTTCAAGATTGCATTATAATACCCAACACCAAGGCATTGTCGTTTCTGTACAATTAGGTGGCGCGGCGACGCTGTCTCCACGCGTTCGCAGTCGCCATGAGCTTTGTTCAGCGCTTATCCAGACACATCCCACCACCACCGGCTTCCAGAGCCAACGGCGCTGTCAAGGATGGCGACAAGAAGCGCGGCGCAATTCCAAGCGTCTTCAATCGCCGTGTTCGTGTCAAGGGCAACTCTCCCATATCTATGCCTTTGGGCCTTGTCCTTCTGTTCCCATGCATTGTAATAATATTGATAATCATTTTATTCTCACGGCATTCCTCAGGACCAGGCAAAATGTTCGCCCCTGCGGGAGCCCCGCCTTCCATCAGGTACGGTACTTTCACTTTTCTACAGAACCCCGCAGTCTGATACGCAGGCATAGAAAGATCAGTGAGAAGCATGACAAGGTTTTTGTCACGGGCTGCCAAAAGCCTGACCCGTCCACGCCCCGCGTCAACGCGACCTTCGTCGTCCTAGCCAGGAACAAGGAGTTGGAAGGCGTCCTGCAGTCCATCAAGTCTGTCGAACGACACTTCAACCGCTGGTACAACTACCCGTATGTTTTTCTCAACGACGGCGACTTCAACGAGACGTTTATGGAGACTGTGCGAAATTACACCAGCTCTTCCGTCGAGTTTGGCAAGATCGATCCCAGCATGTGGGGGTTTCCAGATTGGGCAGACGTCGAAACGGCCAAGGAGGGTATCCGCCAACAAGGCGATGCTGCCATCATGTACGGAGGCATGGAGAGCTATCACCACATGTGTCGCTTCTACTCCGGCTTCTTTTACAAGCACGAGCTGCTACAAAAGTACCAATGGTATTGGCGCGTTGAGCCAGAGATCAAGTACTTCTGCGACTTGACCTAGTGAGTACTCTCTTGCCCTTCATCTGCATGACGTAGCTCCCCACTGACTCTGACAATAGTGACCCATTCCTAAAGATGGTTGAGGCTAATAAAACCTATGGTTTCACGATTGCAGTCAAGGAACTAAAAGAAACAGTCCCGAATATCTTCCGATATGCTTCTGCATACAAACGCAAGAACAACATCACCTCTCAGGGCCTGTGGGAGATGTTTACAGACCGGCCTACAGAAGACGAGAATTTCTATCCTGAAAATGACGTGCGCTACAGAGATCCCGAGTTACCGGAGGAAGAATATGAGCCCGGAGAACTGCCGCAAATCGATACAGAAAGCATGGAAGGCGAGGTGTACAACATGTGTCATTTCTGGAGCAATTTTGAGATTGCGCGTCTGGACTGGTTCCGGAGCAAGGAGTACGAGGACTTCTTTCAAACCATGGACCACAGCGGCGGCTTCTGGATGGAGCGAGTAAGTTTTGCTCTTTTTCTCACTTTTTACACGATAGATGGCGAGCTAACAATCTATCTCTAGTGGGGCGATGCTCCGATTCACTCTCTTGCAGCAGGCGCTCTTCTCTCGCCGAAAGACATCCACTACTTCCGCGACATCGGCTATCGACATACCACCATCCAGCATTGTCCAGCCAATGCACCAGATCGGCAGCTTGAACGCGAGCCATACCTTGAAATGACGACCCTTGACGAAAAAGAGCGAATAGAAGAGGATGAATTCTGGGCCGACCCAGACACGCCCAAGGAGAACGGCGTCGGGTGCAGATGCAAGTGCGACACCGACATCGTGGATGTCGAAGGCAAGGAGGGCAGCTGCATGATTGAATGGGTCGAGGTGGCCGGCGGCTGGGTAAGTCCATAGATGCATATACGGCGGGTCCATTGCATCTCTTTCCAAATCCTTCGCACGTCTCTCTGCATGCGTGACTTGCGGCTTCTCTTCCCGCACCCACTCTACCCCCCTCCTCTTGCTCACCCGATTTTCCTTGCCGTCAACCCTCCCTTTCGTTCCTTTCCCTCTGACCTGTGCATCTCCATTTTCCTCGCAATACCCTCCTCAAATCTCACCACTCAGAACCGCCACTCCACATCCCCATCAGGCATCCCCTCGATAAACGCCCCCGTGCGCCAAAGCAGCTGGACCCGCTCGACCCGCACAGGCACTCCGCTCGCCAGATCCGCCACCAGCCGCGCATAGTCCAGCACGGCCGCGAGCGCAATCGGCACCCACCGAATCGTGTGCGCGCGCCGCATGCCCTCGACGCAATGGTCCAGCAAATGCTCTGCGAAGACGACGGCCAGCAGTAGCGGTAGTGCTCGGACGGGTGAAGGAGCTGGTGCTTGCGCGGTGCCCGCTGGTAAGCGGATGATGGTGTTGGGGGAGGGTGCTGGGGCTGGGGCGTCGGTGGTGAGCGCGTGGGAGAGGAGGCGAAGGGGGTGGTGTGTGAGCAGGTAGATGGAGGTTGCGGAGACGAGGAGGATAGTTGTGGTGATTAGAGTGCGGAGGAGGGTTGCGTTGAGGACGGTGGTGGTCGTCATGGATGGTGGTGCTGGTGGCATTGTGGATCTGGTTAAGGAGAATCTATGAGGATGGTTTGCAGGGCAGTTTGGGACTGGGCTGCAGGTGTAAAAGGGATTGCGTGAGCTTTTGAGTGGAGTGGCGGTTCTTACCAGCCTTTTTCTTTTGCCATTGTCAATTTCGACAATTGGCTTCTGTGGTGGATGTGAAGAGTACTGCCCAGACATTTGGGATTTATGGGTTTCACTTCGCTTCTGTGAGGAAGCGCTTGTAAAGCGACTTTGTTACAGTAGAGGCAATGTTATTATCTGCAAAGGTCCACATGAACGATACATAGATGGGTATTCAGTTCGTGCGCGATTATTGATATGGGTCCCAAAACTGACCATGCGCAACAGAGAATTCATTGTCGCAGATCGAAGACTATGCCACGACCGCGGCAATAGGCAATCAGTAAGAGAAATTAGGGAAATAGTCACTTGATGCTAAAACAGACTGCTATGAAAATCATGCTTGGGTCTGGGTATGCTTCCTCCAGCACAACCGGCCACTAATCCACAATTCCTCAGCAGTAAACACTTTTCATCCCTCTTCGCCGCGTCCCAGGTCCACGTGTTCGCGTGTCGTTTCGTTAGCCTATGGCTCAATAAGGAGCAGGCCCCAATCATTCGTTGAGCCTGCAATTCAGCTGAGCGCCGAGCATCAATCTTTACCGCCCATGTCTGTCTTTGTGCGCTGTCGAGAGCCACCTGCCGCACGACGAGCGTCCGACCTCAGCCAATCTTCATACTAGAATTCAAGCCCAATGTCAGGACGCGCGAGCTCGGCCTAGATGTAGCAAATTCAGATCAGCCACTAATCAACGTAATAGCTGGAATCACATCTGCATCACATCTGTCTTTGAAGCGCAAAAGTCCCACAGCTCCTTGACAAGCCCATCCGGCAGCGTGAAGAGATCCACGTGGAACTCGCCGTTCTCGACGTCGTTCTTCGTGTACGTGTCGGACGTCTTCTTGTCGTGCACCAGCTGCACGACCTGCAGCAAGTCGTCCTCGGTCAAGCTCTGCAGGCCCTCGGCGAGTTTCTCCATGTCGACGTTCTTGTCCTTGCGGCTCTTCTTGCGCTGCGCCGACGCGCCGTTTGCGTCCGCGGGCGCGCCGGTCGGACCGGTCTTCGCAAGGATAGCGAGCAGCTCAGGCTTGGGGTTTTTGAAGGTGACTTTGTGCGGGGATTCGTAGTTCTCCTTTTGGAAGTTGAGGTCGTGGTCGAGGACGTGGTCGCCTTTGGTGCCGATTGGGGTCAGCGCAATCTGCATGTCAAACTCGCCCCAACCCTCTTCCTCGCAGGTGAACGGCGCAGTCTTGAAGGTCTGCTGGGCGCGCGGGCCAAACGACGGATGCAACTTGTAGGTGCACTTTTCGTAGCAAGTAGCGGGCTCAAGTTGTTGGGTGTTCTCGTTGACAATCATGATGCGGATGGACCAGTCGCGCATGGGGTAGCCTGGCATGCCAGAGTTCTTGTCAGGATTGACGCGGGCTCCCGTCAAGATGCGGAGAGTGCGCTTGATCTGGTGAAAATGTTAGGGAGACCTCTACGGCATCTCCCACCGTGGAGCACACTCACGTCAGGCATGATGGGCTGGTGTTCGAGCGAGTTCGGCTGTTTTGGGTCTGCTGAGCACAGCGATGTTACGATGAGGCTGGATCGTGTGCGATTCAGTGAAGTTGTGGAATTGAGAGCTAAAAGTGCCAAAGGGCGATTCACGCAAGAAGATGTCGCGTTCAAATCGCGGTCTCGTAGCGCGACTTTGGCGTGGGAGAGCAGTAGCAGTAGCAGATGCGTTCAGACTTGCGGCTCTTCCCTTGAGACAAGTCTTGGCATCACTCCTGTCATGTTCTGTCCATGTGTAAAAACAAATACCAAATCTTGTCTTGCATCAATTAACTCAGCTATGTTACAGTACACAGCGCAGAGACAATTGGGAAACGTCCGAATCCAAAGATGGCCGATTGAGGCATTTTGGGTAGGCTCAAATTTGGGCTGACACATTTCCAGGTAATGCTCAGATGCAATGCAATCGTTCTCGTACTTGCTATATACATGCAAGATAGCCCGCCAAAGGAGACGGACAATCTGCGTTTCGCAAAGACGGCTAGCGCTAAATCTAGCTTTGCAAACTCCCCTGGCAAACACTGACCTCCACCAACGGTCTGTGATAAAGTGTGAGGAAAGCTATCCTTTTCAGGATGCTGAGAGCTTTTCAGGAAAGATGGCTTGACATGATGGTGCTTCATTCTGGGTATCGGTTTATGCTTTGTATTTGGGGGTTTTTGGCCTCCTTTAGTGGCGTTTCTAGAGTGAATGGCTGCTGTGCGTAGTGGTAGTTTGGGGTCGGGGTAGGGGTCGGGGGGTTTGTGTAGTCGATGATTCGGGAGATGACAACCACGGTCAACTTCTGTCATGGCCGTGTCCCAGCGCTAGATCCGAGCGGCGGAGCAAAGTTTCTGCAAGCGCATGGGCTGTGCGAGAAGCTTATGGGGCACCGCTATCCATCTAAGCAGGCGCCTTGCCGAACAACTCCTCGTTCTCCTTCTGCGCCTTGATGAAGGCATCCTTGAACAGGTTGGCGTTCTCGCTGTTTGCAAAACGAATGGCCAAAGTCTGCGCCTCGGGCTCACCCTCGCTAACATCGGCGGCAGCGTTCCAGACCCAGCTGCGATCGCTGCCAACGTTGGGTGATAGCTTCATGTCGGGGACGATGTAGTGATTTGCGCAGACCTTGAGAGTCTTGTCACGGCGCATGACGAGGCGCGTCTTGCCGTTCTCCTTGTGCTTGAGCAGGCGGACGTCACCGGTGCCCCTCTCTTTCCACTCTTTGCTGTCGCGGTCAAACTTGAAGAGCTTGGCGCGCATCTTGAAAGTCTGCTCCTCTCGCTCCTCGTTGGTTGCAACGTCAACCTTCTCGGTGAGGCGGACCACGGGCTCAAAATGTACGTCTTCGCCTTGTTCGACTTCCTCTTCGTCATCCTAGAGATATGTCGTGTCAGCGTAGAGTTTCGGTAAGCCTCAAGAGAGGTTGGACACGATTGAAGGCAACTGGCCCACATACTTCGCCTGCCTTTTTCTTGCTTGAGCCGCTTGGCTCGTCGAGATCGTCGACCTCCTCCTTCTTCTCCTTCTTCGCACCACCACCGAACATGGCAAACACGCTGTCCTTTGCGGCAGCTGCAGCATCCGTAGTAGTGGCAGCTGCACTTGAGGCGGCGTCGGCAGCAGCGGTGGCTAGCGGCTTGCTCTCATCCTTGGTGGACTCCTCCTTGGCCACGGTTGGCTCAGTGGCTGCAGCGGTCTGCGCAGGAGCATCAGGCTTGGTATCGGTGTTTTCGGACATCTTTGCAGGCTTCAGGAATCGTAGGGCGAGTGAAAAGGTTCAAAAATCAGCTGTGAATAACTGTAAGGGGAGAGAACGATTTAACAGCGTTGAGGGGGGAGCGTAAGTTTGCCTGGCCCAGCAGTGGTGGGGTCCACAAATTAGGGTCTGAGACACTGGTCACGTGCTTACATCTTTTGGCCCAAAGCACACCTTCTCTCATCAAGTTCTTCCGAGCTGAATGGCACTCATTCATTAACATGCGGATCGTATTACACGTTCTCTGATTGATAGAAACGTCAAAAACGCCCCCTTGCGCCGTAGTCGGACCATGTCATCAACCTGCACGAGGCCGCCGGTTCCTGTCATACGCCTTCTCCCATGTATTGTCAAGGGTATCAATCCTGCAGCCTGCCAAGATTCCAATCCGACCATATTGTTCAAGTGCATTATGAAGTCTCTAGTGTCCATTGCATCTGCCATGCTTCACCGAGCGACACTTGCTCTTGTCCTTCTTCGCATTACTACCTCTTGCTCGAACCTGATGGGCTCTGCGTCTGGCCTTGTTGGTCAACTTGGCTGTCCTTTCCTTGATCTTCTGCAGATTAGTATCGCGAAATGCGGTGGCTGTCTTCTTGTAATTCTGAAACAGCGCCTGAGAAGTATCCCGCGAAACTTGCGATAGTACCTTAGCTTTTCTAACCCCCTGTTCCCACGCTTTTGAGGCTTCTTTGGAGAGTCGTTGCGATTCGCAGTGTACATTAGCCAGCATGATCGAATGATTAGGTTTGTGACGTAGCCTTCGACGAACACAGGCTGCATTCTTGGGCCAGACTTTGACTGCATGTTCAAGGTCCTTGAACGGGTTCTGTTCTACGGCCAGCTTTGTGGCCGCCCGTGATGCACGAACATATTGATTGTGCAAAGTGGTCCAAGTTTTCTGGATATGAAGCAACAGGGTATGTAAAGTCGCCTGGACGGCGACAAGGACGGAGTCTAATTCTGCGTTGGCAAGAGACACCCATCGCATGCCATCTGCACCGAAGAGTGAGCTTGCAAGTGTGTCCATCCGCCATGCTTCAGCCGAATAGAGACTAGTCACATTTCTAATGGATGAAGTGACTTTCCTGGTCGCGGAACTGGAAGTGCTAGGTTTTACGGAGGACGCAACACCAGTCCGGGTGTACGTAGTAGCCACGGCCAAGGTAGCATTCGTTGAGCTCAAGTCCGGGACAACTTCAACAGCTCGAAGACCTTTGTTCGTCTGCAGCTGTGAAAGTATCATGGCCACGGCCAGCATGAGCCCAACCAAAAGAAACGTTGGATGCCTCACCACATACTGCATGTTGCTGGGGTGGATGCACTTGCGTGTCCATGCCTTGATCTCAACAAAACTAGGCATGCTCATATCGAACTGTCCATCGTGTAATCCTGTCAGCAATGCGATGTTGCGATTCAAACTCGTCGTGTCGAGCGCGAAAAAGGCTTGAAGGTCCAAAGGTCTCGCGACAGATCCAGCCTCGCCAATCTGCTGCTCCAACAGGTGGGGAGCAAGTCCTCTGGACGGCACAAAACGTGGAGTATCAATAGCAGAGAAACGTACATCTTCTGCAATGTCGAGGACGGGTATACCGATGCGGGATGTCGCTGCGGAGCAAATGTGAGAGCAACTGGAAGCACAGACTTTGAGACCTGGATCGAGCTGGCTGGTTGAGTGGAAGAAGACTGCTAAGTCCGGCTTCACCTTCCCATCATACTTCTCACGTTCATAGAGTCTGTGTAGATTGCAAAAGCCAATTTGATGGCACGCCGTCTTGCGCATTGCAGACTTATTACTGTCATCTAGACCATCTAGGTCATGACTTTCCGCGCAGACTCCGGAGATGCTCGTTCGGTCGCGGCAACTTGCCTTCCTTCGCTCCATAGATGGATCACTGCAGAGATCACAGATCTGAACGGCCACCTCAACGCCGCTGGAGGGGATCAGGGTGACATCTGGTGGAGCTCCGGGCTTAGGAGTGTTTTGTGGCGAATGAACACTCGATGCGCTTGAGGGCAGGGAAATGACTTGAAAATGCTCATATCCATCTTGCTGACTGTCTTTGGCGAGACCAGCATCCAGCGACGTGGCAACTGCCTGTGCAATCTTGTCGAGGATCTCGACTCTGTATGATTCTGGGCCGTGATAGATGATGCGAAGCGGACGGTCAAGCCTCAATGACTGAGCAGCGCGTGGGCATTCTACCTGGGAGATTGGTACGGCTGGACTGCTGGGGAAACTATAGGAAGTTGCTGCGTCACCGCCAGTGCTCATGACTGCTGACACAATAGTGCCAGATGTCATGGCACTGGCTTCTACATCTTCTGCTTGAGACGAATCAGCAGACTCGTGGATGACGGATTCATCTTCGATGGCTTGTTCACCATCAGTGGACTGTTGGGGAGTGTTCTGGGTATGAGGTGTGTCAGGCTCCGAAAAGTCTGAGCTGCCATCATTGCTGCGAGTATCATCAGGAGCAGTAAAGTCGGACTCTTCGGCGGGGTCGGAAGTCTGGTCGGGATGATTCGATACGATTTCGTAGGTGGAATCGGCCAGAGAGGCACAGCTGTGACCATCTTCGGAGACAACGTCGGAGTCCATATCAGAGTCGTCGATGGGGGCGTAGGGATACTCGCGTGGAAGAAACGCGGGGAACAGGAGCCGCTCCGCGTTTTCTGCATCCATGATTCACAGATCAGTACATACGAATGTGTCCGTGCGCGAAGGAAGGCTGCAGAGCAGGGAAGATGATGATGGTACTGGAAGCAGGGAGGTGCAACGCGGGCGAGGTAGTCAGGGAAGGTCGGGAGGGGAGGGGTAGTGAGAACATTACGTACCGCTAGAATACGTGCGGGCAAGAGTGAATGTCAAGTGAGGTCGCTGAGCGGCCAGGCAACTGGGCAGCTGATTGAAGTACAGGAAGGGTAAGATAGACAGAGAGAGCGAGATGCTTTCAGGCAGACGGACTGTCACGAGCGGGGCTCCCTGCGTCTTCGGCGCGCGAGTTTGAGCTCACAGGCCTCCGAGAGCAAGATGAGCGCTAAAGGGCAGCTCCACCAAGGGGCCTCTTAGTCACTAGCAGCGGTAGAGCGGCTGCTGATGCACAAGTGGTGGGTAGAGATGGTATCCAGGTGTTCCGACCCCTCCATATCTGCCTACGAGCGCCCACGGGACCATAAGCCCGCTCCATGCGATAGGCTGCCCGCCTCTAACCGCATCTGCGATAGCGTTCTGCGGCACAGCCGCCGGCCGTTGGAAACTTGCCGATCACGTCGACGGGGTGGCGCGCTGAAAGGGGCATTCGTTTCTTCGTTATTAATTAATCTCCAGCCAGGCGAGCCTTCCAAAATACTGAACTCCATGCAATGCAGCCTCATGCCAAGTCCAAATTGCCGCCCCGCGTGCAGAAAGCCTGCCGTAGACGCCATCTCATAGGAAGATCTGCACCATGCTCGCCTTGGTTTTGGTGTTTTGCGTGCATCCATCCACGACACATTGCGAGAACGTGTTCCGGGGCAGTTGCTGACGCAGTCCAGCCGGCTCTTTCCCCTTGCTCTTCGCGCTGGTTTTGTGCCTGTTCAGCGCGCAGTCGCCGCAGTAGACGTGACCGCACCCTTTGACTGCGAAGACCTGCTTCTTCACCTCGCTCTCCCCCGTGCACAGCTCCATCTCGCAACTAGGACAGACCGGTACTGCGTTTTCGTCTTCCACTGGAGCTCGTGTGAAGCCAACTTTGGCAGCCGGTGGAGGGTTGATGCGTACGGCCGGCCGGCCGTGGGGCTCCATCTCCTGGAAGTCGCCATAACCCAGATCAAACGCTGGGCGATTGTAGTCCAGCATGTCCGGCATGCGGGCCATGGCGCTGATGTGATTTGCCACGCCGCCTAGATGACGCATGACTCTGGCATGGTAGGTGCTGGCAAGGTTCTGCGGTGTGTGCGTGTGGAAGATGGAGCGCAGAGGGCCCGCTCCCGGTGCCGTGCGGGGGGGCTCGATGTTGGGCCTTGCTGCGTGCTGAGATCCCGATCGACTTGAGTTGCCTGAGCGGTGTCTGTTGCTGCTTGGGTGGAAGTGTCTGAAAGTGACTCCTGTAATCTCCAGATCCGGCTCTCGGTCCCAGCGTCCTCGCCGCCATGGCTGATGATGCTGATTATGGTTAGGATCGGGCTGCAGGAAAGGCGGAGGTGGATCCGCCCAGTCGGTGCCCAGGTTGTCAAGGTCTATCACTTCAGGTTGTGGATCCCGTCTTTCAACGCTCCGCCTTCGCGGCTGTGACGTGTGCAGGCCTGCTTGAGGGTCTTGTTGCCTTGTCGGTGCTTGCTCCAGTCCGTCATCTTCGGTGAGATCTATGACGAAAGGCTGGGGCGCCTGCCGCGCGGGAGCTGCTGGTCTACGCCCATGCGGCATCTCGTTACCAATCTCGTCTTCGTCGACTTGGTAATATCCGCCCAGTTCTTCGTAGTTGTCGTCGCTGTACCAGAGTGGCGCTCCTGAGACTTCGGCAGGTACCGCTGTGAAAGGAGGACGAGGATGACGAGCAAGGTTTGTCGGAAATAGGTTATGTAGAGTATTGTTCGGCGCCGATGACAGAGCAGAGTCAAGAGCTGTTGGTGGCAGCGGTATTGGAGGAGGAGGAGTCGCGAGATACTGGCGACGCGGCCATACAAATCTATCCCCCGCGGTGTCGTCAAAGGCGTCCTGATATGTTCGTAGAGTCGGGGTGTGGAAGCCTATGCTTGGCCCGGCTGGGGCCGACTGTGGTGTTTCCTGCGTATGATTAGCATAACCATGGATGAAGTCGATGCAGCCAGCATGCTCGAACCTTTCTCTCGGGGGGCGGTAGCGTGCGGGAGCTAGATCTTTCCATAGACGCGGCGATAGCCTCCTTAGACCGGCGGTGGCGGAAAGACGCGGCGCCCGTGCATGAAGTGCACTTCGAAGGCAATCCGCTGACGTGCCTTGCCTGGATGCCTCAGGCCGTCCAGTCTTTGCTATGCAGGACTCTTCAGCATAAGCAAGGCTGCTGGAGAGAGGAGTCCAGCCAGCGACGGCGGGTAGTGGTGGGTCGTAGGATCTACAGACCGCGGCTTCGACCTACTTCCGAACCGTGACGCAACAGCAGCGCCCGAACTTCGGGGATTGGCTTATTTATCTTCACGAGCGCCGGAGTTCAAAGCATGTTGCATATCATGTTGAAGTATGGTCCTGTTCGGACGCGACTAAGTAGTATACAGCAATATGTCCAGGAGTGCCCCGTTCCAAATACGCCGTTGCTCCCTTCAGTGCATGAATTAGACTCACTGCAGCACACTCACTGCTCCGTCTTGCGTCAACAGTATCAAACTGTTGGCATTTGCACCCCACTGCACCGCCATGCCAGAGGCTGCCTTGCGCAGTGGCTCAGACCAGCTCTTCGAAGACTTGTCGTAGTGCTGCACGGCGACGGATCCAGAGCCTGCGGCAGCGAGGAATTGGCCAGTGTAATCCCACTGCACCGATTCCACCGAGGAGCCAAGGTCGATGATTTTGATCTCATTCGCCTTTCGTAGATCCCACACTGAAACCGACGAGGAGCCTGTGGATACTGACGCCAACCACGTGCCGTTCTCTGAGAAGGACAGAGACTGGACAGGCCCTCCAGTCTCAAAGTTCGCGGCGTTAGCACCAGTGTTGGTCTCGAAAACTTTGATCTGCCCATCTGCTCCGCCACACGCAAAGATGTGTCCGTCAGGATGGAATTCGACACAAAGCAGTTCTGGGTATGGTCAGCGTGATTTCTCTTCTGTTGAAAGGCTCCAACGTACCAGCATTCGTGTAGACTTGTGAGAGCACGGTCTGTCCGGCAAGGTCGTACAGCACAAAGCTTTTGTCTGTGCCCACAGAAGCGAGCAGCTCGCCCGTGGGGTGTACGGTCACACCATTGGTTGCACCAGCATGAGAGCTGAATGCGTGTGTCTTTTTGGCCCCTTTGTAGACTTGTACTTGGCCGCTTGAGGTGGCCAGCACAACAGCGTCGTTATCGATCAGTGCTCCGTCTTGAATTGCACCGCCACTTGTGTTAAGCTTTTGCGTGATTTCTTGCTTCTCGATGGAGTACAAGCTTGCCTGGCCATCACTGCCACCGACCAAAGCTATGCTTCGATCAACACTCAATGCTAAGCACCTGCTGCCTGCTGGCACAATTGCGGTGGTGGAGGCCGGTGTTTCAAAGGATGATATGGAGTCCGCAGATGCCCATCCTTTTGGCACCGCTCGCTTGCGGCGCGTCTTTGAAAGTCTAGGAATCATGTTAGCCTTGTACTGAAAATTTGCAGGGGAGATTTCACTTTTCTTGAAGAGCATCGACTTTTGAGGCCATTTCTGCTGGTAGCGACGCATTGTCAACCTGCATGGCATCTCCGTTGCCATTTGCCGCCTTTTGTCGTTGCTCGCCGATAGACAGTCTGCTGAGCGCATCGCGAGCCTCGTCCCTCTCCTTGGTCAGACGGCCGATCACCCGGATGGCAGCGTCGTTGTTGTACAATGCAGTGCTGAGCTCTTGACGCAATTGCGAGAGGCTCTGCTTCAATGTGTAGCTCTCTAGAGCGAGCGCGTCCCATTCGTTCTGGAACACAGAGAGCAGGGAAGGGATTGAGGTGAGGGTCGGTGGGCGAGGCTTCACAGCTCGCGATGTCTTGAGATCAACGAGGTCTTCGACGGACAGCTCTTCGCCCGTGACTGGATCGCGGCCATTCTCTTGAATGTAGGCCTCAATCAAGCGCTTCTCGAAGATGTTGCCTGTGTTGCGGTCAGCTTGCGCGCTCAATGCGAAAAAGTTATCCCAGGACGAACCACTCTTCCTGGATGCAACAGGCACCTGAGGTGCTTCACCAGAGACTGCAAATCAGTATCAGTACTTTATCTCATGGATCTAGGATTTGTGAATATGCACGCACTTGCGCAGAGCATACTGGTGGACGTGATTGGGGAGCTACAGTTCTGCAACTTTGCGCGCGTCCTCTGGCAACCTCAGTTGATCGCCAGGCTTGGCGGCACCAAGAACGGAGGTAAGGGATGTACCACGCGTTGTGTCTTAAAGCATCAATTGCATGAATATCTATGTCATGCTACGTCCCATCTGTATGCTCATGGATCTCTGTATTGAAAAGTAGAGTTCATTAAAGTTCCTATAGGGTAATTTCATCCCAGAAGTGCCTTTGCCCCGTCGCTTACCTGGGCAAGAGGTACTATTTTTCCTCAACCAGCGCGATATCCTCGAATTCGATCACGTAGTTCTCTGGTTTATGAGTTCTCAGACACCACAAGAAGTAGTCCTCAAGCGGTACCAGGTTCAGCAATATTCCATTACCGTACCATCCTACGGCGCACACTGCGGCTCCTGCGACGGCGTCAAGTATGAAATGGTTTGCAGTCGAGACAATAGCCACCAAGATAACAAGAGTGTAGGAGAAGCCAAGGAGCGCGCACAGCAGCCGCATCAGAGGTGGGAAACGTAGTCGGCCGCCGAGAGGCATGGGTAGAGACAGCCGCCGCCGTGAATTTCTCGGCAGTGGGATCGTCCCAACTGTAAGTCCGATCAAAAGTGCGTAGCCAAAGTGTAAAGATGGCATAGCTGCATATTGATTGCAGAATCGGTTCTGCGTCCAGACACTACTTTCGCCACTAGCCCCGTGTACGGTATCGATGAATCCAAAGCTTCTAGCTTCTTTCCCCACAGGGCCAGTAACTGACTTGTCACTCAACAGGCGCGGAGGCATGCAAGGCCAAACTGTAAAGATGATAAACGCAATCAGGTTGCAGGTTGCCATCGTTCGCCTCCGTGCTTCGAAAAGCTTAGGTCCTGCAGGCGACCCAGTAGGTACATCGCCATCGTCCCGGTTGCGCGTTGTGGTGATGTAGTAGAGCCAGATCAGGAAAAATATTGAGGCTGGAATATGCACGTATGAATACGTTCTGTTGATCCAGTGCATCAATGCTGGGTGGGCTACGAAAGCTCCTTGGATCTTCGGCTCCCAGAAAATGCTTAACCTCTGCTCAAGATGTATCAGTTGCAACGCATGCCGGCGCGCAACATTTACCGTGCCATCCACGAGTGTGACTGCGGTGAACGCTCTTCCGAGCTGGTAGACCTGGTTTCAAACAGAGGTAAGCAAATAGACAAGCAGAGGGAGGGGACCAAGTTGCCATACCCAATATATCAGAGCCCAGTACCAGACCTCGACGACGAAAGGGAAGCGCTGCAACAGTCTACTCAAACCACGGGTGCGGAAGGCTCGCGTATTGGGAGATAAAAGTGTGGTGTGCCAGCCGAAGAAGTGAACTTCTCGCTCATGCCATGAGTTGTCGGATGGAGAGGGTGCTCGAGAGGACGAGTTTGGCGCGCTGAGTAGTTTATCGCTGTGAGCAGCAACCTCAAGATCGTCAAGCGAGTTGTTCCTTGATCTAGTAGAGAGACGTTGCTCTTGCCATCCTGTGATTGCTTCCCTACGATTGCGCTTCGTGCGATTTATGACGGTGCCGCCGATCAGAAGCGACAGGACCACGATTGGCTCCGTGAAAGCGCCTACTGTCATTGCTCGATCGTGCGTGGTATCGGTGCGCTGAAGCGAGAAGAGTGAGATTCAAGGCTGACGGTGGCCGCTGGATATTGTTTCGACACACGAAGAGGCTATGCGGTTCGCTGTGGATGTTCGCTGTTGAATGTTTGAAGGTGTTGCTGCGTAGGCAGCAGCACCAGGTGAGGGGCTCGACGCGGTAGTGCTTAGGCGGGAATAGAAATGGCAGCTGACAAGCTGAGGTCTGGGGCGCTGTGCACGGGTGAAAGGATTAGGTTGGCAGGGACAGCTACATAAAGAAGGCACGGAGTAAGCAGGTCACATTGTTCAGCTTTGCAAGGTACAAACAGTAAAAAGTACACGATCGGCAGCACACAGCCCGAGCCTTGATCCAGAACCTTGATCCAGAACCTTGATCAGTGGTGGGAGATTAAAGTGTGACATGCATCAGGGTTGCCACAAACCAGGATTGCAGAGGCATGTGAGCGGATGCATAGCTGTAGGTAGTCCGTTCATAACGGCTCGTTGATCAAGGTTCCTCCGGTTAGCCAATGACAATAGGGGCAAGCATTTCCAGCGCGCCTAGAGTCATTGACAAACGGCTACCGTTCTACTGCCGGAACCCTCCGGTAAGTCATAGTTCACAGGACGTGGGGAGTTTCGAACATGCGCTCAAGTGAGAGGAGTGTTGACAGAGCCTCGCTGTTATTGTTGTTGTTGTTGTTGTTATTGCCGTCGTGGGATCGAGAGCTGCAGGCCACATCGTTTGCTTGGAGTCTGCACTGCTCTCACTTGAGAAGACAAATCGGATGTTAATGTGATCACGCGACACTTCTTGCACAAAGCAGCGTGGCAGGGAAGGAGGTTGCGGTCAACGCGAAGCGGCCCAGCCGCTAGCGGGGACCAAGTTTCTCCCGCTGCCATGATTCGACCAGAGCTTCGGAAGATCGGATGTCGGCCTTCATAAGCTAGGTGTACAACAAGCTCCACTTTCTCACATCTCACATGCGGTGCTCATTGGGTCAATCCGCCGGTGAAGGTGCCGGCGCTCTGAATCCCCCTGCTTCAAGCAAACTAGACAGTCCATACTCCAGCCGCGTTACCAGCCCTCTATCGGGTATTGTACCTCGCTTGATCCAAATAGCGTATGCCCCCATCCTATTTGCCATGGCCACGTCGGTGAACAGCCTATCTCCTATAATCGCAATCTGCGATGGAGATGACACTCGCTCACCAAAATGGGCCATTATCTCGGCGCCGCAGCCAGGTTTTGCCACTCTGTGTCGTAGGACTTTGACCCCAGTGTTACGTTCCAGTAGATCGGCTGCAGCCCCGTCTGGATCCTTTGAGGCTGTACCTGATGAATTTGAAACAATCAAGATATTACTCGGCGAGTATGTATCTAGTAGACTCTTGAACTTTTGCTGTTTCAGTGTTAATTGCAATACTCCTCCACCCAAATGAGACTTCCCTTACGCTGTATTCTGGGTGCACCAGATCTGTCTTGGGTACCGCAAAGCAGTTGTCTTTGTCCAGAACAACAGCCCGAATGTCGACGCGCTTCTCGCCTCGCTGGTAATCTGCAAATGCATTTGATAGAGGGACTGGTAGTTGGTCGAATGTCTGTACCGTGTAATGAGGCAGGATGATACCAGGACTCCGAATGATTTTGAAGACTCCTAATACTGCCGGGATATTCATCGACGCTGATTGTTTTATTCTCTCTGTCTTCCCATTGAAGGCAAAACCTTTCCTCTGAACTCTTGTGTCAGGGAAAAATCATCCAACAACAGTAAGTGGGATGTTCATTTTGGCTCCTCGTGAACATAGACATACCCTGCACCCAAATTGAAGATCCTCTCCGCCAAGGAATTTACTTCTTTGGATACTTTGCTGTGCCTTCGCTGCTTTTATGATTGTATTTCGGCTCCAGTATAGGCAGGAAAAGTTTCGAAGAGCGTGATTTCGACAATCTCCCGCGTCATCTTCACAGAACGTCACTGCCCAATTCGCCTAGCTCAAAGCGTTCAGTCCACCGACCAGTGAGCGCGTCACCAAAACCATGACCAGCACCATCGGCGTTCCGATTAAGCTCTTGAATGAAGCTCAGGTGCGAAATGCAGTCCACATCGATCCCAAAGATGACACCCAAGGACTAATATATGAGCAGGGTCATGTAGTGACCGTCGAAATCGCATCGGGTCAGACCTTCCGCGGCAAACTTCTCGAAGGTGCGCGTGCTCTTCAACCCTACTCCGCTTGACGCACCCTGCGAACCAGCCACTAACATGGAACACCCGCTCTCGCAGCCGAAGACAACATGAATGTACAACTCAAGGATATAACAGTGACTGCACGCGATGGTCGAGTCTCTCACCTGGACCAAGTTTACATCAGGGGATCGCACGTGCGCTTCTTCATCGTACCAGACATGCTGAGGTACGTTCAGGAGCGCTCTCCCGTAGTGCTTGCTTGGACAATTATTAACAAACGGTACCACAGAAACGCGCCAATGTTCAGGTCACGCGCAACGAGAGGACGGGGTGTTGGTCTTGCGCGTGGAAGAGCTACGGTCAACAGGGCACGCGGACAACGCGGCGGCCGTTGATCACCCTGAGCGGTGACCTTGAGACGATATCCAGAAAATCCCCGGAATGAGGCGTTCGGATTCAGCTAGGATCTTGGGTGTGATTGCACCATATTTCCACCAAAGCACAAGTCGGAGTGATGGGCCACGGACACGTGAGCACAGACGTAAAATTCCTGTGTCACTCCAATTCGACAGCGGTTAGAGTTCGTCGAATGGTAGTGTTCGAGTCTACCTAGCGGCGTGCAACGCGACTGCGGAGCGCTGAACTACAATTGACCCTTTCCAAATGCTTCTACTATGGCCGCATCACCTTGCACCGGACCCATAAAGACCACATCCCTCCTACTGATTCGCCACCCCTCGTTGATGCGTGTGAGTTCATCCTTGTAGGCACCGAACATGTGCACGGCTTGACCTTGGAAATCCCCAGACCCAAAGAGCACAGCGCGGAAATAGGTCGTGGCCTTTGCAGCCCCGTCTTCGGCGTCAACGAGCGGGGACCCTTGCAAATGTTGATAAGTATATTTTCCTGTGGTCTTTTCCAGCATTTCCTGGATTGCAGGAAGGCCGCGGACATCTGGGGCTAGACCAGGAAAGTCAGCGACTGCATCAGGGGTGAAGACTTTGGCGAGGCGGTCATATTGCTTGAAGTCGACTGCGTGAGCATAGGTGTTGATTGTATATTGGATCTGCTCAAACGTGGTTCCGGTGGATGACATGGTGGAGGTGAGTAGACGGGAGTGGAAAGCAAAAGCCTAGAAAGTGCAAGGTGGTATGTAGAGTGCCGCGGGGCTTGCTGATGCTACAGATAATATGATAACTCACTAGGTCCGAATGGCACTATGTTCCAAACAGCGGATATCAAACTCCGCAGCACAGGTGAGACTACAAGCTCTTGCCTCGCCGAGACCCCGGTACCCGACACCATCCAGGCCAATGATACACTGCCTTACCTGCCGCCATATGACTTATAGGAATATGGTGCCATATCGGCCCCTCGACGAACAAAAGCCGGAGTTACGAAACCTTCCGCTTGTGTAGAAGCTAGGTGGGGCCCACTACATGAAGCATATGGATTTTGATTTCAAAGAGTAAATCGCCTTTAAATTCTTCGATTTTAGAAGAACAAAACATGTCCGCATAGCTTTGGAGCGAGTGGTTCGCGACTTGCTCTGCTCATAATCCGCTGTAAATCTAAGATTTTGCGTCCCTCTGACCAAGTTAAATCAAAGAAATTTGCAACGAGTGACTTGTCAGATCCAGTATCATAGTACAAGTTGTCCATAATAGTAATAGTGGCCGCGTGAATGACGTCGAGCGGCCCCACACTATCCGTTTCCGACCGTTTTGTTTCAAGACCATAGGTACCTCTCCCTTGTAATGATGGAGATACGAAAACCGCGCCGCATATTGTGCATTGGGCCCCCAGACTCTGGAGTCCTGACACTTCTCGCAGGTGTGTACGCGTTCCCTTCCAGTGGAAGCTTCCCCCCGGCCTCCCCAGCTGCTGACATATGGCCAGACCTTACTGGCAGCGCCCCAACACCACAGACAGTAACGCCCTCACATGGCGAGTCTGCAGCCACCGATGCGAGTCCGATCTTGGAACCCGCTGCAGAGAATGACCCATCTAGTCCCGAAAAGCCGTCGGCGCCGCACATAACAACGGCAGGACTTACGCATGCCCTCGCCCTGACCACCAAATACTACACTGCGACAGTGCCGATGTGGCTCGACGAAGTCGCCATCCTCCCCTCTACAACTTCTACGTCGCTTCCCGAAGCACCTCAGTCTTCGCGCCCGCTAGACACACATGACAGCCCGTCCACCGACACCGACAACACACTTTCTACAAAATCGGACATACTTCAGGCGAGTCCGGCAGACACGGCTGCCATCTCCGCCTGGAAAGCCGACTTCCTCGATCCCGCGGCCGCAGAGGTGACGGCCGCGCTCGGCGCCTGGATAGTTGTATTCCGCAAGCATGGCGCGCCCCTCTACCGACGTGGTGTGGCCAAGCTGCTGCGCGCCGTGGAGGAGGTCATCGAGCGCCAGGGTGAGGGACTGTGGGAAGGCGGAATGTTCGCAATCGGCATGCCAGGCACGGGGTTCGTGAAGGCTTCGGCTGATGTTGTCGACGCCAATGAGGGGAACGAGGATGAGCTATGGGAAGAAATCTGCTTTGAACATGGGTTTGAGTATATTGATGGTGCAGTTGCCGCGGAGGAAGGCGCAAAGAGAGATGCATTGGGTGAAGTCAAGGGAGTTGCGCGTCTGAAAGAGGCGCTGGAGGCTTGTGATTGGACCGCAGAGGGTGGAAACAGCGAGGAAGATGAGCTGGGATTGCTCGAAGACGGCGACGACGAGGAGTTTGGCGAGGCCGTCGCCGGAGGAGAACATAGTCTCGGATTTAATCTCGAAAGTGCACAGCTCGGGAGCGAATTTGCAGACTTGAGCGACTCATTGAGACAACATGGGCATGGCTGGGATGATGAAGAGCAAGCCAGACAGGTTGACGAGCTGGAGAAGATGATGGGAAAGCTACATGCTGCAAGAGGTATGTTCCTGCACGAAAGCATGCCACTTTCATTCATTGCTTTAAAAATGTTCGTAACTGACATTACAATCGTAGACATGGGCGCTCATTTACCAGAGGCTCAGCGAAAAAAGTTTGCCGCAAAGGCAGTCAGTGATGTCTTGCGAGATCTAGGCGCGGATGTGAGGGCCAATAAACCTTGAATCACCATCAACCATGCTATACCAAGCTTTTACTGTTTTTGAAGTTCAGTGACGCTCTGGCCAAACACTTCGTAGCCCTTTCCGTGTTATCTGCCTTCCCGTGTACGCCGTGGCTAAAGCTGCCGAATGCGAAGCGGAAATATGATCGTGAACATCGACCTACTCGACCTCCGTGACTTGCTGCTCCGCAGCGCTGTAGTATGCCAAAATCTGAATCTTGAAGTCCGCCATCGCAATGCCAAACATCTTTAATAGCGCAGTCTGGTTGCTGTTCATGGCCTTCCCTTCCTTGCACACCTCGTACGGTGCATCCAAAGTGACTTTTCCCTTGTTCAGCCGGGTTGGCATACCCCACTTCCGCAACGTTGGTTCTAACGAGTGTGGAAGAGGGACATCTTCCTCCAAGGCAGTCTCACCGCCGGTAGAGTAGACGACACCATCGGGGACAGTAAAGTCACGCGTGGCTATGACGCCAGCTCGCGCGAAATCGGTCTGTACGTAGTCTTCAAAGTAGGAGAGGATGTCGGCAGGTTGTTGGTTGGAGAAAAGGAGACCGACATTGCCGGAGAGATGTCGTGCCAGCTCGTGGATATTTGGTAGGTGTTCTTCCTCGGGCGTTAGGCCAAGTGCTTTCGCCATGACTTTTGTTTTGCCGAAGAATATGCGACTGCTCAAATTGTTACTTCTTTGATCTGACAAGAAGACATCAACAGAATCGAATACCTGTTATCTGCAAACTCTTGTCGTAGGTCTTTGAGGTATGTATTGCGCATGTTGTCGACAGAGAAAACGAAGCAGTATTGATACTGATCTGCGGCTTCTTGAACGGCGGCGAACGTCTTGGTGGAGAGCTCCTTGCCCTTCTTCTCCACCTTGGACATGTGCACCACCTTTGCGCGCTTGGACTTGGGCATTTTGGGCGAGTTCTAGGAACTTGTGGGTTTCTTAGTTGAATCCAAGCTACTGAGCTTGTCAAACCAAAAAAAAAGTTTCAAGGTGGAGGCGGGAGCGGAACTGGCTCCGAGAGCTTGGGCCAGGCGATTGGGCGCATGGGATGTATAGAGTGATGGTGTTTGAAGTCTCAATGGCGTACATCACTCTGCCGTTGTAGCCAGGTCTGCAAATACCGGCCTGACATCATGTGTATGGTGTGTGGGGTGTTGTCATCTTCGAAACTTCGCTGTTGGTCATAGCGAACTCAAGAGCGCCATCTTGACATCGACTGTCCGCCATGCGGTCATTCATGGACCGGGTCCAACAAGCTTTCTATCATACGTCTGGATGGGACTTGGACAATTCCTACCCGTCTCTGACTTATACGGCACAGGGTAGGTTCTTCGCAAAACCCTCTATCTGAGTATTTCCCTGACCACGGCGCAGCGCTCCTATTCTTTCCTACACCATCTGGCGTACGATTGAATGTCGCGTCGCTGTCCTCTCCAAATGCCGCCAATTCGTACGACTTTGGCAGTGTTGGCCTGGTCAATGGGTCGCTCTCATATCTTTACTCCTCCGTTCCTCTTCAACTACCTCAACAAAGCGCCAGCGTAGACTTGCGACGTGTAGTCGCAGGCTACCGACACGTTAGCGAGCTTCGCTTACCCGAGCAAGCGCACACCGACGAGACATGGCAGGGCAGTCTTCGAGTAGATCGCAAGGACTCGCTACTCTACGGTCGGCTGTTCCTGCCTGGATCGACGCTCGAAGCCCTGTACCTACGCCGTCTCTCCCCATTCCGTCAACTCAAGATCTCCTGCGTCTCCGACAAAGACCTTAAAAACGGTGCCACTGTTCTTGCCCTTCTGCAGCAAGACTACGGCAAGTACAGCACTGAATATTTGTTCAGCACAGACAGCGCGCTACTCGGCGTGAGAGGCCTATACAATTTTGGGCCGGACCCGAGGAAAAGTGCGTCCCGTAGCGAGTGGCCCAATGGTCGCTTCAGTGCGGGCGCAGAGCTCTACTACGGCTTGTTGAACAAGAGCGGCGGCATGAGTACTGGTTTGCGATTTACCACGCTTCCTCGGCATACAGGTGTTCCTTACACCATGACACTTACGCTGAACCCCCTGATGGGAAACTTGTCATCAACTTATGCGGTCAAAGCCGGGCGTAATATTGCACTCTGCTCACAATTTGACTTCAATTTCTACAGCTACGAGAGTGACCTACGCATCGGACTCGAGGTGTGGCGGAGGCGGCGACACGAGGATATAGACTGGGCTCGAAAAATGATTCGCAGCGGCTGGGAACAGCGCGGATTGGGAGCCGACGAGGATGTATCGGGTGTACTGAAGGTGAGATGGGACCAGGCGTGGGGTTTGGGTCTGCTCTGGGAAGGGCGCATCGCGGCGCTTCTGTTCAGCGCGGGCGTGAGTTTGAACCTGCAGCGACGCGATCAGCTATTCCGCTCCGTAGGGGCGGAGCTGCAGTTCTCGTCATGAAGGGGTCCTGTGCATGCATTAGAGCGTTGTATGAGCTACATGAAACAGCCTGGCGAACGAGCGTGGCATGCATTCGGTAATGAACTGGGCATCTATGTTCCGGTAAGGGATGAGACACTACTAAGGGTGCAGGGAGGACAATATTATTGCAGTCACCTGAGGAGAGCTGTTTGTATAACGTAACTGCAAATTCATGAAAAAACCAGCTTTCCGCCTAAGTGCCCGCGAGGCGGTTGCATGGATGAATATCTTGAAAAGCAGCATTGCGTCAAGCAATCGGTACTTGCGAGCGAGTCAGGAGAGCAGGTGCGGACGGCGAATGGCGAGGAAGCGTGATCGATCGGGGTTAGGCGCTAGGAACAGGCCTGGCAAACGGGCGCCGGCGTCTTGGCTAGTCAGGGGAGACCGCCAATGGCAGTCTCGCCGGTGGGATCGAGGCGCCGGCGGACACGCCAGGACTGGCTCAGAAAGGCCCGACGACAACACTGAGCGCGTCCCGGTATGTGCGGGTCGCCGGTGTGAGTGGCTCCGCCTCAAGCCTTCTTCAACGGCGGCAAGATGCAGCGTATCATCGGCCTGGGAGGAGGCTAGTGCAGCATGGATGGTGGCGAAGAGAGAGAGAGAATAGGGGAGAGGAGTGCGATGTCACGCTGTCCTGAGTGGGTCCACGAGCCGGGAGCGGCAAGGATCACGCGGTGGGGGTCATCGTCTGACGCTTTTTCTGATCGCTCCCCCAGTTCAGCAGCAAGGCGAGCATGGCAGATGCGGCAGCTCTTGGCCCGTCGTTAGAGATGCGCTTCAAGGCGATGAGAGCAACAACAATAACGCGAGCGAATGGAGCGCGGTAGCATGCATGGCGCGTGTATGTCGCGCAGGTGCCTCGGAGGATAGGGACGATATGTCGGTCCTGGCAAGGTGCTTGCAGCAAAACGGCCAGCGGTGGGAGGAGTGGGCCCGCTTGGCGGGTGACGGTGGAGGGGGACGATGCTTGTAGCCGGCGAGGTGGCAGGGACCACTCGCTCGCCCTGCTAATTCTCCAGCCGCCGAGCGCCCTCCGCCCCGGTTGCGCGCGAGCAGGTAGTGGATGGCAGCAGCCCGGCCAGCACGACGCAGCCGAGGACAAAAGACGAGTAATGAACAGGCGTCGATGACCTGCAGGTAAACAAGCGTCAGCCTGCAGGTCCCATGCCGCTCCTTCGTCCAAGCTGCTTCCGAGGCGCCCCATGCGGTAGCGTTACCCTTCTGGGTTTAGGCCTGAGAACACCAACCCCTGGTGGTCGCTCTCGACTTCCCACCCTCCCTCTGCCCTGGCCTGCCCGTCTGTTCTTCACTCCCCTTGCCATTCACCGCTGTGGGTTTCTGGCCTCGTCACTCTTTCTTTGCTTTTTTTCAGTTCATTCACTCCTTTGCCCTCGGGCGCCTAGTCATTCTTTAAACATCCTCCGAAGTGCTGTCTGGACCGCGTCACTCCTTTCCGGCCCCCGACTCACGCACGCACCGTGTCGATTCGCAAACCTTTGAAGCCCGATTGTCCTCCTTGACCCAGTCACACAGCCTTCCAATACCTGCTGACAGGCTTGCCCGACACCATACTACCCATAATAATACACCTCGAAACCGCGCAAGAGATTGTCGCTTGATTTCACAACTCGTGGCTGAGCTCGCAAACCCACTGCACCGACCAGTGGTGATTTCTTCCGATCGACTTGTCCGAAGGTCGACACCAACTACACCATTGTCCATCCCCTAGACTGCACGCTACCCACCACCATGCAGGCCCTTGAGACTCCAGTCAAGGCCGAGTTGCCCTTGATCAAGGAAGAGGGTCCCAAGATGTCCCCCTCCGATGTCAAGCCCCAGCCAACATCGTCTTCCACATCTCCGAGCACCGCAAACACAAACTCAACATCTTCATCTTCCACCCGTCGCCCTCCCCGCAAGAGCACCCTCACCCAGCAACAGAAGAACCAGAAGCGTCAGCGCGCGACGCAGGACCAACTCAACACACTGGAAGTCGAGTTCAACAAGAACCCCACACCAACGGCCGCCGTCCGCGAAACTATTGCGCAGGAGATCAACATGACCGAGCGATCTGTGCAGATCTGGTTCCAGAACCGGTAGGACCAACAGCAATGTTGCAACAAGAGAAGCCATCAAGACTGACCTTCCTCCAGGCGAGCCAAGATAAAGAACCTGGCAAAGAAAAGCATCGAAACAGGTGAGGACTGTGACGCCATCCCAGACTCCATGCGCAAGTACCTCGCCATGCAGGCTCTTGAATCCGGCAAACCTTTGGTACGCGACATGATGAACGGCAACGGTATGCAATCGTTCGGCGGCCTTATCATGAACGCCGACTCCACTGCGTCCAAAGTTTGTAAGTGTCACTACCGGTTCGTGTCGCAAAAGTCGTCAGCTAACTCGTACCCCGAAAGTGATCTCTCACCTTGCCTGCCGTTCCCTGACTATCGGATCATGGCGACGAATCAGCCAGACTGCGCTCGACCTCGTTGTATTTTACTCTCCCGCGAAATCCATGATGACCTACTACATCAACGCAGAGTCTTCCGGCTTCAAGATCGAATATCCATTCTCCATCATCAAGAACATCACACTTGACTCGGGCAGCAACAACGCCGAGGGCGCATCACAAATGGGCGGCTTGATCGTTGAGCTTTTGCAACCGCCGACCTTCTCCATGGACCCCGGGTCTGGCGGCTGGTTCTCCTGCCGCGACTTCACCGAAGAACATCAGGCCTCACAGGTCATGGTGCACCACCTGGGTGGCCACCCGAAGGTCTTGAGCGGCCAATTGGCCAAGCTGGTATCTTTGGAGTCTTTCAGGACCCGCCATCACCAGGGTGCCATCCAGTCCGCGCCAGTATCGCCCGTTGGAATTCACCGTCCCGCCTCCCAGCCCAACCACTTGGTACACCCGCACTCGCAGATGTTTCAAGAACAGTCCTTCAACATGGGTCCGCCCCCGCCTCGTGGCCATAAGCGTCAACGATCCAGGTCCGTGCCTGTGGCTGTGGACTTTTCTCAAATGCGCCAGGCTCCGATGCAGCCATTCATGATGCACCACGACATTCCCCCACACATCATCCACCACCACCATATCTTTGCGCCTGTGCCGCAATCAGTACCTCAAACCCCCCATACCTTCCTTCCACCCAACGCCGATGCCAACTCGGGCTACTTCCCCCCTCAGCAAGGTGCACCTCCTCCAGGGCTGACCATTGACACGTCCCATGCCCAGGACTTCAATGCCGAGTTCAACAAGCAGATCCCGCTGTCCGCCACGACTGCCAACTCACCCTCTGAGTTCGAGCCCAACTTTTACACCACTGGTCCACAGTCGGACACCTTTTCGGCCACGCACTTGAACACGCCATATCAGTCAACGTTCCTTTCGCCAATGATCGACCCATCGAGTGTCAGCACACACCCGCATTCTCCTTTCCACTCGGCGTCGCCGCTGTCGACAATGAGCCACCATGGAGACCCAGTGATTGCGAATCAATCGCCACCACTGGGCGGGTACGATGGGGCCAACGGCAACGACGTCTTCACCTTGACGCAAAACGAAGAGGGTTACAACGAGGACAGCTTCAACTTCAATGACATGTACTCGAAGCAGTCGTTTCAGCTACCCTTCCGATCACCGCTCGAGACTCCGCAAGAGGAATTTGATTTCCAGAGCATGATCCACTTCGGCGGCGACACGTCCAGCCTGTCACCAGAGAACGTTGAGGGCTACACGAATACGGCATGAACGAGGGAATCATGCCTCCTGCCTCCAGCAGTACTGGACCGGCAGCTCACTGCATTGGTTGGATGTGGGTTTGTTTGATGATTTGCGTGCATATACCCCGCGGGCGCGTTGCATTTTTGCTGGCATTTTCTGCGTCAAATGGTGGTAATAACTGGTGACTCTTATGGAACATTTTGGGCACATGTGGATTTGTATTTTTGGTATGAAGGGTGGGCGGTCTGGGTCACCAGGACCGTGTCGAGGCTTCGACAGCCTGCCAGCCAGGCACTTGGTTCGACTTTTTCACTTCTTGCTGTCTCTTCACCGAGGCACGCCCGACTTTTGAGCAGCCGCAGAGTGTTGTTTCACTATTTGATTCTTCACGACAAATCGGCTTTCACGGCTCTCTCTATCTCTCTCTTCCCAACTTTTCTTCACCTGCGCACTGTGTTGCTTGCTTTTGGTCATCATTGGAACAGGGTGGAAATTTCCTTATCGCTTGTTTGCACTTCAGAACGCACTCCTTGCCGTCTCCGGCCAGGTCCTGAACAAACTGGACCGGTCGATCGAGAAGCATAGAGTGTGTGGATGAGGCTGCGCTGTCATGTCTGCAACGCATTGAAACGAAAAAAACGTGGAAGCTAACCGCGAAATTGGGGTCAGGAAAACAGGACTTCTGTATTGGATCCATGTACTCTATCTAACTTACAAGACTGTCATTTGCAAAAGAAAAGGGGTGCTCCGCCATCCATTAACCTGCTCGCGTGACCGTATCAGAAATGTAGCCTAGGGTGCGCGCAAGCGGCACCATTTACTCCTTGGGCACAGGCTCGTCCCTGAGCTTCTTGAAGAGCCGCCGGTGCATCTCCAGGTGCGCCTTTTTGAAATTCCAGAGCACAAAGGGCATGTAGAGGATGTTGCCGTGGAAGACGCACTCCTCCTCGAGCACGCGCCCACCGCCGGGGGCGTCCTTGACGCGCGAGTGCAGCAGCATGTGCAGCTTCTTGGGGGCGTGGACGACGGTGCAGCAGCCGTCGACGGCGTCGCGCTGCGAGGACAGGAAGTCGGTGAGGCCGTAGCCGGGGATCTTCTCGCGCACGGCGTAGGCGCGCCAGGCGGCGTCGGGCAGCAGGACGTCCTGGTAGAGGTGGGCGGCCTCGTCGTAGGTGCTGGCGAGCTCGGGGGGCGAGCCGTCGACGGGGCGCGCGTGCTGGGCGAAGGGGCTGAGGGTGATGAGCTCGTCGTTGCGGTGCAGGAAGGCGAGCAGCTGCGCCGAGGCAATGTCGTGCGGGACGGGGCTCGTGACGGTAGTGGTCTTGGTCGACCGCAGGAGCGCCATGGTGAGGTGTGGCGGCCGTCAGGCGGGGGGCATTGGGGTGGGGTTGCGCAGGGAGCAGAGGGTGGCGGCAAGGGGCAGGGCGATGGGATAAATGAAGCCGACGCAGCAGGCGCCCGTCAATGTTCAATTGTGTGTGCCTGGAGCTAGAGAGGCTCCGCCCTGACGCAGGCTTAAGGCCGGCCTGCTAGCCCTGATGCATGCGGAAAAGCGAAGAGCATGGCGCAGGTGGCGCCACGGCCTCGGGCATGATTTGCGACTTTGCAAAGGCTATGCGACTAGGCTGCAGTCATTCCTGGGCCCGATCGACCTCTGTTCTCAATGATCAGTAAGGTTGTCGTCACCAGGAGAGAAAACAGTCTTTATTTCCTGGGGCGGCGGGAGCCCCCACATATGCGCCCCAGGATGTGCCCAAGGAAATCCCCCACTCGCCCGAATGACAGGCCATTGCCGGCTGGTTCGCTCGTCCATCTCGGCTCGGGCTGGCTCAGGGCAAGACCCTTTTGAATTTGCCCAATAGGTACTCAAGCAAGGACATGCACATGCGGCCTGGCCTGGAATTCTACGTTCATGTCCAACCTCTCCGGAGAGGACAGATACTATGATGCTGAGAGCAACCATCGACGATGGCTCATGATGCCGCTGATGAATCCACGACAATGGGGAAAGGCGAAAGTTGGATGGGGCACTATACCACAATGCCCATAGGGTCACAAGATCGACGGGAAACCAGGCTCAAGCGCAAGCTCAGGCTCGCACCTGACATCCAGTG